>OY987317.1:24956951-25701951 GCA_963920655.1 Geranium rotundifolium | reverse complement strand
ATCGGATACAAGTGCAACAGCAAACCTTGGACTCATCAACCGAGATAGAAAGATTTAGCAAATACTGTCCTTGGGTGCAACTTCAATCTCTTCATCGGTAGTGATCTTAAAATTGCTCTTACTCATTATTTGAACAAGAAAATATATAAAATACCAGCAACAATATATAACACAACTCTATCTAGTCTTTCTCTTATAAAAAATCTATGATTTGGCCATATATATAACTTATAAGACTACTCTCAAACTTAGCTTATAAAAACTAAGTGGATACAGTAGAATTAACTTCTCAATATTGAAAAAAAAGATGGTCTTAGTAGATATAGATTATTGACCAATTCACCTTCTCCAGCTGATATAAGTGAAAGGGCATGAGTAGAGGATTGTATAACTTCTTCCCTTACTCCTTCAATGAAGGTTCCCTAAGACCATCAACCACACAATAAGAAAATACTAAATTGATATTCAAACTGATTAAATTATAGTAAAACACCATATTATCGAGAAGCCCTTATAAAACCACAAGTCAGAGTAAGACATGCAAGGAAGTTTATGTGATATTGTCAAACATACAACATTTCTATTAACCAAAAGCAAGTTTGAAGTTGTTGTGAAGGGTTGCACTGATAATCAAGTAGTACATGAGTATCCTCTCTAATTCTTAGACTGTGTCCCGCTAGATTCAACATGTCATTTACAACCTGAAAAATATATAACATTAAAGATAGTAATATCATCGCAAAAAAAACCCAAAAGCAGCGTTATAGATAGCTCATATTGAATATCAGGATAGAACACAATTGGCAACTTTAGATTATCATAGCGTCATATGAAAAAGCAGCTAGGGGATGACAATATGCCTACCTCATTATAATGATGCAGATGTGCCACAACTGAAGATGCGCTAGAATTTGATAAGTAAAACCACCTCAAATAAGTAGATCAGAAAATTATGCTCAAGTACATCTATTTCTGCCGAAGATAGATTTTGCTAGCCTAATTTTTGAACTCATGACTTGGATCAAAGAGGAAGTATATTAATGCAATAGCAAACCATATAACCACGTCCATTTACAAAAATAATTTTTTCTTATAATAAAACCATAACATAAACCTAAAATTAAAATACTATCATCAAATCCTCAAATCGGAGAAGATACCATGCCCTTATCGTGTACTAAATTCTCTTGCAGAGCTCTAAAAATTTGGTATGGCTCGAAGCCATATGATTTTTACCTTAGTGGTATACTTCCCCACTCCCTATTCCTATTAATTGATTTTAGGTAAACAACTCTAGGCACCATGTTGTCAATTGGTAATGACTCTTATTATGATGATGTGGAGAATGAAATGGTTAATACACCATATGACATATTTCTGGATGGTGGTGGTGATTAAACTGTGCGATTAATTGATGTTGTGTATCCATCGCTGTCAGTTAAGTATGTAGATAAGCAGTACCTAAATGAGCGGGCAATACTTGCACCAAAAAAATGAAAGTGTTAGGAGGATAAATTAAATAATTCAAATAATGCTAAATATGTTGTCGGATGACATACCTACATATTTTAGTGTTGACACTGTCTGTAAGGGTGGTGTAGACAGGGGTGATAATGATGTTTTGCATCCAACTGAAATTTTAAACAGCCTCAGGTTTTCCGGGGTTCCTGATCACTTGCTGACGTGTCTTTATTCCAGATGAAAGTTTCATGATCTTGTATTAACTCGTTTTCCCTTTGTCCCACGTTTCTGAAAGTCAAACAAGAAAGATCGAAAACTTTCCTGATCCTGCGCGTGGTATGTCACACCAAATGTGTTGCAACATGTTGGCTGTCATCTTGACCTTGCGCTAAAAAATATGTTAACACTAATCGTAGCAACATGGTCTATAAAAGTAGGGAATAATAAACTCTGCCTCTTGAGAATAGTTTTGTGTTAATTTGTTTGGTTCTATTGAGGTTTCGGGTTTCAAACATTATTATAGATTTAGTGGTTGTGAACGCCAAGGGGTTCCTTTGGATTTCATTTTTTTTTGTTATTTTTAATTAAAATTAAAAACGAAAAGTATACATTACTAATGACTATCCAATTAAATACAAGTTGGGCAAAGTGGTTATTCACGTTGTAGTTTCATGTGTATTTAATTGGTTTTACTTTTTTGGATAGGTTAAACAAGTGTTCATATTTAATTTGTTTTATTTGAATGTGTCGGTTCTAGAAACTGTCTTTGTGCCGTTTCCTTGTATGTCGGACTAGTTTCTTTTATTGTTTTATAAAAAGTCGTTTGTACTGAGTGATTGTCATTCATTTTTTTTAATAATGGCGAGTTGCATTCATGTAAAGAATTTGTCTTCTGGTATGGTTAATCGGATTGTTTGCTAAATTGATCCCTCAATTGGTTTTTTGAGGTAATTCTTAACAAAATATGTCATGCAGGAAGTGAGAAATGGTGCGTAAGGGTTCGTGTCTGTAGGCAATGAGATGCGGTCAATTTCAGAACCAACGAATTTAATAGTTTTGACTTTGTTATGGTTGATAGTGAGGTTTCTTTATTATAATTTGAATTGTATAAGCACAGTGTGTACGTTGTTGGTGATGATCACATATATATAATTTTGCATTGATATAATTTTTTCATGGCACCGTGATGTGGGCCTCGGTAAGAAAGGAATTTGAGGCCAAGTTTCATACCTTGCTGAACATTGGATAGGTTTATGACATAAGCAAGTTTGTTGTTATAGTGCCTACGGGGCTATTTAGGCCTGTGGATGGCGGTTTGAAAGTTTATTTTAACTTTTCTACTGAGTTTAAGTGCGTGGAAAATTTTCCTCCGGATTTTCCAATTCATGGTTTCTGTTTCAGAGATCATAGAACAATGACAAGCCGTATATACGATAACACAATTCTAACTGGTATCTGTTTTTTTTATTCTGTTTGTTTGATGAATTATGTTGAGTAGTTAGTGAAACTGTATTGTTGCAGACGTGGCTAACTGTTTAAGTGTTGTTGGCATTGTTGAGAATGTGAATGGTGGTCATGTCAAGCGAGATGTCCGGATTATTTCTGAATGGTATGTTTTTTAATATGTGTGCGTGTGTTGTGGCTTGGTGTTTTGGTAGACTTTTGATGGTTTGATACGGGGATAGTTACGAGAAATAAGTAGAACAGGGTGAATTTAAATTTATTTTGGTGGTTTCTAGGGATTGAAGATTTCGATCGAAGAATATGTAGGAATGAATGAGAAAATAAGGTAGATGTAGAAAATTGGGTAGGGTTTTGAGGAAGAGAACCGCCACTTAGCTGGTTGAAGGCTAAGATAAGGTTTAACCGCCACTTAGCCGGGTTTAGACTAAGATAAGGTTTTTACGCCACACCTAGGATCCTCGGCCTAAGGTGATAAGTAGAACAAGACAAAGTCTCAAGCACAAAACTATAATTTTTATTCTCTCCAATCTGAATTTTCCAAGAGCCAAATCCCCTTTAAATACATGTAATTAGGAAATAACAACTAGGAAATAATAAACTAGGAAATAACAATTTGGAAAGTAGATCTACTTGGGCTACAAGCCACTTATTCTAGAAACTAAACATTAGGAAATATAAAATAGGCAATTAAAAAGTGTTGGGCACATGTGCTTAAATTTCTTAATGCCCCTGCATCAAACCCCCAAAGTTGCGAAAAGAGACTTGTCCTCAAGTTTTTGCCATTGTAAGGACGTAGATCTTTATAATTGAAGGCATAAGACATTTCGCAATCATTTGGACATTCTCCCATGTTCTCGAACAATATCCTCAAGTCTCCACCAACGTCGAAAGGGCGTAAATCAGCTATATTAAATGTTGTCATCAATTGATCTCCAACATCAAACGGACGCCAATCAACTGCATTAAAAATAACTAATTTATATGCACGGAAGTTGACGTATTTCACAAGTTCCTTTTCTTTCCATTTTTCACCATCCTTTCCCATTCGCATATGATCATCGTAGGTTTTCTTCAGGTGAAATGGGAAACAGAATATAATTTCCTTCATCGTGCACAAGAGAGTATTTGTTGGATACTTCATCATGCTTATCTCCTTGATCGAATTGCCACAATCGTCCATCTCGCTTTGGATTTATGTCACATAAAAACGGATCTTCATAAATATGAGTGCTTGACAAACTCAACGTCTGCTCCCTTATTTTTGTCGCAATTTCATCATCGAGCTCTTGTAATATATATGTCTCAAGGTGTTTATTTGTTGGCATCTCCAATTTGCCAGCAAGAGAAATATTACCAACAATAGTGAAAATTTCCCTCCCAATAATGAAGTTGTGTACCTTGTTTTGAGTATGACAGTCAGTTTGAAAGACGTGTAAGTCATTTTCTTCTTGATCTTCTTTCGCTTGACTATTCATAGATCTCGGTACAATTGATAGCTCTTCTTGAACAATGCATGCGTCACATGCATCATCTTTTAATGTTGATTTGAATCCAGCTACCAATTTATCGTCGGCTTTAATAACAGTTTCTTTTCGCGACACCATCACTCCTTTGATCATGCCTTGATTTTCAGTGTGATCTATGCATGTTCCTTTGGTGTGAAATATGTCGGTTCTCAACACATCAACCTTCCTCGTAGGATTCAGACTCGATTTGAGACTTTCTTGCATGATTAAAGAATGCTCTTGATTCACACGTGAATACACGACATCGTTTGCCTTGAATGCAACAATGTTCTCATCATATTTCTCATTGAGCATGTCATCTTCACTTGCCACATATCCCTCTTCCACGAGTTCTACTACTCCTTGATTAGGACACTCAGATGCAATATCCACTAAACCTTGGCAATTAAAGTAATTAAGTTTATTTGAAGAGTTTCCAAGGTTTACCTCATATACTTCACTTTTTACTTTTGGTTTGATAGTTGTACTTGCTTCATATGGCTCTTTTGCCACACAATGCTTGGCTTCAACAAATCTTCTAGATGCGTTAATTCTTCTCTGCTTGTTTTGAGCTTCAACTTTTTGTGCATCCTTGATCACATCATTAAATGTGTAGTAAAGTTGTAGATCAACCACATTTGCGATGTCCCAATTTAGACCATCAATGAAACGATTGATTGAATGCTTCTCCGCTTCTCTTACTTCGGCTTTCATCATCAAGATCTCAAATTTAGTAACATACTCCTCTGTGGACATGCTTCCTTGCCTTAACTTCTGTAATTTGAGATATACCTCATGTTTGTAGGTAGATGGAGAATATTTCCTCGTTAACTCTTTTCTCATCTTATCCCATGTTACGATCTTGGCACGACCATATCTTTCTCGTTGTCTTCTGAGGTTGTCCCACCAATCTGAAGCGTGTTTCCTCAATCTTACAGCCACTAGCTTTACTTTCCAATCCTCTGGTGGTTTAGTATAATGGAACACCCTCTCTACGGTGCTCAACCACTCTAGGAATTGATCTTCATTCACACGGCCTTCAAACTTCGGGATTAGCTTTGGCATGTTAGTGTAGCCAAAGTATTCCTTATCTGGCATTCTCTCATAGAAATCACGATCTTCATAATGAGTTTGATTTTCTCTAAATTTTTCATGCTCATCATACCTCCTTGTCACACCTCTATTTGATTGGGCATGGGATTGAAACTTCTCTTCTTGCATGAAATCCTCTTCGAAATCAAATCTTTGACCTTGCTGTGATTCTCTCGCATTACCACTCACATGAATAACCTTTTTGGAATCACTACCGCGCCCAACGTGCTCAAGAAGTTTCTGAACTTGTAGTTCGAGATAATTAATACGCTTATGCTCATCAGACAATGATTTATTGTCACCCTCCCCGCCATTAGCAACGCCTTTAGATTGACCACCAGCCATCCAACCAGTGCTCTGATACCACTTGATACGGGGATAGTTACGAGAAATAAGTAGAACAGAGTGAATTTAAATTTATTTTGGTGGTTTCTAGGGATTGAAGATTTCGATCGAAGAATATGTAGGAATGAATGAGAAAATAAGGTAGATGTAGAAAATTGGGTAGGGTTTTGAGGAAGAGAACCGCCACTTAGTTGGTTGTAGGCTAAGATAAGGTTTAACCGCCACTTAGCCGGGTTTAGACTAAGATAAGGTTTTTACGCCACACCTAGGATCCTCGGCCTAAGGTGATAAGTAGAACAAGACAAAGTCTCAAGCACAAAACTATAATTTTTATTCTCTCCAATCTGAATTTTCCAAGAGCCAAAGCCCCTTTAAATACATGTAATTAGGAAATAACAACTAGGAAATAATAAACTAGGAAATAACAATTTGGAAAGTAGATCTACTTGGGCTACAAGCCACTTATTCTAGAAACTAAACATTAGGAAATATAAAATAGGCAATTAAAAAGTGTTGGGCACATGTGCTTAAATTTCTTAATGCCCCTGCATCATGGTTAATTGATTTTGTTTTTGTTTTGTAGTTCCAAAACATATGAGGTAACTTTATGGTCCAGATTAGCAGAGCATTTTGTTGAGAAATATGGTATAGTGGAAAATTCTAGTCATGTTATGATAGTGTGCACTTCAATGCGGGTTCGTTTATAAATGGGTGAGATTTCTTTTTCATGACATCTACATATAAATGCGAGTATGATAAATTGATTATTAATATAGTATTATTTGTTTAGCTGCACTTATCTATCTGACTATTATACAGATGAGATGGAGTTTTCCCCTACTTGTGCTACACATGTTTATGTGAATCCTAATCACCGGTATATTGCGTATCTGTCAAAATCTCTTCCAAATACACTTCCTAGCTTTGCAGCTCAGGTTGCTTCAAAAATTGAAGAGATGTCTGTTGAGGAAAAATTATTTGAGAATAGGATGCCAATTTCAAAATTAATGATGAGCGATTGGATCTCAAAGCCAAAGGAATAGTGATTAAACATTTACTAATTTGTTTTGTGATGATTTGAAAATTGTTTTTTCTACATAGGGATATACGATAACCGTACTTGGTGTTGTAAAAGAAGTGGTGTGTGGTGGTGGGTGGTATTATTTGGCTTGTAGTGGATGTAAAAAGAAAGTTACAATTCAGTCTGGGTCTTATGTATGTGGTGGATGTAAAAATTCTATGTTAGCCCAAATGTATTGTGAGTATATATGTTCTTCTGATGAGAAGTTGTGTATTATTTATGTGATTTCACGGTTTATAATTACTTAATTATTGTGTTTGATTTTGGGTATAGGTTTAGAATACCATTGGTTATTGAAGATGGTACATAAACTGCTAGGGTTGTTGTCCTCAACAAAATTTGCTCAGGGAATGTTTGATGCTACGGCTATTAAGTTATTTAACAAGATGGAGTCCGCAGGCAGTGAAATTTCAAAAGAAGTTTTGTCCCTTGTTGGCAGAAAGTATGTGTTTAGGTTGGGGCTTACTGAATACGATTTAGAACAGGGTATTGGCAGCTACAATGTTACCGATTTTTATGTTATGATGATGTGTTGGAGGCGATATATTTGAACACTCTCTATATGCAGGTATTATTGATGGTTCTGAAATAAAGTTAAAATTGTATACTTTAATGTTTGATGTCGTTTAGGATGGTGCTGCAAGTTCCCCTGCTATTAGGACTGTTGGAAATGGTGATGGCAATGTGGATGATGTTCGTTCTAATGTTGTTTTTCATAGCGAGGTAAGTTTTCGTATTATTAAATTTTTGTTTATAAAAATTTAGATTTGTTGGTATTTTATTTATAGTATGATTGAACGTTTCAGACTTCCTCTATCATTAATAACATTAGAAATAGTACTGAGTATACGGTTGATGATGTTAAATTTAATGTTACTTTGCGTTGTGAGATGAGTTGAATAGTGCACATGATGTAGCAAAGTTTGAAGTTCTAGAGATATACCATCTGTGTTTAGCAGCAAAGTCTAGTAACAAAATATTTTTCACATCATGCAAAACATCACCACATCATGCAAACATTTTCCACTAAACTCTACTAAGAATATGTACATTATTCAACTCACCTTACAACGCAAAGTAACATTAGATCTAACATCATCAGCCATATTCTCAGTATCATTTTCAATGTTATCAATGACAGAGGAAGTCTGAAACGCTCAATCATACTATAAATAAAAACCAACAAAGCTAAATTTTTTAAATAAAAAAAATAAATACGAAAACTTACCTTGCCATGAAAAACATTATTACAATGAACATCATCCACATTGCCATCACCACTTCCAACAGTCCCAATAACAGGGGAACTTGCAGCACCATCCTAAACGACATCAAACATTAAAGTATACAATTTTAACTTTATTTCAGAATCATCAATAATACCTGCATATAGAGAGTTTAATATTTATCTATGTTGCATTAGTTGTTAATATTGCAATTTTTTTACAAATCAATTGCGATATTGCATGATTAATAATGAAAATTAAAAAAAATTACTTAATTTATCAATCACAAATTTTCAAAACTAATGGACACGGCAATAAATTAAAAAAGTTAAATTGTCAATTAATACACAAATAAAGTTGGTTTAAATTGGAACCTTAGTTATCTGAGTTGTTCATACTTGATTTTTTAAACGGTTTAAGTAAGGATCATACCAAATTGAACCAAGAGATTCCTAATAGTGGGGAATCATATGTCGAATTAGTGGAGAAACACGCGTTAATTATAATCGGTATAATAATCAAACGATTTTTTGATAATAGACATATTGAAATGTAATTTGATGGGTTATAATCGAGTGTTTCGAAACTCAAACATTTAGAAGAAAAAAAATGAAAACTTTGTTCATAATTATATTTTAGGGGTAATTCCATGTCAATACCCTAATTTTGCTTCATTTCGAAATCAGTACCCTGACTTTAAAACTTTTTTTGCCGGTACCTGAAGTTTATTTACGTTGCAGTTAAGGTAACGGCTGTTAAATATAACAGAATTTGTGTGCAAAATGTCTAAAATGCCCTCAATAGTTTTGGCCTGTTAAACTGGTCTGGTTGGTTCAATTGATATGATTATAAAATTACTATTTTGCCCCTAATTGAATACCAATTTAACTCATGGGTGAAAGGCAAATTTGACTTTTCACTTACACAAATAATAAATATAATTCTTTAATATTTAAATATATATAATAATATTATTAATTATATATTATTATTATTAATCATTAATTAACCCTAATTAACCCCTCCCCTCCCCACCACTCCCGTCTCCGCCACCAGTCCCGCTCCGGCCACTCCCGCTCCGGCCGTCTCAAACCTCTTCCACTCCCCTCTCTCTCCCTCCACAGGTTTCAGATTTCTCAGATCTTAGGCTCTGTTGATCTCTGAGCCCAATAGCTCTCTCTCTCTCTCTCTCTCTCTCTCTCTCTCTCTCTCTCTCTCTCTCTCTCTCTCTCTCTCTCTCTCTCTCTCTCTCTCTCTCCATTCTCTTGAATTTTGGATCTTTACTCTCAGGAGCTGTTCTGGGTAATCGATAATTACATATAATATAGCAATCTAAAGATTATTTAGCTTCTGGGTCTTGTGGTTTTGGGGATTTTAAGGTTCTGTGGCTGTCTAAGGAACAATTAGCTTCTGGGTTCTTCATTTTTGTGGACTTTAAGGTTGTTTCCATCTCAAAAAGATCAATTAGCTTCTGGATTCTTCGTTTTTGGGGATTTTAAGGTTGTTTCTATCTCAAATTCTGGACCTATAACCATCTAAAGATCAATTAGCTTCTGGGTTCTTCGTTTTTGTGGATTTTATTCAAAGTCACTATTCGATCTCAAAGCTTCGATCTTTACACCAAATTACACATATTATAGGCATTAAAGATCAGTTCACTTTCTGGGTTCTTCGTTCTAGTCGATTTCAAGGTTCATTTCCATCTTTCCAATGGCGACTTCGAGCTCGGGCACGGTGACCTCGTCGCAGGTACTGAACTCTGGCTCGGAAGGAGACATGAGGAAGAGGAAGAGAATGGAGTCGAACCGAGAGTCGGCGAGGCGGTCGAGGATGAGGAAGCAAAGCCAGCTGGAGGAGCAAACGGCCGGAGTGGGACTGGTGGCGGAGACGGGAGTGGTGGAGAGGGGAGGGGCTAATTAGGGTTAATTAGGGTTAATTAGAGTTAATTAGGTTAATTAATGATTAATAATAATAATATATTATTAATAATATTTAAATATTAAAGAATTATATTTATTATTTGTGTAAGTGAAAAGTCAAATTTGCCCTTCACCCATGAGTTAAATTGGTATTCAATTAGGGGTAAAATAGTAATTTTATAATCATATCAATTGAACCAATCAGACCAGTTTAACAAGCCAAAACTATTGAGGGCATTTTAGACATTTTGCACACAAATTCTGTTATATTTAACAGCCGTTGCCTTAACTGCAACGTAAATAAACTTCAGGTACCGGCAAAAAAAGTTTTAAAGTCAGGGTACTGATTTCGAAATGAAGCAAAGTTAGGGTATTGACATGGAATTACCCCTATATTTTACCAAAATTTTATGGGTAGCACGCGCATCGTGCGGGCCCCACACAAGTATGTATAAAATTAATTTTAAAATAGCATGAATGAATCATTTTACAAAAAAATTATTTGGAATTGTGTGGGTTAATCAATATTATAATTTTAATTGATGTTTAAAAATGAAAAAATATTCGTGTATTATAGACTATAGTGTTAAGCTATATTATGGGTGATTGTGCTATGGGTAATAATGGTATCTTGTCCAAACAAATATGGACTTTCCAAAACACAAAATAAAATAGGATGGACACTACAGTAATATTGTAAAAATAAGTTATTTATTCTAAATTTTGAAACAATACAGAAAATTGTAATTTTAACATTGAAAAAATGTTTGATTTTGAGGCGGGGTCCGGGACTTGCAAATTACTTCTAATCGTTAGGATAGGCTATAAACCAAAATATCAGGAAATGGAACGAGTTCGGGGCAAGGGTGCCTAATTTCAAGTCCGGGCCTATAATTTCTAAGCCCACCCTAATATAATTCCTAATTCTTTCATTTGAGTTCTCATCATATCATATGCCTACGAAGCTTTAATAAGTTAGTGAGTAAATAAGAGTCAACTTTAGGTCAAAATAAAAATGTGCAAACTCATTAAAATCGGTGAAAATGGCATTGACTTGTAATTTTGATGTAATAACAGGGACAAAGGGAACATTTCAGTCAACTGATTATTTAATTGTATTCAAAAAAATAGAAAGAGTGTTTGTTGTATGTCTGCTTCTTCTTCCACAGACTCGGAGTGAGCAAAATAGAGTGAGAAAAATAGTGATTAAGTAAGCTAGAAACCCTAAAAGTTACTCATTTTCTTCTTCAAGCTCTAATTTTGTCTTCTATCTGGTAATGACCCTAACTCTTCTCTGCCGATCTTCAAGTTCATATTTTTTTCCCTTCTTTTCTAGATGATGTTGTGGTTATTTAGGTTCTTGACACTTGTTTGAATACAAGTGTTTTTAAAAAACCTATGTTCAAGAGTGGTTCAAAATGTAGCTTATTTGATGTAAAAGAATAATTTCTATGTTTTTCATTGTTATGAGTGCTAGTTTTGTACATTTGATGTTTATATGTATTAATTAATGCTTCAATAATAATGTTTTTATGTATACAAAGTTGAAGATTCAGATGATGGCTAAAGGCATGTTCAAATTAATCTAATTTATTTTGGTTTCCGTCACTCAAAATAAATGGTGTATTAATGGAATCCTTATTTAACAATCATTCCCCAAAATCTTCTTGAATTGCTTGTTAAGAATTGTGTCAATAGTCTCTTTATGGATGGAAGACTAGAAGACGGTAATTTTTCGGATTACTTCTCATTACATGTACGTTCACGGTTTTTGCTTGGAAAAAGAGGGAGTACTCGGCCACTTCTGGAGTTTCTTTGTGAAGACGGTACTCCTGGACACATGATTGAGTTGGTGATCACAACTTTGCAAACAATTATTGTGGTAATGAATATCGGAAAGGTCCCATGACAACTTTGCAAACAACTTTTCATGACATCGCCGAGAAAAAAGAAATTTAATTACACTTTCCCCATATTGTAGTGGCTTGTTATATCCTTTGCCTTATTTAAAACAACAATTCACCCCAATTCGTTAATTAGTTGATTATAATTTAAATCCCAAAATAGCCCCTAAATTGAAATTGAAAACCCAATTTACAATATGAGAATTCTTCTTTTCGACTATTTGTGTTACCCATTTACAAAAATCTTCTCTACTAAAAAAAATCTGGATGTTTTTATAAAAATTTGGATAACTTAACTTTTTACACGTTATATATTTAAGAAAACAAATAACATCTATTTGAAATTTTTATATAATAATAAGAAAATTTTTTTGACTAACTAAATGGTGATATGAGACTTTAAATTTAAATATTTTTATAAAAAAATGAATGTTTTATCAAAATCTAGAATTTTTATAAAATTTTATATTAAACATTTATACATATCGCCACTATCATACTTGTTTGGTTGGTAGAGTGGTAATTCACGTTCGTGAACTTCATTATTCATATCGCCACCAAGTATTTGCTAAAAGTCGTGACCGAGACCTTAATCGCGAGCTCATCACTAATCGACTTGGCTTCTTCAAGTATCAAAGCACAATTAACAATAGCGTGCTTGACTTGGGCCTTTTGCTTAGTGGCAGTTGCTACTACATCTCCACCATATATCAATTCGACCTGATTGCTGCCATTGACGTTGAATTCGAGTTCCCCCTTGAAAGGAACGGGGAAGCGTAGGGATCAACATCTTCCACCATCTTGAGATTGACGTCAACAAGGGAGGAAGACCCATTGTCGTGGACAGGATCAGATGGCTCGAAAGCCAGCTCGACGTCCTCCAATTCATTTTACGCTTGATCGACCCATTCATCAATCTATATTCACTTTAAGTAGTGTAAAATTTGTATTCAACATCCAAAAACTCCTTGCACTTGTTGTTGTGTGCACGCAGTACTGTAACCGAACATTTCTCTCCTCCAGGAAGGGTAACAGTGACTTTTCCTTTGAGAGTTTGCCAATGAACCAGGAAATCATGTGACCAAATTTTCCTCCAAACTTATTTTTACTTCTTTCCAATTTGAAGGATATCTTATCTGTTAAAACAAATGAAAAGATCAGGCCAAATTTAAATTACGTATTAAGTTTTAATCAAATAAAAACACATTATATTTTACGTAGGTTATGTGTTACAAATATTTTTAAAATAATACAAAATTTTGATGAAAATAAATTTATCTACATGTTAGTTACCATTAAGTCTTGAAATTTTAATACTTTTGTAATGAAAGTTAAATGACCCGAATATCTTAATTGAATTTAGATGCAATTATATTTTTTTCACAACTCGAACATAATTTTGTTAAATTTGTTTAATCCCTATTAAATTTAAACCAAACAAATTTTTACCATTAAGCTCTAACCAACATCTTAATTAATGTGTAACATTTCTTGAAAATAATTTTTCCAATATTTAGTAAATTTTATATTGCATATTGGTAAAATTAATTAATTTTAAATATAACATATCAGGGACAACATCACCCACAACCATGTCCAAATCTTCTTCAACCTTTCACCTTCAATAAAAACAACATATAAAAATCATTATTATTTATAGTTGCAGTCTGAAAAGGAAGCTAGCCAAACTAAAAAAACCTAAACCAAAGCTTGCAAACCAAAAGAAAAAGAAAATAAACCATATATGAACTAAATAAACTAATAAATTTTATTAAATTCCAACACACAACTAGAATATATAAAGTAAAAAACACAAATATATGTATCACTAACATCAAATGTATATTTCCTCAAAAAAAACATCAAATGTATAACCATGGAAATAAAAAATCATAAAAATCATTTCGTTACTCCAAATAAGAAAATTTTCAACCATTAAATAACGCACATTTAAAGAAATTTTAAGAAATCAAGAATCATAAAACATCTCTACCACATCAAAAGAAAAAAGAAGTTTAATTACACTTTTCTCATATTTTAGTGGCATGTTTTACATTTTGCACATCTATAGCAATAATTCATCAAATTCAATAATTAGTTGATTAGAATCTAAATCCAAAAATAATTCCTAAATCAAAATTGAAAACCCAATTTACAATACTTTTGCAATAGAAAAAAATCTGGATGTTCTTATCAAAATATAAATTTTTTATTAAAATCTAAAAATATTATAAAAATTTGGATGACTTAACTTTGACACGTTACATATCTAAGAAAACAAATAACATTTATTTGAAATTTTTTGACACCGTTAAGGAAATTTTTTGGCTACCTTAATGGTGATATGAGACTTTAAATCTAAATTATTTTATAACAATGAAAGTTATATCAAAATTTAGTAGTTTTATAAAATGTCATATTATACTTTTATACATTTGCAATACATAAACAAAATATGCACTAAATAAATCATTCGACAATAAACCATATATGCAATAAATAAACCATTCAACAATCTATATTCACTTTATGTAGTCTAAAATTTGTATTCAACGTCAAAGAACTCCTTGCACTAGTTGTTGTGTGCATGAGTACTGGAACCGAACATTCCTCTCCTCCAGGAAGGGTGACAGTGACTTTTTCCTTCGAGAGTTTGTCAATGAATCAGGAAACCATTTGACCAAATTTTCCTCCAAAATCATGTTTGCTGCTACCCAATTTGCAGGATATCTTATATGAGAATACAAAGGAAACATCAAACCAAATTCAAATTACGTAGTAAGTCTTAATAAAAAAAATATATTGTGTTTTACGTAAATTATGTGTTACAAATACTATTAAAATAAGTAATATACATACGACAGTACAAAATTTTGATGAAAATAAATTTAACAACGTGTTAGTTACTATTAAGCCCTGAAGTTTTAATAATCTCGTAACAAAAGTTAATTGAGCCGAAGATCATAGTTGAATTAGATGTAACTATATTTTTTTCATCTCGAACATAATTTTGTTAAATTTGTTCGATCATGTCTAATTTAAACTAAACAAATTTCTAACCATTGAGCTCTAACCAACATCTTAATTAATGAGTAACACTTCTTGAGTCCAATTTTTCCAAATATTTAGTAAATTTTATATTACATATTGGTAAAACAAATTAATTCTAAAAACAATATACCTTCCACAACATCACCTACATCCAGTACAAATCTTTTTCAACCTTCCACCTTCAATAAAAACAACATATGAAAATCACTATTATTTATTATTGTAGCTCCAAAAGAAAGCAAGCAAGACCAACAAAACATAAACCAAAGCTTGCAAACAAAAAAAAAGGCAATAAACCACATATTCACTAATTAAACCAGTAAATTTTTATTGAGTTCCAACACACAACTAGAAGATATAAAATAAAAAACACAAATATATGTATCACTTACATCAAAAGTATATTTCCTAAAAAAAAACAGCAAATGTATAACCATGGAAATGAAAATCATAAAAATCATTTCGTTACTGCAAATAAGAAAATTTTCAACCATCAAATGACACACATTTAGTCAAAAGCACATGTTTTCAAAGAAATTTTAAGAAATCAAGAATCATAAAACATCTCTACCACATCAAGAGAAAAAAGAAGTTTGATTGCACTTTTCTCATATTATAGTGGCATGTTTTACACTTTGTATATCTATAACAATAATTCATCCAATTCAATAATTAGTTGATTAGAATCTAAATCCAAAAATAATCCCTCAATCGAAATTGAAAACCCAATTTACAATATGAAAATTCTTCTTTTCGACTATTTGGGTTAACCGCATACAAACATCTTCGGTACTAGGAAAAAATTCGGATGTTCTTAACAAAATCTAAATTTTTTATAAAAAAACTAAAAATATTAGGGTAAATTCCACATGACCCACCTTAACTATACGCGTGTCTCACATGCCCTCTTAACTACAAAATCAATCTATGAGGTGCCTTAATTATCCAAAAATCCCCCTTTACCTTTTTTTGTTGACTTTTTTCAAAATTCTTTTAAGTTTTTGTGAAATGACGAAAATACCCTTATATCTGAAAAATTAAAATAAATAAATAAAAATGATTTTGAATTTTTTTTTTCTAATTTTCTCGTCGTACAAAATAAAGAATAAAAATTTGTTAATAGTAAAAATAATTTTTTATAAAAAAATTTAAAAATAAAAATATACTTTTAAACATCGTTTTTTATTTTTATTAATTTTTATAAAATAAAAAATTAATACTAAAATATTATTTTTATTCTTTATTTTGTACAACGAGAAAATAGAAAAAAAAAGTTCAAAATCATTTTTATTTATTTATTTTAATTTTTCAGATACAAGGGTATTTTCGTCATTTCACAAAAAACTTAACAGAATTTTGAAAAAAGTCAACAGAAAAAGGTAAAGTGAGATTTTTGGATAGTTAAGGCACCTCAGATTGATTTTGTAGTTAAGGGGGGGCATGTGAGACACGCGTATAGTTAAAGGGGGTCATGTGGAATTTACCCAAAATATTATAGAAATTTGAATGACTTAACTTTTGACATGTTACATATCTAAGAAAACAAATAACATTTATTTGAAATTTTTTGACATGGTTAAGGAAATTTTTTGTCTACCTTAATGGTGATATGAGACTTTAAAGCTAAATTATTTTATAAAAATGAAAGTTTTATCAAAATTTAGTTGTTTTATAAAATGTCATATTATACTTTTATAC
Organism: Geranium rotundifolium; assembly: GCA_963920655.1. Taxonomy (NCBI): domain Eukaryota; kingdom Viridiplantae; phylum Streptophyta; class Magnoliopsida; order Geraniales; family Geraniaceae; genus Geranium; species Geranium rotundifolium. The sequence goes on along the minus strand of OY987317.1, from coordinate 25,685,205 downwards.
ATTTGCACTAAATAAATCATTCGACAATAAACCACATATGCACTAAATAAACCATTCAACAATCTGTATTCACTTTATGTAGTCTAAAATTTGTATCCAACGTCAAGGAACTCCTTGTGCTTGTTGTTGTGTGCACGTAGTACTGGAACCGAACATTTCTCTCCTCCAGGAAGAGTGACAGTGACTTTTTCCTTCGAGAGTTTGTCAATGAATCAGGAAACCATTTGACCAAACTTTCCTCCAAAATCATGTTTGCTGCTACCCAATTTGAAGGATATCTTATATGTAAATACAAAGGAAAAGATCAAACCAAATTCAAATTACGTTGTAAGTCTTAATCAAATAAAAAATACATTGTATTTTACGTAAGTTATGTGTTACAAATACTATTAAAATAAGTAATATACATACGACCGTACAAATTTTGATGAAAAGAAATTTAACTAAGTGTTAGTTACTATTAAGCCCTGAAATTTTAATACCCTCGTAACGAAAGTTAAATGAGCCGAAGATCATAGTTGAATTAGATGTAACTATATTTTTTTCATCTCGAACATAATTTTGTTAAATTTGTTCGATCCTGTCTAAATTTAAATAAACAAATTTCTAACCATTGAGTTCTAACCAACATCTTAATTAATGAGTAACACTTCTTGAAAACAATTTTTCCAAATATTTAGTAAATTTTATATTACATATTGGTAAAACAAATTAATTCTAAATATAATATACCCTCCACAACATCACCTACATCCATGTCCAAAATCTTTTTCAACCTTCCACCTTCAATAAAAACAACATATAAAAATAATAATTATTTATTATTGCAGCCCGAAAAGAAAGCCAACAAGACCAACAAAACATAAACCAAAGCTTGCAAACCAAAAGAAAAGGCAATAAACCACATATTCACTAAATAAACCAGTAAATTTTTATTGAGTTCCAACACACAACTAGAAAATATAAAGTAAAAAACACAAATATATGTATCACTAACATCAAATGTATATTTCCTCAAAATGAGGTCAATTAATTGTGTTTTTTTACACTTTATTTTAACACCGTTAGAATTTGAACGAAAAACTAATTTTGAAATAAAAGACAAAAATACCCTTGAATTTGGTAGGATAGATATATTAAAAATTAATTTTAGTTTTTAAATTGTATTGGGTACGGGTTAGTTAGGGGATAGGTCGCCCCGCACCCGCTCATATAGTCGACTTGTACCTTAATTTTTTCGTGGTTCTCTGTTCCGATCGGGGCGGGTAGATTGAGTATCTGTCGAATTTGGTTATTTTTGTCTTTCTCATGACTTCGGCTCGAACAAGTTTATGCAGTTAAGCTCGATTTTTTATGAGCTCGACTCGATTCGGTTTACTTAGTTTCAATACAAATATTTATTAAAAGTTTAAATAAAATAATATAACTCTTTAAATGAGCCAGCTCAAGACTTGTTCGACTTGATTCAACTCGTTTATTTCATTATAAAATTTTAAATACTTTTTACAAAATATATAACAACAAGTCAAGCTCGAGCTCGAATATTTTATCAAAGAAGTCTAATATTGAACTTGAATTCGACTCAATGTCGATTACAACAAGTTTGAACTGAATACTTAACGAATTCAATTCAAGTGGCTTGTTAAGAGCTCGACTACTTTACGACTTAGCTTGTCGGGAAATTAAACTTAAACACAATGTATATAGAGCATTCAATCATAGCCCGTCATTTTCATAAGCATATTGTTACACGATCTATCTCATACCCTCCGCTTAGGGGGGAACATTTAGTCAATGGGTTAACGTTAAGAATATAGTCTAGTCCTTTGTTTGACTAATTAAATATGGGTATACCTTAGGTTGTCGAGTGCACGAGTGTTTATGATTTGGTTTAGAATCAAATTTGTCCAAAATCAAAAATATTGACGAATAAATGTCTCTCAATTTAATAATTTACTTATACAATATTATTATAATGTCCATCCCGCTTTATATTTTGGAAAGCATGGTTTCTCTCATTATAACCGTGTTAATGAGTTTGGTTTGGTTAAGTATTAATTATTTTGTAAGTAAATTCAAACTCAATACCTCACATATGTTAAGTGAGCTCTTTATCACTTGGCTCAACTTGTATTGGTGAGTTAGTTTTAATATGTTTTCCTTAAAACTAGTGGTTTAAGCAATGCTCTGTTAAAAAATTAATTGGTTCAGGTTCTAAATAGTTTATATGATAAAATTAAAGACCATTCAAAAAAAATTTTGAACTTAAATTTTTAAGTCAAGTAGATTTTATCGTAAACATTATATATAGTCAAAAGATGTATATAAATATATTTGATAAAATATATAATTAAATAAATCACAATTAATTTGTATGACAAATTTTTGAAGTATCAATGAGTTAAACTCGAGTTATTCTCAAACTCAATTATAATTAAAAAAAATTACTATATAAAGATTGAACAACTTGTTACACGATGATTAAAAAACAATTTTTTAAATGTTCAACCTAAGAACCTATCGAATATTAAAATATTATAATTGAATTCATCTTTTTGATTAAACTAATTAAACTTTGAACTCGAGTTCATTTGAACTTAATTATAAAAAATTACAACAAATATTTACTAAAAGTTTGACCCATTTAATTAAAAAATTTACCTCCCCGCCCCCCTTTCAAAGAATTTCTAGTTTGGCCCCTGATTATTTATATCATGATCACATTCGTATTCGGTATTTTACGAGTAGGTTCGAAGAAGTTGACGGGCGAGGCTCGCAAATAATGAAAGAGTGAAGGCCAGTTTTGCAATTATTTTTTCTTCATGGTGCTGAAGGCACGTCAGCGGGAGGGCAAACACGTAAATAAAGCGGGATATGAAAGCAAAATCTCTCACGTGGCGGAGTTATTAGAAACAGCCAATCCTCGCCGTCCACGTAATGATTTAAGAAGACCAGAGATGTGCCACATCAGAGTATGTAAACCTCTCCGATTCGGTTAAAACCATGCCCTCGGAGCTTGCTTGAGTGCATATAGAGCCTTCTTCAAGCGAGAGACTGTGTTTGGAGGATGCTCATACCCATGAGGCGGCTGCATATATACTTCTTATGTAAGATCACCATTGAGAAAAATATTTTTGACGTCCATCTGAAAAAGGTTCCACTTTCGCCCGGCTGCAACTGCAATTAGACTGCGAGCTGATGTGAGACGGGCAGCTGGTGCAAATGTCTCCTTATAATAGATCTCATATTCTTGAGAGAATTCTCGTGCAACGAGACGAGTTTTGTAGCGCTCAATAGCCCCATTGGCCTTAGTTTTCACCTTGTATACCCATTTGCAACTGATTGCAGATTTATTGCTGGGTAATGGAACAAGTTCTCATGTACGAGTTTTCTCAAGCGCCCAAAATTCTTCAGTCATTGCTTGCTACCACAAAGGATTAGTGCATGTCTCGCGATATGTACGAGGTTAATAGATGGACATGGCAGTGGACATTACTCGAGAGATATTGGGTAGTGTTACCTAGTAGTCTTGAAGGTGAGACGGTGGTCGTGTTTGACGTTGAGGGCGGGGGCGGGGGAGAAGCATATGATCTTCAGGCGGGACCAGATCTATGGGAGGAGTCGGGATAGGATGCGTTAGAGTACCTGCATATGTTAGCTCATAAGAAAATCCCTCAAAATCATCAGGAAAGAGATCAGTATCAGAAGGAGTTGATTGAGACACATGAAAAGAAGACATGGATGAAAATATTTTGTGTTCCCAAAAAGTGACGTGTCGGGATATGCGGAGACGTTTAGAAATAGGATCCCAACATCTCCACCCTTTATGTTTGATCTCATACCCAATGAAGCAAGAAGATGCCCACGAGGCTCAAGTTTAGTTCATTCGTAAGGTTGCAGCTGAACGAAACAGGCACACCCAAAGGTGCGAAAAATGTCTTAGTTAGGAGGATGACCATAAAGACATTCATAAGAATTTTTATCACCGATGACAGGAGAGGGGACTGTGTTGATGGTGTAGACAAACGTGAGAGCAGCTTCACCCCGAAATTGTGCAGGGCAAGCCATAGAGATGACCAATGTGCGAACAGAGTCAAGAATGTGACGGTGTTTGCGTTTAGCCCGACCATTTTGTTCAGATGTACCTGGACAAGACCTTTGCATAACAGTCCCATGAGAGGAAAGTAGATCGAGAAAAGATGTTTCTTTAAATTCTGTCACATTATCAGTACTAAAGATTTTGATGATTTTGGAAAATTGTGTATGAATCATGTTACATAATTTAGAATAAACGACATTTAGGTCAGATTTATGATGCATCAAGTAAATCCAGGTAAAGCGAGTGAAATCATCAATAAATATGACAAAGTAACGAGAACCACTCATAGAACGAGTAGGCGACGGGCCCCACAAATTAGAGTGAATTAAATCAAAAGGTGCAGATGAATGTGACTCGTCTGTAGAGAAAGGAAGTTTATGATGTTTTCCGAGTTGGCATGAAACACAATCACTGATTTTTTTTTTCCGGTAATACTAACCCAAGAAGACCACGAGTAAGTAGATGACTTAATCGTTGAGAAGAGTGATGCCCGAGACGAGAATGCCAACGAGCAGCAGATACGACAACACCATAATGATGTGATGTGGATGGTGGTAGTTGCAGGTATATATAAGCTCAAACAGATGACCTGTCTTACACCCTTTTCCATAGATTTTTCCCGTCTTCGGATCCTACACAGTGACAGACAAGGAAGAACTAGAGAATTTAACGTCAAGACTCATATCATAAAGCTGACCCACATAGATAAGATTAAGAGACAATTTCGGAACTAGCAAAGTATCAGGAAACGACACATGTGGTATTGATACAAGACCAGAGTGAGTAGCAAATATGGGTGAATTATCAGCAGTACGCATAGTACGAGAATTCAAGATAGGTTTAGTGTTCGAAAATAAGAAAAAATTCGGACTCATGTGATTGAAGTATGCAGAATCATAACATTCGGGCCTTTTCACCTTATTAAAAAAATGAGCTTTTGCAATCTTGATAAACACCCACCATCCATATTTAGTATTTCATTGGATCTGTCCAATGAACCAGAGCTTCCGCTTTCTCGACGACCTGAGCCAATCATAACACAACAGATTAAAAATCGAAGCAAAATTATAACAATTAGATCTTAAGGCGTAATCCAATCTGAACCTCGCATACCCTTTTTGAGGAACGAGTTAATTGATCACTGAAAATAAACAGAGAACAAACTCTAATACGAAAAAATAAAAATTGAACAAAAGCCAATGATTTGTATCTCAATATGTGCAAGCCAATCTGACTCTCAATAAATACCTTTGAGAAAAACCAACTAATACCTTGACTTTTTACTCAACCCATAAGACAACTTCTTCATCTTCCTCAAGACATGAACATAAAAGATAGATTAAAGCACCCTATTTGAAGAACCCATGTCTACTTCAGCTTTGGATGTGCTTGAGTAGGAAGTATCTTCTCCTTCGAATTTTGAATCAATTGAATCATTGAAGACGATAAATGAACTCTTTCAAATTTGATTCATTAACTTGGGGAAAATATGGACAATTGAAAACAAAGCAAATTGAACAAAAAAATGAAACAAACATAAAAACCCATACCACAATCGAAACCATAGAATAACGACCGCGAAACCGGCTAAGAGCGACTGGAGCACCGTCTGGCTCTCGAGGCAACATGCAGGGGAAAGAGAGATTGACTAACCTAAAGTTCGAATTGGGGAAGACAAAGAGTAGGAGACACAAAGGAGGTTTTTGAGGCAGCAACTGAATCGACAGACTCAACACTATGTAAAGGTCTAGGTTGCACTTTCCATCTCTTGCTCCACTTACCAAAAATTAATTACAAAACCCATAATCAGAAGAAACAATGAAACAAAATCAAATTCCTTCATGAACGCCTAAACAAATAACAAATCAAAATGCCTACGTCTACACCCAACACTATCACAATAGAAAGAACGCCCAAAAATAAATTTTCGGCAAACTTCATACGCATCAGCGCACGCAAGCTATCAAACCATCTTCATAATTTCAATTTGAATGTGGCTGATTAGAAGAATGCCAACCGTCCGAAGAATAAATCCGAAAGAAAATATAGGCTAGCGAGATCGATTACCTTGAACATTGTCTCTGATTTTGCCCCAATGAGAAATCGCCGACGGAGGGTTTGAGACGATCTAGCCCTCTGGAAATCGAATTTTGGAAAATATTCAAAATGAATATAAAATGGTATTATAAATGCATATGAGAACGAAAATGTGCAAACGGTTACAACACTGATTCATTGAGGCTAGTCATAGTTTGAGAAATCTGCACAAACACTGTAGCACAAAAAAAGACCCGGCAGTTTATGACGGTTAATTTCAAATCTTATCTACCATAAAATGAAATAGAGTACCTCCATCAATCGCCAGCGAAACTCCTAAACGAAACCCAACCGTAAATACCCAAATGTCACCCACAATTTCATACTATCTAACGACGCGTTCCAAATCCATTTATTCCCATTGTATAGATTAGATATAGATTATTATAAATCCACCACACGTCAACCCTACATAAAGTCAAATGTCAACTAATGAGGCACTCCAAACCCATTCCATATTCCCATTATATATAAGATAAATTAATTTTTTAGATGGGCCAAAAGTATTGTCTCATTCACTTATATATTACTCTAACCAATTTTTTTTGTAACGGCGCACGTTGTGCGCCGTTACAGAGCCTTTTGTGCGCCGTTAGAGTTTGTAACGTCGCACAAACCACCGTTTTACGGTGCGCCATTACAAAAGCGTGGTTACAAATTGTAACGGTGCACATTGTGCGCCGTTGGAGTTTGTAACGGTAACGACAATATTTGTAACGGCGCACTTTTTAAAGTGCGCTGTTACAAAATTTATATATCTAAAAAAATAAAAAAAATGGGGAAAAAACTAAAAATTAATATTTCATTTTTAGTTTTTTTTCCATTTTTTTAAAATTAAATAATAAAAATTAAAATTGCTTGAGAGGTCATAAATGACCAAATTACCCCTTATTCAATTGAAATTGACCAAATTACCTTTGGGATGTCATAAATGACCGGATTAACCTTGAGAGATTATAAATGACCAAATTACCCTAATTTTATCATGAAATTAATAATAAAATCAGGAGAATTTACCATAGTGTTATCATCATACGAAACACCCATAAGGGGTATTTTACCTATTCCGAAAATACCCCTAAGGGGTATTTTTAATTCCAAAACTAAATTCATAAATTTAATATGCAAATTATTGTAAATCTAAAACATATTAATATTCAACATAACAACCTAACATGCAAACTAACAAATCAAACAAATTCATATAAATTCATGTGGAACTAAAAATAACGAATCATGTAAATCTAATAATTTCATACAATTTCTTAAAATTACAACAACAAAAATTTCCAAAAAGTTCAACAAATATTCAAAAAGTTTGTTCAACGTGCATATTCAACAAATATTCATGATATTTAACATGCAAACTACAAATTATTGTAAAATCTAACATGCAATCTAAAAATTAAACACCCAATTAAACCTAAAATTAAAACCCCTAAATACATACCTTAGAAAAATATGGAAGTAGGAGAGGAAGAGGGACGGCGGAGGTGGACGGCGGCGGTGGACAACGGCAGGGAGAGGAAGAGAGAAAATTGAGATAGAGAGGCAGAGAACTGGAAGAAGAAGAGAGTTTGGAGAAATTATATAATTGGGTTTTGTAACGGCGCACTTTGCTATGTGCGCTGTTACAAAAAAAGTTCGCGAGAAGTTTAATATTCGCGAAATTTACCCGCGAAATTGTATTTTTCACGAAAATTTTGTTTGGCGCCACTTTTGTAACGGCGCACATAGAAAAGTGCGACGTTACAAACTATAACTCTAAATTATTATTTTAATATTGTCGGTCCGATCATGAATGATTAGTGGTGTTCCTGTGGTTTGATTTTCCTAAAATTTGTACTATACCACGTACATGTTATATGCAATTAATTGAACGGTTTCGATTCAAAAATATATATATTAATCTACCGAACATTTGATGATCAATGTGTTTAGGGTTTATGTTAGGTTTTACCTTCCTAAACCCTAAACTCACGCTTTCAACGAAAATAGTTTATGTTGAAAATCAAGTTTCAATCTAACCGTATGGATTGGAGTGCAATAGATTGCTACTTCATGTGCCAAAATTTCAGTCAATTCTGATAATGTACGAACCTCGATCCAAACCGGTCAGTTGACTATGAAATTTGACCATTTGTAACGGCGCACAATAGCAAAGTGCGCCGTTACAAAAATATTATTGACGGCGCACATAGCACAGCGCGCCGTTACAAAACTAACCCTAAATTATTATTTTATTCATGTCGGTCCGATCGTGAATAATTAGTTGTGTTCTCGTGGTTTGATTTTTATGAAATTTGCAATATACCAAGTACATGTTATTTACAACATATTGAACGGTTTTTATTTTTTTTTTAAATATATTGATCTAATGAACTTTAGACGGGTTATGTGTTTAGGGTTTAGGATAGAGTTTACCTTCCTAAACCATAAACTCACGCTTTCAACGAAAATGATTTATGTTCAAAATCATATTTTACTCCGACCGTACGGATTGGAGCGCAATGTCTTAATACTTGATGTGCCAAAATTATAGTTAATTCCGAGAATGTTTGAACCTCGATCCAAACCGGTCAACCTTGATTACCTCCGTACGTAACGGTCAAACTCTAAGTAGAGACTTTTTTTGGGGCACATGGTACATCGATTTAAATTTTTCATTGACGTACATGAATTTTAAGTCGTTTCAAATGATTATGGTAATTTGGTCTATAATTAGCATGTGAAAAGAGAACATAAAACCGAAATCAAGCGAAAGTCAACAATCTTGACTAGGGAGTAGTCAATATTTTTGACCATTTGCGACGGCGCACTTTCAAATGTGCGTCGTTACAAAATAACGACAATAACAGCGGCCCATTTTCGAACCGTTTACTCCTAACGGTAAGATTTTGGTCAACGGTCAATAATTTTGTAACGACGCACATACCCAAAGTGCGCCGTTACAAAGTCAATTTGTGACGGCGCACGAAAAATGTGCGCCGTTAGAAAATTTTGTAACGGCGCACATACTCAAAGTGCGCCCTTACAAATGCAAAAACTGATAGTTTTAGTAGGTAGCATTGATGAGTAGATAGTACATATGTATTCAATTAGAGGCATGCATTTTTCAAAAAGTTAAAATAAAACAAATATTAGAGATCTTATAAATTGTCCAACAATTTGATTGATTAAGTATGACGGTTAAACATAGTTTGTTACTATTGATAAAAATACCGATCAAAATTTGTTGGTAAAGTGGAAAAGATATCATGTATTGATTGTCATATTTGTAAATTTTGTCAAGCGTAATCTCCCACTTGTTCAAGAATCACGATTTGTCAGTTTATTTGTTCTTTTCAGCATTATGATCTTAATTATTGATGATTTCCATTTATAGATTAAATCAAAGCATACCCATTTGATGGGCCAAGAAGTACGCACGCACCGCACACACATGAAGACTTCGCGCACTAGATACATATTTACATGCAATGAAATATCAGTATCTCGACGCTCTCCAAAACAGACTTTGCTTGCAACATTCTCCAATCATTCAAAATTTTGCAATACATGAAAATACTTGTAGGAATGTATATTAGAAGAGCTATATTGGAGAATGGGTCATTAAAAGTTATTTATACTCATAAACTCCAAATGAGTGATGAACTTGATATTATGAACGTATTTTCCAATGAAAATCCTGTAGAGTTATTCACTAATGTTATACATTTATTTTTAAGTTTGTATAAGAGATCAGCATGAACCGACTAGGCAAGCAACCAAAATAAAATTGTCAGCAGTAAGAGGGAGCAACGTTCAAAAGGAGCATCAATCAAGGGAACTATCCATCTAGGGGATCAGGAATTCAAAAGTTAATCAAAGATTGGACATGTGTGCGCTACATTCCTTTTTTATATATATTGGCCTACCAAGTTTTCCTTCTTTTTAACGATGAAACTTTATGCACGTCCACCATCACACTTATTTACTCAATTTTCATACCACTAAATTTTCCTTGAAAATTTATAAATAGGTAGTGTCCAAACGAGAGTGTTATAATATTATACGGGAAAATGTTAGATAACTCTTCTACCGTATGCATTATTTTCAGTAAATTCTTCTTAACTAAAAATGCATTTCTACTCTCTAAGTTTTAACAGTTAATTTTTTTTTGAAAATTCTTTTGGGGAAATGATGAAAATGCATTTGTATTGAAAAAATTAAATTAAAATTATTTTGAATTTGTTTTTTTTTTCTATTTTTTCAAATAAAGAGTAAAAATTATGTAGTCTTAAAAAATTGTTTGTTTTTAAAAATAGAAACGATTTTTAAACATTTTTATTTTATTTTATATATATTTAAAGAAAAAGTTATTACCAAAACAATTTTTTACTTTATTTTTATAAGAGAAAAAGAGTTCAAAATAATTTTTAATTTGTTTACCGCATGATAATTTTGTCATTTTTCAAAAAGCTAACAAAATTTTAAAAATAGTTAAGAAATAGAATTAAATTGCAACTTTAAAATTTTCAGAGCCGTAAAAAACCTGTTTTTAGTTAGGACGAGTTAAATGAAAATGACGTAGTTTAAGTGAATGTATTTGACATCTTATCAGTATAGATTACTTATTCTATGAGCAATATTAGCCTGTGGTGGAGATCTCTTATAAATAGAAGCTATGCCTTTTGGACAATGTTGATATAAAGAATGCATTTTTCTTTTGACTCTTCATTTATTCATTCACCACAAACACTTGGTTTGATTTTACTTATCAGTTCATCATTTACAACATGGTAAAATAATTTTTCTCCTTCAAACTACTTTGATAGTGTCACGGTTGTGCAGGATTTCCAAATACATGAGTGTTCATCTAGAGAGAAATAAACACGACGTACTTTTTTATTTGTGGACAAATTATTTGTTGGTATTTGTAATGAACCCATAATAATGATAATATAATAGTGCCTGAAAAACTTGTTTTAAAGAGAGAAAACAGTGCTTTTCTGGCAGTGTGAGGCCATAACATTCAGCCTGCAGCCCAAATTGTGAATCCGAAGATGTCCTGGGCTTGCCCAAATGTATTCATAAAGCCGGCCATTCTCAGGCCCTTAAAAGAGCACAAACACATAATAAAGAGAGCATATTTATGTGGATTTTGCATGGGACGGTGCATGCCGTGGAGTGTGGACCATATATAAACTCATTTTTTCGACCCACTGGTCTTGCTTTGTTCCATATACAACTACAACTACAAGCGGTCTATATCATACTTTCCATTCTTTAATTAAAGCTACTTTCTTTTTATTTGCGAAGAATACATTTATTCAATTAGAAACAAGAAACATCATGGATTGGTGGTGACCCAAACATCAACGCACTGTATCATTATTATTCTTTCATATTTATATTTGGTATATAACTTCAAAGCCCCTCGATAAGTAAAATGGTTGTTTGGTAAATACAATTAATAGTTATAGAAACGTGCCCACAATAAATAACAATCGTCACTAATTAAGTGACTCCAACAACTCATCCCAAACACCGATTTTCCGACAACCAAATTTCAGATTCCTTGTTGGCTCTTCTTTCTTTTTTGTATAGACGAGACGAGAGTCTGTGGACCAACCCTCTGATCAAACCCACCCCAATTGGTTGCGTCATTTTCGGTCTCTTAATATAGAATCGGGTTTAATTACTTTCCTTTTTTCTCATCGGTACTTAAATAACAAATTGAATAAAGATTTGGTTTTATTTAATATAATATTGAATAAAAGTGTTGGTTACTAATATTTAAACAGCATGGCACTTGCCGACTTGCTAAGTTAAGAACATAATGGAAGGCCTTTTAATTAGTGTTGTGGTACGAGTAATAATTTTGTCAGAAACATCGGCTCTCGATAATGGAACGAAATGTAGTAAACATACAAAATTATTCATTCACACTTACTTCGTCAACGTATGCGATTTGATGCATACGATAATGGGCCAGCTTGTCCTTGTTGGGCCCATAGTCCGCACCACAATAATCTAACAACCAATCTAGATCGTCAAATTTCTTTCAGAAAAAATCTAGATCGTCTAATGAAAAAGAAATAAGAATTTGTGTATATGCTGACTCTATCAAAGACATATATACGGTAAATTATTTTTAACTTGTATTTTTATTTTTGTCATTTATCAGAAATGCATGAGAAGGTAAATTCATATTTTTATACTATTCTCTTTTCATTCTCTCATTAAAAATTAAATATATACTATTTTCATAATGTATGAGGTTATTTTATTAATCAAGTTATTTCGTAGTTTAATTAACCAAATTTCATGGTTTCACTAATAAAGTTTCATGATTCAATCAAAATTCATAAGAAAATGTACATATAAACATAAGACTTTATAGTGGTCTAATTTGGGGTTTAAAAGTCAAATTAAGCTAAAATTTTGCGTCAGAATCTAACCAAATATGTACATATAATGTTGGGGTTAATGACTCACAAAGATGAGGTATTTTGATCTTTCTCTTTTGGAGGTTACAAGACCTTAATTGGTCCTCAATTGTTTGGCAACCTCCTCAATTATTGGGTCTTAAAAGTATTATTTTATCACCTTTTATATCTCCATCACTATATAATTCTTGTGTAATCTTGTTGAAAAAAAAGAACAAAAAAAAATGATTTTCTTTTCATCGTTCTCTCTCGTATTGTCTCTTTTCGAATCGGTTCTTGAGTATTGAATTGTGCAAATTTCAGACTCTAATGTGTGAGTGGGTACGCATCAGGGGGACTACCGTGTTAACCTCGGAGGCAACCGGAATACGATCGCCACCTCGGTCAAACCGGAAAAATTGCTTTCAAGTCAGTGGTTACCATACGGCGCGGTAACTTTATGTCGAAAAGTATTTTCTACACCGTTTATTGTTATACTCAAATTCTAGTTCTTACAATTTAAAAGCAATTTTTTTTAAATTATAACAATGGTGGTAAAACCCATGTGATAAAACGTGTTGCAAATGTTCATATGTTCTATGTGTTTTGTGATATTGACTCTGCTGGGTAAGAATTATTTGACGAAGAATTATCATGGCAATTTCATCGAATTCTTATTCACTGTACCGCGCTGAATCCTTTTGATCAAACGGAATACTTTGGTCTTTATTGTGACATAGGGTCTGGGATGTCGTGTTTCTTGATTATATACTGTTTACATAGTTTGTTTTATGTGCATCTACCGTTAGAACATATATTCTTATAGTTTTTGTTTTGTTATGTATTTTGATATATTGGTCTTTCACCCACGACACGAGGAGATTGTGGCAAACTTAAGGTCGTTGGAGCTTATACTCTGTATATCTCCTATGATGTGACTAAAATGAGCTCCACCTACTGTGGTCTCAAAAACTCATATTTGAATCATGCTACTATCCTAGAAAAATACGTAACATATGTATTGAAAATCACATATGCTAATTGTGCAAATATGATAGAATTGTAATACTATTTTGACAATTATTGTTCTTAATGTTCTTGGCACGCGAAGAAGTGGGTCTCTCTTTTTCAAACTCATCCACTCTGTGTAACACGTACCCGGGAGATGGATCGAAGGAGAAACAATTTTCTGGTTTACTCGTGGCAGTGAAGCGATAGCATCACAAGGTCTTCGTCTCCGGCGCACCGTCAATTACGGCTAAGAGCCACAAGGCTTGCGCACCCCCTCAGGTTATAGGTTCCGACAACGGTCAAAGACTGTGGATATGGTCGTACACGAGTTCAAGGAAATGGTGCAACTGCGATAGTTCAATTAGAGAGGACGAATTTAGGGTTGGTTTTTGAAATATGGACTTGGGCTTGGGATTTATATCTTATTAAATCATATAATATTTAAGTAAGATGATATTGAGCTTCAAATTAATTATAATAATTATTTAAGTCTAAGTTGGGCTTGAGCAATGTGGATTTGGGCTTAAAAGTGGGTATTACAATCTAAGGCTCAAGTAAAAAGGGTTTAGGCCCAATCTGGTCTTGCTAAATTTGGAGGACAGGACACGTGAGATGAGCAATTTCAGGTGGTCTGAATATCTATGGGATTTTGTATGAGAAATCCCGAGCTATTTTTGGAACCCTCTAACTTCGGGTTACAGTTGCTCTCCTTTCATATTGTGATTATTTAATAATTCTCTTATGTGAATTAATATCACGTGAAGCCCGTGATCTGGTAAAAGAAAGCGTTGAGATATGGTGTGTTTTAAGGACATGTTGAAGATGGTCGAAGCATCCTGACCCTATGGCATGTGCTGGTTGCTGATAGTTTTCGGCGCACTCATATTAGCCAAGTAAGTAATAATGTATTACTTTATGACTATAAATATGTTTCTTGTTGAGTTTTGGTACGAGTGTGTCATTGGTTATATGAGCATCCTTAGAAGACATGATATTTATATTAAATAATTATTTAATATGAATAAAGAGTAATTTTTGTTAGACTTTTTAAGTTAAAACAATCATACCGAAATGTGAGGGTTATGCTCTTAGTATAAAGTCTTGGTATGTGGGGGTGTTCACCTAAAAATGAGCTTATAACCAATCTAAAGAAAAACATTATGAATCTAAAACATTTCTAGTATGTTCATTGAATTGATAATGTTGCATATAGATTCATGTCTCTAGGTAATCGCTCGTTTTATGAGGTTAGAGATGCTGAATTCTTTGAGCATGTATCTCGTTTGGATAAAGATATTGTTATATCTATCGGTTCATCTTCAATGTATATTGTTGTTGTGCATGTATAATTTTTATGCAATAACTCACATGCTAGTAGCCTTATTTCTAATTTTTATGTTGATAAACGTAGAAGAAATAAGAAGCCTACTTTAAAGAAAGATTGTGGAGATATCTTTCGTTGATCTTTTTCCAATTAAAGTGTCTGAATAGACTATGTTAGTGATGAACTAGTCTCGATCTTTATAATTGGAAATGACGATCCTAAATAGCATGATGAGGCAATGAGAAAACCCTATGGGAATGAAGCCTTTTGTTTTGAACTTGATCAGTCTATTGTTACCATCAGACTTATGAGTTGTCTGATTTTACTAATGGTTGTAAGTCCATTAGTAGTATTTGAATCTTAAGCGAAAGATCATATACAATTATACATTAGAAATAATCTAAACTCGACTTAATGTCGGAAAATTTACACAAATAAGTGTGTAAATCGGTGATAATGATTTTATGCCTACATTTTAGAAAGTTTCCTAACGTGTTGGAATACTATGTGATGTAAAATGAGTTTCAAAATTTTGTTGAAATAATTTTTATTTATCTTGGATGGAGTGGCTGTCTAGTGGAAGTGTTTCTAATAGATTAGCTTAACGAACTCCAACAAGGAATCAGAGTTCACGACTATGATGCTAACATGACAAGTAGTTGAATTATCGTGAAGCTTTTGAGTAGATAAAATTGTTTGAAGACAAGATTGAGTCAATATCAATGCGTTGAGATCTTCTAACAGTTTTGGTAGTGCTGCGCACTTGATGGATCTAGAGGCCGACAATCCATAACCAATTCTTGGTGGTGCTATAGAGACGCACTTGATGGATGTTGAGGTTGGTAATCCATAACCAGTTTTTGGTGGTGTTGCGCACTTGATGAATCTTGAGGTCGACAATTCATAAATAGTTTTTGGTGGTGCTATAGAGACGCACTTGATGGATGTCGAGGTTGGTAATCCATAATCAATTTTTCGTGGTGCTATAGAGACGCACTTAATGGATTTTATTTGTGACTGACAGGTTGGACTTTATGTCCTTAATAGCTCTATTGTCGGTGCTTATAAGACGCACTTGACGAGCTACCTATGCGGGTATGATGGTTTGGCCGCCATCTATGGAAGATTTGAGGAAATCTTCCTAGAGCACTCGCGAAACCGAGGTGTGCGCTTGGCCATAAAAGCGTCTTTTTAAATGGTATCGCGGAACTTGCATAACTTGAAGGTGTGATATGTGTTGTGGGGTGTATCGACGGAAAATAAAACAAGTTCAAGAAGAAATTCACTCGTTTTACAAGTACGTTATTGCCTTATCTCACTATATGTTAATTCAAGTCGAAAGACATTAACACTTAAGTATAGATAACTTTTCCTTACCCAAGAATTTACTTCGTAAAAATCTTTTGTTCGCCATTAGTGGGGGATTGTTGGGGTTAATGACTCACAAAGATGAGGTCTTTTGGTCTTCCCCTTTTGGAGGTTACAAGACCTTAATTGGTCCTTAATTGTTTGGTAACCTCCCTCATTATTGGGTCTTAAAAGTACCATTTATCACCTTTTGTATCTCCGTCACTATATAATTCTTGTGTGATCTTGTTGAAAAAAAGAACAAAAAAAATTATTTTCTTATCATCGTTCTCTCTCATATTCTCTTTTCGAATTGGTTCTTGGGTATTGAATTGTGCAAATTTCAAACTCTGATGTGTGAGTGGGCACGCATCAGGGGGACTACCGTGTTAACCTCGGAGGCAACCGGAATACGATCGCCACCTCGGTCCAACCGGAAAAATTGCTTTCAAGTCAGAGGTTACCATACCACGGCGCGGTAACTTTATGTCGAAAAGTATTTTCTACACCGTTTATTGTTATACTCAAATTCTAGTTCCTACATATAACACACGTACGAAATTGAGATCTCTATATTTCTTTTATTCATTGAATTTGCTCTTCTCGACTATCATTACCTTACACTTTCCATATAAACATGATTTGTTCAATTCATAATTGTTGTCCCATCAAAACCAACCTTGCAAATATGATAATAGTTTTAAACCAAGTTGCCCAAACTCAGTCACATACTCAACTCGCCGTCTTAGAGCTCGCTCTGGTCACCCATTGTCATGTTGCTGAGGATTTTTTCAAATGAGTCGTACAAGAAATTTATCACATCTGTCCAAAACAATTGGACACGCATATAGGCATGAAAAACCATCTGAACCTATACAAATTTGAGATTTGCATGTTCTATCTAAATATATCAAATTGGATATCGAATTAGATAGAGAAAAAAATCAATTACCAAGAAGAATGCATCATGCTTAAGATACTTGGAAACAGAAAACATAGTGAAAGTAATTAAAAACTTTGTACCAGATGTCAAGACTAATGGGAAAATTATTATGCTATCAGTAGTTATGAGTGATGTAAATGGCGGCCGTCATAGCCGCCATAGCCCCGAAAACCACACGGGCGCCACGCCGTAGTGTTTTAGTTACTTTGAGCCGGTTTTGTATTGATTTTACATGATTTTAAATTAATTTGAGCCGGTTATTTCAAATTAATTAACTTTTTAATAAAAAAATTGACAACATTATAACTTGTAGTATAATATGTATTTTTATTATATATACATTACAAAATACAAAATGGAAATCTGCCATGATTCCTCCATAGCGCTGTCATGGCTCCGGAGGCCCCTGTCCGCCATCATAGCGTCGTGCGACATCTACAACCCTGGTATTTATTACTAATTGCTAAAAACAGACTAAACCACGTGAATATTAGAATATTGAAGCAGCAAGTTTAATCTAAAGGGAAAAGAGAAAATATAACCTGTGCACGAACACATTAGAACAATCATAGTCTTTAATAGTCTCAATAGGACATGTAAATATGAGATGTCTTCATCTTCTTTAAGAAAAGAACAAAATCATGAAATAAATCTGAAAGCATACGAAAATCGAGGACGACAAAAAGGTAACCTGATGAAGGTGTGCGACATACAAAAGTCTATTGCAAACATGGTGGCTCGAATTCAAATTATGATGGAGAAATAAGTATTTTCAAGCATGAAAGGCGCAGTCGCATTTGAACCTAGGGCTCGCCGATCTTCGAAGCTGTGAATCAGACTTGGACATTAGAGATGAATCTGTCTATGGAGTCACCGCACGAATTGATCGGATTGTCGATTTCTTGGAATTGAGATTAATGATTTTCACCTTCTACTCGTCGTCTCCCACCACATGGAATTGGAACACCGGTCTCGCTTCCTAATCTAATTTCATAAATCGATTATTTTGTTATGTTTTTGTTCTGATTTGAAATATTAAGTAATACAGCTGAAAGAACTAGAATATAAAACTAATGAAAGATTGAAAGAACCGCCTACCAAAAAGTGTTTGGATAAAATATGAAAATACATATATTTTCGATATCCTATCCTGATGTTAAAATACAAAATCTAGCACAATAATGACATACACCTAAGGATACTCAAGAATTGCAATTTGTTCCTTGTAACTCATTTCGTCCAGTTGTGTTAGATTTAATATTTTTTTATTTATGAAAAGACTAAAATACACTTGAAATAAAAATTATTTTTAAATAGGTCATTTAACCTGTTGCACATCATGATCTCTCTCTTCTTCTGTGAAATTTTCAGACGATTTCAAGTCTTGTGCATCGGTGAGGCTAAGTTTCTAAAAGCAGAGAAGTCAGCAAAGTTGAGTTTGCACTGTCGACTAGCTCTACAAGTTGCCTATTTGCTCTCTGGCGCTACCACCCCTCCAAAAAGTCAAAGACTAAAGTGGTGATGTTGGTAAGCAAATGAGGAGAAGGGCAACAGAGGAAAAATGGAGAGAGGGTTAGGGTGCATCCGTCTTCGGTTGCTAGTTTGGATTTGAGAAGATAGAACCATAAAGGAGGGGGAGGAGCGAAAAGTACGAATAGGTAAGAGAGATGGATGAGAGAGAAATGGTAAATGACATTAATTTGAAGATCTGAATGTTTTCAATCCATTAAAAAAATTAGAAAAAAGATATTTTAATTTTTTCACAAGATAATTTTGTTAAGACTAACATAATTTGACGGAACGAAACAGTGAAAAAGTTGCAATTCTTGAATATAGTTCAAGCAAAACTTTTTTTCGGGTGTATTTATTTACCAAATACAAAATTATAAGTATAGTTATGTGAGGTTTTTCTTGTGTATAATAAGTTTGAGTCATTAAGATATTATATTATAAGTTAACAGTTAATAATTTCAATTTTTATGTTTAAGATATTATTATTATTTAATTTTTATTGATTGAAAATGTTTCTATGTTATAGTTACCGGAATTTTTTTATTTTTCTTCCGAGTGACTACAAAATTGTTTTCATTGCTAGCTCACCGACAAAAATGTATATATAACTGTAGAGTAATCCAACTATTTGATTATTACATTTACATCAAATAAAAGTTGGAGGTGAGACATCAAATAAGAGTAGTAACTAACCACTACTAGTAGTAGAGCATATTAAGCAAGCAGTTGGCGGTAGAGGAGCACTAACTCAAATGCTATACGATCTCGTCAACCATAGCTACAAGACTGAAATTAAGCACTCTATACTACATATAGTTGGACCGTATTAAATGAAAGTATTGAAACTAATGCATTATATTCTTTAATTAATATCATTTAATTAGTTTTAATCCCCGGAGGTAATGAATTAGTACAGAATTAAGTAGACTTAGTGTGTCAATTCGTAACTATGGTGTATGTATGAGGGCCAAACCAGAGGACCAAGCCACGAGATTTTGATGGAACGAATACGATTCCGTGGTGGGTTTGGTTACTTTAATGTTAATGTTATTCCTCGGTGGAGTCATGATATTGTCAGTGTTACTTTTTAAGGGGATCAGCGATAAAGAAGATGCTTAGGGACTATTAGTGAAAGTGTATTAATCAAGAGAATGATCAATAATTATGGGGAGTGGAACTGGAGACCATCGACATAAACATGCATGACCTGGGTCTGGGTCAGAAATCATGTTTCGCATTCGTTGCTATAAATTGGAATTGCTTTGCAATATTGTTATGGACCCACCTCCAATTTCTTACCCTTTTTCCTTTATTCTTCCATAATCATTCACCTCCTCTTCTTCTACTGAACTGTCTCCTCCCTCCATCATCATGACCCTAGCAATAGCAATACCACACACCCCCTGATCAATCCATCACAGAGCTCCGTTAATGGCGAGTCTCACCCTCACCTCTTTGTTCTCCACCTTCCTTTCTGTTTTCGTCCTCCTTTTCCATCTGGGCTGCTTCAATATTTTCGCCTCCGCCGACCACCGCTCGCCTACAAAGAAGCGAAAAGCATCCTCCCCTGCCTCTTCTCCTTCTCCGTCTCCCTCTTCTCGGCTCAAAAAGGCCCACAAGGCTCTTTCCTCTTCCTGGTCTTCTCTGAGAGGCATTTTCTCCACCAGCACGGCCCAGACCCACCCGGCCACTCCCTCCGTGACCTCCGCTAGGTCCTCTCTGGTCCCACCCGAAACCCATTTGTCGGATGGCCCAATCAACCCCTGGTTCCCCCAGGAATCCGAAATATCCGCCGAGAACCCGTTTCTGCCCCTCCGAAACGACATATTTCCCTGCACGATTTGCGGCGAGATATTCCCGAAACCCCATTTGCTGGAGCAGCACCAGTCGATCAGGCACGCCGTCTCGGAAATGACGGACTCCGATGCCGGGAAGAACATAGTCCGGATGATATTCAAAGCCGGGTGGAGCGACGCGAAGAGGAGGCCCGAGATTCACCGGATCCTGAAGATCCACAACAGCCAGAAGATACTGGCCCGGTTCGAGGAGTACAGAGAGGCGGTGAAGGCCAAGGCCAGGGAGAGGCGGGACGAGAGGCGTTGCTCCGAGAGATGCGTAGCCGACGGCAACGAGCTGCTGAGGTTTCAGTGTGCGCTGTTCTCGTGCGATCTGGGGCTCAAAGGTAAATCCAGCATTTGTAACCATCACTACTGCAGTGTGTGCGGGATTATACGATCTGGGTTCTCGCCCAAGATGGATGGGATCGCCACGCTGTCGGGGAGCTGGAGGGCACACGTGTCCGTCCCGGAGGAGGTGGAGGAGGACTTCAGCTTCATCAACGTCAAGAGGGCCATGCTCGTCTGTCGGGTCGTGGCCGGCCGGGTCGGCTGCGAGACGGACGAGGTGGGCGGCGGGTTTGACTCCGTCGGCACCGACGATGAACTCTTGGTGTTTAATCCGAGGGCTGTGCTTCCTTGCTTTGTTATTGTGTACACCGCGTGCGCTAATAATTAGATCCCTATCTACAATATTCTACGGTTTGTTTGATTGATTGTTTAAGGGTTTTGATTTTCCTGATGATGTGAGTGTATATTAATTGTCCAGCTTTTTATTTCTGTGAGCCAAGGTTTGCGTTCTCCTGATTCAGCCATGTATTAATGAGGCTGTCACAGCTATTACTCCACTGGGTGGCAGTCAGATTATTGTAGTTTGTTTACAATAGATAATAGAGTTTTTAGCTCACTTCTTGCTATTTTTTTCATGTCGTTTAGTTTTCTTACATTATTGCTAAATACTTGTTTGGGATGTGCTAAGGCTGTAATTTATTTGATAGAACTAGGGTTAGATATATTATATTAGTTATTAATATATGGGCCGAGGCCCACTATACTTTATTAATATATGCCTCTATATATAGGCTTGACAAGATAGAGTTTACATGACATATGACGGCTAGAGTTTAAGTAAAGATACAAAGTATAGTGGGCCTCGGCCCATATATTAATAACTAATATAATATATCTAACACTCCCCCGCAGTCGAAGCAGGAAGATGCCGAATGCTTTGACTGGAGCAAAAGTCTTCAAAGAGAGCACTCGGGAAGCCTTTCATGAATATATCTGCAAACTTGAGAGATGAACTTGGTCTGCAATAACTTGAACCATAATAGTAATTGAGATTGAGAAAGAAACTCATGGAGGTGAGGAATATAAGCAAACGAGAAGTAAAGAGAGATAATTAGAAAGAGAGTGAGAGATTGAATAAAATATGAGAGAGAGAGAGAGAGAGAGAGAGAGAGAGAGAGAGAGAGAGAGAGAGAGAGAGAAAGAAAGGGAGATTGATAGAGAAATAAATAAGAATAAATAGGAAGGAAAAACAACTACGTCATATATGGCGGTGCGGCAATGACGTCGCATAAGGACGATGCAAAAGAAGCAACTACATCATATAATGATGGTGCGACAACTACGTCTCATAAGGACGGTGCAAAACAAGCAACTACGTCGGTGCGAAACAATTTCAAACAACTACGACGGTGCAATATTATCGTAAGAAAAAAAGTTAAAATAATTTTTTTTTGGAAGAGTAGAGTAGAGTAGTAATAGAAAATATATAAGAAATTTCATTTAATAATGGAAGAGACTAATATAGAAATAGAATAGAGATTTAAAGAAAAGGAAAAAAAGAGTTAAAAAGATGGGAATATGAGGAAAGAAAAGAAGAAGACATTAATTAATAGATGAAAGACAAATTAATTTGAGAATAAGAAATAGAGATAGAGATACGTGGTGTTGAATATTGAAGAAGGGTTGAGAGCAAATAATTGTAAAAAATAAAACTGAAGAGAAGAAAGAACAGAAGAGGGAGTGATAAACAAGCACAATACCTCGAAGTTGGCCATAGAGGCAGCATTAAATTGAAGAAAAAAAATTGCCTCGCCCACCTGTTAAATCATGATTAACGAGTGGGCAAAGCCATACGCAACGAAAAAGTTGTGACCAAAATCTAACCTAAACCTCTGATACCATGAAAGTGTTTATTATTGAATACTTGATGATTACAATAGAATATAAATGCCTCTATAAATAGGCTTGATAAGATAGGGTTTACATGACATATGACGGTTAGGGTTTAAGTAGAGATACAAAGTATAGTGGGCCTCAGCCCATATATTAATAACTAATATAATATATCTAACACTCAGCTTGTTGTTCATATAAGGAAGCACCCACCATTACCTTGTACAGAACACCACTCGGCAATTCGGATTGAACTCTAGCTAAAGCTTCTGTTTGGAGAGGATTATCGGTACAATTGTATTTTAACAAAAATCAAATCGCCACGATGACAAACTTATGATCTGTTTGCTGCTTGTCATCTCATCAATTTTGAGCCCTCTCAAGTTAGAATTTGAGATTTTTTATCACCTTTTCTCGCGCCCCAAACTTCTGCCAACAGTACCTGCTAAGACTAAAAGCATCTCAAATGCTAAATGTAAAAATGAAAAACATTAGGAAAATTTATGTTTTCATACTCAATTAACTCCAACACTCTAAAAACATATCCATATTTATCATTGGAAATAATATTTTTTATTATTTTGATGAAAAAAATAAGGGAATTACAACTAACTATATTTACTTTTACAATTTACTATATTTATTTTAAAAATATTACTCTACTTATCTAATTAGAAAAAAGTTACACATTTCTTATTTCCGTCATATTTAACTAACGTTACGGTTATATTTATTCAAAATGAAAAAAATACTTGTTTTTTAAATTAAAAATTATTTCCTGAATCTTATCTCTTTTTTTTGTTTCCTCCTCTCTCTGGTCTTCATCTCATGAATTATTAAAATTCCCAAAAAGATTGGTCAATACATCCAAAATCCTAACAAAACCTAAGATCTATGAACTATCAAAACAAAAAAAAAAACTAGATAAACAACACTTGAAAGCATTTGTTAACCTATCCATTCTCATCTACGATTGATCAATTTCTTATCTACGTTTTCAACAATAATAAAATACTAAATCACTAAAATACATAAACAAAAAAACATGAACCAACACATTAGAAAACAACATAATCTACACTAAAAAGAAAAAAAACCTGATAAACTAATATATTTAAAAAATGTAAATGAACTCCGCGATTAAGATGTTCAGTGGCCGCATGTTGTTCAAGAATTTATCGTCTAACAAACTATCTTACGCAAGAAAACACAAATAACTTTTGATATAATAAACGAATGCTATATGTACATACCTTATAATCGGCAATTGTTTTACGATTACTAAGTTGTTGATGATTTTCCCATTCCCTATAGCCTACCTCCCTCACATATACTTCAACCCTCAATGTTAGACAATTTCTCTCTCAAAACTTTTCCACACCACCCTAATTACGCTCTCAAAACCAACACTATTTCTGCTCAAATAAATAGTCACTGGAAAATGTCTGAGGACGACGCATTCTATATAACGGTGCTGTCTTTAAGTAAGGACAACACAATTATAAAGAGTGTGTCGTCCTCACACAACGGAAACATCAACGGCTCCATAAATGACCGTTGAGCAACGGTCGGTCAATTGCGGCCACTTCAATCAACGGTAATACCAACGCTCTTCTCTCCTATGCCGTCATAATCTTGCTTGTGCGTTGTCGATACATACGTCGGCCTTAACAACAACCTTTTTAGCATGCACATACTATTAGGATTCCACATGTGAGTTCAGGTCCCACATCGAAAGTGTACAAGGTATAAGAAGAGTTTATATACACATTAGACGCAAGACTCACCAGGGTAGTCTTTTGGGTCAAAAGTGGGCTCTAATGTGTGTATGAGCTTTCCTTGTGATGTGCTCCTCCTTGGTAAGGCCCGTTTCTCCCCAACAAGTGGTATCAGAGCCAGGTTTGCACAGATCTCATCGGGTCGGCAGGCCAATGGATCTCATGGTTGATCAGAGCCAGGTAGGCCAGAGGATCCAAAGAGCATGATTGATCAGTCGAGGATTGCCAGATGAGCCAACGGGTGAGGTGCAAGGCGATTTGGGCTGAGGGGGAGCAACCCGATGTGATGGGGCTCAATGTGGAGGGGGAGATTGTTAGGATTTCACATGTGAGTTCAGGTCCCACATCGGAAGAGTACAAGGTATAAGAAGAGTTTATATACACATTAGACCCAAGATCCACCAGGGTAGTCTTTTGGGTCAAAGGTGGGCTCTAATGTGTGTATGAGGTTTCCTTGTGGTGTGCTCCTCCTTGGTAAGACCTGGTTCTCCCCAACAAGTGGTATCAAAGTCAAGTTTGCACAGATCTCATCGGGTCGGCAGGCCAATGGATCTCATGGTGGATCAGAGCCAGGTAGGCCAGAGGATCCAAAGAGCTTGATTGATCAGGCGAGGATTGCCAGATGAGCCAGCGGGTGAGGTGCAAGGCGATTTGGGCTGAGGGGGAGCAATCCGATGTGATGGAGCTCAATGTGGAGGGGGAGATTGTTAGGATTCCACATGTGAGTTTAAGTCACACATCGGAAGTGTACGAGGTATAAGGAGAGTTTATATACACATTAAACTCAAGACCCACCAGGCTAGTCTTCTTGGGTCAAAAGTGTGCTCTAATGTGTGTATGGGCTTTTATTGTGGTGTGCTCCTCCTTGGTAAAACTCGGTTCTCCACAACACATACCTTACCGTAACTTTGACCGGCGTATAATGTATATGCGCCAACTTCACCTACATTTAGACGACGCTCTTTTCTTGAGTGCGCCGGTTATATCCCCATATGTGTAGTGGTGTTTCATGTTGTTTAGAAGACTTTATTTAATTCCTCAATATTATATGCGTGTTCATCGTCGATATTAGTCGTAATTTTGTTAGTTTTGAGAAAGAGAGCATAAAGTGGAAAATAGTCGGTCAAGGGAGTTTAGGCTTGTACATATTTCGACACTTAGACTACCCTTGGTTTAGAATTATCGCAGTTACTGCAATCTTGATTCGAGATTCACATTGAGAGGTTAATTTCCAAATCAAGACTAGGCCAATCCAATCTAATCCAATCCAATATCAAGAAGTGAGATTTGAATTTAAATTAGTGTACCTGTTAGAAAATTGAACTGAACTTATTATATCGGGTACTACCTATCAATGGGCACAACAAGATCACATCGAGATTAGAACATTTTGCCATGTCTATCGGAACAAAGTTAAACATGGTTGTTAATTTGTTGGGCCACACAATAACAATAAACATGTACGTAAAACCTTTATTAGGACTACTTAACAAAGCATGAACATGAGCAATCCATATAAAACAATCCAACCAACACACATACGGATGCAAAAACAAGCTACTAATTAAATAAACAAAAGATAAATAAGCAATCAGAATAGGGTGTAGTTTGTAGAAGCCTGAGAGGAAGAAAACATCTCCATCAAATCCATCTCCTTACTCCCAATATTATCATGAGTAACAGTACTTGATGAACAATAAGCCAGCTCAGAAGAGGTAGAGGTTGTAGCGGTGGTCTCGTTGAACAGGTAAGAGAGGTAAAGATCAGAGTAGAGCTGAGTACTATTACCGTTGTTCATCATCATCACCTCATCATCAACATCACCTTTTCTTTGACTCTGACCATAATCTTCAGCTAACTCAACCTGACCCGCAGTACTGCATGGTGTCATAACATTGTTGTTGCCATTAGCAAAAAGATTTTGCATGAAAAGCAGCTCATCGTCGTAGGCGGTCGAAAGCAAAGGAGAAGAAGGGTTCTCCCCAGGGGTGGGAGCAACATCTTTGACATTGGTGATGAGCTTGCTTCTGATGTAGTCTTGGAGGATTGAAGACTGAGGCTGCTTTTCGGTTTGGTTAACATTGGATGATTGGTGCTTGTGTTTTCTCCTGGAAATAGAGTTCTGCCTCCTTTTTGTGGCATTCCAATGGTTCTTTATTGTGTTCTCGCTTCTTCCAGGGATCAACTTGGCTATCTCAGCCCATCTGTTCCCTACTTTCTCGTGTACTTCTACTAATATCCTCTCTTCTTCCTCACTCCACCTGTCTTTCTGAAACCCAATATTCAATATTTAACTCAACCAAATATATATATATATATATATATATATATATATATGCATAATGAAACATATAGTATTGTGTTTTTTGTAACAAAAGTCATCATAGCGTGCATGAGTTGAAAATTTAATATAAACAAACTTTATGAATATTGTACATGTATATGTCAATCTATATTGTCGTGTTTATTACAAAATAATATCAAAAGAAAGAGGTTTGATTCTGCCTTAAGGAATGTAATTTTCAAAATATAAAATAATATCGAAAGAAAAAAGAAGTATATAGAGATTCGAAATTGTTTTTATATATTTTGGCTAGCTAGAGAAATTCACAATAACAAGAATGAATATTGTGGGAATTTAAACAGAATAAAATATCCACAATAGAGCCTATATATATGCTTGAATATACCTAATTTAATTTGCTCAAACAAACCTGATTAGCAAATCTATTAAGCAACATATTCAATATCCAATAATTAATTGTTGTTGTATTTGGATACCAATCTAGCTAGGAACAAGATTAATTTATAATAACGATCCAAAATATATAGATCATATATACGTGCAAAAATGAAGGACCTTGATATCGGGTCGTAGATGATTATGCCATCTCTCGCGGCACTGCTTGCCTGCTCTACCCACCAAATTCTCAGCTATCTTAGCCCACTTCCTTATTCCATGCTGCTTCACCAACTTTTTCAATTTCCTTCAACCACAAAACCCTAGATATAGTTAGTACGTATCAAAACAGAACACATGCATGTAATATCATCATGAAATGCATAATAAACCTGTCTTCTTCTTCGGTCCACTGACCCTTGATCAAAGCTGCACGATGACTACTCCCTCTTTTTGTTCTCTTATTATTATTTCCTCCTGATTTCATCATTTCCTTATTAATATTCCTCTGATCTTGTGCTAGTTCCATCTCTCCGACGTCAAGCAAAACCCCATCGAGAAAGCTACTACTGATCTCTTGATCACTACTCGCCAACAATGGAACTAACCCATGATCATTTGACGACCACAAACTACTATTGCTTTGTCCCCACAACAACTTGTCTATGGCTGTGACTGGAGAACCATAACACGTATAGTAATGGTTGTTTTGACCATTTCCTTGCATGACTACAACGAGAGAAGACAAGATTAAGAGAGAGAGGAGGCGTTGAAATGAGCTTGATTTGTGGACGTTGCAACAAAACCCCATAACAATTTCAATCTCACTGATGACCAACAATGAAACGCTTGCACTACTTAACCTTGTAATAATAATAGGCCGCGTGGCTTCATGGCCGTTGATCTTGTGGTGTTTTCTAAGAAGCCCATCAAACGGCCGTGAGTTGGTTGTGTGTAACTCCTGAGCTTACTCTTTGATTCCTTTGCTATTAATTCTGTAATAAATATATAACCTCGTTTTAATTACTATTAAATCGTAATTTGAAAGGTTGGTACAAGTCATTCAGTGCAATTCAATATATGGTTAAACATGACAACGTGATCAGAGCGCAAAAGGGTAGTTTTGATGATTAATATAGAATGTTTATGAGGGAGGGAAATTTGGAGGATATTAAGCTCCTATTAATTGTATTATTGGTAATGATAATGGTAAGAGGATATCAAAGATGAATAATAATCTATATGATGATATACAAATAGAAACAAAACGGAAATAAGTGGTTACGAGACTTCATTAGTAATAATACAACTTATAACCTTGGACGACGATGAAGTTTGTAATAGTTGGTATGGTTTATGTTATGGACAGGAATGGAGATTCCCAAATGTGTTTGTTGACAAAGAGTTGTAATCGAAAATGTCGATGAAACATATAGACTTGTTTTATTACACTGTATACTCTAGGTGAAGCAAAGTTATTTCGAACTTTTAAATACATGTTAAAAATTCAATTCTTCAATCAAATGCGATTTAAAGTATATTTCAATCTAATGAAAAAAAAATTAAACTTATTTGATTTTTCTTTTAAAAAAAAACATATGTTGTGTAGTGAGTGTTTGACCCAAAACAGAAAAATAAGCTCCTTTAAGTAAAAATATAAATGTAAGAAAAAAGTCTATTTTCTTTGTAATAAAAGCGAATTTTATTAATTAAATAGTAACTAACCAGACATCAAGCTGGATAGCTGAAGCTACAGTTGGTGTGACAGACCCCTCACCATAATCTCAGTTACTGTTAGTTAAAGCAAATATGGCCAATTCGTGAGCCATTTGATTATAAGCAATAGTTGATAGTACGCAACACCGTTCGCTAAAGATTACTCTAAAGTTGTTTAGCTCGACCCGTTTAGCATCATGTAAAGCCACGGCCTCCAACTCATACGGATGGAGAAATCTCGTGATCTTGCTGCAGAATGCTTTACACAGGCATCCATGATAACCCCGGAGACCAATCGACTCGAACCAGTTAGCATCATGCAGAGCCACGACCTTCAACTCATACGGATGGAGAAACCCCATGATCTTGCTGCAGACCTCCTTAAACCAGCTTCCTCGATCAACCCTAAGATCAATATGGGCATCGCGAAATTCAAATCCTCCCAGCTCATTGGGTTTAACAGATCAACCCTTTGACACCAGTGACCCCCCGTTTCCTTCCAGTACCGATCCCAATAGGACACCAAAGTGACGTATTGAATCTTGAGCAACCCGAGGCCCTCTAGTTCGATATGCTTACATGAGTCTGCCCACCGACGCCAGATAACTCCGGTTCCCTCCATGTACCGGCCTACCAACCAACCAATGTCGTCCCTTCTCTATCCATCCCCAAATACAAACCCCGACCCTACATGTGACCTCCCGTCCTCCTCTGATCTCTCGTCGGCCTGCAATTGCGGCCACAGCCCTCGCCTCGACCCCACTCCCTTCGACCCCGTATCTGCCATCCCCTCAGATCTGCCTCCTTCTCCACCAACTGTCGTCGCCGCAACTATCACCGCAAGACCCGGAACAATCGCAGTACTAGAAGCCCTCACAGGGGGAGCCAAACCGCCGTGAGACGTCGTCGATTTTCGACGAACAACCCAAATCGCCATAGGCGAAGGGTACAAACCACTAGGGTTTAGCGTCTGCAATTCCCTAAGAAAAAATGTCTTAAGTTTTGCGATGGATGCCAAAAACTAAGAATTAATGTAATTTCAAAAACACATAAATTAGACTCGAAATAAGAATCGGCACGAATGTATAAATTCACAAAGTTGTATGTGGACATTTCACTATCAGGTTTTGCATTATAGACGGCGCACATTAGGTATGTGCGTCGTTAAAATTTTTTGTAACGACGAACATTTGTCATGCACCGTAGAAAAAAGAGTAACAAACTACAATGAATCGTACGCCGTTAGTAATTATATTTAGTAACTGCGCATGTGCAAAATCATTGTTCGTTAACCAAAACTTTACCAATAGGCGTAAACGGTCGGAAATCGAGTCGTTGGTGTTACTGTTAGTTTGTAACGGTGCACATAATGGCATGCGTCATTACAAATTATTTTGTAACAACGCATACCTTTATTTGCGCCGTTACAAATAAATTTTTTAAATGTTGGCAGAACCTCCCACTTTTACCTTCCACAACTTTTCCCACACACACATTTTCCTCCCGGCAAAGGTATTTTTTTAATGTTGGTGAAAATTTCTCGACTATTTTTAAATATTCCGAGTACCCTATATTAAGTCTCCCCACAAACACTAGCCTTTATATAATCTCTCTTTATATTAGCTAGTGGATACAGAATTGCGGGAATTAGAAGGTACGTACATTTTTAAATAATGCATTATATAAACTATTATATTTAGTATGATTTATGATAAAAAGTTCTTGTATATTATTATTATTATTATTATTATTTTCAGTAATTTAGTGAAATAATAATTTATGTCATTATTAATAATTTATATATATTACATAGAATGGATTGGCGATTGATAGGATCCATAAAAATGAGTGGGAAATGGATGAACGGATTAAGAAGTTTCGTAACATTTGCGAGGAAAATGCTCCAAAAGATGGTGTGGGACGTTTCAAGTGTCCGTGCACGAGATGTTGTAATTCAGCTTGGCACGATAAGGATGCCATTTGCGATCATATAGTAAAGAAAGATTTTCTTAGATCGTCTAATGTGTGGTTCCATCACGGCGAAGCCGAAGGAGCTAGTTCGAGTCGCAATTGGGATATGAGTTTGAGGTCAACATCGAGGAATCAGCATTGTTCGACGTCAGACAACAATCCAGTGTACGTTGATCATGTGAAGCAGTTCACGGATGATGTAGACCCAACTAGAGATGTAAGGGTTCACAAGGATGAGGACGATTATGAGGAAGAGAACATTAATATAATAACTGAAGTCGAGGATGGAGTCGCTAAGGCAACCATGAAGGCATACAACCGGTTGGTTACAAAGTCGCGAAAGCCGTTGAACGAAACGACGTGCGCCGTGACTAGTGAGGACACTTCTTTAGCAGCGCTGTTAAGGATGTTGTCCATTGAGCAGAACACTGGATGTCTGACGTGGCTTTTACCAAGGTCGCCAAAAATTATTTTCGTACGTTACCCCAATCTAAAATGTATCCATCGAGCTAGGCAGCGACAAAGTAGAAAATGAAGGCTATCGAAATGCCACACGTGAAATATGATGCATGTCTGTACGGGTATACTTTGTACTACGAAAACCAATCACAACTCCAGACATGTGACAATTGCGGAGAAGCAAGATACGCTAAAGTGGAAAAAAAATTGGTTCCAAAGAAGACGTTGTTGTACTTTCCATTGACTCTTCGACTTTAACTTTATCTTGCTCCAAAGACGGCTGAGTGGATGCGATGACACGAGAAGCGGGAAAATAAGGACAATGACATATTAGTAAATCCATTGAACGGTGCAGATTGGGTTAAGTTTGACAAGAAATATTTGATACTTTCAGGAGAAATCTGAAACGTGCAGCTGGCACTGTCATCTGACGGGTTCTCTCCATATGGGCCTATTGCGTCGAGTTACAGTATGTGGCTTGTAGTTGCGATCCCGTTGAATTTTACCCCCTCGATGGCTATGCGAAAGAAGTATAGCATTCTCACCATGTTGATATCCAGTCCAAAATCATCTGGGAAAAGCTTGAATAACTTTATGCGTCCGCTGATTGATGAGTTGAACCATCTGTGGGAGCACGGAGCTGTCACGTGGGATGGTTCTAAGAAAAAAGCTTTCATAATGCGGGTTTCTGTGATGTGAAAAATAAGTGACTTCCCGGGTTTGGAAATGTTGGGGGGGATCAAGACTTAAGGCTACAAGGCATGTCCTCTATGATTGGACGAGATTGATTCTTCACGCAGTAACTCAAGAATCTCTTAGCAAGGTGCGCGTAGGTTCTTTCTAGAAAAAAACCTACTGCAATTTGAGGCGATTTTAACGGTCAAATCGAGACCCGAGAAAGGCCTAAACATCATTCAGGGACTGCCGTACTCAAAGCGATTCTAAGTCATAAATATCCACTGCCTAGTCAGTATCGGAAGTTCAGTAAACAAAAAGGTGGCGATGGTCCTATATGTTGGTCTCATAAAAGTATATTCTGGGAGCTGCCTTATTGGAAAAGTCATCAAGTCAGACATGCCTTCGATTTGATGCATATAGAGAAGAACATAAGCGACAACGTCATATGTACAGTTCTTGAAATTGCGGGGAAGAATAAGGATGACGAGAAAGCCAGGAGAAATTATGAGGAACAGAATGTCCGGCCAGACCAGTAGTCCCAAGACGGTGAGCTCCCAGATGCACCTTATGGCGTGGCGGGTTGTGAACGGAAGGAAGTACTGGGGCATACCCGAGCAGTTTAGTTTTCCTCTAGATATGCGGGAAGTCTAAAGAGCAAGGTCAATCCTGATGAGAAAAAGTTCCTCGGATTGAAGACTCACGATTGTCACGTGTTGATGCAATGTATCTTCCCCTTTTTCATTCGTAAAATGTTCCACCTTGTTGCTACGTTTAATTGTTGGCATAATTTTTAGCGCAAAAGTAAGAAGTCGTGCAACATGTTACATGACATATGGAGCGACTTGTTACGGTCCAGATTAGGAAAGTCCGAAGCTTTCCTATTTCGACGAAGCTTGGAGCAAAAGAAGAAAGGCGCCACGAAGACTTGGAGCACAAGAGAGTGACGTCGACAAGTCAGGCGACTTCCAGCTGGCAGTTACACGTCAGCAATAGGCGGCAACTCTACTTGCCTGATTTATTCAGGAAGTCAGAAACAGGCAAGACGACTTCCAGCTGTCGTGGAATGCGGCAACAACTTGCCTGACTTTCCTGTTCCTGATCCGAGAAGGATTAGGAATGTGATCTGCTATAAAAAGCCCTTGGCTTCCCATTAGCAGATCATCCGTTCTTATTCTAACACTGCAAGATTTCTTAGAGCTCTTAATCGTGCACCATCGGCGTGTTGAGAGGCTGAGTAAGATTCGATAGAACGGGTCTTTGCTCCGATCAAACATCAAGTCGCGAAGACTAAGTGTTTGGATCGGTTAGGGTTTTTGTTTGTGATTGAAGATTCACAACTCCGTCCAAGAAGACAACGACACCGAGCATAGGCTTGCTCGAAGGGTGGAATTGAGGGAATCTCAAAGACAGGGGGAGAGGCTCCTGGTCGAGGTGATTCACGGTGAGATCTATAGTAGCTTAGGACAATAGCTTGTGTGATAGCTAGTTGGTGCTTGAAGTTGTACTATTGACTACCTATAGTGAAAAACCTTTCCACTGGCAAAGTGCCCCCAGACGTAGGTGCGGAGTCACCGAACTGGGTAATCATCTCTGGTGTCGTTATTATTATCTATCTATTACTTTGCTTACGGTTTCCACAAGAAGTCGATACACAAGTTAAAGACTTTGTGTTCGACTTCCTGACTCGGCTACGATTCAGAATTTCACACCTCATGTGGCGGAAGCATTAGTAGAGTTGGGAAAGTCCTTCTAGTTGTTGTGGACGAGGGAGCCGAGGAAAAAAATGTTGAAAAAGTTGGGGGAAGATATAGTGGTTCTAGTTTGTATGTTGGAAACTATTTTCCCTCTTTCATTATGTACAATTATGGTTCACCTTATATTTCACCTTTTGTATCAAGTTCTACGAACCGGCATAGTCAATTTCACATGGATGTTTCCAATTGAACGGTATCTTCCTTGTCTGACAACAATATCTATAAGATTTGTCGTTACAAATAAATGAATATAACATTCACACATAATTACCATTGTAGGCAACTTGGCGTATACAAGAAAAGTGTGCACAGCCGTGGTATAGGTCATCTTCACTCATATATACCTAAACCGCGCCACTTTAGCCAGCAAAACATTAATTAGTGTAGCTCTAGGTTTATACTTATCAGTTGTTTCCCCACATAGGGAAACGCATGCCGTGGTGCAGGGTGAGAAATTGAGCGCATACGGGATGTTCTGAGCGAATTGGACAGTTATTGAAAATTGTGCCGAAACAGATGTATTCGTAGAATCACATCTAGCAGGGTTTAAACAAGCACACCCTAGGAAATGAACCACAACAGAAATCGAATCGAGCAACGAGGACAACAAAGAAAACAATGATGAATAAGAAGAAGACAAGGACACTAATATAGAACAGGGTGAAGAATATGATTCTCCCAACTTTGAATAAAATATCTATATGTATGTTTGATCCAATCATCAATAAATGATGTGATATAATTCAAAATAAACTATTATGGGTGAAATAGTCTGTTAGAGTAATTTGGTCAATTTCGACCGAATTAGGGGTAATTTGGTTATTTATGACTTATAAAAGGTAATTCAATAATTTTTGATCGAATTAGAGTTAATTTGGTCATTTATGACCTCCTAAGGGTAATTCGGTCAAAACTTATTTTGAAAATTTGAAAAGGGTGTAGGGACATTTTTTTTTCTTTTAAAGTAAAAACTAGGAGAAACTTCACACCATTTCCCAAGTTTCATGATAACTAAAGTTATGTGTAATTGAAATTAACTTTTCTAGCTTACATGTATCTATCTGCAAACAGTATTAATCTAAGGTACTTATATGAGAGTAATCCCAAAAAAATAAAACACTTGTTTTCATGAACATAGTAATGCAAATTAATTATCTTAGTTTAAATACATTGTTCAATATTTATCAAAATGTTCCTCAATTCTCGTATAAAAATTTCTGAATCTCATAATAGTCTCAAGATCTTCTAGTTAAATGAGTTTTCATGTAATAGCTATTGGGTTCAATATATACATTAGGAGAAATTGCAGAACACTACCCTATACTATGCAACTTTTGCATGTCACTACCCTCTACTTTTTTAGTTGCATGTCACCACTGTAAGGTTTCATTTAGTTGCACCGTCCATCACAGAGTTAAGTTTGATGTAAAAAGTCCATAATACCCTTATATTAAAAAAATTCAAAAATTAAAAAAAATATCTTTTGAAACTTTTTTTGAAAAAAATATTTTTTATCAGATAAATAATAAAATAGTGAATTCAAAATTATTTTTTTTTTCAAAAAAATGTATTTTCCAAAAAAATATTTAAAATAAAAAGTAACTATTAACAACGTTTTTTTATTTTTAATATTTTTTTTAAAAATAATATTCAAACCAGTTTTTATATTAATCATTCCATAAAAAAATTTTAAAAAAAATAAGTTAGAAAAATGTTTTTTTTTTCATTTTGTAAATATAAGGGTATTTTAGTCATTTAATAATATTTGAAACTGAAATTTTTAAATGACTAAAATACCCTTGTATTTAGAAAAAGAAAAAAAATCATTTGTTTAACTTATTTTCATTTTTATGGAATAAATAATAGAAAACTGATTTGAATATTATTTTTAAAATTTTTTTTTTACAAAAACATTAAAAATAAAAAAACTTTGTTAAAAGTTGTTTTTTATTTTAAATATTTTTTTGGAAAAACCATTTTTTTGAAAAAATAATATTTTTGAATTCATTATTTTATTATTTATCTGAACAAAAACATTTTTTTCAAAAAAATATTCAAAAGATATTTTTTTGAATTTTTTGAATATAAGGGTATTCTGGACTTTTAACATCAAACTTAATTCTGTGATGGATGTTGCAACTAAATGAAACCTTACAATCGTGACATGCAACTAAAAAATGTAGAGGATAATGACATGCAAAAGTTGTATAGTACATGGTAGTGACATGCAATTTCTCTTATACATTAAAGGGTTAATTACAGTTTGCCCATACTACACTGGCGCGTTTTACAGTTTGCCCCAGCTACAATAAAAAGTTCAAATTAAGACACACTAATTGTATTTTTTTTACAATTCTGTTAGAAATTGGATGGAAACCTAAAAATTTGGACGGAAACCTAATTTTTTTTCAAAAAAGACGAAAATACTCCTTCAGCTGGTTTGACTTAGACCATAAATAAACCAAAATTAAATCGGAAGATCAACAATTATTTTATTTTTTATTTCAAATGTATAGTTATTAATGTCATTTGGGTCTAATTATTAAAAAATTATATAATTATAGAAATGTTTTTTAAAAAGTTGTTTATTTTCCGATTCTCTTCGATTTGATATACTATGAGCTCGAAACAGAGCTCGTATGAGAGAGTTATGACATTCGAAAGTCTCAATATATTATTAATTACATAATAATAATAATAATAATAATAATAATTATATAATTTAATACAAAACCGGTCCAAGTCAAACCAGCTAAAGAGGTATTTTCGTCTTTTTTGAAAAAAATTAAATTTCCGTCCAAATTTTTAGGTTTCCATCCAATTTCTAACGGAATTGTAAAAAAAATACAATTAGCGTGTCTTAATTTGAAAATTTTTTATTGTAGCTGGGGCAAACTGTAAAATGCGCAGTGTAATATGGGCAAACTGTAATTAACCCTACATTAAATTAAGGGAGTTAACAATGATGCTACATCAACCATTTAGACGTTGATAAACTTCTTTTAATTCATACACACTAGTTATTATATGTACATATTGGTAAAAAAACTACAAGAAAATACATTTTCTTTAACTACAAAACCATAATTACATAGAGGAGTTAACAATAATATAAATTACATTAAATAAAGTGAAAGTCAATGAAAATATTTTAAATTTTATTAACGTAATTTAACTCCTTTATTCGTGATCTTTGGCTATTCCTATGACTTTTAGTTCATTTTTGTGAGTATGTATACTTATTCTTTATTTATTTTGTAAATTGTATTCATGATTTTACGATGTCTCAATTAAGATACAAACTATTATAAATATTAAATATAATATATTTACTTTTGCTGGTTGTACTATTTAAGAAAAGAATTATCAAGTTAGCAAAACTTATATTTTTCAATGTGCTCTTTCTCTTTCTCATTATTTTTGTTCGAGCAGACTCATCAACCTGGGAAGAAACATCTGCTCCAACACCGACACCTTCTAAACCACTAAAATATGGTACTGATTCTCAAATTCCTCACTTTCATTTTAAAATATTATTAGTTTCTAAACAATAATAAATTATTTTTGTATTCATTAACACTTTTATACTCTAACTACTTTCCACTTTTCAATATCCTAACTATCATTTTAAGACAATATACTCTTAAAATACCTAAACTACCTCTAAAATTAAACTGAGTTAAGAAACTAGAATTCATAGAGAGAGAAGAAGATGCTATAATTAAAATTTCATATTAATAAAATATGGTTTGATCTTATTTCCTGGACCGGACTGAACAAGAGCCTGCTAAAATTGAACTAGTTCAATTTTATGGGTAGTTTAAGTATTTTTTTTGTAATTTAGGGGTGGTTAGTTCCAAAATAATAGGTAAGGGTATTTGAAAATTAAAAAAATAGTTATGGCATGAAAGTAGAAAAAAATAATATGACATTTTAACATACAAAAACAAGTTTGTGGTTCCCAATTATTAAGTATAAGTTATTTGCAAAAAAATTAACTACGTTAAAAATAAATTATTACGCTTGAGATAAGAATATTTGATACATGTAAATATAAAATTACATTTCTTTTTTTTTTTCAACTATGAGCCTATAAATAAAAGTTACTATTATAGTTCAAAACAATTAATATTTAAAAAATTATTTCATAAAAATATATGTCGATTCCAAAGTTTATTTTTTTTTTGAGAATGTGTTGGTAATCTTGGGTATCGTTGTAGACTAATTATGTGTTGCGTCAAAAACTTTGAATAGCATGTATTCGAAGATTTAAAAATTTATATTATTAAAAATGGCTTCAACTTTAATCAATATCAATTTTTACGTAGAAATTACGAGTACTTTTACACGATGATTTCTCCCACCCTTGTAAGTTTAGGTAATAGCTCTAATTGATTTTAAGGGTTTAATATGGTGTAAAAAAATTATTTAAAAATATGCTTCAATGATCTCATTTTTTTGGTACTCTTTGTTGGTTTTCGAACTAATTGTTAGTCAATCAAACATTTCGATAGCTAATTTTGCTTAATTTTCTTCTATAATAGTTTGAATTTGTGACACACATAGTAATGTACTATATATAAATCTAGGGATAATCTCAGCTAGCTACAGCTAGTTTGACGCCATTCTCACGTAACTACAGCTAGTTTATTTTTTCACTTGGAAACCCAGCTAGTTTTGGTAAATATCATCTAGCTACATTTTCTGTCAGTTTTAACTTAACACCGTCAGTTTTCGTTGCAAAATGACCAAAATGCCCCTGAGAGTTATTCAAAGAGATAATCTCAGCTAGCTACAGCTAGTTTGACGCCATTCTCACATAACTACAGCTAGTTTATTTTTGGGTTAATTACAATTTGCCCATACTAGTTTGGTGCGATTTGCAGTTTGCCCATACTAGTCTGGCGTGATTTGCAGTTTGCCCATCTTATGATAAAAAGTTCAAAATAAGATACGCTAATTATATTTTTTTTGCAAAGTTAACGGTTCCGTCCAAATTTGGACGGAAACCTATTTTTTTTTTCAAAAAGACGAAAATACCCTTTCAGCTGGTTATAATTGGACCAGAAATAAACCAGAATTGATTTCTGGTTTATTTAATTGAACCTGTTCTATATTAAATTATATAATAATAATAATTAAAATGATTAATTAAAATATATTGAAACTTTTGAATATCATAACTCTTTCATACGAACTCCGTTTCAGGCTCGTAGTATATCAAATCGAAGAGAATGGGAAGATCAACAACTTTGAAAAAAATAAAATTTTGTTGATATATTATTAATAATTAGACCCGGATGACATTAATAATTATACATTCGAAATAAAAAATAAAATAATTAATCATTTTATTATTATTATTATTATTATTATTATTATTATTATATAATTTAATATAGAACCAGTGCAATTAAATAAACGAAAAATCAATTCTGGTTTATTTCTGGTCCAAGCAGAACCAGCTAAAGGGGTATTTTTATCTTTTTGGAAAAAAAATGTAGGTTTCCGTCCAAATTTGGACGAAACCGTTAATTTTACAAAAAAAAATGTAATTAGCGTATCTTATTTTGAACTTTTTATCATAGCATGGGAAAACAGCAAATCGCGCCAGACTAGTATGGGCAAACTGTAATTAACCCAAAAGTAAACTAGCTGTAGTTATGTTAGAATTACGTCAAACTAGGTGTAGCTAGCTGAGAATATCCCTTTGAGACACTCTCAAGGGCGTTTTGGTCATTTTGCAATGAAAACTGACGGTGTTAAATTAAAACTAACGAAAAATGTAGCTAGGTGATATTTACCAAAACTAGCTAGGTTCCCAAGTGAAAAAATAAACTAGCTGTAGTTACGTGAGAATGACGTCAAACTAGCTGTAGCTAGCTGAGATTATCCCATAAATCTATACCCCAACTTGTTTGGCCATTGTCTTGAAAGCACCACGATTGACTTGACTAATGAAACAAAAATTGTAAAATCTATACATCATTGGTAGTTTATCACAACGTTTTTCATCAACAAGAAAGACTATAAATATAACATAAAAGTACAGTGTTGAAAAGGAACAGAAAATGAAAAAAATCATAAGTTACGTAAAAATGCCCGTAGGTTCGCGCACCAAAGGGGGAATGTGTACTCCCCGTCTATGTATCTAGTCCCCGTCTCGCATCAGCATATATAGAAAATGTGTCATAGATCAATCATATTTATGTATTTACTTTACATAATTTATTAGCAATAAAAATGCACTTTTATTATCATGATGTTGAGATAATAAGTTATGTATTAATTTCTTCTAAGGTCATCAATGAGAAGTTTTAATAGTATAACTCTTAGACATTGCTAGAAATTATATTTAATAGATACCTGGTCAAATGCTTTATAAAGTGACCAGTATTAGGTTGATAGATGATCACACTCTACTTATCGTAGGTAAAGAGTTGCCAAGTCAAATCACAAACCGATGACTTTTGGTTTGATGCAGTTTTCAATGGAATTAAGTCGATTTCTTTCAATTTGGTTATTTTTCAGTTTGGTTCGAGATGGTTCGGTTATTTTTCAACACCCCTATAGGAAGGTGATAAAATTAAGTAGTCGTGGGGAATATCATAGCTCTACTTTAAATTTTTAACATTTTTTTGAAAAAAAATTCTTTAACTTTTTGGTTATACACCTTATTTTTTATTATATTTTCTCAAAAAAAATGCTATATTAATTATAATTTTACGAGGCTTCAATGTTTTTCTATTGATTAAAATATATTCGAATAGAAATGTTGATAAGCCATTTGTTGCAAATTTTGGTAAATAATGTTAAGATCTATTTGTAAATGCAAATAGGAGAATGATGGTTTAAAGACAGTTTGGTTCTGTACATCTTAACTAGATTGTTGACCTTCGTTTAACATCGATTATTTTTGAATCGAGGTTCATATATTATATTAATTGTTTGAAATTTTGTCACATGAAGTAACAAACCATTATGCTCAAATCGGTACAGTCCGATTCACGATCGGACCGACATGAATAAAATAATAATTTTATTTTTACTTTGTAACGGCGTACATAGACAATGTACACCGTTACAAATGGTCAAATTTCATAGTTAACTATGTTGACATTCCCTTGACCGGTTTGGATTGAGATTCAAACATTATCGAAATTTTCTGAAATTTTATCACATTAAGTTACAAACCATTACGGAAATATCTGTACGATTGAATTCAAACATGTTTTTCAACATTATTGACTTTCGTCGAAAGCGTGAGTATAGTGTATAACAAGGGAAAATCTAATATAAACCCTAAACATATGATCATCAAACGTTCAGTCAAGTAACATGTGATGCTTCCTACCAGACTATGACCGTTCGGTCTGAGTATCAAAAATTTTGGAAGAGCTTCGGGTATTTTCGAAACTTAATACTCTATTGAGTTTCGAATTACGTACTTTTGAAATCGACGTGACATTTTTTAATTTCAGCGCTTGTATCAAGTGGATGATACTTCGGCTGATTTAAAGACGTGGATTCTCGAAACGGTCGCACAAGCTTACAAGGAGCGGAAATCCAACATGAAATGCTTGTACAAATTATACGTAGGCCCGAACAAGATAAACCGCAAGGTGGTTCCCAAGATATTGAAAGTGAAGAAGTCTCAATAGCGGTGGCTCGTTAAACACTTTGACGACAACGAGGTATTTTCAAAATTATTATTTTTTAAACAGATTTAATTTCAACTTTGGCATCACGAATTTATTTTAATCTTGAGATTGTAGAGTAGCAGACTTGCGAGCACCATAACTCTCACATCTGAAGTTCAATCGAGCAAACGGTTTGTTTAAATTGAAGAGGACAAAGAGAGAAAGAATTTTCGTGAAGGAAATTTTTGCATTTAAGGTTTAGAAGAGGTTGAAAAGTGAGCAGAAAATATGTGTCGATCGATACATATTTGTGACGATCGACACATCCAAAAATCCAAAATTTCCAATAACACGAGATTTAGAAAATTATAAAAGGCAAGCTCGACCTAGAAGGAATGATTTCGAAAATTTCAGTCTTTTACGAGTTCCAGAGAGGAGTAGAAGCCTTAACCCATCACCCATCACCTGAGATCACACGGATTAACAAGGAGTCGTTGTTCGGAGATTTAAGTCTCGTGCATCCACTTGAAGAACACAAGCTGATCCGAGCAGAGGTGCTACTCAAAGAGTGGAACTGAGAGATGATCTCAAATTCAGGGGAGACCCTCATATAGGTTATCACATTTAACAATAGCATAAAGTTAAATGATTTGTGTGATGATCATAGGATCTTGTATGTTTTGATTGGTTACTAAATAATGAAACCTTTTCACTGGTGAAGTGCCCCCAGACGTAGGTGACGTTGCACCGAACTGGGTAACCATATCTCGTGTCATTTACTTTTCTGTTCCGTGTGTTAACTTGAACTGTGCATTAGCAAGTGTCTATTACTTAGTCTTGACATTGTAAGAGACATCTTGCGACTATCTAGAATTTCAATTGGTATCAGAGGAGGCATCTTAACTGATAGGTGATTTCATGCAAAGACATATTCTGGAAACCTAAGATGGACAGTTCGAGAGAAGAAGGTTTCGTCAACAGGCCTCCGATGCTGGATGGTACAGACTATATGTATTGGAAGAATCGCATGACATCATTCTCGAAGTCTATTGATAATAGAACTTGGAAGTCTGTCATACATGGATGGGAGGCTCCACAAACCATTGATGCACAAAAAGTTGTACACTTCAAGCCTGATATTGACTGGAGCCCTGTAGAAGACGAATCCGCCGTAGGTAGTTCCCGAGCCCTAAACAGGTTAAAATGTATTCAGGTTAATAAACACGTGCACAAGTATGAAATAAACATGGGAAATCTTAGCCACCGCCTATGAAGGGACGACCAAAGTTCGTGAGTAGAAACTTCAATATCTTACCACAAATTTCGAAGCCCTGTCCATGAAGGAAGACGAATCTGTTAGTGACTTCAATGTACGAATCAGAGATTTAGCTAATGAATCATATTCCTTATGAAAACCCATGACAGACGAGGATCTAGTATGAAAAACACTAAGAACATTGAGTCCTCGATTCGAGATGAAAACCACAGCCATAGAGGAAATGCATGATCTGAAAAAACTCAAGTTTGATGAGGTCATGGGATCTCTGATAACATTTGAACTCTAGCTTCCCGGGCCGGACAGGAAGCAAAAAGGGATGGCTCTCAGAAGCTCCACACCCAGCTCTCATGAACAGGTAGCCTCTGACTCAGACGATGAAACTGATGAAACTATTGCTTTGATTCCACACCCAGCTCTCATGAAAAGGTTTACCACGAACACAGGGAAACATGTTCCCCATGATGTCAAAGACAACATGTGGTTCCTACGGTTGTTGGCTATTTTATATGATGGAAAGATGTCCATCCATATGTCGCGACCTAAGACGCCGATGCTCAAATTAGAAGATGTCTATCCAGAAGTCTCAGACATCACCTAGGCCAGAAATCAACCGAATCGTTTTCAATTTGACTAAATTGAAAAGCGGATTCTCTCAATTACCATCCAAGCTTGTTTTGTCACATATTGTATTTAAAGTGTGTGAACCTCTAGGCTCTAGACCCGTTGGCAGACTGGTAAAATTACTATTTTACCCTTTCCATCATAAGTGGCCTCTAGCAAGACATTATATTACCCAACGTCCGTGATTATCGACTACTCGACTTTACCTATTATCGTACAAGTC
This sequence comes from Geranium rotundifolium, assembly GCA_963920655.1. Lineage (NCBI taxonomy): Eukaryota > Viridiplantae > Streptophyta > Magnoliopsida > Geraniales > Geraniaceae > Geranium > Geranium rotundifolium. Next base: position 25,641,644 of record OY987317.1, on the reverse strand, counting down.
ACAGTTCTTTTATCAATCCGATATCCAGATTGATCAATAGGCATATAACCGTCATCCTAATTTATCAATCATTGTTTCTTGATATCTGAGATGACTGAAAACTGATACAAGGGTATCACCAGCATGGCCATGCTGTTCCTTCAGTCATACTCATCAAGTGGCCTAAACGGATATCTTTCTCATACCGGAGTATGAGTGATAAATCTCTCAGACGTCTTTCGAGTTCACTAATGCAATTCATAACCAAGCCAATCAAAACCGTTATGGCAACCCTTTTATAGGTAACGTTAGACTAGGTCAAACTCAGATATTCATTACATAGTGCACACAAGGACTCCTTGGTCTTAGGATATAATGACAAGCTACGATCTGTGAGTATCTCATAACACTATCTATGTTGCATACTCACAATCGGTTCGTCCGATATCATCGACCTGATGATATCTATGATATAGATCCGGCAAATACTTTGCATTGATCAGTAGAGCGTGATCAAAAGGAGTTGGTCTCATACTGATCGTTTCTTAAAGAAGCTTAGCTGATCAGGAGTTGGTCTCAAATACTTTGCATTGATCAGTAGAGCGTCAAATATAATTCTTTCTTATCTACGGTTCAACTATTAGTGGTTACACACATAATGACATAAATCAAATTACATTTGATATATTACTACAACACATTAGTAATATATGCCAATTTATTTATCCGAAAAGATGATAAAATATTACATCTGTAGATCATTTTTATATTGGACTAGGGCATGACTCTAACAATCGGAGCTTGACTCCTCGTCATCTTTTTCATGAGCAATGTCTTCCTCCACATGTGCATCCTCAACTTTCTGCTTTCCCTTCTTGGCTTGCAAGATATCCTGGAGGACTCCTTCATAGATGGTCTTTCTAGAGTACATAATGTCGATCGTGGTCTCCAAGAACTTTATTTCCTCGCGCAGCTCTGTCACAACATCTTTCTGGACATCAGAGGGTCCAGATGTTTTCTTTGACATTCCATCAGAAGGATGTCCAATGTCCGGGACATGAGATCCTTCAAAGAGCTTCGGGCTGAAAGAGAGAGCAGCAGGCTTCTTTTCGGCCACGTCAGAGCCTCGGAGTAGCTTGGGGCATTGGCTTAGGATGATCCCAGTGATAAGCGAGGGAAAGTTGATTGTCATTTTCACCGCAAAGGATTTTGCATGTTTCATCATATGGTCAATTAAAAATTTGCTAAGATTGAAAGTGGAACGCGTACCAATCAGGTATATCAGCTTAGCAAGTTTAGTAGGTATGCTAGAGCTGTGTGTTGAAGGTGCCCAGTTTCCGATGCCGATTCGAAAGAGGACCGAGTATTTTGCAGTTAGAACCGAGGAGGATAACTTGCCCTTGGTTGGCCAAATTCTCTTTGTAACCTCAGATATCTCTTGGACAACCTTGTTCAATGTTGGGACATCATCGAAGACATCCAGAGTGTCTCTTCCCAAATATTTGTTAACAACCTCTTCAGTGAAGATGCAGGACTTTCCTATGACATAAACTTTTCTATACTCCGAACTAGAGGGTATGTTGAAAGTAGAAAACCAATGTTTGAGACGCTCTGTAGGAGCCCTGCATCTGTAATTAGCTCTATGATTTCCTCCATCTTCAAAGAACTCGTTGATAGTTCCCTTTCAGAAACAACTTTCCTCATTACAACAAACTTCCATTTCAACGCTGACTCCGCATGATGAAAGAAGATGTTATCTATCTCGGATGGCAAAACATTTTTCGGGAGCTTCTGACCTCCAATATACTTAGGCTCAACAAGATCCCTTTCTACAACTTCCACTTCTTCTTCGTCCGAGGTAGGTTCATCCACAAGATGCCTCGACAGTTTTTGCGACTTTGTTTTGGTAGGACTTGCTGCCTTGTCAGCTTTTCGCTTCTTCCCACTCTTTCTGGAAGATTTCTTTTCAACTATGTCCTTTTTCCTCTTCCCTTACGTCCTTTTTACCGGTTCAACATCCTCAGCATATTCGAGCAGTGTCAAGGGCCTTAGTAAAAATATTAGCCAATTGCCTTTCAGTGGGAATGTACTCCAGCTGAATTATCCTTTCTTCCACAAGATCTCTTATAAAGTGATGACGAATATGTATATGGTTCGTCTTGCTGTGCTGGACAGGATTCTTGAATATGTTTATGGCACTGACATTCTCACAGAATAATGTTATGACATGTTGCTGAACATTATATTCTGACAACATTTGCTTCATCCAAAGTAGTTGAGTGCAACTACTTCCAGCAACTATATACTCTGATTCAGCTATAGATTACACAGTTTTTTTTCTTGCTGAACCACGAGATTAGGTTATTGCCCAAGTAAAAGCATCCACCTGAAGTACTTCTTCGATCAGTGGTACTCCCAGCCCAATCAACATCACAATACTCAACAAGGTTAGATGTTGTATCAAAAGAATATAATAACCCCAAATTTACCGTTCTAGCAACATACCTCAAGATTCTCTTGGCTTGAGAAAGATGACTCACCTTTGGGTCTGCCTGATGTCTGGCATATACTCCGACGGCGTATGTTATGCTAGGACGACTTGCTGTGAGATATAACAGACTTCTTATGATGTTTCTGTATAGGCTGTGGTCTACTGATTTTCCATTTTCATCTTTAGACATCTTTGTAGTTGTGGCAATGGGGGTTCCGTTTGTGAGATATCTTTTCCAGACCAAACTTCTTTACCAGATTCACAACATACTTGTTTTGAGAGATGAAGATACCATTCTTCATTTGCTTGATTTGGAACCCCAGGAAATAGCTAAGTTCTCCCACCATGCTCATCTCGAATTCTGACTGCATGTGACTCACAAAGTGTTCCACCATCTTGGTAGACATCCCTCCGAAGACTATGTCATCAACATAGATTTGAGCAATCATGATGTCTTTGCCTTCCTTTTTAACGAACATTGTCCGATCTACTCCTCCTATGGCATAACCATTATGTACTAGAAAAAGTGTTAATCTTTCATACCAGGCCCGAGGAGCTTGTTTCAGACCATAGAGAGCTTTCTTGAGCTTGTAGACATGATCCGGTGCATGCGGGTCTACAAATCCCTTTGATTGAGCTACATAGACTTCCTCATTTAAGTCCCCATTTAAGAACACACTCATCACATCCATTTGATATAGCTTGAACTCGAGATGACATGCAATTCCCATCAGCAGTCGAATGGCCTCTAGTCTGGCTACGGGGGCGAAGGTTTCTTCGAAATCTACTCATTCTATTTGAGTATACCCTTGAGCCACCAATCTTGCTTTATTCTGAGAGATGTTTCCAAGTTCGTCTGTCTTCTTCTTGAAGATCCATTTCGTTCCTATCACATTGATGTTTTCTGGTTTTGGCACCAATTCCCAGACTTCATTCCTTTTGAACTGACCAAGTTCTTCTTGCATGGCATTCACCTAATACTCGTCATTGATTGCCTCTTGAACATTCTTTGGTTCCACCTTTAAGACGAAGCAGACATTTCCGATTATTTGACGATAATTGACATGAGCCTTTTGTCTAGTTCGAACTCCATCTTCAAGATTCCCTATCCCTTCGTGCACAGGATGGTCCTTTTGAACTTTTCTGGAGGGATTTTTGTGTTATGGAACAGTCGTTGGAACATTATTAGGGGCAATGTCGCTTCCTGTGTCTGCGACCTCTTATGTTCCATTATCAGGCATATCTGCCTTGACATCCTGTGTCCCGACATCTTGCGTGACATGTGGCATGGCTGCTTCTTCACCGCCGATGTTTTAAAAAATATGGCCAGTGTCATTTATGACCACATTGATAGATTTCATAACCTTTCTATTGCGATTGTTGAAGACACGGTATGCTCTGCTATTTCTGAAATATCCCAGAAAGATCCCTTCATCACTTTTAGGATCGAATTTTCGACGATGGTCCCTGTCAGCTAAGATGTAACATGTGGAGCCAAAAACACGAAAGTATTTGAGGTTGGGCTTTCTCCCCACTCCATATTTCATACGAGGTAGTGTTCGTACCTGGTCGAATTCTGACACGGTTGATAATATGGCAAGCGGTGTTTATCGCTTCAGCCCAAAAGTGTGTAGGAAGATTTTTTGCGAGAATCATTACTCTAACCATCTCTTGTATTGTTCTATTCTTCCTTTCAACGATTCCATTTTGTTGAGGAGTTATAGAAGACGAGAACTCATGTGCGATTCCCTCCTCATCACAAAAATCAGGGAAACTACTATTCTCGAACTCTGTTCCATGGTCACTACGTAGTCTGATGACTTTTCCTATGGTTTCTCTTTGTTCTCAACGAATTATGTTGCACAAACCTTTGAGAACAAGAAACGTGTCAGACTTTTCATAAATAAACTCAACCCATGTGTACTTGAAGTAGTCATCAACACAGACAAGCACATATCTCTATCCACCCAGGCTCTCTGTTTGCATAAGCCCCATCAGGTCTATGTGAAGAAGTTCAAGTACTCTGGATGTCGTACAATGTTGCAGCCTCTTGTGGGACATCTTTACTTGCTTCCCGACTTGACATTCTCCACAGATACGTCCTTCAGTTATCTTTAGAGGAGGAACACCAGTGATAGCCTCTTCAGATATGACTTTCCTCATGCTTTTAAGGTTTAGATGACCAAGTCGTTGGTGCCATAGTTGGGCTTCATGTGCTTTGGGGAACATGCATGAAGTACCAACATTGTTTGATGAAGATGTTCAGAGATAATCGTTATCTCTTGATCGACTTCCTTGCATTAGCTCGACCTTGTTGGATGTGATCACTGGCATTCGTCACAAGTAAAATTAACAATTAAGTCAAGGTCACATAACTGACTAATACTCAAAAGATTAGCCGTTAGTCCTTCCACGAGAAGTGCTTCCTTTAGGCAGTCAATACAAGGAAGTTTGAACTGTCCCTTCCCGATGACCCTAGCCTTTACATCGTCGCCAAAAGTGACATGTTCAATAAAGCACAGTTTGAGATTGATTAGCAAGCTTCTGTCACCTGTCATATATCTGGAACATCCACTGTCAAAATACCAGACTTTTTTGGGTGAAGCACTTAGAGTGGTATAAGCAATGTTAGCTTTGTACGATACATCTTTTACCTTCCAAACCTGATTGAGAGCTTTCTTGTGTTGAGAGAGTTTGGCTTGAGTAGATGTCTCTTTGTGTAGGTAGAAACAGAAAGGGCGAATGTGACCCTTTTTTCCACAGTGGTGACATGTCCAATGGTTTTGTTGACGAGGAATCAACTGGGGTAGAACAACCCTTTGTGTTTGTCTAGGAGTTGTCATAGCACGAGAATGCTGTTGAAAATGTTTGACTCCTTGAGGTTGTTGATAACACAGTTGAACAAGTCTCTGCCTATATTGTTGAGTAGCATGTTGCAGCCTACAACGTTGAGGAACATGTTGCGTTTGATGATGTCGTAGAGCTTGTGGACCATCAGATGACAAAGATCTTTGAATTGACAGAGGTCGTTTGTCCTGCTGAGGAACAAAGACAGTTTTGGATGAGGAGACTTCTGAGGAATAGCCTAGTCCGTGCATGTTTTTGGTTGGTTTCCCCATGGAGAGTAGAGTGTCCAGCATATCAGTGCTGGGATTCATTATTTTTACATTCTTTGTCATTTGATCAATCTCTCCTTTGAGTCGACTTACTTCCTTCTTCAAGTTGACTCGGGTTTCAAGCAACCTAGTCTTGTCTTCTGAGAGTGCCAGAATTATGTCTCTTTGTTTCTCCAAGACTTTAGATTCCTTGATATATTGGGTGAACAACTTGTCATAGGCACTATTCATCACTTCATCTAGTAAGAGTGTCGATTCATCTATAACAAAATTTTGGTTAGAAGAATGTGCAGTAAAAGCTACAAAGTTGCTTATCTATTCTTCGTCGCTGTCTTCTTCTTCGCCGTCAGACATGGAGGCTTTGTAACCCCTCTTCTGTTTCTTCAGAAAGTTCGGGCATTCCTTTTGGATATGGCCGTAGCCTTCACATTTATGGCATTTGATACCTTTGCCTTTTTCTGTTCTATCAGACTTCCTCGCTTCTTTGATATTGACATTCTTCTGAAACTTGTTTGGCATATTGTCTGTATGGTTCTGATAGACATGTTTCCCAGCTCTGTTCGAGAATCATTTTATGATTCTGTTTTCAATTTTTACCATCAAAGCAAGAGTTTGATCAGTATCATCTTCAGATTCAGAGCCTACCTGATTTTGAGAGGGACACGTTGAGCTCGTCAAGGCAAGTCCGTTGAGTTTTTTGTCTGGAGCGGGAAGCGAGAGTTCAAAAGTCATTAATGAACCCATTAGTTCATCAAATCGAAGAGTTTTCAGATCGTTCATTTCTTCTATGGCAATCAACTTCATCTTAAATCTGGGACTAAGAGATCGCAGAGTCTTACGAACCAGGTCTTCATCAGTCATGGGTTTTCCGAGTGAATACGATTCATTTGCCAAGTCCCTGATCCGAACATTAAAGTCACTGATTGTCTCATCATTTTTCATGGACAATGCTTCAAAGTGTGTCGTGAGGTATTGAAGTTTTTGCTCGCGAACTTTGGTCGTTCCTTCATATGATGTGGTCAAAATTTCCCAAGCATCTTTTTCTACAACACACGTGTTGACCAACCTGAACACATTATAATCAACTGTATTAAAAATGGCATTCAGTGCACAGGAATTGCCTAGGGCAGCCAGGTCTTCAGCATCAGTCCACTCACTCTCTACGTTGATGGGAGAGACGTTTTGATCATTGGTAGTGGTTGGAGCCACCCATCCATTTATCACATATTTCTAAGCCATTTGATCCAGTGTCTTGAGGAATGCAGTCATACGAGCCTTCCAATATCCATAATTTGATCCATCTAGCACAGGAGGTCTGTTGACGGAACCTCCTTCTCTGGATCCAGACATGGCTTAATACCAGAATTTGTCAAACAAGAACACACCTAGTGAATTAAGATGCCACCTCTGATACCAATTGAAATTCTGGTTAGATGCAAGATGTCTATGACAATGTCAAGACTATCTTTAAGACATCTTGCTGGTGAACAGTCAATAATAAAAATAACGAATAGAAAGTAAACGACACATGAGTTGGTTACCCAATTTGGTTCAACATCACCTACGTCTGGGGGCACTTTGCCAGTGAACAAATTCCACTATATGTAATCAATCACACATACAAAACTTTACAATTATCACACAAATCTAAGCCCTATGGTATTATTACTAGTGTGAGCTTAACCCAGGGTCTCCCCCTGTCTCCGAGCCTCCGACTCGAGTCCAATCTTAGAACTGATCCCACAGTTCTATCTCCTCCTTTGTCGTCGTCTTCAAAGGTTTGTACACAACTTCACTGGCGCGGTGTTGGGCCCATAGACAGTGGTCCACAGGCACCCGATAACAGGCAAGTGCACGCGGTCGTTACAAGTGATAACCGGTAAGACCGGGTCGAATCCACAGAGATCAACTTATAACATCAGTTTATATCAGGAGATTAGTGATACGTAGATAACAATTAATTTGATATGCCTTGTTAACTTATATAAATTATAACAGTAAATGCGAGACGCTATATAGAAACTATTCAGACGTGGAACCATGGGTGCTAGGTCACTATGTCACTAAGATAACCTCAACTATGGGCTTAGTAGAATGTGAATATGCTGAACCTTATGCAACAATGTCACTAACACCTCCTCTCGGTGTGGTGTTAGTCTAAGTTCAGGATAATTTCCACCCCTCTCAGGGAGGTCACTAACAAGAACCCGCGTTAAGCTATGCATAAACAGGGTAAAGGTTCCAAAGACTTGAACCTTTTCGACTCGAAGCAAGTCTGTCACCCACCGGTCCTCTCGGACTCGATAACATGACTCTATCAAACAATAATCATTCGTCAACGACTAACGCAAGCATTAAGAACTCCGAATCAATCATACATGCACATAATATTTAATTCATAATTAAAATTCTCAAAGTAACATAGTTCGAAACCTAGCACCCATGATTAAGGGTAGTTAGCCCATAATCATGGTGCTAGATCCAAAAATCATAGAAACAATGTATAAGAGATTGGACAAAGAACCCTAGAACCAAAAGGTTGAAAATATTAGAAGATGGAAGCCCTCTTGATCCTTGGGTTGCTACGCATCGTGTGATTGCACCTTGATCTCCCTTGAGCGGATTAGAGCTTCTCTCAAATGCCCCCAATTCCTCTTTGCTTGATCAAGTTCGTCTCTCTCTCTCTCTGATGTAGCTCGTCTCTTCTCCCAACACTCTCTAGGTCTCCAAAAATGCGTCGAGTCTACAGTAAATAGTCCCTTTTGCGTCTGGCAGGTGTAACGATCGTTACAGTGGTGTAACGATCCTTACATCGTCGTTACAGTGGCGTTACACCGTCGTTACAACCTACTGTCTAGAATTTGAACAGTGTAACGATCACTGTAACGATCGTTACATCAATGTAACGATCGTCACTTCTGCCCATTCCTTGTCTCTTGCTATCTTGCTTTTCCGACTCCTCGCCTTCGCTCGGTTTGTTGACCATTTTTACCTGTAATCTGCACATCCACACCAACACACCCGAGGGCGTAAAAGTGGTACAAATTGGGGTCTTTAAGCTTGGAACAAAGCCAATCTGGCTCTAAATGTGGGGGCGGATCAATGACAAGGGACTCCATACGGGCCCACATCAACACCCCCAACTTAAAGCTTTATTGTCCTCGATAAACGTGCAAGCTTTGCGCAGAATTGACCGAGTGTGCAATACAAGCAAACCCCGAAGTTAACTCCATAGGGGGAGCTCGGTATTTTCCCGAGAGTTTTGTAGGAAAGAGCCCCCAACCCAAAACAAAAAAAACAATAAAGACTCAACTAGACTGTCGTCATATTGGAATGTAAATTCATAGCATGTTTGTGAGCTTTTCGACGTCAAATGTCCTCATCACTATCATATGAACCTTTAACTGTGGACTCAAAGACATACGGGCTCAAAACACTTTCATAAATACCAAAACTTAAGGAGAGAAGAAACCATCATTTACTAAAATTCCACTATCAACGATACATACATGCGTTCACGCATGCACCATCCTCAACCTTAAGCTAACCGATTACTATATTCGACCCGAAGTTTCCTCGCTTTCGGAAAAATCCAGGGACCCAGGCGATTCCACGTGTAGGACTTAATCAAATGGCTTGTCGCGTTAGGCTTAGACTCGGGTATGAATTTTTTAGAGGATTAAAAACAACAAAAGGTCAATAAACGCATCAATACCAGGTTGCTTTTCCTCACAAACCCAAATACACAATCGCTCCCCTAGTGGTTCTCATCCTATCCTGCAAAGCACTCAACTCCCTTACCTTTTTGATCCCGAAATTTTTGCCCTTAATAATTTTTAAACCCGAAATATTCATTTTTTTATTTTATTTTATTTTTTTCTTTGAAGATCGGCTTTCTTCGGATTTGGGCTTATGTTATTATCATCATTTTTTTTTGCATGCCCAAGTTCGAAAGTTGTACCGCTGCAAGGCTTTTCAACTTAACCCATTTTTTTATTTTATTTTTTATTTCTCAATTCTCCCAAATCCTTGCCATTCCCCCACCCCCATTCCTAAACATGATCAAGTTGTCCCAACTCGAAACCCCCACTCAAGTAAGCAACTAAGCATTGATGCAAAGGTTCAAAATGATTGGTGGATAAAATTCTGATCAGCTAGTCGTGCAAGATGCCACACACAATGTTACACAGGATGCTATAACGTTGTGTCTGACTTCTTGCGTAGATAATGCAGGACAGTAAATATAAAGCTATAAGTAATGACACAGCAGATTGTTTACCCAGTTCGGTGCAACGTCACCTACGTCTGGGGGCTCTCAGCCTAGTGGAAAGATTTCACTTATCAGTAATCCGTCAGAACATACAAGTACTTGTGATCACTCCTAGATCTATACTTTATGCTACGTCTTACAGTGCAATCTATCTCAGGGTCTCCCCCTGAATCCAAGAACGTCTTGATTCCACTCTTCGAGCAATCGCCTTGCTCTGTCGTCTTCAAGTCTTCTTCAAGCTTGGTGGTTGCGTGTAGTCAAAACTCACGACTTCAGTAAACCCTCAATCACCTAAATCTCTATAGTTATGTGATACACAATATCCTAAGCTCAATAAGCAATTTCTCAGCCCGCAAACCTTCACGCCTAAGAACCTTGCAAATTGTTGCTAGGAAACAAATAAAGAACCACATGATTGCTAAGGGGGTAGCCTAAGCTTTTATAGCAATCGAGGATGAGTACTAACCCTAAAGGGTTTCCTCTTAATCGCCGTCTTTCTCCTTTTCAGATTAGGAGTCGTTCTGCAATTTCCTAATCGCCTTCTTGCTTTTCCGCCGAAACTGCACTTTCCTGATTTCTGTCGATCAGGATGTTTGCCGAGACGCCGTCAACAATGTCACACAAGATGTCGTAGAAGATGCTTCGACATTCTTTGTAACATGTTCTTCAGTTCCTTTAAAAATCAGCCAATCTCTAAAACCGTTGTAACTACAATCTCCCCCTTTGGTTATTTTTAAGGACATCATTCTTCATCGTATTCTGCGTCGCATTGTGCATCGCATTTGTCGTCTCATTGATCGGCAGTGTCGCGCGTATCATCGCGTCTTTTGTCTTCGCGTCGTCTCTCTATCTTTCTTCCTATTATCATCGTGATCGCGCGTATTTAACTTACTACTTACTCCCCCTTGCTGGCTCAAAAAGAGCCAAAGTTTAAACAAATATTGTAACAAATCCGGGAAATAAGTAAAATAAACCAAACATAACTCACACTTTCTCTCAATCAGCTATCGAGAGTAAGTGTGACATATTGTTCACCAAATATTACAAAAATAAAGATTGTTTCAGGATGTCGAGAATCAGAAAGTTCATGAAATTTAAATAGAGCTGCTGCTGGAACTTGCAGTCTCTTCTTCTGTTGCTTCAGTGGAGGCTTCTGGGTAGCTTCTTCTGGATCATTAGGCAGAGAGGTTGTGTCATCATCTTCAGAGCCCGGAGGAGTCATGGATTTCAGCAGGTTGGCGCAATGTGATCGGCGCTGGGAGAGATGCTTCAGGGCTGTCTTCAAATTTACAATGTCCTCATCAAGCACAACAATCTCTCGTTCAAGCATAACTGCATCCCTGCTGGTGGTCCTAGTTAGAGGGACGACACTTGTGGCTCGACTGGTCTTTGCCTTAGCTTCTCGCCTGACAAGATCAGGAGCATGCTTCCCCTCAAACAACTTGTGGCTCACCACAATCAGTCGTCCTCTTTTGCCCACCTTGTCCGATGTTTTCAACACTCCGGGGTGTTGATGTACAAGCAGTTCAGAGATAAGGGATGGAAAGGCAATGGGAATTTTCACAGCAAGTGAACTAGCATGGCGAATAAGATGATCAATCACAAATTGCCCAAAGTCAAGTTTAGATCTAGTACCTATTTGGTAGATCAGTATTATCAGCTCAGGTTTGATGGATGATGCGTGGGTCGATGGAGCCCAATTTGCCACTCCAATCCGGAAGAGAATGAAGTACTTGGAAGTTAGATCTGATGCTGCCACAGTGCCTTTGGTCGGCCATGTTCTGCTTTTATCTCCGGTAATCTCACAGAGGACTTTGTTTAGGTCGGGTGGTGGCATAGATCGAACCCTCTTCCTTCCCAGGAAGTCATTGATAATGTCAGAGGAGATGTTGAAGCGAATGCCTCTGACATAAACTATCTCAAACTCCGGATCATTTGGAGTTCCAAACCCAATAGGCAGATTTGCAATGAATTCTTTAACCAGGAGGGGATAGTGGTTACCAATGTTTGTGACGGTTCTCATCAATTCTGCCTTCTCCAGGAGCTGTACAATGGCATCTAGTCCAAGCAGCTCCGATGACAGTGTCTTTTCTGGGTACGCCGTTCTTTGAAACACAAACTCCCACCTTTTTGCACCGTCTGCTGAGTGAAACGACACATTGTCGTAAGTGACACTCACGGTGTTCTTGGCCGTCTTTAGGGCCTTCTTCTTCTTTCCTTCCTTAGCAGGAACCTCTTCAACGTCATCATCAGTTGTTTCATCTATCAAATTTCTTGCGGAGATCACTTTCTTCCCCTTTTGTTTGACATACATCTTTTTCTTTTTGTTGCTGGGACCTCCAGCCTCCTTGACCTCCTTTCTTTTCCTTGTTTCTTTTAGTTTTCCAACCATAACAACCAAACTTTCATTTTCTTCTAGAACTTTTTTCTTCAGGGACGACAGCACTGTGTGTGCCGTCTCAACAACTTCTTCCGTGACATCTTCTCTGGCATCCAGAGGGTTTTCTTCTATGTTGTTGGTGGTGGCATCCTTGTTCTCCTAAGCTTCCTTTGATTCGGAGGCTTTCTTTGGGGCTACTGTGCTTCGAGTTTTCACCATTCTTGTGTAGGTTGTGAGATTCGCAGAGCGTGAATGGTGAAGGAGACGAGAGCAAACACAGGAAGGAGGCAGACTTAGGTTTAGATTTTGAAAAAAAATTGATTCAAATCTTTTAGCGTCTGAGCGTATCTTTTCCTTTCTTTTATATGGGCTTTTGGTATGCTTGGCCCAATGACATGCGTTGGATTTATAGACCGGTTCATGAAGAGGCACCAACTAACTGCTCTCAACCGTTTCTGCAACTTCTTATTGTTCACTGATGGTGCACAGATCGAGTGATGATCTGAGATCCTCGAATCTGCTTGCATCTAATGCCTTTGTGAAAATATCAGCAAGTTGCTTCTCTGTAGGAATGTGCTCTAGGATGATCTTCTTATCTTCGACCAATTCTCGAATGAAGTGGTGTCTAATATCAATGTGTTTGGTCTTACTGTGTTGGACAGGATTTTTGGAGATGTTGACAGCACTGACATTATCACAATATAATGTCATGGCATCCTGTCTAACATTGTATTCGACTAACATCTGCTTTATCCAAAGTAGTTGTGTGCAGCTACTCTCAGCAGCAATATACTCCGATTTGGCAGTGGAAAGGGCAACACAGTTTTGCTTCTTACTAAACCATGATATGAGGTTGTTGCCAAGGAAGAAGCATCCTCCAGATGTGCTTTTCCTATCCGATGTGTTTCTAGCCCAATCGGCATCACAATACCCCACCAAGGTAGAGGATGTGTCGAATGAGTATAACAAACCCAAGTCTGTAGTCCCAGAGATATATCTAATAATTCTTTTTGCTTGGGAGAGATGACTAACCTTAGGATTAGCTTGATATCTTGCACATACTCCTACAGAGTAGGCAATATCTGGTCGACTTGCAGTAAGGTAGAGAAGACTACCGATGATGCTTCTGTATAGGTGTTGGTCGACAGCTTCTCCTGGATCATCTTTAGTTAGCTTGACATGTATAGCTGCTGGTGTCCTTTTATGTGAGGCTTTCTCTAGCCCAAACTTCTTAACAATATTCTTCGCATATTTGCTCTGAGATACGAAGATGCTATCCTTTTGTTGTTTGATTTGGAAGCCTAGAAAATAAGTAAGCTCTCCCACCATGCTCATCTCGAATTCTGATTGCATCTGTTGAATAAATATCTCTACCATCTTGCTTGACATTCCTCCAAAAACAATGTCATCGACATAGATTTGAGCTATCATTAAATTCCCGTCTTCATTCTTCACAAATAGGGTCTTGTCGACTCCCCCTCTAGTGTAGCCGCTTTGGATGAGGAATTTTGTGAGCCTTTCATACCAAGCCCTTGATGCTTGTTTCAACCCATAAAGAGCTTTCTTGAGTTTATACACATGATCAGGATAGTGCGGGTCAACAAATCCTTTGGGTTGTGACACATATACTTCTTCATTGAGGTCCCCATTCAGGAACACACTTTTGACATCCATCTGGTAGAGCTTTATCTGTAGATGGCATGATATCCCTAGTAGGAGACGGATTGCTTCAAGTCTTGCCACAGGAGCAAAGGTCTCATCGAAGTCAACACCCTCAATTTGAGTGTACCCTTGAGCAACTAACCTGGCTTTGTTGCGAGTGATGTTGCCAAGCTCATCGGATTTGTTCTTGAAGATCAATTTAGTGCCTATGATGTTTCCTTTACTTGGTTTGGGCACCAGTTCCCATACCTGATTTTTCTCAAATTGAATCAGCTCTTCTTGCATAGCATTGACCCAATATTCATCATTGATGGCTTCATTGATGTTTTCGGGTTCTGTCTTTGAAACGAAGCAAATATTGCCTATCATCTCGTTGTAGTCTTCAGGAGCTTTTGACCGAGTCCGTATGCCTTCATTCAGATTTCCAATTACTCCAGAGATAGGATGATTCGTCTGGATTCTCCGCGAGGGATTCTTGTTGCTGGTTTCAGGAACTCTTTCGTCATGATCGACATTTGGGCTGGCATCATCTTTTTCTGTTTTGCTGCTAGCATCTTCTCTGACATCAGTAATGGCATTCTTCCTGACATTGTTGGGCGGATAAGCTCCGTCTTCGTCCGTCGTATTTTCTGAGGCATCTTCGCAGTCATCATCAACAACTACATTGATCGATTCCATCATTGTTTTGGTTCGTTTGTTGAAGACTCGGTATGCGCGACTATTCTTGGAGTAGCCAAGGAAGATGCCTTCATCGCTTTTTGGGTCAAGCTTTCGACGAGTCTCTCTATCAGCCAGAATATAACAAGTGGAGCCAAAGATATGGAAGTACTTAACATTGGGCTTTCTCCCCCTCCATATTTCATAATGAGTTACTGACAAACCTGGTCGGAGAGTGACTCGATTGTGGATATGGCAAGCTGTGTTAAGTGCTTCTGCCCAAAAGTGAGTTGGTATGTCCTTAGCTAGCATCATAACTCTAGCCATCTCCTGTAGAGTTCTGTTCTTGCGCTCAACAATGCCATTTTGTTGGGGAGTGATTGATGCTGAGAATTCATGAGCTATCCCTTCTGAATTGCAGAAGTCTGCAAACTTGCTATTTTCGAACTCTTGACCATGATCACTTCGAAGGCGGATGATTTTCCCAACTGTCTCTCCTTTTTCTCGTTGGACCTGAATGCACAGATTTTTGAAGATCGAGAAGGTGTCTGATTTTTCACGAGGGAAGTCAACCCAGGTGTATCGTGAGTAATCATCTACACATACAAAGACATATCGTTTTCTTCCAAGACTTTCAACTTGCATTGGTCCCATGAGGTCAACATGTATCAGCTCAAGTACCCGAGAGGTGGTGATATGCTGTAGCTTCTTTTGTGACATCTTGGTTTGCTTACCAATCTGACATTCTCCGCAGATCTTTCCTTCTACTATTTTCAGGTTTGGAATTCCTGTGATTGCCTGCTCTGAGATTGCCAGTCTTTGTTTGTTGACGCACTTAAGGATGTATATGCAACATTAGCTCGATAGACCAGGTTCTTAGGTCTCCATTCAAGGCGGGATGTCTTTTGAGGAGATAAGAGATGCCTTTGATATTTCTTCTATGGTAGCTGAGCTTGCTTCCTCTTGAGAAGTTGAAAACAAAACGGTCTAATGTGACCTGGTTGACCACAGTAATGACATATCCATTGATATTGATAAGCTGGTCTTCTGTAGCTTTGTTGTCTGCGTGGAGAATGTCTTCTGGTAGTTACTTGACAAGAACAAGTTGTCGACGATGTTATGGCTTTTGTTGTCGGTTGTCCTGTAGGATGTGTTGGGGCATCCAGTAGTCTCTTGTCCGCCATGGCTTGTTGTGGGATAAACTTTGTCACTGCCGTTGAGGGGACAGCATGTGTGTACCCTAGTCCCGTCGTATCTTTGGACTGTTTTCCCACCGATAAAATCTTGTCAAGGCTTTCTGTGCTAAGATTCATCATCTTTACCGATTTTGTCATGAGACTAATTTCTCCATTAAGTCTGGTGATCTCTCGTTTCAAGTCCACGATCGTCTCTAGAAATCTAGACTTGTCGCTGGTAAGACTAATAATCCTTTCGCCTTGTTGATCAATTATCAGAGTTTCCTTGATCCATCTGGTATGCAAGCCTTTGTATGCCTCGACTAGTTGCTCTTTAGTCCAATTCTCATTTGGAGTTGGATCATCATTGATATTGGCAGCATTATCAACATTACATGCAAAAGTAGTAGTAGTGAATGCAACACAGTTGCTTACCTCTTCAGATCCACTATCTTCATTGTCATCATCTGATAGGGTGGCATTGTATCCTCGTTTTTGTTGTTTGAGGAAGTTTGGACATTCTCTACGGAGGTGGCCGAATCCTTCACATTCATGACATTGAAGTCCTTTGTTTTTGTTTTCTTCCCCACTCCTGTTTGGTCTGTCAAGACTACCTCCAATTTGAGCTTTTTGTGGAGATTTGTTTCTGGCATTTGCTGTGACATTCCGTCCACCCATTCGACTAAATCTTCTCATGACTTTGTTGTAATTTTTTGTGAGAAGGGCCATTGTAGCATCGATGTCTTCATCAGAATCGGAATCCTCAGGATCTAGTTGCTTGTGTGTTGAGCTTTTGAAAGCAACTCCTTTGTTCCTTTTGTCGATGTTGGGTAGAGACAACTCATAGGCATTAGAGACCCCATCAGCTCATCAAATTTCAAGACTTTGAGGTCATGAACTTCCTCAATTGCTGTGATCTTCATCTTAAACCTAGGGCTAAGAGCACGCATAGTTTTTCTTACCAATTTTTCATCAGACATTGGTTCTCCCAGAGAGTAGGATTCATTGGCTAGATCACGAATACGAACATTGAAATCTGCAATTGATTCGTCTTCTTTCATGATGAGGGCTTCGAAGTTGGTAGTCAGCTATTGCAGCTTTTGTTCTCGAACCTCAGTTGTTCCTTCATATGCAACGGCCAGGATGTCCCATGTTGATTTGGCAGTTGTACATGTGTTGATTAGTCTGAATACGTTCTTGTCAACACCATTGAAGATAGCATTTAGAGCTCGAAAATTTCCCAGTGATTCTTCATCTTCATCATCAGTCCAGTCTTTTTCTGGTTTTGGGCCGATAGGATTGCCATTACTGTCACTGAGTTGTGGTGCATTCCAACCATTGAGTACAACCTTCCATGTCTTGTTGTCTAGTGACTTAATGAAGGCATACATTCGAGCCTTCCAATAGCCATAGTTGCTTCCATCTAGAACAGGTGGTCGATTTATGGATCCTCCTTCTCTGGTATTGTCCATCTTGATCAATAATATTTGTTTAGGACCTTCACCTAAAGCTATAGGTGCCTCCTCTGATACCAATTAAAATTCTGATCAGCTAGTCGTGCAAGATGCCACACACAATGTTACACAGGATGCTATAACGTTGTGTCTGACTTCTTGCGTAGATAATGCAGGACAGTAAATATAAAGCTATAAGTAATGACACAGCAGATTGTTTACCCAGTTCGGTGCAACGTCACCTACGTCTAGGGGCTCTCAGCCTAGTGGAAAGATTTCACTTATCAGTAATCCGTCAGAACATACAAGTGCCTGTGATCACTCCTAGATCTATACTTTATGCTACGTCTTACAGTGCAATCTATCTCAGGGTCTCCCCCTGAATCCAAGAACGTCTTGATTCCACTCTTCGAGCAATCGCCTTGCTCTGTCGTCTTCAAGTCTTCTTCAAGCTTGGTGGTTGCGTGCAGTCAAAACTCACGACTTCAGTGAACCCTCAATCACCTAACTCTCTATAGTTATGTGATACACAATATCCTAAGCTCAATAAGCAATTTCTCAGCCCGCAAACCTTCACGTCTAAGAACCTTGCAAATTGTTGCTTGGAAACAAATAACGAACCACACGATTGCTAAGGGGGTAGCCTAAGCTTTTATAGCAATCGAGGATGAGTACTAACCCTAAAGGGTTTCCTCTTAATCGCCGTCTTTCTCCTTTTCAGATTAGGAGTCGTTCTGCAATTTCCTAATCGCCTTCTTGCTTTTCCGCCGAAACTGCACTTTCCTGATTTCTGTTGATCAGGATGTTTGCCAAGACGCCGTCAACAATGTCACACAAGATGTCGTAGAAGATGCTTCGACATTGTTTGTGACATGTTCTTCAGTTCATTTAAAAATCAGCCAATCTCTAAAACCGTCGTAACTACAGTGGATATAGAAACGAAAGGACACATAGGCTTATAATGTTAAGGGTCAAGAAAACGGCTATTTGGCTCAACAGTGGGTACTAGGGGCACATCATGTTCAAGGTAGGCTCTTTTGGGCTCAAACGTTCCAAAGATGGCCAACGAAATCTCTCTCCGGGGTGCTCCTAGACGGTCGATAGCACTAACCGGACTCTCAAGATATACGTACAGCTCGTGGTTACTATATGTGCATTGGGTGATAATTGAGTAAAGGTCACGAAAACTCCCTCACCCGTAAGCAAACAATATTTACTCAAGTTCTCGACCCACATACGGCTCCACATACACAGTCAACTATTCAAGTAAACAACGATCTCATCCTCGGGAATTAGACACCCGGCTCAAAACATTATGCTTCTTATCGACATTCCAACATGATTTAAGTCTTGACACGACCACAAACACAAAATGACACAGACTCAAACATATTTACATGGAAAGTGTTCTTTTGGAATTAAACAGGTCAGTGGCTACCTGCACCCGGATTGAAGAATCCTGGGTAATGGCCTTGACTTGAGGAGGGTGCTTGTCCGTGTTGCGGAAAGTTAGCCCGTATTAGGGCTGTCAGATCGGTCATCGCCTGTGTGGACTCCTCACTTGCTTTGATCATGCGCTCACATTTCGCTGCCATTTCTTCCTTGTACAGGTCCTCCTCTCATTGACGCCTGTAGTAGTCCGCCCAGTGCTCTTCATTGGTCCTCCAATGTTCCTCATTTGTTTCCCGATATTGGTAGAAGTCGTAGCTCAACATTTGAAATCTGGCCTCCAAGGAGTCCACGTCCTCGTACTCTTCCTCTACTCCTACCTCTTCGTCCTCCGTCACCTCTAATACCACTTGCGGTTCCTCAGCCGGCCGGCTGCTTCCTGCTCTGTGAACCTTCTTCTTCTTCTGACCTCTAGGGTTGTCTATCTCTTCATAGATGTGTTGGAGCTTGATAAATCCCGCCTCCGTTACCACTTCTCTTCTCTCGCTATCCAGGGCACTTGCCTCTGTTCGATCTTCATACCAAATCTTCTCATCAATATCAAGTGGTATGGATAAGGCCAGTTGGGTCACCAGTGCCCCGCACAAGATGTCGCCTTTTTCTCTCTTTGCCAACTCTTGGAAGTGCGACTACAAGGCATCTTCCCACGGGGCTCTCATCCCTTTTTTTAAGGCATAGAGTATCTTGAGCTCCTTAGCATTAATCTTCTCAATTGACACCCCTCGTCCGAATAGGGAGCTCGAAAGCACCCTCTGCACATATACCAGTTCCCTTTCTTCATTCGGGAGTGCTGATGTATAATTCCGCCCTCGAAATGCATAATTCCGCCCCCGGTCAGCTCACTCCACATTGCTACTGACTCTGGTTTGTTGTATGCGAAATTTCTCTCATCCTCCTTAATTCTGTCATCGAAGTCGTGGATGTAGGTGAGGTCACCCTTCTCGATTAAGAATCGCCGATTGCATAACCTGAAGTACATGAACCTGTTGTCTTCAATGAATACGAGAGTCGCCAGGAACTCTCGGGTGAGGTCTTCAAAAGTCGGAACTCTCCGACTGAGCACCCTCGGCCACCCAATCACCTTTGCTTTTCCCTTGAGCGACTCGAGAATTCCAAGTTTAATCAGTGCTTGCTTACTAAAAAATTTATTGGGCTTAATCTTTTTGTGTAGTTCTTTCATGTAATTATGTTGTTCTTTACCTGCAAAATTCAAACAGGGATTGCATACCTCCTCGGGGGTTGGTGGTTCATCATGAGGTGGGACTTGTGGTTGACGGGCCAAAATCGCCGAGGTTTGGTTCTCAACAAAATTGGTAAATTTCTCTTCTTTGAGGTACTCGCACCGGCAGTAGCTTTAGCCCTCGTGGTTCTAGCTATTTTGGGGGCCATTTTGATGCACCTAACCTCTTTTTGGTTCTAGGGTTCTAAAGCTCTCCCAAACAATAAGGTTGTGGGGTGTGGGGGGTTTGCAATCGAGTAAAGATAATGCAAATAAGTAATAGAGCAAACTCTAACCTTTGCGTTGGACTTTGGCTGGCGAGATTGCCTGGATTGGGTGCTTGGAGTCGCCGAAAATCACTTGGAATCGGGAGTGGAGGTGTGTGTGAAGAGATAAGGGTTCAAAAACACTTTTTATTTGCTGCAGAATCGCGGACTGTAACGATTGTTCAGTGGTGTAACGATCGTTACACCATCGTTACATCATCGTTGCACTGTCGTTACATCCATTGTTGCAGCCCACTGTATTCTTTGCAAAATCTTGTAACGATCGTTACAGTGGTGTAACGATAGTTACACTTTTTTTGTCCACTGTAACGATCGTCACACATCTTGTAACGATCGTTACATCGTCAACAAATGACAACATTTTGGCTTGCGTCCACTCCTTTTCATCCACTAACCATGCACTGTAACGATCGTTACAGTGATGTAACGATCGTTGCACCATCGTTACATCACCGTTGCTCCCATCGTTACAGCATCATTACAGATCTCGGGAAGTTGGGTTTTGATACTGTAACGATCGTTACAGAGTTGTAACGATCGTTACACCTCTGGAAGTGCTGTCCCTTAATTCCTTGCCTCCTACTCGACCATTCCTTCACCTATTTGCCTGCACACTTTCCACGAACATGTCAAAAGCACAACAAGTGGTGTGTACGAAGCACACACCACAATTACACATTGCTAGATTTACAGTACCGATTTCAAACAATTTAACATGTGTTGACATGAGACATGCCTGGGTTGCCTCCCATTAGCGCTTTGTTTAACGTCCTTGAGCTGGACGGAGTGACACCCCTTTAGCAGGCCTCCTCAAGTTCCACTAGCTCAATAGCCCACGCCTCTATCATTCCGACCTTTTCTCCCTGATCTGCTCCATAATAATGCTTCATCTGTTGACCGTTCACAATGAAGGTCGAGTTGTCTCGAGGATTCAAAAGCTCTACTGCACCACTATCAAAAACAGTTATTATCTTAAATGGCCCTGATCACCTCGATTTGAGTATGCCGGGGTGCAAAGCAAATCTAGCTCTAAACAGTAAGACTAGCTGATCATGTTCGAATTTCTGTTTAATCAAGTGCTTGTCGTGCCAGCCTTAGGTCTTTTCCTTGTATATCTTGTTGCTCTCATATGCTTCACGTCTCCACTCTTGCACCTCTTCGAGCTCAAGGAGTTGTTTAGATCCCGCTTTTTCGAGCTCAAGGTTACACTTAGCGATGGCCCAAAAGGCCTTGTGCTCAATCTCAACTGGGAGGTGGCACGCTTTCCCAAACACAAGCCGGTAGGGCGACATCTGTAGTGGAGTTTTGTATGCAGTTCGATACGCCTAGAGCGCATCATCCAGCCGTTGAGACCAATCCTTACGTGAAGGACTTACCATCTTCTCCAATATCTATTTTATCTCGCGGTTCACAACCTCAGCCTGCCCATTAGCTTGAGGATGATATGCAACATACATTTTATATTTTACCCCAAACTTCTTTGCAATAGCTTTAAATAGTTTGTTACGAAAATGCGTGCCCCTGTCACTAATAATAGCTCGTAGAGCACCAAATCGTGAGAAAATGTTTTTCTTTATAAAATGTAAAACGGTTTTGGCATCAGTGGCTATACACGCTTCAGCCTCGACCCATTTGGATACATAGTCAACCGCAACGATTATATATTTTTTTCCGAAAGATGAGGGAAAGGGTCCCATAAAGTCAATACCCCAGACATCGAAAAGCTCGACTTCCAAAATATTAGTCAAAGGCATCTCACGACGACGGGAAATGTTTCCCGTCCTCTGACATCTGTCGCAAGATTTCACAAATTCGTGTGCATCTTTAAACAGGGTTGGCCAATAAAAGCCCGACTTGAGTACTTTATGAGCGGTCCTATCACCCCGGTAATGACCTCCATAAGGTGAATTATGACAAGCTGTTAAGATATCGGTTACCTCTTCCTCCGGGATGCATCTTCGGAGGATAGAATCTACACCGCGCTTGAACAAGTACGGTTCGTCCCAATAGTATTGTCGGCAATCATGGATGAGCTTCTTCTTTTGCTGGTTTGACATGTCAGGAGGGAGGATTTCACATGCTACGTAGTTTGCAATGTCTGAGTACCATGGCATGGTCGCCTTGATCCCGAAAAGTTGTTCATCTGGAAAGCTTTCCCTGATGCTCGCTCCTTCGTCATATTCCTCATTCTCCAGTCTGGACAAGTGGTCAGCCACTTGGTTCCTTATGCCCTTCCTATCTAGTATTTCAATGTCGAATTCCTGCAACAATAACACCAACGAATCAGTCTAGCTTTCGCTTCTTTCTTAGACATTAGGTACCTAATTCCTGAGTGATCGGTATGGATAATGGTTTTGCTTCCCAACAGGTACTGTCTGAACTTCTCCACAGCAAAGACCACCGCCAGGAGTTCTTTTTCTATCACCGTGTAGTTCTCCTGCGCACCATTCATGGTCTTGCTCGCATAATATATGGCTCGGAATATTCCGTCTTGCTTCTGTCCCAACACTGCACCTAATGCACAGTCGCTCGTGTCACACATCACCTCAAACAGTTTATTCCAATCTGGAGATATGACAATCGGTGCTGACACTAGCTTCCTCTTCAGTTCCTCATAGGCGTTAAGGCAATCTGCAGTAAAGTCAAACTTGGCGTCCTTCTCCAATAATGCACAAAGTGGTTGTGCTAATTTGGAGAAGTCTTTTATGAATCTTCTGTAAAAATCGGCATGGCCCAAGAAGCTCCTTACCATCTTCACTGAATTCGGAGGTGGTAAGCTCGATATTACTTCAATTTTTACCTTGTCGACTTGGATGCCTTCTCTGTATATGTGATGACCGAGTACAATGCCTTCCTTCACCATGAAATGACATTTTTCCCAGTTCAACACGAGGTTGCATTCTTCACTTCTCCTTAGCACCTGGTCCAAGTGACTCATGCATCCATTGAATGACTTCCCAAATACTGAAAAATCGTCCATGAAGATCTCCAAGAAATCTTCAGCCATGTTACTGAATATCGCCATCATACATCGCTGGAACGTGGCCGGTGCGTTGCATAGCCCGAATGGCATCCTCTTAAAGGCAAACATTCCATAGGGGCATGTGAACGTGGTTTTCTCCTGGTCTTCAGGTACGATATGGATCTGGTTGTATCCGCTGTAACCATCAAGAAAGCAGTAGAACTCATTCCCCGCTAGTCGCTCGAGCATCTAATCGATGAATGGAAGCGGAAAATGGTCCTTTCGGGTTGCCTTGTTAAGCTTCCTGTAATCCATGCAAATTCTCCATCCTACTACAGTTCTCGATGGAATCAGTTCATTCTTGGCATTGGCAATGACTGTCATCTCCCCTTTCTTGGGGACACATTGCACAGGACTGACCCACTCACTGTCAGATATGGGAAATATTATTCTTGCGTCCAACCACTTCAAGATCTCCTTTTTGACCACTTCCTTCATCGCGGGGTTCAACCGCCTCTGGTGTTCCACTGATCCATGTTGTTCATCTTCAAGAATAATCTTATGGGTGCAATACGTTGGGCTGATACCCTTTATATCAGCTAAAGTCCACCCGATGGCTCCCTTGTGCTTTTGCAGCACAGATGTCAACTGCTCTTCCTGCCATTCAGTTAATGATGACGAGATGATGACCGGGAGCTCGTTCCCTTGGCTTAAGAAAATATACTTTAAGTGGGACGGCAATGTCTTTAGTTCCAGTGTGGGCGGCTCAATAACAGATGGCACTTTTGGTGCATTAAGCGTGTCCTCTCCGTACAGTGGCTCCACCACTCGAAAATGCATGGCTTTCGCTTCTTGGTGGCTAGCTTCTACACCTACTACGTTCCTTTCTTCTTCCTTCGTTTCTTCATATTGATTTCGGTATTTGTCACTGCACATAAGCGGGACAACATCATTAATTGCTTCAGGCAGAACCGAGATCAATGAAACACTTACCTCTATGCACATCAAACACTATGGTTTGATCCCCCACTGTCATCTTGATTAGTCCACTCTTCACATGGATCACCGTATCGGCAGTAGTTAAAAATGGTCGCCCTAATATTAGTGGGACTGCTCGGTCTGCTGGATAATCCAATATTACAAAGTCAGCAGGAAACTCTTACCAAGACATCCTCCGCCACTCCATCAGGGTATACCACCGACCTATCAGCTAGGTGCAGGGACACTGAAGTCTTTTTCATCTGACCAATCTGCAAGGTATTATAAACAGATAGCGGCATAAGATTGATCCCTGCTCCCAAATCACAAAAGGATACAAGTGCCTGATGGTGACTTATCCCAACAGGGATAGTAAAACTCCCTGGGTCTTTCGCCTTCTGAGGCAACTTGTTCAGAATAATAGCACTGCATTCTGCATTCATCTTCACTTGAGTGCACTCCTGCAGCCTGGATCGGTTGGACAAGATCTCTTTGAAGAATTTGTGGTATTTCGGCATCTCATCTAGTGCCTCCACCAGTGGAATATTAATGGTGATCTGTCTAAGCACCTCCAGGCACTTTTCAAATTGGGCATCTGAGCATTTGTTTCTCGGCTTCTTCACCCGTTGTGGAAATGGTGGCTTTAGAACTACTGAATTGGTGAGGTATTGATCTTGTGTATCTACATCATCAATTGACCCGTCAGGAGTTTGCCCTGTTTCATCGAGTTCTTCTCCTTGACTTGACTCTCCTTTCTCCTGACTTTCCTCTTGAATTTTTCTAGGTGTTGGTGTGGGATCTGGCAAATGTTCCCACTTCTCAATGTGATAGCATTCACATTATGGCTTCCCCCATTTCTTGGGTTCTCTGTGTTGCTCGGGAGTGTACCTGGCGGCCTTGGAGTCACCATCTGGGCCAGAGTAGTTTCGATATTTCTCATTGATGCGCTCATGCTGGTAACATCTTGTTTTAGCTGGCCCAACTGTGTCTCGTGGTTCCTTGTTATGGCATCTTGACTTTTTATGTAGGTGAGCATCATCTCTTCCATAGTTGGCTTTGCAGAGCTGCTTTGGCCACCTTGAAACCCAGGGGGTTGACTTGATTGGGCCTGGAAGTTTCCCCGTTTTTTTTTGTTCAGATTCCTCCCGAATTGCTGTTGGTTATGCCCTTTATTTATGTTCTGTTGACCAGAATTCTGACCTGTGTTTTGGTTGTGATTTTGCCATCGCGAAGCGTAGACCGGGTTAAATCTCTGGTTTTGCAGTATCTGCTGGTTGATGTAGGCTACTTCGGCAGTATAATATCCACAACCTTCAGTGTCATGGTTGTCCACCTTGCAGATTTCACAGTATTGATGATTCTGCTGAGCCTCAGCTTGTGCTACCTGGGCTTGAGCTTGCTGACCTCCCTGAATCATGAGCAACATATCATTGTACTTTGTTTGCAGGTCTAAAATCGCCTTACTGTCATCAACAAATGTAGCTTGATGTGCTGGAGCTCTTCTTTCCTTGTGGTACATAAAGTTATTGTTCGCACACAGCTCAATCTGAGCGTATGCATCCTCAAGGTCCTTGCTCATAAGTGGGCCTCCTCCTACGACATCTATAATCAGCTCAGAACTTGAATCCAACCCATTGTAGAATAGCTCATTCTGGACATACAAGTTTAGCTGATGGTTGGGGCACTTTCGCAGTAGTGCCTTATACCTCTCCCATGCATCATGTAGGGTTTCCCTATCAAATTGTTGGAACCCAAAAATCTCTCCTCTGATTTTGGCTGTCTTCATGGGAGGCAAATATTGCCCTAGGAATAGTCTCTGGAGAACTGGCCAATTCTGTGTATCTTCAATTTTTAGTGACATAAAGCATTCATTGGCTGCTCCGGCCAGTGAAAATGGAAATAGCTTGTACCTTAGCAGATCCCTTGGCACCCTGCTCCAGTGGCATCACATATCTGCTCAAACCTGCGCAGATGCAGGTTTAGGTCTTCTTTCGACAACCCATTGAATTGGCTCATCACCGTTAGCATGCTCAGGTGCACCAGCCTCAATTCAAAAAGATTTAGGTTGTACTATAGTGCTCCCCTTTCTTGCGCTTGATTTGCGTTGGCCTTGGGTTGTATACCTGGCTGAAAGGGTGGCACCATGCCTCGAGGGATCTGACCATCATTGCCAACATTGGCTGCTGCTTGATTTCGATTGGCTTGATTGGTCGCCTCCTCGCCGTTTAGACTCATGTTATCTGAGTCTTGCTGTTGCGTACTTGGCTGACGGGTTCTTCTTCGAGCGTTATTAAGCCTGCACGCTGCTTCAATTTCTGGATTGTATGTGAATTCAGGTGCTCTTGAGGAACAGGTCATGCACGTTCGCACCTACAGTATAAAATCCAGACAATTGAACTTTAGGGAAAATAAAACTAAAAATAAATAAGACAAAAAAAACGTAACAATTGACGACACAATCTAAACTGATATTAAATGTTAGAGCCCCGACAACGGTGCCAAAAACTTGTTGGGCCCGTAGACAGTGGTCTACAGTCACCTGATAACGTGCAAGTGCACGCGGTCGTTACAAGTGATAACCGGTAAGACCGGGCCGAATCCACAGAGATCAACTTATAACATCAGCTTATATCAGGAGATCAGTGATACGTAGATAACAACTAATTTGATATGCCTTGTTAACTTATATAAATTATAACAGTAAATGCGAGACGCTATATAGAAACTATTCAGACGTGGAACCATGGGTGCTAGGTCACTATGTCACTAAGATAACCTCAACTATGGGTTTAGTAGAATGTGAATATGCTGAACCTTATGCAACAATGTCACTAACACCTCCTCTCGGTGTGGTGTTAGTCTAAGTTCGGGATAATTTCCACCCCTCTCAGGGAGGTCACTAACAAGAACCCGCGTTAAGTTATGCATAAACAGGGTAAAGGTTCCGAAGACTTGAACCCTTTCGACTCGAAGCAAGTCTGCCACCCACCAGTCCTCTCGGACTCGATAACATGACTCTATCAAACAATAATCATTCGTCAACGACTATCGCAAGCATTAAGAACTATGAATCAATCATACATGCACATAATACTTAATTCATAATTAGAATTCTCAAAGTAACATAGTTCGAAACCTAGCACCCATGATTAAGGATAGTTAGCCCATAATCATGGTGCTAGATCCACGAATCATAGAAACAATGTATAAGAGATTAGAAAAAGAACCCTAGAACCAAAAGGTTGAAAATATTATAAGATGGAAGCCCTCTTGATCCTTGGGTTGCTACGCTTCGTGTGATTGCACCTTGATCTCCCTTGAGCGGATTAGAGCTTCTCTCAAATGCCCCCAATTGCTCCTTGGTTGATCAAGTTCGTCTCTCTCTCTCTCTGCTATAGCTCGTCTCTTCTCCCAACACTCTCTAGGTCTCCAAAAACGCGTCGAGTATGCAGTAAATAGTCCCTTTTGCGTCTGGCAGGTGTAACGATCGTTACAGTGGCGTTACACCGTTGTTACAACTTCGTTACATCAATGTAACGATCGTCACTTCTGCCCATTCCTTGTCTTTTGCTATCTTGCTTTCCCGACTCCTCGCGTTCGCTCGGTTTGTTGACCCTTTTTACCTGTAATCAGCACATCCACACCAACACACCCGAGGGCGTAAAAGTGGTACAAACTGGGCTCTTTAAGCCCGGAACGAAGCCAATCCGGCTCTAAATGTGGGGGCGGATCAATGACAAGGGACTCCATACGGGCCCACATCACGCGGGTTTGTTCAAAACATCCAAACAAATATTTCTGCGATTCTTTGTTTGCAACACACAAGCTATATTCTTAGCTACTACATACAGCTCCCTAACACGCTCGTCCAACAGGCTTAGGAACTCTGTATATTTTCGACTAAGAAATAACTACTCAACACCACCTTCTACTGAATGGAATGATTATCTATTTGTAGAATATGGACGAGAATCTCTTGCCATTACATCTCTTCCAAGTTTCCTTTTGTTATTGCACAGTTGATATGGAAAGAATCCTTCTGATATTTGAAGATCTTCTAATTAAGGAAACTCCAGAAATTCTTCTGGCGAGATGTTAGATCGTGATGTCCGAGTCTTCTGGACAGACATCTTCTGATTTGAGTATCGGCGTCTTAGGCTGCGACATATGGATGGACATCTTTCCATCATACAAAATAGCCAACATCCGTAGGAACCATAGAATAGCTTAAACCCTAGCAATGGAGGAAAGCAGGAGGGGCAGAAAGGAGAGAGAGAGCCTAAAAAAAGATAGGGTTAGGGTTAGGAGTTATGTGAAAAAATAATCTGATTTTTATTTATCTTTATTTTCACATAATTAAATCCCTTAAATTCTCTTAATTAAACTTAAGCCCAATCTCAATTAAAATAAAGAATGGGCTTGAAACCCAATTAGCTAAAGTTTAATTAAACCCATTTAATTTGGGTTTTAATTAAACGGTTTAGCTAAACCGGTCCAACCCCTTTAATATGATTTCCTCAACCGCCTGGTTATAAATCTAGGCCAGAAATCAACCGAATCGTTTTCAATTTGACTAAATTGAAAAGCGGATTCTCCAAATTTCCATCCAAGTCTGTTTTGTTATATATTGTACTTAAAGTGTGTGACCCTCTAGGCTCACGACCCGTTGGCAGACTGGTGAAATTACTATTTTACTCTTTCCATCATAAGTGGCCTCTAGAAAGACATTATGATTACTCAACGTCTGTGATTATCGATATCCAGATTGATCAATAGGCATAGAACCGTCATCCTAATTTAACAATCTCTGTTTCTTGATATCTGATATGACTAAAAACTGATACTAAAGTATCACCTGCATGGTCATGCTATTCCTTCAGTCATACTCATCAAGTGACCTAAACGGAAATCTTTCCCATACCGGAGTATGAGTGATAAATCCCTCAGTCGTCTTTCGAGTTCACTCATTGATTCATAACCAAGCCAATCAGAGCCCTTATGGCTACCCTTTTACAGGTAACGTTAGACTAGGTTAAACTTAGAGACTTATTGTATAGTGCAAACAAAGACTCCTTTGTTTTAGGATATCATGACAAGCTACGATCTGTGAGTATGCTCATGACAGTATCTATGCTGCATGCTCACCATCGGGTTGTCCAATACCATCGCCCTGATGTTATCTATGATATTATTACAGTAGGTTATCTATGATATTAAATTACATTCAATATATTACTACAACACATTAGTAATATGATGCCGTTTTATTAATTCAAAAAATGATAAAACATTACAATGTAGATTAAGTTATTATATTGGATCGTGGCGGAATAGGATGGTCCTAACTTTATGAAAAAGCAAAAAGGGTTCAACGAAACCATGTCTAATGATGAAGAGGAAGATAGTGACACTAAACAGATAAGAAATTTCATTGCCTTTACATCATCTACCTCATCTAATAAAGTTCGAACTTTTGATAAAACAGGATTGCTCTATGATGATGCTATGAACAATACCTACAACTAGCTATTTACCCAATGGGCAGAAGAGACAAAAGTTATTGAGAAACAAAGAGAGACCATCCTATCTCACACTGAAGACAAGACAAGACTACTCGAAACAGTTGTTAACCTAAAGAAGGAAGTGAGTCGACTAAATGAACAACAACATCTTTCTGATGCGATCAGAAGAACACGATGGGTCTATCATTATTGTGGACAAAAGGGTCATATTCCACGTTATTGCTATAATCTCTATGGGTAGAAACATACGCAGTCCACATAATTCCCCTATCGTACTATATCACGAAGAAGGATCAGTTTGCAGAAGGAGTGGAAGTGAAAAACGAAACTGAGGAGAGGTGTCGATCGCCACCCTAGGGTGTCGATCAAAACTCTCCCTGACCTGATCTAAAATTTTGTTTTCCCAAGTCTGATTTTACTCGGGTCAATTCCCGACTCCCGGGAATAATTCGGTGCACCGAGTGCATCAATTTCAAGCCGAAATAACACCCGTAAACAAATAAAAATCCCACATTTATCAAAAGATCGATCAAGAACGGACTTTTATCTTGTCATGAGGCCAAATCAAGAGAAGAGGTAGAGATTCATGCATCATACAAGTATAGCAAGAATCATATATCATCAAGCATGCATTTTTATCACAAATCATGCAAGATTAGTTCATCTAGATAGTAACCAGCCTCTGATACCACAGTTGGGGTTTCTCGGGGTCTCAAGCAAAGCGGAAACAAACCTTTAACCGAAGAAACTCTCCCTGGATCGGTGCTAATAGATAGATGAATCAAGAGGGAGCATAAAGATGGAATCTTTACCTCTCGTAGTCCCGATGGAGTGCTCCCGAATCCGATCCTAGACGCATCCTCTACGCTTGCACACACAAGCAAGCTCGACTGATGAAGCATGGACTCTCACTGCAGCTACTAGACTATAGTAGAACCTCTCTCACTCGATGTTCTAGCTCCCAAATGCAAGAACTAGAACCCTTTTAGTGGTGTAGCTAATATTGCCTCAAGGCTTAAAGTGGCTCTCACCAAAGGCCTCTAATTATAGGCCTTGGGTAAGAGCCTAGGGTTTTTCACGTCTGACACACGTGTCGATCGACACCCTTCGGCGGTGGAAGGTGTCGATCGACACCACCAAGGTGGAAATCGACACCTCACTGCAATCATTCCCACACCACCTATTTTTGACCTCTTGAGTCCCATCAAGCAGCTTCGATCTTGCTCTTGGTGTGTGACCATGTAGGATCGTGACCCATTGGTTGATCGGCGTGAAATACCTTTTCACCCGATCCATCACCAGTGGCCTCTAGTAAGACGTAGTGATTACACAATGTCGACGAGGTGTTGATCGGTTCGATATCTTCTTTCTGTCATCTGTATCACTAAACCTTTGTTTGCTTTAAGGCGTATGGGATCGAAATGTGTCATAGAGTCGTCATCCTCATGTATTCGATCTAGTTTCTTGATCCAGAGATGACTAATACGTAACTGGTGCGGCCGCACACTACATCAGTCATGCTCAACAAGGGGCCGAAAACCATTTATTCACAAAATCTCACCGTGGGGAAACAAATCCCTTCGGACGCAATGTGCGCTCCCACTACATTCCGTCCAATAGCCAACGATGACCGTGATGACTACCTTGTTACAGGAAGTATTAGGGCATGTCAAACTAATAGATTGACGTGCATGTGAGCCGCTCGCTCCAAGGTCTTAAGGCAGTGATCACACAACGATAAAGTATGCTTTGGTGACTTAATCTATGTGTCATACACCAAGTCGGGCCATCCAATATCATCTTCTAGATGATATCTGTGATATGACTTTGGTAATTGTATTACCTAGATAAGCATAACTTGATCTTAAGTCATCCTCACGCTAGTCACTTATGGACAAGTATTCGACTAGGGATCTGTCAATCATAATTTCATAGCATCTAAAGGTTCTACTATTAGTGATGACACACTAAATTGCTTTAGATGAAATTATCGCTTGACTCATTCTTAAAACACAATAATAATTAAAATGCCTTTCATTGCTGAACAGAAGATTATATAAAAAAAGACTTGTACTAGGGCACAAGCTCTTACAATCTCCCACTTGCCCCTAGCTCCAATCTAAATCTAAACGTAAACTCATTGACCTTACATGACCTTCATGTTTAGGTTGTGCGATAGCCTTTGTCAACAAGTCGGTTGCATTATCTTCTGTTGCAACCTTACAAGTCTTCACTTCACCTTGTTCGATATACTCTCGAATCAATTAAAACGACGCCGTACAAGTTTGGATCTGGCATGCGCTCTAGGCTCCTTAGCTTGTGCTATGGCGCCAGTGTTGTCGCAGTACAAGTTCACCGGATCGGACATGTTTTTTATTACGTCCAATCCTGGCAAGAACTTCTGGATCCACACAGCCTCTTTTGCCGCTTCTCCAGCAGCTATGTACTCAGCCTCTTTAGTGGAAACTGCGATGGTTGGCTGCTTGATGCTCTTCCAGCTAAAAGCCCCACCGTTGAGCACGAACACGTATCCAGACTGTGACCGCGAATCATCCGAATAAGTCTAGAAACTGGCGTCGACGTATTCTGTCACCTCCAGCTCCTCCTCGTTACCCCCGTAGACAAAGAAGGCATCCTTAGTCCTCTATATGTACTTCAGGATCGTCTTCACTACTCTCCAATTGTCCTTATCGGTGTTGGACTGGAATCTGCTAACTCGGGATAGGGCGTAAGAGACATTAGGTCTCGTGCAGATCATGGCATACATAATGGATTCTACTACAGATGTATAGGGGATGCCACTCAAGCGCTTCAGCTCATCAGGTGTTGTGGGACACTAAGTCTTGCTGAGCTTTATTCCATGTCTCATGGGGATGAAACCCTTCCTGGCCTCGTGCTTAAAAAATCTATTCAAGATCTTGACGATATGAGTGTTCTTGCTAAGCCCAATGATCCTCCTCGAGCGATTTCGATAAATCTTGATCCCCATGATATACACGGCTTCGCTCAAGTCCTTCATCTCGAAACACTTACCCAACCAAGATTTTGTGTCTTGCTGATGCAGGCCCAAGTGACCTTGCATTTACACTTCTGACCCATATGTAAGCATTGAATTGTCCTTGTTTCGGCTTTTTAGAGCCAATATTTTGATTTTTTCGACCCTTGGAGGAATTTTGACCTTTATAGGAAATGGATCACATTTGGAGCATACTTGAAGTGATTTCGGAACGATGGTCGGGGTAGATTGCAGGCCAAGAAACTTGAGAAAGCGAGGAAAACATAGTGTCACGATCGTGACGAGCAATGTCACGATCGTGACAACCAAAATCAAAGAATTCAGAAGAAGTTTCATGATCTCCGCAACGAGCGTGAAGAAATGGCGGGACCAAGGCAAAAATGAACTGCCACACACCCGTCACGATCATGACAACGGCAAATTCCAAAGCCGTCACGATCGTGACAGTGGCAAAAATTTCCAGCAGCAGCGAAAGGTCTTGCAAGAGCCATATCTTCAACATCCAATATTCAAATGAAGACTTTCTTGAGTCTAAATTCAAGAGTAAGAAGAGAGCTACAACTCTCGTGAATAAAGGTTTTCCATTTGAGAACCGAAAGATAGCAAAAACTGCGCCGGAGCAGTGGCTGGTCGCCAAGGCAGTCACCCCAAAAAATCTGCAGCTGCCACACTATTGTGTGGGCCACTCAAGACTACTCTCCCTCTCACCAACTCATCGAAAATCGGCCATCATTTTCCATTAAAATATATTGTTATTGGGCAAAGAGATCATAAATTAAAACCCTAAATGGGCTTCAAGCCCATTTAACCAAATCCAAATTAAAATTCATTTAATTGATTTCTAATCGTGGTTTAGCTAAACCGGTCCAATTTTCCTAACTCGATTTCTTCAACCGTCTGGTTAATAAACCTAGGCCAAAAATCAACCGAATCGTTTTCAATTTGACTATACTGAAAAGAGGATTCTCCTAATTACCATCCATGCTTATTTGTCACATATTGTACTTAAAGCGTGTGACCCTCTAGGCTCACCACCCGTTGGCAGACTGGTAAAATTACTATTTTACTCTTTCCATCATAAGTGGTCTCTAGCAAGACATTATGATTACCCAATGTTCGTGATTATCGATTATTCGACTTAACCTGTTATCGTACATGTCACTATCCTTTTATCAAAGCGATATCCAGATTGATCAATAGGCATAGAACCGTCACCCTAATTTATTAATCATTGTTTGTTGATATCTGAGATGACTGAAAACTGATACTAAGGTATCCCTTGCACGGCCGTGCTATTCCTTCAGTTATACTCATCAAGTGGCCTAAACAGATATCTTTCTCACACCGGAGTATGAGTGATATCCAAGCCAATCAAAGCCGTTATAACTACCCTTTTACAGGTAACGTTAGACTAGGTCAAACTTAGGTATTCGTTACGCAGTGCATACAAAGACTCCTTGGTCTTAGGATATAATGACAAGCTACGATCTGTGAGTATCTCATGACTGGATCTATGTTGCATACTCACAATCGGGTTGTCCGATGTCATCGACTTGATGATATCTATGATATAACTCCGGCACATACTTTGCCATGATCAGTAGAGCGTGATCACAAGGAGTTGGTCTGATACTGATTGCTTCTTAAAGAAGCTTAGCTGATCATGGACTCATCAAATGTAATTCTTTCTGATCTACAATTCTACTATTAGTGGTTACATACGTAATGACATAGATCAAATTACATTCGATATATTACTACAACACATTAGTAATATATGCAGATTTATTTATTCGGAAAGATGATAAAACATTACATCGGCAGATCACTTTTATATTGGACTGGGGCAGAACTCTAACAATCTCCCGATTGCCCCTGGTTCTAATTTGAGTTCCGATCTACTCCCATAGACCCTGCATGTTCTTCATGCCTAGGCTGCGGCTGAGCCTTTGTCAAGGGAACGGCCATATTATCATCAGTCGAATAGCGTTTAATCTCCACATCACCTCTATATGTGATAACTCTCACGAGGTGATGCCTGCTCAGTATATTTTTGGATCTGTTGTAGAATCTGGGCTCTTGAGCAATAGTTACGGCACCTGTGTTGTCCCATAACAAGCGTATCAGATCAGACACTCGCGGCGTTGCATTTAATTCGATCAGAAAGCTTCTAATCCATACGTTCTCTTTAGCTGCTTTTGGTGCAGCTATATACTTACCCAGCAAAAATCTCCACCACTCAACACAAATATATCCTGACTGAATTTTGAAGTCATCTGGATATGTCTGAAAACTAGGATCGGCTTGTCTTTTGACTGCTAGTTCTCTATCTACATCCCCATACACTAGGAATGCATCCTTGGTTGTCCTCAAATATTTGAGGATGACCTTTGATAGCAATCTCGTGTAATTGGCCGGGATTAGATTGAAATCTACTGGTACAGCTTAGCGCAAATGAGACTTCCAGTCTCGTGCACATCCTTGGTTCTGCTTATCTGGAGTGCTAGGACTTTGTAGGTTATTGAGCTTAATGCCATGACGCATGGGTATGTATTCTTTCTTAGAATCAAGCATTGAGAGTCTTCTCAACACTTTCCCTATGTACATGTTCTGACTTAGCAACATGTTCTGACTTAGGCCCAAAATCCTTTTTGAAGGATCTGTAGAGATCCTGATGCCTACAATATATGTAGCATCACCTAAGTCCTTGATCGATAAATACTTCCCTAACCAAGCTTTGGTGGCAAGGCCGGGATGTCATTACCGATGAATAAATACCAAGTATACAATGTTACTCCCACTCGCTTTCTTATGTACGCAAGGCTCACTTTCGCTTTTGATGAAGCCGAGTTCCCGTACAGTATTATCAAAATGAAAGTTCCAACTCCCTGAAGCTTGCTTCAATCCATAAATGGATCTTTGCAGCTTACATATCTTTCCGGTATTCTTTGGATCTACAAAACCCACAGGTCGTGTGATATACACGCCCTTTAGTAAGTTCCTGCTAAGGAAGGGGTTTTGACATCCATCTGCTATAGTTATGGCTAGGAATAATCCGGATCAATCTGACCATGCATTGAATCTTACGATAACCTTTTACTACCATCCTAGTCTTATTGTTCTGAGGATTTCCATCTATGTCGGTCTTAATCCTATAGACCCACTCAGAACTGATGGGTTTTATCCCAGGGGTTTGATCAACCAAGCACCATACTAGGATGTTTCCCACACCATACATGACTATGGTTCATTTCTTATTTGGCTACTATGCAAAGGCGTACGCATTCAAATAAAACTGACCATCTCATTCCGCTCCCATCCCCATGAATACTACGCGAAGGCGCACGCATCCATGGTAACGGGAGACGTAATGAGTGTCATGTGGCTTGCCTTCAGTGACTCTGGTCCAGCTCTTATTTGGCTACTACGCGGAGGCGCACGCATCCAAATAGAACGAATTACCTTATTCAGCTCGCATCCCAATGAATACTACGCGGAGGCGCACACATCCACATTAATGGGAGACAGAATGACTGTCACAAGGTGTACTATCGTTGTCTTAATCGGAGCCTGATTCAAAACGAATGCGGCCGTTTCCAGAGTCAAATATTAGTTGAATTCTCTTCTGGCCAAAGTACTCATAGGTCCACATACGTCGGAATGTATTAGACTTAACAAGTCACTCGCCGTTCACATAAACCTGTGAAACGTGTTTTTGTCATTTTGCCCATTAGGCGAGACTTGCATCTTTCAATTTGAGTGAATTCAAACGGGCTTAAAAAGTCTACATTTGTGAAGTGTTGAAATGCGTTTCTCGCTCATCAGGCAAGACTTGCATCTTTCAGTTTGAGTGGATTCAAACGAGCTTAAAGTCCACACTTGTGAAGTGTTGAAATGCGTTTCTCGCCTATGTGCCTTAAATAACAGTGCTAGATTATAACTTGGTTTAGATCATTAGATTTAAGCCTTTTCTTATTTACATCATAGCGATTAAGTTTAGCAACGTAAATGTTTGATCTTGAAGACGTGGATACCCACTCTTCTTCACATGATCCTTGTATTGCTTACAATCCCTTAATCCTGTGTCCTGGCTCATTGCAGTGATATCAGACCTCCTCCATTTTGTCCTTAGTCTTCACATCAGCTTTGGGAGCTGCTTGAACCTTTGGACACTTGTGATAGCATTTGTGCCCTAGTCCAATTGCTATTAGCCTGTAAACGTCTATGTACAATATCATCGTTTGTAATATATATATAAAACGGCTTTGTATTACTTATGTGTTGAAGTAATATGTTAAGAATGATCTGATTTATGACCACTAAAGTAGTAGAACCATAAATCTGTACGGATCACACTTAACGAGTCCCTGGTCAACCTATGCTTCCTTAGAAGCGACCAGTATGAGGATGGTTCTTAATGACGTAGTTCTACTTGTCATAGGGATGAGGGATCCTGAAATCATATCATAGATATCTTGAGGTGATTGATATCGGACGACCCGCTTTGAATAGTGTTTTCATAGATTAAGCCATGAACATATTCAAATGCGATAGCTTGTCACGACATCCTTAGACCAAGGAGTCTTTGTGATCACTATGCAATGAACGTGCGGCTTTAATTTGCGCCTAACGCTTTCTGTGACAGGATTGCTATAAAGGGCATGATTGGGTGGCGGAACGGGTTGCATGAGTGACACGAAAGACGGCTAAGGGATTTATCCCTCATACTACGGTGTGGGAAAGATATCCGTTAAAAGGGCCTCTTGATGGAGACTGACTGAGAGTAAGAGCATGGCCATGCTGATGATACGGGTTATCAGTTCTCAGTCATCTCACATATCAAGTAACAATGATTGATTAAACAAGGGTGACGACTCTATGCCTTGTGATCAATCAGGATATCTAGAGATAATAGGATAGTGACTTGTACGCACAAGGTTAACTCGAATCATCGATCGTCATGCACCTTGGGTAATCATAACGTCTTACTAGAGACCACTTATGATGGATCGGGCAAGAGCGATCTTTTGCGCCGATCTGCCAACGGTGGCATGAGCCTAGAGGGTCACACACATTCAAGACGGATAACTTGAGACAAGGAAACCTTAACGTTTCTTGAGGAACAATACATGGACAAAACTGGAGGTTTTGTGCCATAGGTTCGGTTTGAGAAAATAATTAGCGAATCGAGAAAACTGAGTTTTTTCGTCGATGTCGCGTCAGACTTTGTTTGATAAGTAATGAAAAAAGGGTCGGGCGACTTTTGGACACGGCATGAGACCACACGGGCGAGCCCATTGGGCTTGGCCCATGAAGCCTCATGGCCGGCCCATTAAGGGCCCAACAAGACCTCTTGGCCGGCCCACATGGTGGGTCCATGTGTGGGGGCCACACAACACCATGCTTAGTTGGTGATTGTGGATTAAGAGGTGAGTGATTTAAGGGGTATGGGTTAAAGCACCTTTAAGCCCATACCAATCACTTTTAACCCATACTTCTGAGTTGGATGATGAATTCAAATACAAGACTTTAATTCATTATTCAATTAATCACAAAACACACACAAAACTCTCTCTCTCTCTCATAGTGGCCGGCCACCCCTAGTCTCCTCTTGTTCTTGCTCTCTTGTTCTTCATTTAATTGTTCTAGTAGGCAATTAAGTGAGGGATCATCAAGATCATCCCCTTGGTGTGGACTTGCTTTAGAGAAGAAGATCCGAAAGTTCTTCTTTATCGATTCAACAAGACTTAAAGGTAAATATCTTGTGGAATAGATTTTGCTTTGGGATTTAATGGTTTATGTTCTTGGACAAGGTTTGGAGTAGATTTTCTTATAATGCTTCCGCTATCTCGACGATCTAGAACGCTCCAAAACCCTACAGTGGTATCAGAGGGTTGGTTACCCTCTTAATCTTTGTCTTGATGAATTTATTTTGGTTTTGTGATTATTTGCATGCCAAATTTTTTGATAACATGATTTTAATGCTTTTTGGGATATTTGCATGAAATATGTTATTTTTGAAAAATATATTGAATTTGGAATTTTTCGGAAATTATTGGATTTGTCGGGTCCGAGAAGAGACTCTCGGGGAGCCGGATCGGAGGTACCGGACGGAGGTCACCGGAGGCCGGTGAGGCCGGCGGTGACCGGGGCCGTCCCCACTCTTGGCCGAGGCCGAGAGTGGCGGCAAGCCCGGCTTGGGCCTTCCAAGGCCCAAACCGGGCCGTGTTAAGTTGGGCTCGGCCCAATGGGCTCTCGGCCCATTGGCTTGGTTCGACTTGGTTTGTGCGTGGTGTTTGATCCGTGTCACGAACCCGTGATCCAATATTTCGAAAACTTTCAAAATTTAATCGGTTTCGATAAACCGTTTTTCGAAAAGGTCTAGTTTCGATAAACCCGACCAAGCAACTTGGCAAAATTAAAACCGGAATTATTGCATATTATTTGATAACATGTTTGTGTGATAACATGTTGGATGATGTGATGAAATGTATGATGCATTAGTAGCCCATTAGATTTTATCGCTTTCACGGTTTGCATACCGTTAGTGTTAGCGTGTAATTATTCTTTTATTCGAGCCCATAAAGTGTAATTATTTTTTATCCAGTCTACGAACCGAGTATTAATTGTAATTATTACTCAAAGACGAGAAGGATGGAAAATCGAGCACAATGACGGTCTTGGAGGAAGTCCAAGAGCTAGTGGGAGCCCGAATGAGAAAGACGAGAAGATGTGAAGACTCGTAGAATCCTAAGATTAGGATGGCTATAAAATGCATATTTAATGCTTTATGAATGCTTGCTTGAATTATTTAATTAATAACATGCTTGCATGATTAGCTTATAAGTTTATAAGCCATCACCTCACATGCAAAGATTAAAATCAACTTTAATTGTTTGCATGTTTAAAGCGTTGTGAACTATCATCGCACGGGTTGTGATGGATGAGTTCAAATTTGAAACGTGTTTGCATGGGTTGGAAATGACGGTTTCAAATGAAGATAGTATGTGACACAATTAGAAACGTCACAACACGGGTTGTTGATGATGGATTCGTAAATGTGCCAAATACTTTCGAATTATTAAGCACAACCAATTTACAAGCTAATTTGAGTCAAGTGAGATGCCACCCAAATTCACACCCATGTAGAAACATTTTATCGGTGTCGTGCGCCTTAACGGAGCATCGATCGAATGGGTTCTAGATAGGAATGGTAAACTTTGTGGGATACCGTGCGCCTTAGCGGAGCATCTGCACAAAGTTAACTCGTTAGTGAAGGTTGGTTGACTCGACCACGATTCTTGGCCTGAGGTCGAGCTGGGGCATCGGAAGGGTAAGCCGTGTATTTTTGCACATACCCTGACTTAGAGTTACACGGGTTGTAATTGGACGGACGTCCTACCTAAATAAGTCAATTGGAGCGGTGCGCCTTAGCGTACTTCAAATGACGAATAAGGGATCTTGGTTTAAGATTCTAAACCTTAGCATCTTATGGTTGGTGTTTAATTCGGATCTTCGTAAATTTATTCAACTATTCTGATTAAATTTACTTTCTTCGTGTAGAAATGGCTAGTAATTCAACAAACTCGTCTAATTTGTCGTTGAGGACTATACTCGAAAAGTGTAAACTCAATGGGACAAATTATCTGGACTGGGACAGAAATTTACGAATTGTGTTAAAGTTGGAACGCAGGGAGTACGTCCTTGATAAGGCTATCCCTGTGGAGCCAGCTGCCAACGCAATGAGGGTCGTTAAGGATGCGTACCAGAAACATCTTAGCGACTCTATCGACGTTGCGTGTGTCATGATGGGCTGCATGGAGGCAGACCTCCAGAAGCAGTTTATGGAGCTATCCCATGATCCGTTTGCAATGTTTGCACAGATCAAGGATATGTTCAAGGAGAAAGTACATATTGAAAAATACACTGTTCTCCGAGAACTCATTGCCTGCAAGATGTCAGCAGGCAGCTCCGTAGGTCCACACGTCCTACGTATGAAGGGAAATTTTGACCATATGACTAGTATCGGTATGTCTATGGAAAAGGAAATGGCTGCGGATTTTATTCTGCAATCACTTCCTCATGCATATGGCGGGTTCGTCATGAACTATCACATGCATGATATGGACAAGACCGCGTCGGAGTTGCACAACATGCTAGTGACTGCCGAGAAGAACATAAGGGGCAGTTCGCCCAAAAATGTTTTTATGGTCAAGAAGGGACCCAGCTTCAAAGCTGGTGGTGGCAAGGGTAAAAGCCCAAAGCACCTGGCAGGAAAGAACAGACGACTATTTGTTCCTAGACCTTCCATGCTCGTACAAGGCAAAGGGAAGGCAAATGAGTTGGTCTGTTTTTACTGTCAAAAGCCTGGTCATTGGAAGAAAGATTGTCAGCAGCTGAAGGAGGATCAGAAGAAGGGCGGTGGGGCCGCTACTTCATCAGGTATTCCATTAGAGCTATATCTTTCTACAATAAATACCTGGGTACTAGACACTGGAGCTGAGTCTCATGTGTATGCTAATGTGCAGGTGTTACACAGTAGAAGAGATATGGGGGAAAGCGAGGTGGACCTAAGAGTTGGGAACAATACCAGAGATGCCGCAACTGCCGTGGGTTCTGTGAACCTTGTTTTGCCCAGTAGGCTTGTAATTGAACTTAATGATGTGTTTTGCGTACCTGCTTTCAGCAGGAATATTATCTCAATTTCTCTTCTTCAAAAAGGAGGTTATTATTTTAATATTAAGAACGGGTTTTTTAATATTATGTGCAACAACATGTTTTATGGCAATGCTCACACTGTTGGAGTTTTATACATATTGAATATGCAAAACCCGAGATCCAACATGCTCTGTAATATAAATGCTAAGAGGTTTAAAGCTAATGATTTAGACCAAACTCTTATCTGGCATTGTCGTCTAGGTCACATAATTGAGAAACGCATCTCAGCGCTTCATAAGCGCGGACTTCCAAGTCAATTCGAATTCCAAAGGATTGATAGATGCGAAGCTTGTTTAATGGGCAAGATGACTAAAGCGCCCTTCGCTGGTTTAGGTGAAAAGGCAGGTGATCTATTGGGTCTAATACATTCAGACGTATGTGGACCAATGAGTACACCAGCCAGAGGTGGTTTAGGCTACTTTATCACATTTACTGACGATTTCAGTAGATATGGTTATGTCTATCTCATGAGACATAAGTCCGAAGCTTTTGATAAATTCAAAGAGTTTAGGACTGAAGTAGAAAACCAAATCGGAAAGAGTATCAAGGCACTCCATTCTGATCGGGGTGGAGAATACTTATCCGAGGAGTTTCTTAGTTATCTTACTGAAGGTGGAATACTATCTCAGTGGACTCCGCCAGGAACACCGCAACTTAATGGTGTGTCCGAGCAGAGGAATCGGACATTGTTGGATATGGTTCGATCGATGTTAAGTCTCACTGATCTCCCGATCTCCTTCTGGGGTTATGCTCTGCAAACGGCCGCATTCATATTAAACAGGGCTTCGTCGAAAGCAGTGGAAGGGACATCATTCGAGAAATGGTACGGGAAGGAACCCGTTTTGTCCTTCCTAAAAATCTGGGGATGCGAGGCTTATGTAAAATGGTTGCTTGCAACCAAGCTCGAACCAAGATCAGATAAATGCACTTTCGTCGGATATCCAAAAGAAACAAAAGGATACTACTTCTAC
Organism: Geranium rotundifolium; assembly: GCA_963920655.1. NCBI lineage: Eukaryota > Viridiplantae > Streptophyta > Magnoliopsida > Geraniales > Geraniaceae > Geranium > Geranium rotundifolium. Next base: position 25,599,338 of record OY987317.1, on the reverse strand, counting down.
AAACCGAGCGAAAATAAAGTTTTTGTCGCTCGAGGTGGGACATTCTTGGAATAAGAGTTCATTTCCAAGACAGTCAGTGGGAGGGCTGTTCATCTTGATGAAGTTCTAGATGAGATGGTCACTCGGGAACCACTAGACGACCCACTAGAAGAAGAAGAGCCAGAAGTGGTCGTTGAGCAAGAACCAATAGCTACAGTTAATGAGGACGGTCCGAGGCGGTCTGAAAGGATAAGTCATGCACCTGTCAGATACAGTTTCATAGTAACTGAAGGTAATGGTTTAGTATTAGTGGACAATGATCCAGCTACCTTTCGAGAGGCCTTGGACGAAACCGACTCTGAGAAATGGCTGGAAGCCATGAGGGAAGAAATGTAATCCATGTCAGATAATCAAGTGTGGGACTTGGTGGAACATACCCCTGACGTAAAAGTCATTGGGTGTAAATGGATCTTTAAAATAAAGATAGACATGGATGGCAAACCTCAGACCTATAAAGCAAGACTGGTAGCAAAAGGTTATAGGCAAATCCACGGAATTGACTATGAAGAGACCTTTTCTCCAATAGCTATGGTCAAATCTATCCGCATTCTACTTGCCGTAGCATCGTATCACATCTATGAGATATGGCAAATGAACGTCAAAACCGCCTTCCTCAACGGGAGGTTAGCTGAGGACGTTTATATGTCCCAGCCTGAGGGTGTTGAGGATCCAAAGAATAAGGGAAATATTTGCAAGTTGCTCAAATCAATCTATGGTTTGAAGCAAGCATCTCGGAGTTGGAATCAGCGTTTTGATGAAGTAGTGAAACAGTTTGGCTTCGTCAAAAACGATGATGAACCTTGCGTGTATAAAAAGGCAGATGGGAGCAATGTAGTCTTCTTGGTGCTTTATGTTGATGACATACTGCTCATTGAAAACGATGTCCCTACCTTGCTCTTAACAAAGACTTGGTTGGGTGAGTGTTTCGCAATGAAGGACATAGGCGAGGCCTCTTACATCTTGGGGATCAACATATATAGAGACCGTGCCAAGCAGGTCTTGGGCTTAAGTCAAAGCACCTTCATAGACAAAGTGTTGAGAAGATTCTCAATGCAAGATTCAAAGAAAGGATTGCTGCCCATGCGTCATGGCATGAAGCTTAGCAAGAAGCAGTATGCTGAGACACCTGCAGAGCTAGCAAGAATGAATGAGGTCCCATATGCTTCGGCTATAGGATCCATAATGTATGCCATGATATGTACGAGACCGGATGTCTCATTTGCCCTGAGCTGTACCAGTAGACATCAATCCAAACTCGGTAAGGCACACTGGATGGCCGTCAAGGCGATTCTCAAATATTTGAGAAAAACCAAAGACGCTTTTCTTGTATACGGGGGGAGAAATGATGATCTAGTCGTCAAAGGATATGTCGACGCTAGTTTCCAGACAGACCCCGATGACTTTAAGAGTCAGTTGGGATATGTGCTTACGTTGAACGGTGGAGCATTCAGCTGGAAAAGCAAGAAGCAGGACACCATTGCCGACTCTACGACCGAAGCTGAGTACATTGCCGCATCTGAAGCGGCAAAAGAGGCTGTATGGATCAGGAGTTTCATGGCTGGGTTAGGTGTAATTAAAAACCTATCGGATCCAGTAGACTTATATTGTGACAACACTGGGGCTATTGCGCAAGCTAAGGAACCCAGGGCACATGACAGATCCAAACATGTACTCAGAAAGTATCACATCATCCGCGACATAGTTGCTAGAGGTGACGTGAAGATCCACTACGTTGCAACTGATGATAACACAGCCGACCCCTTGACCAAGGCTCTTCCACAAGCAAAACATGATAAACATGTTAGGTCAATGGGTATAGACTGGGACTTAGATTGGAACTAGGGGCAAGTGGGAGATTGATAGCATTTGTGCCCTAGTCCAATTGCTATTAGCCTGTAAACGTCTATGTAGAATATCATCGTTTGTAATATGTATATAAAACGACTTTGTATTACTTATGTGTTGAAATAATATGTTAAGAATGATCTGATTTATGACCACTAAAGTAGTAGAACCATAAATCTGTACGGATCACACTTAACGAGTCCCTGGTCAACCTATGCTTCCTTAGAAGCGACCAGTATCAGGATGGTTCTTAATGACGTAGTTCTACTTGTCACAGGGATGAGGGATCCCGGAATCATATCATAGATATCATGAGGTGATTGATATCGGACGACCCGCTTTGAATAGTGTTTTCATAGATTAAGCCATGAACATATTCAAATGCGAATCGAGAAAACTGAGTTTTTTCGTCGATGTCGCGTCGGACTTTGTTTGATAAGTAACGACAAAAGGGTCGGGCGAATTTTGGACACGGCATGAGACCACACGGGCGAGCCCATTGGGCCCGGCCCATTAAGGGCCCAACAAGACCTCTTGGCCGGCCCACATGGTGGGTCCATGTGTGGGGGCCATACAACACCATGCTTAGTTGGTGATTGTGGATTAAGAGGTGAGTGATTTAAGGGGTATGGGTTAAAGCACCTTTAAGCCCATACCAATCACTTTTAACCCATACTTGTGAGTTGGATGATGAATTCAAATACAAGACTTTAATTAATTATTCTATTAATCACAAAACACACACAAAACTCTCTCTCTCTCTCATAGTGGCCGGCCACCCCTAGTCTCCTCTTGTTCTTGCTCTCTTGTTCTTCATTTAATTGTTCTAGTAGGCAATTAAGTGAGGGATCATCAAGATCATCCCCTTGGTGTGGACTTGCTTTAGAGAAGAAGATCCGAAAGTTCTTCTTTATCGATTCAACAAGACTTAAAGGTAAATATCTTGTGGAATAGATTTTGCTTTGGGATTTAATGGTTTATGTTCTTGGACAAGGTTTGGAATAAATTTTCTTATAATGCTTCCGCTATCTCGACGATCTAGAACGCTCCAAAACCCTACAGCTTGGGGTGTCTGATCTGCCCTGCAAGGTGCTAAGGAGCCTTACCCTTACCCTAATCAGGTTTCTTGAAGCTGATCTTCTCATTGACTATAAGGACCTATTTGGACTTGCCTTTGAGGTTCTTTTCAGCGGTCACAAGCATCCCTTCAAGCTCTGTTGAGGATTTTTCCATGTCATACATATTGTAATTTACTATGAAATCACTATATATATCTGGAAGTGACTGCAACATAAAATCCGCATCCATTTCCACCTGATCATCAAAACCGAGTCTGGTTAGATGTTCCAGAAGACATTTTGTTGCTACGTTTAAGTGTTGGCATAATTTTTTAGCGCAAATGTAAGAAGTTAGTACAACAAGTTACATGACATGTGGAGCGACTTGTTACGATCCAGATTAGGAAAGATCTGAAGCTTTCCTATTTCGACGAAGCTTGGAGTAAAAGAAGAAAGACGCCACGAAGACTTGGAGCGCAAGAAAGTGACTTCGACAAGCCAGGCGACTTCCAGCTGGCAGTAACACGTCAGCAATAGGCGGCAAATCTACTTGCCTGATTTATTTAGGAAGTCATAATAGGTAAGACGACTTCCAGTTGTCATGGAAGGCGGCAACGACTTGCCTGATTTATTCAGGAAGTCTGAAACTTCCTGTTCCTGGTCCGAGAAGGATTAGGAATGTGAGCTGCTATAAAAAGCCTTGGGCTTCCCATTAGCAGATGATCCGTTCTTGTTCTAAAATTGCAAGATTTCTTACAGCTCTTAACCGTGCACCATCGGCGTGTTGAGAGGCTTATTAAGATTTGATAGAACGGTCTTTGCTCCGATCAAACATCAAGTCGTGAAGATTGAGTGTTTGGATCGGTTAGGATTTTTGTTTGTGATTGAAGATTCACAACTCCGTCAAAGAAGACAACGACACCGAGCATAGGCTTGCTCGGAGGGAGGAATTGAGAGGATCTCAAAGACAGGGGGAGAGGCCCTTGGTCGAGGTTGTTCATGGTGAGATCTATAGTAGCTTAGGACAATAGCTTGTGTGATAGCTAGTTGGTGCTTGTGTAGGGTTTTGGAGCGTTCTAGATCGTCATCGAGATAGCGGAAGCAATAAAAGATAATCTACTCCAAACCTTGTCCAAGAACATTTAAACCATTAAATCCCAAAGCAAAATCTATTCCACAAGATATTTACCTTTAAGTCTTGTTTGAATCGATAAAGAAGAACGTTCGGATCTTCTTCTCTAAAGCAAGTCCACACCAAGAGAATGATCTTCAAGATCCTTCACTTAATTGCCTACTAGAACAATTAAATGAAGAACAAGAGAGCAAGATGGAGGAAGAACACCAAGGTGGCCGGCCACAATGAGAGAGAAAGAGAGGTTTTTGTGAGTTTTGTGACTTAATCAATTAATGAAATAATGTCTTGCAATATATCTCATCATCCAACTCACAAGTATGGGTTAAAAGTGATTGGTATGGGCTTAAAGGAGCTTTAACCCATACCCCTTAAATCACTCACCTCTTAATCCACAACTACCAACTAAGCATGGTGTTGTGTGGCCCCCACATTGGCCCCACCAAGTGGGCCGGCCATATGGCCTTATTGGGCCCTTATTGGGCCGGCCATGAGGCTTCATGGGCCGAGCCCAATGGGCCCTCCCGTGTTGTCTCATGCCGCGTCCAAAAGTTTCCCGACCCTTTTGTCGCTACTTATCAAACAAAGTCCGACGCGATATCGACGAAAAACTCAATTTTTCTCGATTCGCTAATTATTCTCTCAAACCGAACCTATGGCACAAAACCTCCAGTTTTGTCCATATACTTCTCCTTAAGAAACATCCATGTTTCCTTGTCTCAAGTTATCCGTCTTGTATGTGTGTGACCCTCTAGGCTCATGCCACCGTTGGCAGATCGGCGCAAGAATTGCTCTTGCCCGATCCATCATAAGTGGTCTCTAGTAAAACATTATGATTACCCAAGGTGCATGATGATCGATGATTCGACTTAACCTTTGTGCGTACAAGTCACCATCCTTTTATCTCTAGATATCCCGATTGATCACAAGGCATAGAGTCGTCTCCCTTGTTTAATCAATCATTGTTACTTGATATGCGAGATGACTGAGAAATGATAACCCGTATCATTTTGCATGGCCATGCTTTTCTCTCATTCGGTCTCCATCAAGAGGCCTTCTAACGGATATCTTTCCCATACCGTAGTATGAGGGATAAATCCCTTAGCCGTCTTTCGTGTCACTCATGCAACCCGTTCCGCCACCCAATCATGCCCTTCATAGCAATCCTTTTACAGAAAGCGTTTGGCGCAAGTTAAAGCCGTACGTTCATTGCATAGTGATCACAAAGACTCCTTGGTCTAAGGACGTCGTGACGAGCTATCGCATTTGAATATGTTTATGGCTTAATCTATGAAAACACTATTCAATGCGGGTCGTCCGATATCAATCACCTCATGATATCTATGATATGGTTCCAGGATCCCACATCCTTATGACAAGTAGAACTACGTCATTAAGAACCATTCCTCATACTGGTCACTTTCAAGGAAGCATAGGTTGACCAGGGACTTGTTAAGTGTGATCCGTACAGATTTATGGTTCTACTACTTTAGTGGTCATAAATCAGATCATGCTTAACATATTACTTCAACATATAAGTAATATAAAGCCGTTTATATTTATACATCACAAACGATGATATTTGTACATAGACGTTTACAGGCTAATACCAATTGGACTACGGCACAAATGCTATCAATCTCCCACTTGCCCTTAGCTCCAATCTAAGTCCCAGTCTATACCCATTGACCTAACATGTTTTTCATGTTTATCTTGAGGAAGAGCCTTGGTCAATGGGTCGGCTGTGTTATCATCAGTTGCAACGTATTGGATCTTCACGTCACCTCTAGCAATTATGTCGCGGATGATGTGATACTTTCTGAGTACATGTTTGGATCTGTTATGTGCCCTGGGTTCTTTAGCTTGCGCAATAGCCCCGGTGTTGTCACAATATAAGTCTACTGGGTTAGACGGGTTTTTAATTACACCTAACCCAGCCATGAAACTCCTGATCCATACAGCCTCTTTTGCCGCCTCACATGCGGCAATGTACTCAGCTTCCGTTGTAGAGTCGGCAATGGTATCCTGCTTCTTGCTTTTCCAGCTGAATGCTCCACCGTTCAACATAAACACATATCCCAACTGACTCTTAAAGTCATCGGGGTCTGTCTGAAAACTAGCGTCGACATATCCTTTGACGACGAGATCATCATTTCTGCCCCCGTATACAAGAAAAGCGTCCTTGGTTTTTCTCAAATATTTGAGAATCGCCTTGACAGCAATCCAGTGTGCCTCACCGGGTTTGGATTGATGTCTACTGGTACAGCTTAGGGCAAACGAGACATCCGGTCTCGTGCATATCATGGCATACATTATGGACCCTATAGCCGAAGCATATGGGATCTCATTCATTCTTGCTAGCTCTGCAGGTGTCTCAGCACCCTGCTTCTTGCTAAGCTTTATGCCATGACGCATGGGCAGCAATCCTTTCTTTGAATCTTGCATTGAGAATCGTCTCAACACCTTGTCTATATAAGTGCTTTGACTTAAGCCCAAGACCCGCTTGGCACGGTCTCTATATATCTTGATTCCCAAGATGTAAGAGGCCTCGCCTAAGTCCTTCATTGAGAAACACTCACCTAACCAAGTCTTCGTTAAGAGCAAGGTAGGGACGTCGTTACCAATGAGCAGTATGTCATCAACATAAAGCACTAAAAAGATTATATTGCTCCCACTTGCCTTTTTATACACACAGGGTTCATCATCGTTCTTGACGAAGCCAAACTGTTTTACTACTTCATCAAAACGCTGATTCCAACTCCGAGATGCTTGCTTCAAACCATAGATTGATTTGAGCAACTTGCAAATCTTTCCCTTATTCTTTGGATCCTCAAAACCCTCAGGCTGAGACATATAAACGTCCTCAGCTAACCTCCCGTTGAGGAAGGCGGTTTTGACATCCATTTGCCATATCTCATAGTTGTGATACGCTGCTATGGCAAGAAGAATGCGGATAGATTTGACCATAGCTACTGGAGAAAAGGTCTCTTCATAGTCAATTCCGTGGATTTGTCTATAACCTTTTGCTACCAGTCTCGCTTTATAGGTCTGAGGTTTGCCATCCATGTCAATCTTTATTTTAAAGATCCATTTACACCCTATGACCTTAACATCAGGGGTATGATCTACCAAGTCCCACACTTGATTATCTGACATGGATTGCATTTCTTCCCTCATGGCGTCCAGCCATTTCTCAGAGTCGGTTCCGTCCAAAGCCTCTCGAAAGGTAGCTGGATCATTGTCCACTAGTACTAAACCATCACCTTCAGTTACTAAGAACCCGTATCTGACAGGTGCATGACTTATCCTTTCAGAGCGCCTCGGACCGTCCTCATTAACTGCAGCTATTGGTTCTTGCTCAATGACCACTTCTGGCTCTACCTCTTCTAGTGGGTCCTCTCGTGGTTCCCGAGTGACCATCTCATCTAGAACTTCATCTAGATGAATAGCCCTCCCACTGACTGTCTTGGAAATGAACTCTTTTTCCAAGAACGTCCCACCTCGAGCGACAAAAACTTTATTTTCGCTCGGCTTATAGAAGTAGTATCCTTTTGTTTCTTTTGGATATCCGACGAAAGTGCATTTATCTGATCTTGGTTCGAGCTTGGTTGCAAGCAACCTTTTAACATAAGCCTCGCAACCCCAGATTTTAAGGAAGGACAAAACGGGTTCCTTCCCGTACCATTTTTCAAATGATGTCCCTTCCACTGCTTTCGACGGAGCCCTGTTTATTATGAAAGCGGCCGTTTGCAGAGCATAACCCCAGAAGGAGATCGGGAGATCAGTGAGACTTAACATTGATCGAACCATATCTAACAATGTCCGATTCCTCCGTTCGGACACACCATTAAGTTGCGGTGTTCCTGGCGGAGTCCACTGAGATAGTATTCCACCTTCAGTAAGATAACTAAGAAACTCCTCGGATAAGTATTCTCCACCCCGATCAGAACGGAGTGCCTTGATACTCTTTCCGAGTTGGTTTTCTACTTCAGTCCTAAACTCTTTGAATTTATCAAAAGCTTCGGACTTATGTCTCATGAGATAGACATAACCATATCTACTGAAATCGTCAGTAAATGTGATAAAGTAGCCTAAACCACCTCTGGCATGCGTACTCATTGGTCCACATACGTCTGAATGTATTAGACCTAATAAGTCACCTGCCCTCTCACCTAAACCAGTGAAGGGCGCTTTAGTCATCTTGCCCATTAAACAAGCTTCGCATCTTTCAATCGCTTGGAATTCGAATTGACTTAGAAGTCCGCGCTTATGAAGCGCTGAGATGCGTTTCTCATTTATGTGACCCAGACGACAATGCCAGATTAGAGTTTGGTCTAAATCATTAGTTTTAAACCTCTTAGCATTTATATTATAGAGCATGTTGGATTTCGAGTTTTGCATATTCAATATGTATAATCCTCCAACAGTGTGAGCATTGCCATAATATATGTTGTTGCGCATAATATCAAAAAACCCGTTTTTAATATTGAAATAATAACCTTCTTTCTCTAGAAGAGAAATTGAGATAATATTCCTGCTGAAAGCAGGTACGCAAAAAACATCATTTAGTTCAATTACAAGCCCACTGGGCAAAGCAAGGTTCACAGAACCTACGGCAGTTGCGGCAACTCTGGTATTGTTCCCAACTCTTAGGTCCACCTCGCTTTCCCCACCATCTCTTCTACTGTGTAACACCTGCACATCGGCACAGATATGAGACTCAGCTCCAGTATCTAGTACCCAGGTATTTATTGTAGAAAGATATAGCTCTAATGGAATACCTGATGAAGTGGCGGCCCCACCGCCCTTCTTCTGATCCTCCTTCAACTGCTGACAGTCTTTCTTCCAATGACCAGGCTTTTGACAATAGAAACAGACCGACTCCTTTGCCTTCCCTTTGCCTTGTACGGGCATGTGAGGTCTAGGAATAAATGGTCGTCTGTTCTTCCCTGCCAGGTGTCTTGGGCCTTTACCCTTGCCACCAACAGCTTTGAAGCTGGGTCCCTTCTTGACCATGAAGACATTTTTGGACGAGCTGCCCCTTATGCTCTTCTCGGTAGTTACTAGCATGCTGTGCAACTCCGACGCGGTCTTGTCCATATCATGCATGTGATAGTTCATGACGAACCCACCATATGCATGAGGAAGGGATTGCAGAATAAAATCCGCTGCCATTTCCTTTTCCATAGACATACCGATACTAGTCATATGGTCAAAATGCCCCTTCATTTGTAGGACGTGAGGACCTACGGAGCTGCCTGCTGACATCTTGCAGGCTATGAGTTCTCGGAGAACAGTGTATTTTTCAATACGTACTTTCTCCTTGAACATATCCTTGATCTGTGCAAACATTGCAAACGGATCATGGGATAGCTCCATAAACTGCTTTTGGAGGTCCGCCTCCATGCAGCCCAGCATGACACACGCAACGTCGATAGAGTCGCTAAGGTGTTTCTGGTACGCATCCTTAACGACCCTTGTTGCGTTGGCAGCTGGCTCCTCAGGGATAGCCTTATCAAGGACGTACTCCCTGCGTTCCATTTTTAATACAAGTCGTAAATTTCTGTCCCAGTCTAGATAATTTGTTCCGTTGAGTTTACACTTCTCGAGTATAGTCCTCAATGACAAATTAGACGAATTTGTTGAATTACTAGCCATTTCTACACGAAGAAAGTAAATTTAATCAGAATAGTTGAATAAATTTACGAAGATCCGAATTAAACACCAACCATTAGATTCTAAAATTAGAATCTTTAAACCAAGATCCCTTATTCGTCATTTGAAGTGCGCTAAGGCGCACCGCTCCAATTGACTTATTTAGGTAGGACATCCGTCCAATTACAACCCGTGTAACTCTTAGTCAGGGTATGTGTAAAACACACGGCTTACCCTTCCGATGCCCCAGCTCGACCTCAGGCCAAGAATCGTGGTTGAGTCAACCAACTTTCACTAACGAGTTAACTTTGTGCAGATGCTCCGCTAAGGCGCACGACATCCCACAAAGTTTACCATTCCCATCTAGAACCCATTCGATCGATGCTCCGCTAAGGCGCACGACACCGATAAAATGTTTCTACATGGGTGTGAATTAGGGTGGCATCTCACTTGACTCAAATTAACTTGTAATTTGGTTGTGTTTAATAATTCGAAAGTATTTGGTACAATTACGAATCCGTCACCAACAACCCGTGTTGTGATGTTTCTAATTGTATCACATACTATCTTCATTTGAATCCGTCATTTGCAACCCATGCAAAATACGTTTCAAACTTGAACTCATCCATCACAACCCGTGTGGTGATAGTTCACAACGCTTTAAACATGCAAACAATTAAAGTTTGTTTTTAATCTTTGCATGTGAGGTGATCGCTTATAAACTTATAAACTAATCATGCAACCATGCAATTAATTTAAATGATTCAAGCAAGCAACCATAAAGCGTTAAATATGCATTTTATAGCCCATCCTAATCTTAGGAATCTACGAGTCTTCACATCTTCTCGTCTTTCTCATTCGGGCTCCCACTAGCTCTTGGACTTCCTCCAAGACCGTCATCGTGCTCGATTTTCCATCCTTCTCGTCTTTGAGTAATAATTACAATTAATACTCGGTTCGTAGACCGGATAAAAAATAATTACACTTTATGGGCTCGAATAAAAGAATAATTACACGCTAACACTAACGGTATGCAAACCGTGAAAGCGATAAATCTAATGGGCTACTAAAGCATCATACATTTCATCACATCATCCAACATGTTATCACACAAACATGTTATCAAATAATATGCAATAATTCCGGTTTTTCTTTTGCCAAGTTGCTTGGTCGGGTTTATCGAAACTAGACCTTTTCGAAAAACGGTTTATCGAAACCGATCAAATTTTGAAAGTTTTCGAAATATTGGATCGTGGGTTCGTGAAATGGATCAAACACCACACACGAACCAAGTTGGGCCAAGCCAATGGGCCGAGGGCCCATTGGGCCGAGCCCAACCATGCACGGCCCGGTTTGGGCCTTGGAAGGCCCAAACCCGGCTTGCCGCCACTCTCGGCCTCGGCCGAGAGTGGGGACGGGCCCGGTCACCGCCGGCCTCCCCGGCCTCCGGTGACCTCCGTCCGGTACCTCCGATCCGGCTCCCCGAGAGTCTCTTCTCGGACCCGACAAATCCAATAATTTCCGAAAAATTCCAAATTTAATATATTTTTCAAAAGTAACATATTTCATGCAAATATCCCAAAAAGCATTAAAATCATGTTATCAACTTTTGGCATGAAAATAATCACAAAACCGAAATAAATTCAACAAGACAAAGATTAAGAGGGTAACCAACGCTCTGATACCACTGTAGGGTTTTGGAGCGTTCTAGATCGTCATCGAGATAGCGGAAGCAATAAAAGATAATCTACTCCAAACCTTGTCCAAGAACATTTAAACCATTAAATCCCAAAGCAAAATCTATTCCACAAGATATTTACCTTTAAGTCTTGTTTGAATCGATAAAGAAGAACGTTCGGATCTTCTTCTCTAAAGCAAGTCCACACCAAGAGAATGATCTTCAAGATCCTTCACTTAATTGCCTACTAGAACAATTAAATGAAGAACAAGAGAGCAAGATGGAGGAAGAACACCAAGGTGGCCGGCCACAATGAGAGAGAAAGAGAGGTTTTTGTGAGTTTTGTGACTTAATCAATTAATGAAATAATGTCTTGCAATATATCTCATCATCCAACTCACAAGTATGGGTTAAAAGTGATTGGTATGGGCTTAAAGGAGCTTTAACCCATACCCCTTAAATCACTCACCTCTTAATCCACAACTACCAACTAAGCATGGTGTTGTGTGGCCCCCACATTGGCCCCACCAAGTGGGCCGGCCATATGGCCTTATTGGGCCCTTATTGGGCCGGCCATGAGGCTTCATGGGCCGAGCCCAATGGGCCCTCCCGTGTTGTCTCATGCCGCGTCCAAAAGTTTCCCGACCCTTTTGTCGCTACTTATCAAACAAAGTCCGACGCGATATCGACGAAAAACTCAATTTTTCTCGATTCGCTAATTATTCTCTCAAACCGAACCTATGGCACAAAACCTCCAGTTTTGTCCATATACTTCTCCTTAAGAAACATCCATGTTTCCTTGTCTCAAGTTATCCGTCTTGTATGTGTGTGACCCTCTAGGCTCATGCCACCGTTGGCAGATCGGCGCAAGAATTGCTCTTGCCCGATCCATCATAAGTGGTCTCTAGTAAAACATTATGATTACCCAAGGTGCATGATGATCGATGATTCGACTTAACCTTTGTGCGTACAAGTCACCATCCTTTTATCTCTAGATATCCCGATTGATCACAAGGCATAGAGTCGTCTCCCTTGTTTAATCAATCATTGTTACTTGATATGCGAGATGACTGAGAAATGATAACCCGTATCATTTTGCATGGCCATGCTTTTCTCTCATTCGGTCTCCATCAAGAGGCCTTCTAACGGATATCTTTCCCATACCGTAGTATGAGGGATAAATCCCTTAGCCGTCTTTCGTGTCACTCATGCAACCCGTTCCGCCACCCAATCATGCCCTTCATAGCAATCCTTTTACAGAAAGCGTTTGGCGCAAGTTAAAGCCGTACGTTCATTGCATAGTGATCACAAAGACTCCTTGGTCTAAGGACGTCGTGACGAGCTATCGCATTTGAATATGTTTATGGCTTAATCTATGAAAACACTATTCAATGCGGGTCGTCCGATATCAATCACCTCATGATATCTATGATATGGTTCCAGGATCCCACATCCTTATGACAAGTAGAACTACGTCATTAAGAACCATTCCTCATACTGGTCACTTTCAAGGAAGCATAGGTTGACCAGGGACTTGTTAAGTGTGATCCGTACAGATTTATGGTTCTACTACTTTAGTGGTCATAAATCAGATCATGCTTAACATATTACTTCAACATATAAGTAATATAAAGCCGTTTATATTTATACATCACAAACGATGATATTTGTACATAGACGTTTACAGGCTAATACCAATTGGACTACGGCACAAATGCTATCAGCTTGAAGTTGTACTATTGACTACCTAATAGTGAAAACCTTTCCACTGGCAAAGTGCCCCATGACGTAGGTACGGAGTCACCGAACTGGGTAATCATCTCTGGTGTCGTTATTATTATCTGTTTACTGTTTAAGCTTACGGTTTACGTTTTAGGCAAGTAGTCGATTCACAAGTTACGACTTTGTGTTCGACTTCTTGACTCGGCTACGGTTCAGAATTTCAATTGGTATCAGAGGAGGCACCTTTTTCTTTTAGGTGATTTTCTTGCAAAAGTTCATAATAGCCAATATGGACTCAAAGGAAGGAGGTTCAGTAAATCGACCACCAGTACTCGACGGAACAAACTATGGGTACTGGAAAGCACGGATGTGTGCCTTCTTGAAGTCCCTCGACAGCAAAACCTGGAAGTCTGTCATCAATGGATGGGAATAACCTCACTATGTTGATGCTCATGGAAATCAAACTAGCATCAAACCAGAAAAAGAGTGGAGCGCGGAAGAAGATGAAGCCGCCCTAGGTAATTCTCGTGCACTCAATGCTATTTTTAATGGAGTAGACAAGAATGTGTTTCGACTCATCAACACGTCCACAAGTGCCAAAATTGCCAGGGACACTCTTGCTGTTGCTTACGAGGGTACTTCAAAAGTCAAAGAACAGAAGTTACAGTAACTCACGACCAACTTTTGAGGCCCTTACCATGAATGAAGACGAAACTATTGCGGAGTTTAATGTGCGCATCAAGGATCTGGCCAATGAACCATATTCACTTGGCAAGCCTATGACCGACAAAGATTTGGTCAGAAAAACGCTGAGAGCACTAAGTCCCAGATTCAAGATGAAGATTACCGCCATAGAAGAAGTCCATGACTTGAAGACACTAAAGTTTGATGAACTCATGGGATCTTTAATGACCTTCGAGCTCTCCTTTCCTATCATCGAGAAGAAATATAAAGGTGTGGCTTTCAAAAGTTCTACCCAAAAGCAGAAGAACTTGACGCACTCTGATTCGGATAGTGACATTGAGGAAACTATCGCTATGCTGGCCAAAAACTACAATAAAGTCATGAAAAGATTTAGCCAGATGACAGGAAGGAATGTCACCCGAGAAGTCAGAGACAAGCCGCAGCACAAGTTCCAGAAGCTCGAAAACACAAATAGCGATGGAAGACGAGGAGAACGATCAGGAAAAGGAGTCCAGTGCTTTGAATGTGAAGGGTATGGACACATGCAAAAAGAATGTCCTAACTTCGTAAAGAAACAGAAGAAGGGATTCAATGCCTCTCTAACTGACGATGAAGATGAGGAAGATAGTGACGTTGAGCATACAAGTAACTATGTTGCTTTTACTTCCTCCACAATAGAGCAACCTTCCGAGAATTCAAAGAAGTATGACTCTGATGATGAGCTATCCGATGAGACTCTTAACAATGCATACAACGAATGGTATGTCAAGTGGCTTGAAGACTCTCAGGTAATCAAAAAATAAAATGCTCTCATTCTTTCTCTTAATGAAGACAAGTCACGACTTCTCGAAACCACTGTTAATCTCAAAAAGGAAGTTGCTCAGTTAAAAGGAGAGTTAGAACAGGTCACCAAGTCTATAAAGATGATGAATCCAAGCACTGACACCCTAGACCAAATTCTCTCGATCGAAAAACCAGCAGAGATATGGAAGGTCTTGGATATTCAAAAGAAGCCTCACAATCGCACCCTAACTTCACGGCTGACCAAGCAACCAAACAGCCTCTTACCTTGGCCGCTTCAAAGACGCAGAACAAAAGACATAACTGGGTATGTCACAACTGTGGACGAAGAGGACATATTCGACCTTTCTGCTATCAGCTATATGGGAGGAGCTTTCTCAAGAAAAGGACCACCATCAAGAAAGCACAACCACGTAAAGAATGGCGAGTTAAGGAGGTAAACTATCGAGCTAATATCGCGCACACCGCTCTAAAGGCTTCAACCAGCAACGATTGGTACTTTGATAGTGGATCCTCTCGACATATGACTGGTAATTGCTCATTCTTGGTCACTTTAATACCCTGCACAAATAGCTTCGTCACTTTTGGAGATGGAGTAAAAGCTAGAGTACTCGGGAAAGGAAAACTCAACCTTCTTAACTCACCATGTCTAAAAGAGGCTCTACTAGTAGAAGGTCTTACAGCAAATCTCATCAGCATAAGTCAAATATGCGATTTAAATCTGGATGTCAACTTCACTCTTGACAAGTGCTCGGTCAAAGACGAACAGTAGAAGGAAGTCATGACAGGCCACAGGTCCCTTGATAACTGTTATCTACTGTCTCCAACAGTCACAACCTTGCCAACAAAGTGCCTTTTATCCAAAGCTCAAGAGACAAAGCTATGGCATCAAAAACTTGGTCACATCAATTTGAGGAGCATGCAAAAGATTCTTTCTGAAAAGGCGATGATTGGAGTTCCCAACCTCAAGATTATTGAAGGAAAAATCTGTGGAGAATACTAGATTGGGAAACAAGTCAAGACGTCACACAAGAAGGTACAACATATTACTACTTCTCGTGTTTAAGAACTTCTTCATGTTGACCTTATGGGACCTATGCAAGTAGAAAGTCTAGGTGGGAAGAAGTACATATTTGTTTGTGTAGACGACTTCTCGAGGTACACCTGGGTAGAATTTATTCGAGAAAAGTCAGACACCTTCTCAGTCTTTGAAGCCCTATGTCGGAGAGTTCAACGAGAAAAAGGAGAAGTCATTGGAAAAGTCATCCGACTTCGAAGCGATCATGGAAAGGAGTTTGAAAACATCAGCTTCGCAAATTTTTGTGATGCTAAAGGAATTGCACACGAATTTTCTGCTCCCATCACTCCTCAGCAAAACGGGATCGTTGAAAGAAAAAATCGCACTCTTCAAGTAATGGCAAGAGTCATGATGTTAGCCAAAGACATCCCGCAACACTTCTGGGCTGAAGCTTTGAATACAGCGTGCAATATTCATAATAGAGTGACCCTCCGCCCTGGAACTTCGCTCACTCTTTATGAAATATGGAGGGGGAGGAAGCCGAATGTCAAATATTTCCATGTCTTTGGATCGATCTGCTACATACTTGCAGATAGGGAACCTCGACGCAAACTTGATCCTAAAAGCGACGAAGGCATCTTCCTCGGATATTCCAGAAATAGTCGGGCTTTTTGTGTATTCAACAAACGCACCCGGACTATCATGGAATCCATCAATGTCGTGATCGATGACAGTAACGAGCAACCTAGTGACGAGGACGAAGAAGTCCTAAATCTCTTAGGAGATGTCAGGCCAGAAGTCAGAGGAGAAGTCAGACCAGAAGTCAGTGGCGATGAGCACAACAAAGAGTCTGAAGACGAAAGCCCAAGCATCCCAGACAAAGAGACATCTCCTATAAGACAAAGAGCTCCGTCAAGAAGAATTCAGAAGAATCATCCACCCCAGGATGTGATAGTACCCAAGCCTGACAATGTCAATGTCATCAGGACAAAGTGGATATTCAAAAACAAGTCTGACGAGCAAGGAAACATCACTCGAAACAAAGCAAGACTGGTGGCTCAAGGGTACACACAAGTAGAAGGAGTCGACTTTGAAGAAACCCTTGCTCCGGTAGCCAGACTGGAAGCCATACGACTTTTGCTCGGCATAACATGCCACCTACGGTTCAAACTCTATCAGATGGATGTAAAGAGTGTCTTCCTTAATGGAAATCTAAACGAAGAAGTCTCTGTGGCTCAACCAAAGGGACTCGAAGACCATGACTCTCCTCATCATGTCTACAAACTAAAGAAAGCCCTCTACGGTCTCAAACAAGCTCCACGAGCATGGTATAAACGTCTTACCCAATTCCTAGTTCAGAATGGCTATATTCGAGGGGGAGTAGACAAAACTCTCTTTGTGAAGAAGGAAGGAAGGGACATCATGATCGCTCAAATATATGTCGACGATATTGTATTTGGAGGAAAGTCAGACAAGATGGTGGAACGTTTCGTCCAACATATGCAGTCTGAATTTGAGATGAGTATGGTCGGTGAGCTCACATACTTCCTAGGCTTCCAGATCAAACAGATGTCAGATGGAATATTTATCTCCCAAAGCAAATATGCAATGAACATTGTCAAGAAGTTCGGGTTAGAAAAGGCCTCACACAAGAGAACTCCTATTGCCACACATGCCAAATGCACAAAGGACGAGATGGGAGAATCAGTTGATCAAAGCCTCTATCCAAGCATAATAGGAAGTCTTCTCTATCTAACAGCAAGTCGACCCGACATCGCTTACTCCGTGGGAGTCTGTTCTCGATATCAAGCTAATCCAAAAGTCAGTCACTTGGCTCATGCCAAGAGGATCATAAGGTACATCTCGGGAACCTCTGAATTGGGTTTGCTATATTCCTTTGATACCTCTCCTACTCTTGTTGGATATTGTGATGCTGACTGGGCGGGAAGCACATCAGATCGAAGAAGTACCTCTAGAGGTTGTTTCTGCCTGGGGAACAATCTTGTATCATGGTTCAGCAAAAAGCAAAATTGTATTGCTTTGTCTACTGCTGAGTCCGAATATATTGCAGCCGGAAGTAGCTGTACCCAGCTTCTTTGGATGAAACAAATGTTGGCAGAGTATGGAGTCAAGCAAGAAGTCATGACTTTGTTCTGTAACAATATCAGTGCTATCAATATCTCGAAAAACCCAGTGCAACACAGCAAAACAAAGCATATTGACATCAGGCACCACTTTATTCGAGAGCTTGTAGAAGACAAGAAGATAAAGCTCGAGTATTTACCCACTGAGAAACAAGTCGCTGACATCTTTACAAAAGCATTAGATGCTAACAGGTTTGAAAGTCTGAGGTCATCCCTTGGTCTTTGCTGTCAGGAATAACCAGAAGTCAAGAAAGAAGAGGGAGAGCTTTTAAGTGATTTTACTCTCTCTCTCTATCAGGACCAACAAGGGTCCATAAAATCAAGCGGGCCGAAATTCCTTTGTCAAAAAGCCCAGATGAAATTTATTTGAAATTCAAAAGAGAAAAAGAATGATTGCATTCTGACGATCAACCAATCAGCAATCGCTCATTTCAACTTCCACGCAGAAAAGGCTCTGCACCTCCCCCACCTTGCGAAACCGCTAGGGCACCACAAATCAAAAATCTGCAACTGTAAGTTTTTTTTCTCTTCTCCTCTCAAGAGCAAATCCTACCATCTACCTCCAAGACGCTACGAGCAAAAATGAGGGCAAAAGTGATTGCCAAGAAGCTGTCGGCCTCCAAATCAACAATAAAAAAATAGGGAGTGAAGATTCGTGGGAGAAATCTCCTTGGAGAAGGATCGGCGAAACCACAGGATGGACCAATGGAGGCGATTACCTCCACTGTAGAGAAGGACAAAGCTGCCAACCTAGAAGAGGAAGGCTCTCACACTTCGCAGACGCCACCACAAAGTACTTCTACTACCCCTTCTGTAGTAAACACTATAGACAAAGAGGTGTCTGTGGAGATAAATCTAGCCCCCAAAAATCTGCACCTACGCCAGAGAAATCCCCACCAACAGAAGTCTTGCAAAAAGCCGACAACCCACCTGTAGTCCAGGACAGTGAACCTAGGATAAATGAAGAAACTGAAGTCATCCCAGAAGTTGCTCAACCTATAGAGAATATTGTCAGTATAGAAGAAGGAGATACAGCAGAGACCATGGAAAAAGAAGCTGTGCCTAAAAGGCTTGAGAGAAGGAAGCTACCAACAAGAAGGTTGGTCGATGAAGAAGAAGAACCCCAAGTACCAAGGAGATTGACCCCAAAGAGAAAAATCACAGAGAAAGGAGGAGCATCTGCTTCCAAACAACCGAAGAAGTCTAGAAACAACTCACTAACTTCTATAGCAACCCCTGCTCCAGAAGAAGAGGAGTCTGAAGAAGAAGACACCCGTGTTATACTACCACGGGTCAAAAAGGCAATGAGAGGGTAGAAATTCCCAAGAATGTTCCTAAAGCTCCTATAGATAATGTCTCATTCCACTCTGTAGACAACGTGGTTAAATGGCAGTATGTATACCAGCGCAATATCTATCCAGAAAGAGAGCTCTCCACAGAAGCGCAGAGGATAAACTCAATCGTGGAACTTCTCCGAAGAGCAGGTCTGACCAATACGGTCTGAAATTCTGATCAGCTAGTCGAGCAAGATACCACACACAATGTTACACAAAATGCTATAACGTTGTGTCTGACTTCTTGCGTAGACAATGCAGGACAGTAAATATAAAGCTATAAGTAATGACACAGTAGATTGTTTACCCAGTTCGGTGCAACGTCACCTACGTCTGGGGGCTCTCAGCCTAGTGGAAAGATTTCACTTATCAGTAATCCGTTAGAACATACAAGTACCTGTGATAACTCCTAGATCTATACTTTATGCTACGTCTTACAGTGCAATCTATCTCAGGGTCTCCCCCTGAATCCAAGAACGTCTTGATTCCACTCTTCGAGCAATCGCCTTGCTCTGTCGTCTTCAAGTCTTCTTCAAGCTTGGTGGTTGCGTGCAGTCTTCAACTCACGACTTTAGTAGACCCTCTATCACCTAACTCTCTATAGTTATGTGATACACAACATCCTAAGCTCAATCTGCAATTTCTCAGCCCGCAAACCTTCACGTCTAAGAACCTTGCAAATTGTTGTTAGGAAACAAATAAAGAACCACACAATTGCTAAGGGGGTAGCCTAAGCTTTTATAGCAATCGTGGATGAGTACTAACCCTAAAGGGTTTCCTCTTAATCACCGTCTTTCTTCTTTTCAGATTAGGAGTCGTTCTGCACTTTCCTAATCGTTTTCTTGCTGCACTGCTGAACCAGCACTTTCCTGATTTCTGTCAATCAGGATGCTTGCCGAGATGCCGTCAACAATGTCACACAAGATGTCGTAGAAGATGTTTCGACATTCTTTGTAACATGTTTCTTCAGTTCCTTCAAAATAAGCCAATCTCGAAAAAGGTCGTAACTACAATCTCCCCTTTTGGCTATTTTTAAGGACAACATTCTTCGTTGCATTCTTCGTCGCATTCTGCGTTGCATTTGTCGTCTTCGTCGATCGGCAGTGTTGTCGCGCGTATTGTTGCGTTGTCTTTCTTCCTTGTATCATCGCGCGCGTATATGTATATCTAATTTAACCTTACTCCCCCTTGTTGGCTCAAAAAGAGCCAAACTATAAACAAATATTTGTAACAAGTTCGGGAAATAAGCAAAATAAACCAAAACATAACTCACACTTGCTCTCGATCAGCTGTCGAGAGAAAGCGTGATACATTGTTCACAAAATATTACAGACATAAAAGTTGTTCAGTAGTTCAAGAGTCAGAGAATAAAATTTTTAAATAGAGCTGCTGTTGGAACTTGCAGTCTCTGTTGCTTCTGTGGAGGTTTCTTGGGTAGCATCTTCTGGATCATTTGTGTTATCATCTTCAGAGCCTGGAGGAGACATGGATTGTAGCAGGTTGGCGCAGTGAGTTCGGCGCTGCGAGCGGTGGTTCAGAGCAGTCTTTAAATTTGCAATGTCCTCATCAAGCACATCAATTTCTCGTTTGAGCATGACGGCATCCCTGCTGGAAGTCCTGGTGAGAGGGATGGCACTTGTGGCTCTACTGGTTTTTGCCTTGGCCTCCAGCCTGACAAGATCAGGAGCATGCCTCCCTTCAAACAACTTGTGGCTCACCACAATTAGTCCTCCTCTTTTGCCCACCTTATCCGATGTTTTCAACACCCCAGGGTGTTGATGTACAAGTAATTAAGAGATAAGGGATGGAAAGGCTATGGGAATTTTCACAGCAAGAGATCTAGCATGGCGAACAAGATGATCAATCACAAATTGTCCAAAGTCAAGTTTAGATCCAGTACCTATTTGGTAGATCAATATTGCCAGCTCAGGTTTGATGGATGATGCGTGGGTCGAGGGCGCCCAATTTGCAACTCCAATCCGAAAGAGAATGGAGTACTTGGAGGTCAGATCTGATGCAGCCACGGTGCCTTTGGATGGCCATGTTCTGCTTCTATCTCCGGTGATTTCACGGAGGACTTTGCTTAGATCGGGTTGTGGCACAGATCGAACCCTCTTCCTTCCCAGGAATTCATTGATAATGTCGGAGGTGATGTCAAAGCGGATGCCTCTGACATATACCTTATCAAACTCTGGAGCATCTGGGGTACCAAACGTGGTAGGCAAATTTGCAATGAATTCTTTAACCAGAAGGGGATAGTGGTTGCCGATGTCGGAGACGGTTCTCATCAATTCTACCTTCTCCAGGAGCTGTATAATGGCCTTTAGCCCAAGCAGCTCCGACGATAATGTCTTCTCTGGGTACGCCGTTCTCTGAAATACAAACTCCCACCTCTTTGCGCCTTCTGCTGAGTGAAACGACACGTTGTCGTAAGTTACACTCATGGTGTTCTTGGCCGTCTTCAGGGCCTTCTTCTTCATTTCTTCCTCAGCAGGGACCTCTTCAATGTCATCATCAGTAGATTCATCTATCAACCTCCTTGTTGCGATTACTTTCTTCCCCTTTTCTTTGACATGCGACTTTTTCCTTTTGTTGCTGGGACCTCCAGCCTCCTTTCTTTTCCTTGTTTCTTTTAGTTTTCCAACCATAACAGCCAAACTTTCAGTTTCTTCTAGAACCTTTTTCTTCAGGGACGATAGGACTGTGTGTGCAGTCTCAGCAGCTTCTTCCATGACATCTTCTCTGGCATCCAGAGTGTTTTCTTCTGTGTTGTTGGTGGTGGCATCCTTGTTCTTCTCAGCTTTTTCCAGATCGGTCTCTCCGTTTCTGGTTTCTTCTTTCTCTTCTTCTTCTTCCTCGACTTCTTCCGAGTCAGCTATTTCTTCCTCTTCTACAACTTTTTCAGTGGCTTTCGGTATGACATCTGTTCCTTCTTCTTCTCCTCCTTCTCCTTCCGCAATGCGTTCCAGCCCATGACTGACCGGAGTTAGATCCTCCTTTTCTCCTTCCGGACGTATCAGTTCTTCTACCACACCTTCTTGAGGTGGGTCCTGGTTTTCCAGTAGTGATTCTAACAAATCACTGTTTCTAGAGGTATCGGCAGAGAAATCATTACCTGTTGGTGTTGGAACTGCGATGATTTGCATGGAGGCCTCTCGATTTTCCTGGCCAAGATCATTCTCTCTTTCTGGCCCAGTTAGGTCAGACATTGAGAAAGCAGCACTTCCGGTCCGGGACTTCTTGGGAACTCGAGTAAAAATTGGTATTGGGGCTTTCTCTGGTGAAGCCTCTTTGAGAATTTCTTCTGACTTCTTCAGGGTTTTTGGCCCTTTGATTCGCACTCCATGCTTGTTAGTTTTCGCTCTACTGCTTCTGGAGCCTTTAGATTCAGCTTTCTTTTAATCGGTGGCTTCTTTTGGGGCTATTGTGCTTCTGGTTTTCACCATTGTTGTTCGAGTGATTTGCAGTCAGAGAATGGTGAAGGAGATGAGAGCGAGCACAGAGAGGAGGCACACTAGGTTTTTTGAAAACGATTCAAATCTTCTTAGCGTCTGAGCGTATCTTTCCTTTTCTTTTATATGGGCTTTTCATATGCTTGGCCCAATGACATTCGTTGGAATTTAGACCGGTTCATGAAGAGGTACCAACAACTCCCCTCAATCGTTTCTGCAACTTCTTATTGTTCACTGATGGTGCACAGACCGAGTGATGATCTAAGATCCTCGAATCTGCTTGCATCTAATGCTTTTGTGAAAATATCAGCGATCCAATATTTCGAAAACTTTCAAAATTTAATCGGTTTCGATAAACCGTTTTTCGAAAAGGTCTAGTTTCGATAAACCCGACCAAGCAACTTGGCAAAAATTAAAACCGGAATTATTGCATATTATTTGATAACATGTTTGTGTGATAACATGTTGGATGATGTGATGAAATGTATGATGCATTAGTAGCCCATTAGATTTATCGCTTTCACGGTTTGCATACTGTTAGTGTTAGCGTGTAATTATTCTTTTATTCGAGCCCATAAAGTGTAATTATTTTTTATCCGGTCTACGAACCGAGTATTAATTGTAATTATTACTCAAAGACGAGAAGAATGGAAAATCGAGCACGATGACGGTCTTGGAGGAAGTCCAAGAGCTAGTGGGAGCCCGAATGAGAAAGACGAGAAGATGTGAAGACTCGTAGAATCCTAAGATTAGGATGGGCTATAAAATGCATATTTAACGCTTTATGGATGCTTGCTTGAATTATTTAATTAATTGCATGCTGGCATGATTAGTTTATAAGTTTATAAGCGATCACCTCACATGCAAAGATTAAAATCAACTTTAATTGTTTGCATGTTTAAAGCGTTGTGAACTATCATCACACGGGTTGTGATGGATGAGTTCAAATTTGAAACGTATTTGCACGGGTTGCAAATGACGGATTCAAATGAAGATAGTATGTGATACAATTAGAAACGTCACAACACGGGTTGTTGATGACGGGTTCGTAATTGTACCAAATACTTTCGAATTATGAAACACAACCAAATTACAAGTTAATTTGAGTCAAGTGAGATGCCACCCAAATTCACACCCATGTAGAAACATTTTATCGGTGTCGTGCGCCTTAGCGGAGCATCGATCGAATGGGTTCTAGATGGGAATGGTAAACTTTGTGGGATGTCGTGCGCCTTAGCGGAGCATCTGCACAAAGTTAACTCGTTAGTGAAAGTTGGTTGACTCAACCACGATTCTTGGCCTGAGGTCGAGCTGGGGCATCGGAAGGGTAAGCCGTGTGTTTTACACATACCCTGACTAAGAGTTACACGGGTTGTAATTGGACGGATGTCCTACCTAAATAAGTCAATTGGAGCGGTGCGCCTTAGCGCACTTCAAATGATGAATAAGGGATCTTGGTTTAAAGATTCTAAATTTTAGAATCTAATGGTTGGTGTTTAATTCGGATCTTCGTAAATTTATTCAACTATTCTGATTAAATTTACTTTCTTCGTGTAGAAATGGCTAGTAATTCAACAAACTCATCTAATTTGTCATTGAGGACTATACTCGAGAAGTGTAAACTCAACGGGACAAATTATCTAGACTGGGACAGAAATTTACGTCTTGTGTTAAAAATGGAACGCAGGGAGTACGTCCTTGATAAGGCTATCCCTGAGGAGCCAGCTGCCAACGCAACGAGGGTCGTTAAGGATGCGTACCAGAAACACCTTAGCGACTCTATCGACGTTGCGTGTGTCATGCTGGGCTGCATGGAGGCGGACCTCCAAAAGCAGTTTATGGAGCTATCCCATGATCCGTTTGCAATGTTTGCACTGATCAAGGATATGTTCAAGGAGAAAGTACGTATTGAAAAATACACTGTTCTCCGAGAACTCATAGCCTGCAAGATGTCAGCAGGCAGCTCCGTAGGTCCTCACGTCTTACAGATGAAGGGGCATTTTGACCATATGACTAGTATCGGTATGTCTATGGAAAAGGAAATGGCTGCGGATTTTGTTCTGCAATCCCTTTCTCATGCATATGGTGGGTTCGTCATGAACTATCATATGCATGATATGGACAACACCGTGTCGGAGTTGCACAGCATGCTAGTAACTGCCGAGAAGAGCATAAGGGGCAGTTCGTCCAAAAATGTCTTCATGGTCAAGAAGGGACCCAGCTTCAAAGTTGTTGGTGGCAAGGGTAAAGGCCCAAGACACATCGCAGGGAGGAACAGACGACCATTTATTCCTAGACCTCACATGCCCGTACAAGGCAAAGGGAAGGCAAAGGAGTCGGTCTGTTTCTACTGTCAAAAGCCTGGTCATTGGAAGAAAGACTGTCAGTAGCTGAAGGAGGATCAGAAGAAGGGCGGTGGGGCCGCTACTTCATCAAGTATTCCATTAGAGCTATATCTTTCTACAATAAATACCTGGGTACTAGACACTGGAGCTGAGTCTCATGTGTATGCTAATGTGCAGGTGTTACACAGTAGAAGAGATATAAAGGAAAACGAGGTGGACCTAAGAGTTGGGAACAATACCAGAGTTGCCGCAACTGCTGTGGGTTCTGTGAACCTTGTTTTGCCCAGTGGGCTTGTAATTGAACTTAAAGATGTGTTTTGCGTACCTGTTTTCAACAGGAATATTATCTCAATTTCTCTTCTTGAAATAGAGGGATATTATTTTAATATTAAGAACGGATTTTTTGATATTATGTGCAACAACATATATTATGGCAATGCTCGCACTGTTGGAGGATTATACATATTGAATATGCAAAACTCGAAATCCAACATGCTCTATAATGTAAATGCTAAGAGGTTTAAAACTAATGATTTAGACCAAACTCTTATCTGGCATTGTCGTCTAGGTCACATAAATGAGAAACGCATCTCAGCGCTTCATAAGCGTGGACTTCTAAGTCAATTCGAATTCCAAGAGATTGAAAGATGTGAAGCTTGTTTGATGGGCAAGATGACTAAAGCGCCCTTCACTGGTTTAGGTGAGAGGGCAGGTGACTTATTGGGTCTAATACATTCAGACGTATGTGGACCAATGAGTACGCATGCCAGAGGTGGTTTAGGCTACTTTATCACATTTACTGACGATTTCAGTAGATATGGTTATTTCTATCTCATGAGACATAAGTCCGAATCTTTTGATAAATTCAAAGAGTTTAGGACTGAAGTAGAAAACCAACTCGGAAAGAGTATCAAGGCACTCCGTTCTGATCGGGGTGGAGAATACTTATCCAAGGAGTTTCTTAGTTATCTTACTGAAGGTGGAATACTATCTCAGTGGACTCCGCCAGGAACACCGCAACTTAATGGTGTGTCCGAACGGAGGAATCGAACATTGTTAGATATGGTTCGATCAATGTTAAGTCTCACTGATCTCCCGATCTCCTTCTGGGGTTATGCTCTGCAAACGGCCGCTTTCATAATAAATAGGGCTCCGTCGAAAGCAGTGGAAGGGACATCATTTGAAAAATGGTACGGGAAGGAACCCGTTTTGTCCTTCCTTAAAATCTGGGGTTGCGAGACTTATGTTAAAAGGTTGATTGCAACCAAGCTCGAACCAAGATCAGATAAATGCACTTTCGTCGGATATCCAAAAGAAACAAAAGGATACTACTTCTACAAACCGAGCGAAAATAAAGTTTTTGTCGCTCGAGGTGGGACGTTCTTGGAAAAAGAGTTCATTTCCAAGACAGTCAGTGGGAGGGCTATTCATCTTGATGAAGTTCTAGATGAGATGGTCACTCGGGAACCACGAGAAGACCCACTAGAAGAGGTAGAGCCAGAAGTGGTCATTGAGCAAGAACCAATAGCTGCAGTTATTGAGGACGGTCCGAGGCGCTCTGAAAGGATAAGTCATGCACCTGTCAGATACGGTTTCTTAGTAACTGAAGGTGATGGTTTAGTACTAGTGGACAATGATCCAGCTACCTTTCGAGAGGCTTTGGACGGAACCGACTCTGAGAAATGGCTGGAAGCCATGAGGGAAGAAATGCAATCCATGTCAGATAATCAAGTGTGGGACTTGGTAGATCATACCCCTGATGTTAGGGTCATAGGGTGTAAATGGATCTTTAAAATAAAGATTGACATGGATGGCAAACCTCAGACCTATAAAACGAGACTGGTAGCAAAAGGTTATAGACAAGTCCACGGAATTGACTATGAAGAGACCTTTTCTCCAGTAGCTATGGTCAAATCTATCCGCATTCTTCTTGTCATAGCAGCATATCACAACTATGAGATATGGCAAATGGATGTCAAAACCGCCTTCCTCAACGGGAGGTTAGCTGAGGACGTTTATATGTCTCAGCCTGAGGGTTTTGAGGATCCAAAGAATAAGGGAAAGATTTGCAAGTTGCTCAAATCAATCTATGGTTTGAAGCAAGCATCTCGGAGTTGGAATCAGCGTTTTGATAAAGTAGTAAAACGGTTTGGCTTCGTCAAGAACGATGATGAACCTTGCGTGTATAAAAAGGCAAGTGGGAGCAATATAATCTTTTTAGTGCTTTATGTTGATGACATACTGCTCATTGGAAACGACGTCCCTACCTTGCTCTTAACGAAGACTTGGTTAGGTGAGTGTTTCGCAATGAAGGACTTAGGCGAGGCCTCTTACATCTTGGGAATCAAGATATATAGAGACTGTGCCAAGCGGGTCTTGGGCTTAAGTCAAAGCACTTATATAGACAAGGTGTTGAGACGATTCTCAATGCAAGATTCAAAGAAAGGATTGCTGCCCATGCGTCATGGTGTGAAGCTTAGCAAGAAGCAGGGTGCTGAGACACCTGCAGAGCTAGCAAGAATGAATGAGATCCCATATGCTTCGGCTATAGGATCCATAATGTATGCCATGATATGCACGAGACCGGATGTCTCGTTTGCCCTAAGCTGTACCAGTAGACATCAATCCAAACCCGGTGAGGCACACTGGATGGCTGTCAAGGCGATTCTCAAATATTTGAGAAAAACCAAGGACGCCTTTCTTGTATACGGGGGCAGAAATGATGATCTCGTCGTCAAAGGATATGTCGACGCTAGTTTCCAGACAGACCCCGATGACTTTAAGAGTCAGTTGGGATATGTGTTTATGTTGAACGGTGGAGCATTCAGCTGGAAAAGCAAGAAGCAGGATACCATTGCCGACTCTACGACGGAAGCTGAGTACATTGCCGCATGTGAGGCGGCAAAAGAGGTTGTATGGATCAGGAGTTTCATGGCTGGGTTAGGTGTAATTAAAAACCCGTCTAACCCAGTAGACTTATATTGTGACAACAACGGGGCTATTGCGCAAGCTAAGGAACCCAAGGCACATAACAGATCTAAACATGTACTCAGAATGTATCACATCATCC
Organism: Geranium rotundifolium; assembly: GCA_963920655.1. Taxonomy (NCBI): domain Eukaryota; kingdom Viridiplantae; phylum Streptophyta; class Magnoliopsida; order Geraniales; family Geraniaceae; genus Geranium; species Geranium rotundifolium. Next base: position 25,571,361 of record OY987317.1, on the reverse strand, counting down.
GCGACATAATTGCTAGAGGTGACGTGAAGATCCACTACGTTGCAACTGATGATAACACAGCCGACCCATTGACCAAGGCTCTTCCTCAAGATAAACATGAAAAACATGTTAGGTCAATGGGTATAGACTGGGACTTAGATTGGAGCTAAGGGCAAGTGGGAGATTGATAGCATTTGTGCCCTAGTCCAATTGGTATTAGCCTGTAAACGTCTATGTTCAAATATCATCGTTTGTAATGTATAAATATAAACGGCTTTAGATTACTTATGTGTTGAAGTAATATGTTAAGCATGATCTGATTTATGACCACTAAAGTAGTAGAACCATAAATCTGTACGGATCACACTTAACGAGTCCCTGGTCAACCTATGCTTCCTTAAAAGCGACCAGTATGAGGATGGTTCTTAATGACGTAGTTCTACTTGTCATAAGGATGTGGGATCCTGGAACCATATCATAGATATCATGAGGTGATTGATATCGGACGACCCGCATTGAATAGTGTTTTCATAGATTAAGCCATAAACATATTCAGATGCGATAGCTTGTCACGACGTCCTTAGACCAAGGAGTCTTTGTGATCACTATGCAATGAACGTACGGCTTTAACTTGCGCCAAATGCTTTCTGTAAAAGGATTGCTATAAAGGGCATGATTGGGTGGCGGAACGGGTTGCATGAGTGACACGAAAGACGGCTAAGGGATTTATCCCTCATACTACGGTATGGGAAAGATATCCGTTAGAAGGCCTCTTGATGGAGACTGACTGAGAAAAAAAGCATGGCCATGCAAATGATACGGGTTATCATTTCTCAGTCATCTCGCATATCAAGTAACAATGATTGATTGAACAAGGGAGACGACTCTATGCCTTGAGATCAATTGGGATATCTAGAGATAAAAGGATGGTGACTTGTACGCACAAAGGTTAAGTCGAATTATCGATCATCGTCCACCTTGGGTAATCATAATGTTTTACTAGAGACCACTTATTATGGATCGGGCAAGAGCGAGTCTTGAGCTGATCTGCCAACGGTGGCATGAGCCTAGAGGGTCACACACATACAAGACGGATAACTTGAGACAAGGAAACATGAATGTTTCTTAAGGAGAAGTATATGGACAAAACTGGAGGTTTTGTGCCATAGGTTCGGTTTGAGAGAATAATTAGCGAATCGAGAAAAATTGAGTTTTTCGTCGATATCGCGTCGGACTTTGTTTGATAAGTAACGACCAAAAGGTCGGGCAACTTTTGGACGCGGCATAAGACAACACGGGAGGGCCCATGAAGCCTCATGGCCGGCCCAATAAGGGCCCAATAAGGCCATATGGCCGGCCCACTTGGTGGGGCCATTGTGGGGGCCACACAATGCCATGCTTAGTTGGTGATTGTGGATTAAGAGGTGAGTGATTTAAGGGGTATGGGTTAAAGCACCTTTAAGCCCATACCAATCACTTTTAACCCATACTTGTGAGTTGGGTGATGAATTATAATGCAAGACTTTAATTCATTAATTCATTAAGTCACAAAACACACAAAAATCCTCTCTCTCTCTCATTGTGGCCGGCCACCCCTCTCCTCTTCATCATCTTGCTCTCTTGTTCTTCATTTAATTGTTCTAGTAGGCAATTAAGTGAAGGATCTTGAAGATCATCCTCTTGGTGTGGACTAGCTTTAGAGAAGAAGATCCGAACGTTCTTCTTTATCGATTCAAACAAGACTTAAAGGTAAACATCTTGTGGAATAGATTTTGCTTTGGGATTTAATGGTTTAAATGTTCTTGGAAAAGGTTTGGAGTAGATTATCTTTTATTGCTTCCGCTATCTCGACGATCTAGAATGCTCCAAAACCCTACAAAGAGCACGTAGGGTTTTTCTTACTAATTTTTCATCAGACATTGGTTCTCCCAGAGAATAGGATTCATTGGCTAGATCACGAATGCGAACATTGAAATCGGCAATTGATTCATCTTCCTTCATGATGAGGGCTTCGAAGTTGGTAGTCAGGTATTGCAGTTTCTGTTCTCGAACCTTAGTTGTTCCTTCATATGCTACGGCCAGGATGTCCCATGCTGATTTGGCAGTTGTGCATGTGTTGATTAGTCTGAACACGTTCTTGTCAACACCGTTGAAGATAGCATTCAGAGCTCGAGAATTTCCCAGTGATTCTTCATCTTCATCATCGGTCCAGTCCTTTTCTGGTTTTGGGCCGATAGGATTGCCATCACTGTCACTGAGTTGTGGGGCATTCCAACCATTGAGTACAGCCTTCCATGTCTTGTTGTCAAGTGACTTCATGAAGGCACACATTCGAGCCTTCCAATAGCCATAGTTGCTTCCATCTAGAACAGGTGGTCGATTTATGGATCCTCCTTCTCTGGTATTGTCCATCTTTGATCAAAATTTTTGTTTAGGAACTCACCTAAAGCTATAGGTGCCTCCTCTGATACCAATTGAAATTCTGATCAGCTAGTCGAGCAAGATGCCACACACAATGTTACACAGAATGCTATAACATTGTGTCTGACTTCTTGCGTAGACAATGCAGGACAGTAAATATAAAGCTATAAGTAATGACACAGCAGATTGTTTACCCAGTTCGGTGCAACGTCACCTACGTCTGGGGGCTCTCAGCCTAGTGGAAAGATTTCACTTATCAGTAATCCGTCAGAACATACAAGTACCTGTGATCACTCCTAGATCTATACTTTATGCTACGTCTTACAGTGCAATCTATCTCAGGGTCTCCCCATGAATCCAAGAACTTCTTGATTCCACTCTTCGAGCAATCGCCTTGCTCTGTCGTCTTCAAGTCTTCTTCAAGCTTGGTGGTTGCGTGCAGTCTCCAACTCACGACTTTAGTAAACCCTCAATCACCTAACTCTCTATAGTTATGTGATACACAACATCCTAAGGTCAATCTGCAATTTCTCAGCCCGCAAACCTTCACGTCTAAGAACCTTGCAAATTGTTGCTAGGAAACAAATAAAGAACCACACAATTGCTAAGGGGGTATCCTAAGCTTTTATAGCAATCGTGGATGAGTACTAACCCTAAAGGGTTTCCTCTTAATCACCGTCTTTCTTCTTTTCAGATTAGGAGTCGTTCTGCACTTTCCTAATCGTTTTCTTGCTGCACTGCCGAATCAGCACTTTCCTGATTTCTGTCAATCAGGATGATTGCCGAGATGCCGTCAACAATGTCACACAAGATGTCATACAAGATGTTTCGACATTCTTTGTAACAGGTTTCTTAAGTTCCTTCAAAATCAGCCAATCTCGAAAAACGTCGTAACTACAAAACTCAATCATGGAACTTCTCCGAAGAGCAGGTCTGACCAATACGGTCATAAACATCGGGCCATTCTACCCAGCGTTGGTCAAAGAGTTTATTGTCAACCTCTCAAGTGAGTTGATGACCCCGAAGATACGGAGTACAGGAAAGTATTTGTTCGGGGAGAATGCTTCGAAATATCTGCCTCAATTATCAATGCCTATCTTGGCAGAGAAGACCTAGAAGTCACTCCAGAAGTCCCGCACTTGAACAAAGTAGCGGTTGAAATCACAGGAGGACGGAAGAAGGTCTGGACCTTCAAGGACACTATTGCGGCTGCTGAGCTTACTGCCAAATACTCAATTCTGTATCACATTGGCTTGGCAAATTGGGCGCCTTCTACACACGGGTCGAGCATCAAACCCGAATTGGCTAAACTCATATACCAAAGCATATTGACATCAGGCACCACTTTATTCGAGAGCTTGTAGAAGACAAGAAGATAACGCTCGAGTATTTACCCACTGAGAAACAAGTCGCTGACATCTTTACAAAAGCATTAGATGCTAACAGGTTTGAAAGTCTGAGGTCATCCCTTGGTCTTTGCTGTCTGGAATAACCAGAATTCAAGAAAGAAGAGGGAGAGCTTTTAAGTGATTTTACTCTCTCTCTCTATCAGGACCAACAAGGGTCCACAAAATCAAGCGGGCCCAAATTCCTTTGTCAAAAAGCCCAGATGAAATTTATTTGAAATTCAAAAGAGAAAAAGAACGATTGCATTCTGACAATCAACCAATCAGCAATCGCTCATTTCAACTTCCACGCAGAAAAGGCTCTGCACCTCCCCAACCTTGCGAAACCGCTAGGGCACCACAAATCAAAAATCTGCAACTGTAAGTTTTTTTTCTCTTCTCCTCTAAAGAGCAAATCCTATCAAGTTTTCTGCCAAATGGTTGGTACCCAAAGCGGACGAATACCATCTACCTCCAAAACGCTACGAGCAAAAATGAGGGCAAAAGTGATTGCCAAGAAGCTGTCGGCCTCCAAATCAACAACAAAAAAATATGGAGTGAAGATTCGTGGGAGAAATCTCCTTGGAGAAGGATCGGCGAAACCACAGGATGGACCAATGGAGGCGATTACCTCCACTGTAGAGAAGGACAAAGCTGCCAACCTAGAAGAGGAAGGCTCTCACACTTCGCAGACGCCACCACAAGATACTTCTACTACCCCTTCTGTAGTAAAAACCATAGACAAAGAGGTGTCTGAAGAGGCTCAAGAAACTCTCGCTCCTGAGGTCCATGAGGCCGTCTGTGGAGATAAATCTAGCCCCCAAAAATCTGCACCTACGCCAGAGAAATCCCCACCAACAGAAGTCTTGCAAAAAGCCAACAGCCCACCTGTAGTCTAGGACAGTGAACCTAGGATAAATGAAGAAACTGAAGTCATCCCAGAAGTTGCTCAACCTGTAGAGAATATTGTCAGTATAGAAGAAGGAGATACAGCAGAGACCATGGAAGAAGAAGCTGTGCCTAAAAGGCTTGAGAGAAGAAAGCTACCAACAAGAAGGTTGGTCGATGAAGAAGAAGAACCCCAAGTACCAAGGAGATTGACCCCAAAGAGAAAAATCACAGAGAAAGGAGGAGCATCTGCTTCCAAACAACCGAAGAAGTCTAGAAAGAAGTCACTAACTTCTGTAGCAACCTCTGCTCCAGAAGAAGAGGAGTCTGAAGAAGAAGACACCCGTGTTATACTACCACGGGTCAAAACGGCAATGAGAGGGCAGAAAATCCCCAAGAATGTTCCTAAAGCTCCTATAGATCATGTCTCATTCCACTCTGTAGACAACGCGGTTAAATGGCAGTATGTATACCAGCGCAATATCTATCCAGAAAGAGAGCTCTCCACAGAAGCGCAGGGGATAAACTTGAAATTTTGATTAGCTAGTCGAGCAAGATGCCACACACAATGTTACACAGAATGCTATAACGTTGTGTCTGACTTCTTGCGTAGATAAAGTAGGACAGTAAATATAAAGCTCTAAGTAATGACACAGCAGATTGTTTACCCAGTTCGGTGCAACGTCACCTACGTCTGGGGGCTCTCAGCCTAGTGGAAAGATTTCACTTATCAGTAATCCGTCAGAACATACAAGTACCTGTGATCCCTCCTAGATCTATACTTTATGCTACGTCTTACAGTGCAATCTATCTCAGGGTCTCCCCCTGAATCCAAGAACGTCTTGATTCCACTCTTCGAGCAATCGCCTTGCTCTGTCGTCTTCAAGTCTTCTTCAAGCTTGGTGGTTGCGTGCAGTCTTCAACTCATGACTTTCAGTAAACCCTCAATCACTCAACTCTCTATAGTTATGTGATACACAATGTCCTAAGCACAATCAGCAATTTCTCAGCCCGCAAACCTTCACGTCTAAGAACCTTGCAAATTGATGCTAGGAAACAAAATAAAGAACCACACAATTGCTAAGGGGGTAGCCTAAGCTTTTATAGCAATCGTGGATGAGTACTAACCCTAAAGGGTTTCCTCTTAATCACCGTCTTTCTTCTTTTCAGATTAGGAGTCGTTCTGCACTTTCCTAATCATTTTCTTGCTGCACTGCCGAACCTGCACTTTCCTGATTTCTGTCGATCAGGATGCTTGTCGAGATGCCGTCAACAATGTCACACAAGATGTCGTAGAAGATGCTTCGACATAGTCGTAGAAGCTGCTTCGACATTCTTTGTAACATGTTTTTTCAGTTCCTTCAAAATTAGCCAATCTCGAAAATCATCGTAACTACAATCTCCCCCTTTGGCTATATTTAAGGACAGCATTCTTCGTCGCATTCTTCGTCGCATTCTGCGTCGCATTCGTCGTCTCGTCGATCGGCAGTGTCTTTGCGCGTATCGTCGCGTTGCGCGTCGCATTCGTCGTCTCGTTGATCTTTCTTCCTTGTATCATCGCGCGCGTATTTCTAATTTAAACACTTACTCCCCCTTGCTGGCTCAAAAAGAGCCAAAGTAAACAAATATTTCAACAAATCCGGGAAATAAGCAAAATAAATCCAAACATAACTCACACTTGCTCTCGATCAGCTGTCGAGAGAAAACATGATACAGTGTTCACAAAATATTACAGACCATAAAAGTTGTTTAGTTGTTCAAGAGTCAGAGAATTTCATAAAACTTTTCAAATAGAGCTGCTGTTGGAACTTGCAGTCTCTGTAGCTTCTGTGGAGACTTCTTGGGTACCATCTTCTGGATCATTTGTGGGATCATCTTCTGACCCTGGAGGAGACATTGAGTGCAGCAGGTTGGCGCAGTGAGTCCGGCGCTGCGAGAAGTGCTTCAGAGCCGTCTTTAAGTTTGCAATGTCTTCATCAAGCACTTCAATTTCTTGTTTGAGCATGACGGCATCCCTGCTGGAGGTCCTGGTGAGAGGGATGGCACTTGTGGCTCTACTGGTCTTTGCCGTGGCTTCTGGCCTGGCTAGATCAGGAGCATGCCTTCCTTCAAACAATTTGTGGCTCACCACAATTACTCCTCCTCTTTTCCCCACCTTATCCGACGTTTTCAACACACCAGGGTGTTGATGCACGAGTAATTAAGAGATAACGGATAGAAAGGCTATGGGAATTTTCACAGCAAGAGATCTAGCATGGCGAACAAGATGATCAATCACAAATTGTCCAAAGTCAAGTTTAGATCCAGTACCTATTTGGTAGATAAGGATTGCTAGCTCAGGTTTGATCGATGATGCGTGGGTTGAGGGCGCCCAGTTTGCAACTCCAATCCGAAAGAGAATGGAGTACTTGGAAGTCAGATCTGAGGCTGCCACTGTCCCTTTGGATGGCCATGTTCTGCTTTTGTCTCCGGTGATTTCTCGGAGGACTTTGCTCAGATCGGGTGGTGGCACAGATCGAACCCTCTTCCTTCCCAGAAATTCATTGATGATGTCGGAGGTGATGTCAAAACGGATGCCTCTGACATATACTTTGTCAAACTCTGGAGCATCTGGGGTACCAAATGTGGTAGGCAAGTTGGCAATGAATTCTTTTACCAGGAGGGGATAGTGGTTGCCAATGTCGGAGACGGTTCTCATCAGTTCCGCCTTCTCCAGGAGCTGTATAATGGCCTTTAGCCCAAGCAGCTCCGACGACAATGTTTTCTCTGGGTACGCCGTTCTCTGAAATACAAACTCCCACCTCTTTGCGCCTTCTGCTGAGTGAAACGACACATTGTCGTAAGTTACACTCATGGTTTTCGTGGCCGTCTTCAGGGCCTTCTTTGTCCTTTCTTCCTCAGCAGGGACCTCTTCAAGATTATCATCAGTGGATTCATCTATCAACCTCCTTGTTGCAATTACTTTCTTCCCCTTTTCTTTGACATGCGATTTTTTCCTTTTTTTGCTGGGACCTCCAGCCTCCTTTCCCTCCTTCCTTTTCCTTGTCTCTTTCAATTTTCCAACCATGACAGCCAAGCTTTCAGTTTCTTCTAGAACCTTTTTCTTCAGGGTCGACAGCACTGTGTGTGCAGTCTCAACAGCTTCTTCCATGACATCTTCTCTGGCATCCAGAGTGTTTTCTTCTGTGTTGTTGGTGGTGGCATCATTGTTCTTCTCAGCTCCTTCCAGATCGGTTTCTCCGTTTCTGGCTTCTTCTTTCTCTTCTTCTTCTTCCTCGGCTTCTTCCGAGTCAGCTATTTCTTCCTCTTCTACAACTTTTTCAGTGGCTTTTGGTATGACATCTGTTCCTTCTTCTTCTCCTCCTTCTCCTTCCGCAATGCGTTCCAGCCCATGACTGACTGGAGTCAGATCCTCTTTTTCTCCTTCCGGACGTATCAGTTCTTCTACCACACCTTCCTTAGGTGGGTCCTGGTTTTCCAGTAGTGATTCTAACAGATCACTATTTCTAGAAGTATCGGCAGAGAAATCGTTACCTGTAGGTGTTGAAACTGCGACAATTTGCATGGAGGCCTCTCGGTTTTCCTGTCCAGGATCATTCTCTCTTTCTGGCCCAGTTAGGTCAGACATTGAGAAAGCAGCACTTCCGGTCCTGGACTTCTTGGGAACTCGAGAAAAAACTGGTATTGGGGCTTTTTCTGGTGACACCTCTTTGATAATTTCTTCTGACTTTTTCAGGATCTTTGGCCCTTTGATTCGCACTCCATGCTTGTTTGTCTTCGCTCTACTGCTTGTGGCGCCTTTGGTTTCAGCTTTCTTTGAGGCAGTGGCTTCCTTCGGGGCTACTGTGCTTCTACTTTTCACCATTGTTGTTTGAGAGATTTGCAGAGAGTGAATGGTGAAGGCGATGAGGGCGAGCACAGAGAGGAGGCAGACTAGGTTTTTGAAAACTAAACGATTCAAATCTTCTTTAGCGTCTGACTGTGTCTTTCCTTCTCTTTTATATGGGGTTTTGATATGCCTGGCCCAATGGCATTCGTTGGTTTTTAGACCGGTTCATGAAGAGGTACCAACACTGCCTCTTAACCGTTTCTGTATCCTCTTTACTGGTCGTTGATGGAACACAGACCAAGAGATGATCTGAGATCCTCAAATCTTCTCTCGTCTAGAGCCTTTGTGAAGATATCAGCTAGTTGCTTCTCTGTTGGGATGTGCTCTAGGATGATCTTCTTGTCTTCGACCAATTCTGTAATGAAGTGATGTCTGATATCAATGTGTTTGGTCTTGCTGTGTTGGACAGGGTTTTTGGAGATGTTGATAGCACTGACATTATCACAATACAAAGTCATGGCATCTTGTCTGACATTGTATTCGACTAACATCTGTTTCATCCAAAGTAATTGTGTGCAGCTACTCCCAGCAGCAATATACTCCGATTCGGCAGTGGAAAGGGCAACACAGTTTTGCTTCTCACTAAACCATGATATGAGGTTGTTGCCAAGGAAGAAGCATCCTCCAGATGTGCTTTTCCTATCCGATGTGTTCCCAGCCCAATCGGCATCACAATACCCCACCAAGGTAGAGGATGTGTCGAATGAATATAATAAACCCAAGTTTGTAGTCCCAGAGATATATCTAATAATTCTTTTAGCTTGGGATAGATGACTAACCTTAGGATTATCTTGATATTGTGCACATACTCCGACAGAGTAGGCAATATCTGGTCGACTCGCGGTGAGGTAGAGGAGACTATCGATGATGCTCCTGTATAGGTGTTGGTCGACGGCTTCTCCTGGATCATCTTTAGTTAGCTTAACATGTGTAGCTGCTGGTGTCCTTTTATGTGAGGCTTTTTCTAGCCCAAACTTCTTGACAATATTCTTCGCATATTTGCTCTGAGATACGAAGATGATAACCTTTTGTTGTTTGATTTGGAAGCCTAGAAAATAAGTAAGCTCTCCCACCATGCTCATCTCGAATTCTGATTGCATTTGTTGAATAAATGTCTCTACCATCTTGCTTGACATCCCTCCAAAAACAATGTCATCGACATAGATTTGAGCTATCATCAGATTCCCGTCTTCGTTCTTCACAAATAGGGTCTTGTCGACTCCCCCTCTAGTGTAGCCGCTTTGGATGCGGAATTTTGTGAGCCTTTCATACCAAGCCCTTGGTGCTTGTTTCAACCCATAAAGAGCTTTCTTGAGTTTATACACATGATCAGGGTAGTGAGGATCAATAAATCCTTTAGGTTGTGACACACACACTTCTTCGTTGAGATCCCCATTCAAGAACGCACTTTTGACATCCATCTGGTAGAGCTTTATCTGTAGATGACACGATATCCCTAGCAAGAGACGGATTGCTTCAAGTCTTGCCACAGGAGCAAATGTCTCATCGAAGTCAACACCCTCAATTTGAGTATACCCTTGAGCAACTAACCTTGCTTTGTTGCGAGTGATGTTGCCAAGCTCATCAGATTTGTTCTTGAAGATCCACTTGGTGCCTATGATGTTTCCTTCACTTGGTTTGAGCACCAGTTCCCATACCTAATTTTTCTCAAATTGAATCAGCTCTTCTTGCATAGCATTGACCCAATACTCATCATTGATGGCTTCATTGATGTTTTTGGGTTCTGTCTTTGAGACGAAGCAAATATTTCCAATCATCTCGTTATAATCTTCAGGAGCTTTTGACCGAGTCCGTACGCCTTCATTCAGGTTTCCAATAACTCTAGAGATAGGATGGTTAGTCTGGACTCTTCGTGAGGGATTCTTGTTTCTGGTTTCAGAAACTACTTCGTTATTGGCGACATCATCTTCGGTTTTGCTGCTAGCATCTTCTCTGACGTCTGGGGTAGCATTCTTCCTGACATTGTTGGGAGGATAGGCTTCGTCTTCCACTGTCGCATCTTCCAGTCATCGTAAATAACAACATTGATTGATTCCATAATGGTCTTGGTTCGTTTTTTGAAGACTCGGTATGCACGACTATTACTTGAATAGCCAAGGAGGATGCCTTCATCGCTTTTTGGGTCAAGCTTTTGGCGAGGCTCTCTATCAGCTATTATATAACAAGTGGAGCCAAAGATATGGAAGTACTTAACATTGGGCTTTCACCCCCTCCATATTTCATAATGAGTTACTGACATACCTGGTCGGAGAGTGACTCGATTGTGGATATGGCAAGCAGTGTTAAGTGCTTCTGCCCAGAAGTGAGTTGGTATGTCTTTAGCCAGCATCATAACTCTCGCCATCTCCTGTAGAGTCCTGTTCTTGCGCTCAACAATGCCATTCTGTTGAGGGGTGATTGGTGCTGAGAATTCATGCGCTATCCCTTCTGAGTTGCAGAAATCAGCAAACTTGCTGTTTTCGAATTCTCGACCATGATCACTACGAAGACGGATGATTTTACCAATTGTCTCTCCTTTTTCTCGTTGGACTTGAATGCATAGATTCTTGAAGATCGAGAAGGTGTCTGATTTGTCACGAGGGAAGTCAACCCAAGTGTATCGCGAGTAATAATCTACACATACAAAGACATATCGTTTTCCTCCAAGGCTTTCAACTTCCATTGGTCCCATGAGGTCAACATGTATCAGCTCAAGTACTCGAGAGGTGGTGATATGCTGAAGATTCTTGTGTGACATCTTGGTTTGCTTTCCAATTTGACATTCTCCGCAGATCTTTCCTTCAACTATTTTTAGGTTTGGGATTTCGGTGATAGCCTGCTCTGAGATTGCCTTTTGCATACTTCTAAGATTTAGATGTCCAAGCTTTCGATGCCATAGTTTGGTTTCTTCTGCTTTGGAGACAAGGCACTTGGTTGCTTCGGTATGTGTCTCGGGAGACCAGATATAGCAATTGTCTGTTGAGCGAATTCCTTGTAGAATAGTGACCTGATCGATGTTGTTAACTATACAGCCTTCTTTAGTGAATTTCACTACCAAATCCTGATCACAGATCTGACTGATGCTAATCAAGTTTGCTTTAAGTCCTTCTACAAGTAATGCTTCAGTCAGACAGGTGGCTTCTGGATGCTTGAGCATTCCTTCTGGATGCTTCACCTCCCCCACCTTGCGAAACCGCTAGGGCGCCACAAATCAAAAATCTGCAACTGTAAGTTTTTTTTCTCTTCTCCTCTGAAGAGCAAATCCTATCAAGTTTTCTGCCAAATGGTTGGTACCCAAAGCGGACGAATACCATCTACCTCCAAGACGCTACGAGCAAAAATGAGGGTAAAAGTGATTGCCAAGAAGCTGTCGGCCTCCAAATCAACAACAAAAAAATATGGAGTGAAGATTCGTGGGAGAAATCTCCTTGGAGAAGGATCGGCGAAACCACAGGATGGACCAATGGAGGCGATTACCTCCACTGTAGAGAAGGACAACGCTGCCAACCTAGAAGAGGAAGGCTCTCACACTTCGCAGACGCCACCACAAGGTACTTCTACTACCCCTTCTGTAGTAAACACCATAGACAAAGAGGTGTCTGAAGAGGCTCAAGGAACTCTCGCCCCTGAGGTCCATGAGGCCGTCTATGGAGATAAATCTAGCCCCCAAAAATCTGCACCTACGCCAGAGAAATCCCCACCAACAGAAGTCTTGCAAAAAGCCGACAGCCCACCTGTAGTCCAGGACAGTGAACCTAGGATAAATGAAGAAACTGAAGTCATTCCAGAAGTTGCTCAACCTGTAGAGAATATTGTCAGTATAGAAGAAGGAGATACAGCAGAGACCATGGAAGAGGAAGATGTGCCTAAAAGGCTTGAGAGAAGGAAGCTACCAACAAGAAGGTTGGTCGATGAAGAAGAAGAACCCCAAGTACCAAGGAGATTGACCCCAAAGAGAAAAATCACAGAGAAAGGAGGAGCATCTGCTTCCAAACAACCGAAGAAGTCTAGAAAGAAGTCACTAACTTCTGTAGCAACCTCTGCTCCAGAAGAAGAGGAGTCTGAAGAAGAAGACACCCGTGTTATACTACCACGGGTCAAAAAGGCAATGATGGGGTAGAAATTCCCCAAGAATGTTCCTAAAGCTCCTATAGATAATGTCTCATTCCACTCTGTAGACAACGCGGTTAAATGGCAGTATGTATACCAGCGCAATATCTATCTAGAAAGAGAGCTCTCCACAGAAGCGCAGGGGATAAACTCAATCGTGGAACTTCTCCGAAGAGCAGGTCTGACCAATACGGTCATAAACATCGGGCCATTCTACCCAGCGTTGGTCAAAGAGTTTATTGTCAACCTCTCAAGTGAGTTTGATGACCCCGAAGATACGGAGTACAGGAAAGTATTTGTTCGGGGAGAATGCTTCGAAATATCTGCCTCAATTATCAATGCCTATCTTGGCAGAGAAGACCTAGAAGTCACTCCAGAAGTCCCGCACTTGAACAAAGTAGCGGTTGAAATCACAGGAGGACGGAAGAAGGTCTGGACCTTCAAGGACACCATTGCAGCTGCTGAGCTTATTGCCAAATACTCAATTCTGTACCGCATTGGCTTGGCAAATTGGGCACCTTCTACACACGGGTCGAGCATCAAAACCGAATTGGCTAAACTCATATACCAAATAGGTACGCAATCTTCTCTTGATTTTGGCTCATATGTCATTGAACATCTAGTCAAACATGCCAAATCATGCGCTGTCAAGTTTCCTATCGGGTTTCCTTCATTGATCACCGGTTTGCTTCTCCAACAATGTCCTCACATTGTCCGAGAGACGGATGTTCCGGGTAAGAAGCCACTGCCCCTTGCTATCAGCCTCAAGAACTTCGAAGGCAAGCATATGAGGGACCTCGCACCTCCTATGGCCAAAGCATCAGAAGCAGGTTCAAGCTCCCGACCTTCAGGACCACTTGGCACTAGGATGGAGGAAGAGTTGGTGGAGATGATCAATGATCTGGAGAAGTCAATTGCTATGCTATCAACCCGCAAAGTCGCCTGTGAAGCTCTTCTCAATGACCTCCGCTCTGCACCTGCTGCTGAAGATAATGTTGATGACTCCAACTCGTTTTAAGTATTTCTCTTATTCACTCTGAAAAATTTGTTCCAAACACACTCTTAAATCCTCGGGGTATGTCCGAGTTACTTTCCTGCACACTATGACACTTGTTTTATTTGCTCATGTTTGAGCTGACTTATTTTGCTCATGGTGTGAGCTGGTTTATACCCTACTGTTTGTCGAATTTCATTGTATGATTGCCTTTGACAATATTGTTAGACAAACAGGGGGAGATAGATAGGTTACGCCAGAAGTTGCCAGAAGTTACGCTAGGAGTCGCGCCAGAAGCCGCTCTAGAAGATAAACTAGAAAGACACACAAGAAGTCGCATCAGAAGTCACATACTTGTTGTGTGCGTAACTGCCTCAAGGTGACGATGTGCCTGAAATGTGTTTTAAGTCACATCACTTGCTGTGCGTAACTGCCACAAGATAACTCACTTGCTGTGCATGACTGCCAAAAGGTGACGATGTGCTTAAAAATGTGTTTGCCTAAAAAATTGCCAAAGGGGGAGATTGTTGCTACGTTTAAGTGTTGGCATAATTTTTTAGCGCAAATGTAAAAAGTCAGTACAAAGAGTTACATGACATGTGGAGCGACTTGTTACGATCCAGATTAGGAAAGATCTGAAGCTTTCCTATTTTGATGAAGCTTGGAGTAAAAGAAGAAAGACGCCACGAAGACTTGGAGCGCAAGAAAGTAACGTCGATAAGGCAGGCGACTTCCAGCTGGTAGTAACACGTCAGCAATAGGCGGCAACTCTACTTGCCTAATTTATTCAGGAAGTCAGAACAGGCAAGACGACTTCCAGCTGTCATGGAAGGCGGCAACGACTTGCCTGATTTATTCAGGAAGTCTGAAACTTCCTGTTCCTGGTCCGAGAAGGATTAGGAATGTGAGCTGCTATAAAAAGCCTTGGGCTTCCCATTAGCAGATGATCCGTTCTTGTTCTAAAATTGCAAGATTTCTCAGAGCTCTTAACCGTGCACCATCGGCGTGTTGAGAGGCTGATTAAGATTTACTAGAACGGTCTTTGCTCCGATCAAACATCAAGTCGTGAAGATTGAGTGTTTGGATCGGTTAGGGTTTTTGTTTGTGATTGAAGATTCACAACTCCGTCAAAAAAGACAACGACACCGAGCATAGGCTTGCTCGAAGGGTGGAATTGAGAGGATCTCAAAGATAGGGGGAGAGGCCCTTGGTCGAGGTTGTTCACGGTGAGATCTATAGTAGCTTAGGAGAATAGCTTGTGTGATAGCTAGTTGGTGCTTGAAGTTGTACTATTGACTACCTAATAGTGAAAACCTTTCCACTGGCAAAGTGCCCCCAGACGTAGGTGCAGAGTCACCGAACTGGGTAATCATCTCTGGTCGTTATTATCTGTTTACTATTTAAGCTTACGGTTTAGGTTTTAGGCAAGTAGTCGATACACAAGTTACGACTTTGTGTTCGACTTCTTGACTCGGCTACGATTCAAAATTTCACATTTCATCTTCGTGACATGGGGACTAACAAGACTTCAGCCTTAAGCTTGCAGGAGTTAAGTTCTCTGAAAGTATCATATCTTTCAACACGAGCTTTCTCCTTGAACATTTCCTTGACCTCTGCCTTACAGGTATGAGGGTCATCTGAAACGTTCCTAAACTGTTTCTGCAACTTTGGCATCCTACTGCCCACCATAATGCATGACACGTCGATTTGGTTACTAAGGAACTTTGATACGTATCCTTAGTGCCCTAGCGGCGTTCAGGTTGCTCAGCATAAGGTTTCTTGGTAAGGATATACTACTTGCGTTCAAGCCTCAAGTTTCTATTCCAATTTGAGTAATACATGCCCTTGAGTCTGTCCTCAATCTGGACTCTCAGTGCGCTATTACTCCTTTATTTTGTGTTTGCCTTTTAGTTCTACATGGTAAAATTAATTAAAATTCAAGTTGGAGATTCAGTTATAAAACACTTGTCTGATTCTAACATTAGAATCAGAACCAGGATCCTATCATACCCTCAATTGAAGTGAACGGAGGGTCACTACTCCAATTGAGAGCATCAAGGTAGGAAAACATCCATCTACAAGACTATGTAGTTCCTGGCTAGGGTCTGTACTAAAAGTACACGGCATACCCTATACTGATACCCTAGGTCAGCCCTAGCTGACAATCGTAGACACGTCTATTATGCTTGAACAATGAATAGAAATAATGTGGCTACTACACGGAGGCGCACGCACCCACATAGAACTGTCCATCTCATCCAGATTTCTTCTCTATGAATGTTACGCGGAGGCGTACCGACATCCATAGGCTCAAAGCTCTTTTGAGTGCCAAAACCTGGAGGATATCACGCTTGA
This sequence comes from Geranium rotundifolium, assembly GCA_963920655.1. NCBI lineage: Eukaryota > Viridiplantae > Streptophyta > Magnoliopsida > Geraniales > Geraniaceae > Geranium > Geranium rotundifolium. The sequence continues at coordinate 25,555,340 of OY987317.1, read as the reverse complement.
CTTGTAATTATTTGCGTTTAAGTGGATTATTACTGTCTGATTGTATATCGATACAATCTTAATCTAGAATCATCAATTGCAAATACATGCAAAGATGATCCCTTATTAAGTTACATGCAAGTCGGATGAAATATCGGTTTTTAATCTTTGCATGTGAGGGACAGCTAATCATACATACACTTGTATATTAAAACTATCATACATTCATACATTTACAACATACAAATGTAACAGTAAATTATGCATAACTAAGCCCATCTTAAGTTCCTAATAATCTAGCAAAACTGATCCTAAAGACTTCGTCTTCAAGGTCCAGACTTACTCCATTCTTGTGGACTCCCACTTGCTTCGAGCCTCCTCCAAACTTCGAGTCTTCCTCTTGACTTGTTTCTTGCGTCGGTCTTTGTGATTACAAATTTAAATAAAATAAATAAACTACAAATCACAACTCGCATGCCGTATTTACTACAACCAAAACTTAGTAACACGAAGGTTGAAAAACCGAAATTAAAATACAAGTCTAGAGGGTTTAGCTATACATCATGTGATCACTCAGCATGCTTATCAAACAATAAATTTTTCCAAATTTTATCTTTCTTAATTGTGGAAAAATTTCGGTTTATCGAAACCGGACGGTTTAATTAATTAATTGAATTTTGAACCGGTTCACGCTGGTTTATCGAAACTGAACCAAATTTGAAAAATAAAAATTCAGGAATTTTAAATATTCTCGCGAACCGGCCGGTTCAGCTCGAATTTGGTCGGGCCGAACTGGACCAACCGAGGTCGCCCGCGGAGGTAACCACAGCGGCCCGAGAGGGCTGCCATGGTCGCCCGCAGGACTGACCATGGTCGCCCACGGGAGCGACCTTGATGACCCGCGAGGGCTACCATGGTCGCCCCTTGAGCAGACCTTGGTTTCCCGCGAGGCAACCATGGTGGCCCGCGAGGGCTGCCAAGGGCGCCCGCGGCAACGACCATGGTGGCCCGCGAGGGCTGCCATGGTCGCCCGTGGGCAACCTGGTCGGCCCTTGGTGCCGACCATGGTCTGCCCTAGGGCATTCCTGTTAGGTTTGTGCCCTAGTCCAAAATAATTCTTCAATCTATATTGTAACGGACATCATTATTCTACATAATAAAAGGCATAATATTACTAATGTGTTGTAGTAATATATCTAATGTGATTTGATCTATGTCATAATGTGTGTAATCACTTATAGTAGAACTATAGATCAGAAAGAGTTGCATTCGATAGAGTCCCTGATCAGCTAAGCTTCTTCTGAAGCGATCAGTATGAGACTAACTCCTTGTGATCACGCTCTACTGATCATGGCAAAGATATGCCAGAGTTATATCATACATATCATCAGGTCGATGATATCGGACAACCCGATTGTGAGTATGCTGCATAGATCCAGTCATGAGATACTCACATATCATAATTTGTCATTATATCCTAAGACCAAGGAGTCTTTGTGTACACTATGTAACAAATACCTAAGTTTGACCTAGTCTAACGTTATCTGTAAAAGGGTAGCTATAACGGCTTCAATTGGCTTTGGCATTTATTGCACTAGTGAACTCGAAAGGCGTCTGAGGGATTTATCACTCATACTTCGGTATGAGAAAGATATCCGTTTAGGCCACTTGATGAGTATGACTGAAGAAATAGCATGGCCATGCAGGTGATACCTAAGTATCAAGTTTCATTTATCTCAGATATCAAGAAACAGTGATTGATAAATTAGGATGATCGTTCCATGCCTATTGATCAATCTGGATATCGGTTTGATAAAAGGACAGTGACATCTACGATAACAGTTTAAGTGGAATAATCAATAATCAAGAATATTGGATAATCATAATGTCTTGCTAGATGCCACTTATGATAGAAAGGGTAAAATGGTAATTTTACCAATCTGCCAATTATTCGTGAGCCTAAAGGGTCACACGCATTAAGCACGATACATGAAAATAATTATGGATGAGAATTGAGAACAATTCAGTAGTTTTCTGGCCTAAGGTTTTAACCAGACGGTTGAAGAAATCAATTCGGGGAAATTGAGCCGTTTTGACTAAACCGAAATTAGAACTCAAGTTATTGGGTTTAATTTGGGTTTTAGTTAAACGGGCCTAAAGCCCATTTACGGGTTTAAGATAAGAGAGGGGTCAAATGCAAATAAGAAGGATTAAAGGGATAGATAATGCAATTTTTATTTTGAAATTCAATTTAATTTCAAATTAAAAATCACATAATATCTTATTTATTTTATCCTTTGAATTTTTCAGCAACCACCTCTCCTCTCTCTCTCCCTCATTGCCGAAATCTCTCACTCTCTCTACCTCCATTATTGCTCTTGTTTTCTCTCTAATTTTCTAGCAAAAAGATTGAGTGAAAAACCATTTCGGTTGTGTGCTTGTGTGGACTTGATAGAGAGGACACTACACTTGTTTTCTTGTTGATTACAAGAGGTAAATATCAGATCTTTAATTATATTTATAACATGTTCAAATGGCATTAAGATCAAGTTTTGTACGATCACCACGGTTACATAAAGTTCGCTGCATGATATTCATTGTTTGGAACCCGTGGTGATCTCTTTCAATTCCATGGTCCACCAAGGGTCTCGACCCTGGTTAGTCATGGCTCGGCCATGGCTAACCCTAAACAGCCCCAAAAATTAAATTTTGCAATTTTTCAAAATCATTTAAATCTGATTTTTTTTTTCAATTTCATGCATATTCAAATGATGAACACAAGAACATAAATAAAAATTTCAGATTAAGCATAGTGAATTAAACTCATAACAACCATCCTCTGATACCACTAAATGGTGAAATTCTGATCAGCTAGTCGTGCAAGATGCTACACACAATGTTACGTCAGAAGTTATAATGTTGTGTCTGACTTCTTGCGTAGATAACTCAGGACAATAAATATAAAGCTATAAACAATGACACAACAATTTGTTTACCCAGTTCGGTGCAACGTTACCTACGTCTTGGGGCTCTCAGCCTAGTGGAAAGATTTCACTTATCAATAATTCTTCAGAACATACAAGTACCTTTGACCAACCCTAGATCTATACTTTACGCTACGTCTTACAGTGAAATCTATCTCAGGGTCTCCCCCTGAATCCAAGACTCCGTCTTGATTCCACTCTTCGAGCAATCGCCTTGCTCTGTCAGTTCAAGTGTTCTTACAACTTGGTGGTTGCGTGCAGTCTTCACTCACGCGATTGGTAAACCATGAATCACCTAACTCTCAATAGTTATGTGATGCACAGTATCCTTAGCTCAATCTGCAATTTCTCAGCCCGCAAACCTTCACGTCTAAGAATCTTGCAAATTATCGCTAGGAAACAAATAAAGAACTACACGATTGCTAAGGGGGTAGCCTAAGCTTTTATAGCAATCGAGGATGAGTACTAACCCTAATGGGTTTCCTCTTAATCGCCGTCATTCTTCTTTCCAGATTAGGAGTCGTTCTGGAATTTCCTAATCGTCTTCTTGCTTTTTTGCCGAAACTACACTTTCCTAATTTCTGTCGATCAGGATGTTTGCCGAGACGCCGTCAACAATGTTACACAAGATGTCACAGAAGATGTTTCGACAATCTTTGTAACATGTTCTTCAGTTCCTTTAAAAATCAGCCAATCTCTATAACCGTCGTAACTACAATCTCCCCCTTTGGATATTTTTAAGGACAACATTCTTCATCGTATTTTGCGTCGTATCCTGCATCGTATTCTTCATCGCATGTTGCGTCTTCGCGTCGTCTATATCTTTCTTCCTTGTATCATCGTGATCGCGCGTATCTAACTTACTCCCCCTTGCTAGCTCAAAAAGAGCCAAAATTTAAACAAATATTGTAATAAAGCAGGGTAATAAGAAATAAACCAGACTTAACTCATACTTACTCCCAATCAGCAGTCGAGAGTAAGCGTGACACAGTGTTCAACAAAAAAAATTACAAAATAAAGATGTTCAGTTGTTCGAGAATCAAAAAGTTCATGAAATTTAAACAGAGCTGCTGCTAGAACTTGCAGTCTCTTCTTCAGTCGCTTCAGGGGAGGCATCTTGAGTAGATTCTTCTGGATCATTCAGAGAGGTGGTGTCATCATTTTCGGAGCCAGGAGGAGACATGGATTTTAGCAGGTTGGCGCAATGTGATCGGCACTGGGAGAGATGCTTCATGGCTGTCTTCAAATTGACAATGTCCTCTTCAAGCATGGCTATCTCTCGTTCAAGCATAACTGCATCCCTGCTGGTGGTCTTAATTAAAGGGGCGGTACTTGTGGGTCGACTGGTCGTTGCCTTGGCTTCTGGCCTGACAAGATCAGGAGCATGCTTGCCCTCAAATAACTTGTGGCTCACCACAATCAGTCCTCCTCTTTTGCCAACTTTATCCGATGTTTTCAACACTCCGGGGTGTTGATGTACAAGCAGCTTAGAGATAAGAGATGGAAAGGCAATAGGTATTTTTACAGCAGTTGATCTGGCATGACGAATAAGATGATCAATAACAAATTCCCCAAAATCAAGTGTAGACCCAGTACCTATTTGGAAGATTAGGATCGCCAGCTCTGGTTTGATAGATGATGTGTGTGTAGAGGGAGCCCAATTTGCTACTCCGATGCGGAAGAGAATGAAGTACTTAGAAGTAAGATCTGATGCTGCCACGGTGCCTTTGGTTGGCCACTTTCTGCTTTTATCTCCGGTAATCTCACGGAGTACTTTGTTCAGGTCAGGTGGAGACATAGATCGAACCCGCTTTCTTCCCAGGAAGTCATTGATAATGTCAGAGGAGATGCTGAAGCGAATGCCTCTGACATACACCTTCTCAAACTCCGGATCATCCGGTGTTCCAAACCCAGTAGGCAAATTGGCAATAAATTCCTTAACCAAGAGGGGATAGTGATTACCAATGTTTGTGACGGTTTTCATTAATTTTGCCCTCTCCAGGAGCTGGACAATGGCTTCTAGTCCTAGCAGCTCCGATGACAGGGTCTTTTCCGGGTACGCCGTTCTTTGAAACACGAACTCCCACCGTTTCGCACCATCTGCCGAGTGAAACGACACATTGTCGTAGGGAACACTTGACGTGTTCTTGACCGTCTTCAGGATCTTTTTCTTCTTTTCTTCCTTAGCAGTAACCTCCTCTTCTTCGTCATCAGTTGCTTCATCTACCAATCTCCTTTTGGAGACCACTTTCTTCCCTTTTTCCTTGACATACATCTTCTTCTTTTTGTTGCTGGGGCCTCCAGCATCTTTGACCTCCTTACTCTTCTTAGTTTCTTTGAGTTTTTCAACCATCACAGCTAGACTCTCATTTTCTTCAAGTACCTTCTTCTTCAGGGATGACAACACCGTGTGTGCTGCCTCAGTAGCATCTTCTGTCGCATCTTCTCTGGCATCCAGAGGAGTTTCTTCTCTGTGATTTGTGGTGACACTGTTGCCCTTCTCAGCTTCTTCCTCGGCTTCGTCCGAGTCAGCGACTTCTTCTTCTATTACAGCCTCTTTTATGGCTTCAGGCATGACATCTGTTCCTCCTTCTTCTTCTCCTTCTCCTTCAGCAATACGCTCCAACCCATGACTGACCGGGGTCAAGTCCTCCTTTTCTCCTTCAGGATTTATCAGTTCCTCTACCACACCTTCTTGAGGTGGGTCTTGGTTTTCCAGTAGTGATTCCAACAAATCACTATTTCTAGAGGTATCGGTGGAGAAATCGATACTTGGGACATTTGTTGGTGTTGGAACGGGGACAATCTGCATGGAAGCTTCTCGACTTCCTTGGCCAAGATCAGTCTCCCTTTCTGGCCCAGTTAGGTCTGACATGGAGAATGCAGAGCTTCCGGTTCGAGATCGTTTAGGAATTCGAGAAAAGGTTGGCATTAGAGCTTCCTCCGGTGAGGTCTCCTTGGGGATTTCTTCTGTTTTCTTCAGCGTCTTTGGCCCTTTAATCCGAACTCCATGCTTGTTGGTTTTTGCTTTGCTGCTCTTGGACCTTTTTGCTTCTGCTCTCTTTGGTTCGGAGGCCTTTTTTGGTACTATCGTGCTTCGAGTTTTCACCATGTCTGTGTAGTGAGATTTTCAGAATGTGAGAGGTGAGGGAGATGAGAGCGAACACGAGAAGGGATTTTGAAAACAGATTGATTCAAATCTGTTAAAGTCTGAGCGTATCTTTTCCTTTTATATGGGCTTTTGGTATGCTTGGCCCAATGGCATGTGTTGGGATTTTGGACCGGTTCATGAAGAGGCACCAACTAACTCCTCTCAACCGTTTCTGCAACTTCTTATTGCTCGTTGATGGTGCACAGACTGAGAGATGATCTGAGGTTCTCAAATCTGCTCGCATCTAATGCCTTTGTGAAAATATCAGCAAGTTGCTTCTCTGTAGGAATGTGCTCTAGGATGATCTTCTTATCTTCAACCAGTTCTCGAATGAAGTGGTGTCTAATGTCAATATGTTTGGTCTTACTGTATTGGACAGGATTTTTGGAGATGTTAATGGCACTGACATTACCACAATATAAAGTCATGGCTTCCTGTCTGACATTGTATTCGACTAACATCTGCTTCATCCATAACAGTTGTGTGCAACTACTCCCAGCAGCAATATACTCGAATTCGGCAGTGAAAAGGGCAACACAATTTTGCTTCTTACTAAACCATGATATGAGGTTGTTGCCAAGGAAGAAGCATCCTCCAGATGTGCTTTTCCTATCTGCTGTGTTTCCAGCCCAATCGGCATCACAATACCCCACTAGGGTAGAGGATGTGTCGAATGAGTATAATAAACCCAAGTCTGTAGTCCCAGAGATATATCTGATAATTCTTTTAGCTTGGGAGAGATGACTAACCTTAGGATTAGCTTGATATCGTGCGCATAGTCCTACGGAGTAGGCAATATCTGGTCGACTTGTAGTAAGATAGAGAAGACTACCGATGATGCTTCTGTATAGGTGTTGGTCGACAGCTTGTCCTGGATCATCTTTAGTTAGCTTGACATGTGTAGCTGCAGGTATCCTTTTATGTGAGGCTTTCTCTAGCCCAAACTTCTTGACAATATTCTTCGCATATTTGCTCTGAGATACGAAGATGCTATCTTTTAGCTGTTTGATTTGGAAGCCTAGAAAATAGGTAAGCTCTCCCACCATGCTCATCTCGAATTCTGATTGCATCTGTTGAATAAATTTCTCTACCATCTTGCTTGACATCCCTCCAAAAACAATGTCATCGACATAAATTTGAGCTATCATCAAGTTTCCGTCCTCATTCTTCAGAAATAGGGTCTTGTCGACTCCCCCTCTAGTGTAGCCGCTTTAAATCAGGAATTTTGTGAGCCTTTCATACCAAGCCCTTGGTGCTTGTTTTAACCCATAGAGAGCTTTCTTGAGTTTATACACATGATCATGATAGTGAGGATCAACAAATCCTTTGGGTTGCGACACATATACTTCTTCATTGAGGTCCCCATTCAGGAATGCACTTTTGACATCCATCTGGTAGAGCTTTATTTGTAGATGGCATGATATCCCTAGTAGGAGACGGATTGCTTCAAGTCTTGCTACAGGAGCAAAGGTCTCATCGAAGTCGACTCCCTCAATTTGAGTATACCCTTGAGCAACTAACCTGGCTTTGTTGCGAGTGATGTTACCAAGCTCATCGGATTTGTTCTTGAAGATCCATTTTGTGCCAATGATGTTTCCTTCACATGGTTTGGGCACTAGTTCCCACACCTGGTTCTTCTCAAACTGAATTAGTTCCTCTTGCATAACATTGACCCAATACTCATCATTGATGGCTTCATTGATATTTTTGGGTTTAGTCTTTGAAACAAAGCAAATATTGCCTATCACCTCGTTGTAGTCTTCAGTAGTTTTTGACCGAGTCCGTATGCCTTCATTCAGGTTTCCAATTACTCCAGAGATAGGATGATTAGTCTGGATTCTTCGCGAGGGATTCTTGTTGCTGGCTTCAGGAACTACTTCGTCATGATTGACATTTGGACTAGCATCATCATTTTCTGTTTTGCTGCTAGCATCTTCTCTGACATCAGTAATAACATTCTTCCTGACATTGTTTGGAGGATAGGCTCCGTCTTCGTCCTTCGCATCTTCTGAGGCATCTTCGCAGTCATCATCAACAACAACATTGATTGATTCCACCATGGTCTTGGTTCGTTTTTTGAAGACTCGGTATGCACGACTATTCCTTGAGTAGCCAAGGAAGATGCCTTCATCACTTTTTGGGTCAAGCTTTCGACGAGGTTCACTATCAGCCAGAATATAACAAGTGGAGCCAAAGATATGGAAGTACTTAACATTGGGCTTTCACCCCCTCCATATTTCATAATGAGTTACTGACATACCTGGTCGGAGAGTGACTCGATTGTGGATATGGCAAGCAGTGTTAAGTGCTTCTGCCCAAAAGTGAGTTGGTATGTCCTTAGCCAGCATCATAACTCTAGCCATCTCCTGTAGAGTCTTGTTCTTGCGCACAATAATGCCATTTTGTTGGGGAGTGATTGATGCTGAGAATTCATGAGCTATCCCTTCTGTGTTGCAGAAATCTGCAAACTTGCTATTTTCGACCTCTCAACCATGATCACTATGAAGGCGGATTATTTTGCCAATTGTCTCTCCTTTTTCTCGTTGAACTTGGATGCACAGATTCTTGAAGATCGAGAAGGTGTCTGATTTGTCACGAGGGAAGTCAACCCAAGTGTATCGTGAGTAATCATCTACACATACAAAGACATATCGTTTTCCTCCAAGGCTTTCAACTTGCATTGGTCCCATGAGGTCAAGATGTATCAGCTCAAGTACCCGAGAGGTGGTGATATGATGTAGCTTCTTGTGTGACATCTTGGTTTGCTTACCAATCTGACATTCTCCGCAGATCTTTCCTTCTACTATTTTCAGGTTTGGAATTCTTGTAATTGCATGCTCAGAGATTCCCTTCTGCATACTTCTAAGATTTAGATGTCCAAGCTTTCGGTGCCACTGTTTGGTTTCTTCTGCTTTGGAGACAAGGCACTTGGCCGCTTCGATATGTGTTTCAAGTGACCAGATGTAGCAATTATCCGTTGAGCGAACTCCTTGTAGAATAGTGACTTGATCGAAGTCTTTATCTATACAGGCTTCTTTAGTGAATTTCACTTCTGAACCCTGATCACAAATTTGGTTGATGCTAATCAGGTTTGCCTTAAGTCCTTCTACAAGTAATGCATCAGTCAGGCAAGTGGCTCCTGGATGCTTGAGTACTCATTTTCCAATCATTCGAGCTCGAATCCCATCTCCAAAAGTAACAAAGCAGTTTGTATATAATTTGAGATTGGAGAGAAACTCTGGAGTACCTGTCATGTGTCGAGAACATCCACTGTCGAGATACCAGTCTTTGTTTGTCGATGCACTTAAGGATGTATATGAAACATTTGCTCGATAGACTAGGTTTTTAGGTCTCCATTCAAGGCGGGATGTCTTCTGAGGAGTTGAGAGTGCCTTTGATGTCTCTCTTGTGGTACTTGAGCTTGCTTCTTCCCAAGAAGTTGAAAACAAAAAGGTCTGATGTGACCTTGTTGACCACAGTAATGACATATCCATTGATATTGATAAGCTGGTCTTCTGTAGTATTGTTGTATGCGTGGAGGATGTCTTCTGGTAGTTGCTTGACAAGAACATGTTGTAGACGATGTCATGGCATTTGTTGTAGGTCGTCCTGTAGGATGTGTTAGGGCATCCAGTGGATTCTTGTCAACCATGGCTTGTTGTGGGACAAACTTCGTCACTGCTGTTGAGGGAACATCGTGTGTGTACCCTAGTCCCGTTGTATCCTTGGACTGCTTTTCCACTGATAGAATCTTGTCAAGGCTTTCTGTGCTAGGATTCATCATCTTTACTGGTTTAGTCATAAGAATAATTTCTCCATTTAGTCTGGTGATTTCGCGTTTTAGCTCTACGATCGTCTCTAGAAATCTAGACTTGTCGTTGGTAAGACTGATAGTCTATAAGGACCTCTCCCGGGCAGTTAGACTAAAATCTGGGAAAATTCAAAATTTTTGAATAGTGACCAGATCGAGTCTGAACTTGACCCCGAGAGTTGTTTTGGACATAAGATGACGTTATTTTCGACCAAGCTAAGTTCAAGGCGACTAAAGACCACTTCGTGACCCATTCGGGGAAAGTTGACTTAGGTTGACTTTTTGCCGGAAAAGTCAACCGATAACGTTTTGGGCGATTCTGGACTCGTTAAGTCCCGAATCGCAAAACGGTCGATGCAGTGTTCTTAGTTAGCCCATTTTAAGTCAGTCGGGAGATTTTGCTGAAATCTCGATAAAAGTGCCCGTTCGGGGTCCGAAACGTCCGATTTTGGGAAATCTGATCTGTTTTCGGTTGGTGGTAAAGGTGACCGATGTGATTGATGGGTTAGGTATTAAGGGGACAAGGAAGTGACTTGTTGTGTGTGGGGTTTGGTGATGTTGGGAAAGAGGAAAAATGGTTGATTTTTGGGTTTTCATTTTATTTAATTAAGTAATTAATTAAATAAAATGTGTTGTTATAAGGAGGGGGAGCTCCCATTTCATCCGAGAACAACCAAGAGAAAGAGAGGGAGAAGAGAAGAAAGAAGGAGAGAGAAAGAGAAAGAGAAAGAGAAAGAGAAAGAGGGAAGGAGAAGGAGGGTCCGGCCAAGCAAGGAGGATTTCCCGTCAATCCGTCCGTCGTTTCTTCGAGATTTCTTCGTATTCGGAATCCCGGCATCGAGGACTACAAGAGGTATGGTTCTCTTTTCGATTTGGAGTAGTTTGGTTCGTGGGTTTTAAGTAGAAATGTGTTGTTTTAAGTTTAGTTAGACACTAGAGATGATTAGGCATGTTTTAAGACAAATTTGAACAAATTCCGGTGACCGGAGGGTCGCCGGAGCTCCGGCCACGTTGGTGGCTGATTCCGGTGGCCATGGAACGCTGACTCGAAGTGCTTCAACCTTCATCTTGTGAGTTTTTCCAAAGGAGCAACGGTTTGGGAGCTAGAAGCCCGGGAAGTGACTGAACCGCTGAATCTGTCCAGCCGGACGGACAATCTGTTTTGCTCCGGACGGAGCCGTTCCCGTTCGAACTTGGTTCCGAGCAAAACATGAAGTTTGTAGAGGACTGGCAGAGCATAAACTTTCATGTTTACGTGTTTTCCAGACGAGCTACCGATTTGGAGCTGCAAGTCTGGGAAATGGACTGTTCTGCCGAATCTGTCTCTGGACAGATTCGAAGTAAATCCCGTAGCTCGATTTTGTTTCCCGAGAATTAATGTGGTGGCTTGTGTGGGGCCCACAAGCCCGGGGCTCTGGTTTTGTGAGTTTGGGTGGTCCCGGGTGACCCCCGAGTCGATAACTTGCGTATTTGATAATTTCCGAATTTAAATTGTGAAAGACGGTTTTTCCACCAATAACTTTAATTGAAGTATTTTAACGCTCGGGTGTTGGAATTCGATTCCGTTAATTGCATTGGTCTTAGAATATTAAATGAGGAGTTTAGAAACAACTTTCGTAATTTTCGGAGTCCCGAGGGTCAAAAACTCGTTTCCGGGCAGATTGGGTGTTTCGGGGAAAATGGGTCATTCCGGACCCATTTTGGCTACTTTGATTAATTTGAAGTGTGTCCAAGTGTTAGGCACTTATTGGAGTACACTTTTAAATTTATTGCATTCGTTTCGGAGTCTGTTTGAGTTTTTAATTATTGAATATAATTATTAGTTGATATTGACGCTCGCGGGAAAGGCAAGGCGTGAATAGCTCGAGCGGGAGGCTAGGAGCGTACGTGGAGCTTTCCTAAGGTAGGGGGACATAGCTACCTAGAATATATGGCTTGATGCCTTTGTTTGATTATATATGTGTGTATATATACGTGTGAGCATGATTTGGCACTATGGTAGTGGCGTGAATATGCTTGGTGTGATTATATGCGAATAGTGAGATTTGCATGATAATGTTGGGTGAATTAGTTTAGTATAACTCTGAATTGATTGTATGCACGGGATTGTGCCAGGTATTATATTATTTGCTTTTCAGACGATGATTTATTTCGTCTTGCACCTAGTATGTTTTCTGCATGAGCATGATGTGATACTTGTGTTACAGGTGGTGTGTAAGGTAAACCGAGTTGAGGGTGGATTCCCTTGATCGAGATCGGTTACCTTTATTTGTTGTAAGGGTCAACCGAGCTGAGGGTGGACTCCCTTAGTTGTGATCGGTTACCTTTATTTAGGTGTAAGGTAAACCGAGTTGAGGGTGGATTCTCTTGATCGAGATCGGTTACCTTTATCTTTGTGGGAAAGGTCAACCGAGCTGAGGGTGGACTCCCTTAGTTGTGATCGGTTGCCTTTATTTAGGTGTAAGGTGAATCGAGTTGAGGGTGGACTCCCTTGATCGAGATCGGTTACCTTTACCTAAGGGAGGGTGAACCGAGGCAAGGGTGGATTCCCTGGGCTGAAATCGGTTACCCTAGGGTGTAGTTAATTATGTTATACAACTACTTTTGCATTGTTATCATCTTGTGTATGTGCGATGTTTGAGTCTTGGAGGTAGCGTGTTCACCCCTACAACTTGTGAAGGTTATGGATGCGTTTAGATCTTTTGACTGGGAGCTTGGGGGCGTGTCGTGTCGACGTGTCTTTGCCAGTGGTGTTTGGTCGGCTGTTGTAGACTTTGTTGAGTCGTAACCTGTTTTGTTACTGCTTTTCATTATCCGGTTTATTATTTTATTTTGTAAAACACTCGGTGAGGTGGCGTTATGCCTCACCATTATGGTATTTATTTATGAGTTACTTGCTTCATTTTCAAAGGATGTTTTGATGGAATTGTTTTAGAACTGGTTTACTTACTTGTGCAATCACCTTTAAGTTAGGGACGCCTAAACTAAAGATGTTGACTTTGTGCGAGTATAGTTATGATACACTCGAGGACGCTCGAGGTGTTTCATAACTATTTCGTATATATATTATCGATACTTGTATTTTGTCGCGTGACGACTAAGATTCGGAGAACCGGATCTTGGGGCGTTACAGTTTGGTATCAAAGGCTCAGGTTCAACACCTGTGTGCCTTGCGTCGACACGTCGGGTAGAGTCAGTAATAGGAGAGTATTACGTGGCTTTGGTCTTTGAGTTTTGTGGTATTAAGTTGGTCAGTAGTGAGTTAGCCTGACAACTTATGTGCAGTGTTGTGACTGTATGACTTGAGAAATGATGGACAGGTTGTGGTACTGTGATAGTACATAAGGTTGCTTGTTAACGTGAGTATATTATTGACATGTTTGATTGATGACATGTGTTGACTGGTGGGCATGTTAGTGAGAACATTGCCGGTTGGTATTACTACGCTAGGATATTAGTACCTAGTATGATTAGTAATGGTAGAAAATTAGTGAAGTTCCATTGTCCTTTAGCGCGAAGTCCGCTTGATCGTGGATCCTGATTGTGATCTCATTTCCGTGCAGTAGTGCACATGGCGCCGAAGACTAGGCGAGGAGGTACCAGGGGGCGGGGAGCGTCGAGGGCGACTCAGGGAGCTCGAGTTGCCGAGCCCGCGGAGCAGACCACTGGTGTCGAGACACAGTCCGCGGAGACTGCCACCGGCAGTGCTGAGCAGGCGGGAACTCCCATGGGGATGCCCGCTGCCCCGACGACCGCTCCCGACAGGGTCCCAATGGGGGAAGAGCTGTTGAGGTCGATACAGTCCCTGACCGAGGTCATGGGGCGGAGGGCAGCTAGGTCCACCACACCTGAGGCAGCACCAGTTCGGGCTGCAGTACAGCCGTCGCACGCATTGCGAGACTTCCTACGACTGCACCCACCTGCTTTCCACGGAGAGCCTGATCCCTCGATAGCCGAGCAGCGGCTACAGCAGATCACTCGGGACCTGGACACCACAGGGGTCAACGAGGGGAGCATCCGCATCACTTTAGCTGTTCACCAGCTGAAGGGCGATGCCTACTACTGGTGGGAGCGGGTGAGGGCCTGGGTTGGGCAGGACTTTGAGGAGTTCCGGGAGGTCTTCCTCGAGAGCTACTTTCCAGAGTCGGCGCGGGATAGCCGGCAGCAGCAGTTCCTGGAACTGCGCCAGGAGAACCTGACGGTCGCCGAGTACGAGGCCCGTTTCACGGCCTTGTCGAGATTTGCTCCGGATCTGGTGAGGTCCGATGCGAGCCGTTGCAAATGGTTCGAGCGGGGGCTGAGGCCCGAAATCTTCGACCGGATCCTTGCTCTTAGGATCTGAGTGTACTCGGTGATAGTGGACACCGCCGCAGCCATCGAGGAGGGGATGGCAGAGACCCGACGTCTCCGTGCACAGAGGCCCCGACCGAGTGGCCCTTCGGAGTCTAGAGACTTCAAGAGGCCCCGTCATTCGAGCTTTCCGCCACAGCAGGCTTGACGGATGGAGCAGAGGCCGCTGGCTTCGCTAGACACAGCAGCTGCCAGCTCGGCAGGATCGAGACCGCCAACCACTTGCTACATGTGCGGGCAGACGGGACATCTTTGTCGGGAGTGCCCACAGAGGCATGAGATTGCGAGGCAGAGTCAGGGCGGACAGCCCAGATCGCTGGCGGGAAGGCCGGGAAGTCAGGCCGGGCCAGCGCAGGACCGCCCACATGCTATAGGTGCGGACGCCTCGGGCACATTGCCAAGGACTGTCCCTCCAAGGGCGCTACACCGGTACAGTCATCCGCATCACGGCAGGACTACCGGCCCAGGCAGGGAAACGCACCAGCACGGTCGGCAGGGCCGAGTACTGGGCAAGGGCAGCAGACACGGGGCAGAGTATATTCTGTTGCGGGCCAGACTGAGACGCCACAGCCTGATGACCAGAGATCAGCGCAGGGTACGTTTCTTGTTTTTAATTCGTGGGCGTCTATTCTCATAGACACAGGTGCCTCGAATTCTTTTATCTTTGCACGGTTTGCACGGTCCCTGGCATTGAGGGTCGAGTCTTTGAGTCCGCCCCTGCGTGTTGATACACCTTTGGGGGACGACACTGTTCTAGACAGGGTCTGCAAGGCATGCGAGGTGCGCGTAGCCGACCATCCCAATGTGGGGGATATGATTGTACTTGACATGACGACATTCGACGTCATCCTGGGTATGGACTGGTTGAGATGGTACCGAGCGATCATCGACTGTTACAAGAGGAGAGTGACAGTATCGAGCGGTGGCTCTACTATCACATGTCCATTAGGGAGTCGGAATGGAGTCCTACTTGCAGCACTATCCATAGCGGGCAGCGGCCCGACGGGCGGAGGCCGAGGACTACCACGGGTTGTTGATGAGTTTGCGGGCGTGTTCCCAGACGATCTGAGCGGTTTGCCACCAGTGCGAGAGGTGGAGTTCGCGATCGAGTTGTTGCTGGGAACGGCGCCTATTTCTGTGGCACCCTACCGTTTCGCTCCCGCGGAACTCGAGGAGTTGAAGAGTCAACTCCAGGAGCTACAGGAAAAGGGGTTCATCCGGCCGAGCACTTCGCCTTGGGGTGCTCCGGCGTTGTTCGTGAAGAAGAAGGAAGGTTCACTCCGGATGTGCATCGATTACCAGAAGCTGAACAGGGCGACAGTACAGAACCGTTATCCGATGCCGCGGATAGACGATCTCTTCGACCAGCTCATGGGTTCGAAATGCTTTTCCAAGATTGACCTGCGATCTGGTTATCATCAGTTGAGGGTGCGAGAGGAGGACATCCAGAAGACGGCATTCAGCACACGGTATGGCCACTTCGAGTTCTTGGTGATGCCGTTCGGTTTGACCAACGCTCCAGCAGCGTTCATGGACCTGATGACACGGATCTTCCGGCCTTACCTTGACCAGTTCATCATCGTGTTCGTAGACGACATCCTTATCTACTCTCCGGACGAGAGGACTCACGAGGCACATCTGAGGATCGTGCTTCAGCTACTCCTATCGCACCAGCTTTACGCGAAGTTGGAGAAGTGTGAGTTCTGGCTCACTGAGGTGAGGTTCCTCGGGCATGTAGTGTCCAGCGACGGTATCTTTGTTGACCCGGTGAAGATTGAGGCAGTCTCGAGATGGGCACAGCCGACGAGCGTGTTCGAGATTCGTAGTTTCCTGGGGTTAGCAGGTTATTACAGAAGGATCGTGAAGGATTTCTCACGACTGGCAGCACCGATGACTCACCTTACACGGAAGGGAGTTAAGTTTGAGTGGGACGAGTTCTGTGAGAACTCATTCTTGGAGCTGAAGACTCTGTTGACCACGGCTCCAGTGCAGATAGTACCAGAGCGAGGCATAGGCTACGACGTTTACTGTGACGCGTCCGGCGAGGGACTGGGTATTGTGCTGATGCAACTGGGGAAGGTGGTAGCGTGCGGGTCCCGACAGTTGAGAGTGCACGAGAAGAACTATCCGACGCACGACCTAGAACTTGCGGCAATCGTATTTGCACTGAAGTTATGGCGTCACTACCTCTATGGCGAGAAATTTCCGGTCTTCTCTGATCACAAGAGCCTGAAGTACCTCTTTTCTCAGAAGGACCTCAACATGAGACAGCGGCGCTTGATGGAGCTGATTGAGGACTACGACTTAGACCTGCTTTACCACCCGGGCAAGGCAAATGTTGTTGCCGACGCCCTCAGCAGGAAGTCACTCCACAGTCTCGTTAGGTCTGTCAAGACTTCCTCCTGTTTGAGCTTTTTGTGGAGTTTTGTTTCTGGCATTTGCTTTGAAACCCATTCGACTGAATCTTCTCATGACTTTGTTGTAATTTTTTGTGAGAAGGGCCATTGTAGCATCAATGTCTTCGTCAGAGTCAGATTCCTCAGGATCTGGTTGCTTGTGTGTAGAGCTTTTGAAAGCAACTCCTTTGTTCCTTTTGTCGATGTTAGGCAAAGACAACTCATAGGTCAATAGAGACCCCATCAGCTCATCAAATTTAAGGATCTTGAGATCATGGACTTCCTCAATTGCAGTGATCTTCGTCTTAAACCGAGGGCTAAGAGCACGCAAGGTTTTTCTTACCAATTTTTCATCAGACATTGGTTCTCCCAGAGAGTAGGATTCATTGGCTAGATCTCGAATACGAACATTGAATTCTGCAATAGATTCGTCTTCTTTCATGACGAGGGCTTCGAAGTTGGTTGTCAGGTATTGCAATTTTTGTTCTCGAACCTTAGTTGTTCCTTCATATGCAACAGCCAGGATATCCCATGCAGATTTGGCAGTTGTGCATGTGTTGATCAGTCTGAATACGTTTTTGTCAACACCATTGAACATAGCATTCAGAGCTCGAGAATTTGCCAGTGATTCTTCGTCTTCATCATCAGTCCAGTCTTTTTCTGGTTTTGGACCGATAGGATTGCCATCATTGTCACTGAGTTGTGGAGCATTCCAACCATTGATTACAACCTTCCATGTCTTGTTGTCAAGTGACATCATGAAGGCACACATTCGAGCCTTCCAATAGCCGTAGTTGCTTCCATCTAGAACAGGTGGTCGATTTATGGATCCTCCTTCTCTGATATTGTCCATCTTGATCAAAATATTTGTTTTAGGAACTCACCTAAAGCTGTAGGTGCCCCCTCTAATACCAATTGAAATTCTGATCAGCTAGTCGTGCAAGATGCCACACACAATGTTACGTCAGAATTTATAACGTTGTGTCTGACTTCTTGCGTAGATAACTCAGGACAGTAAATATAAAGCTATAAACAATGACACAACAGATTGTTTACCCAGTTCGATGCAACGTCACCTACGTCTTGGGGCTCTCAGCCTAGTGGAAAGATTTCACTTATCAGTAATTCGTCAGAACATACAAGTACTTGTGATCAACCCTAGATCTATACTTTATGCTACGTCTTACAGTGAAATCTATCTCAGGGTCTCCCCCTGAATCCAAGACTCCGTCTTGATTCCACTCTTCGAGCAATCGCCTTGCTCTGTCAGTTCAAGTGTTCTTACAACTTGGTGGTTGCGTGCATTCTTCACTCACGCGATCGGTAAACCCTCAATCACCTAACTCTCAATAGTTATGTGATGCACAGTATCCTTAGCTCAATCTGCAATTTCTCAGCCCGCAAACCTTCACGTCTAAGAACCTTGCAAATTATCGCTAGGAAACAAATAAAGAACCACAGGATTGCTAAGGGGGTAGCCTAAGCTTTTATAGCAATCGAGGATGAGTACTAACCCTAATGGGTTTCATCTTAATCGCCGTCTTTCTTCTTTCCAGATTAGGAGTCGTTCTGGAATTTCCTAATCGTCTTCTTGCTTTTCTGCCGAAACTGCACTTTCCTGATTTCTGTCGATCAGGATGTTTGCCGAGTCTCCGTCAACAATATTACACAAGATGTCACAGAAGATGTTTCGACAATCTTTGTAACATGTTCTTCAGTTCCTTTAAAAATCAGCTAATCTCTAAAACCGTCGTAACTACAAATGGGTTTCCCATGGGTTCCAAACAATAATTTCATGCAGCGGTACGAAATTGAACCATGGGAATTAAATAAAACATATGATCTTAATGAGAAATTCAGCATGCAATTAAACTTTTCAAAACTGAAAATTTACCTTTTAATCGATTAAAACACAAGAGGAGTGTTTCTCTATCAAGTCCACACAAGCACAATAACCTTGATCGGTTTTCTCTCACTCTTGCTAATGAATTATGAGAAAAAGATGACAAAAATGGCTATGGAGGAATGGTGAAGGGAGTGTCGGCCAAGTGAGGCAGAATTAGAAAGAGTGATGGATTAAAATTATGAGCCAAAAAAGGGTAAGAGAAATAATGTGTAATTATCACAAAATTAATGTGTAATTATCACAAAATTAATTATGTAATTATCACAAAAAATCTGATTTTGAAATTCAAATAAATAATTACACAACTTACCCATTTAATCTCATATTCACACTTTTGCCCCATTCATGAATTAAAACAATAAATGGGCTTCAAGCACATTTAACCAAATCCAAATTAAAACCCATTTAATTGAGTTCTAATCATGGTTTAGCTAAACCTGTCAAATTTACCTAACTCGATTTCTTCAACCGTCTGGTTAATAAACCTAGGCTGGAAATCAACCGAATTGTTTTCAATTTGACTATACTGAAAAGCGGATTCTGCCAATTACCATCCATGCTTATTTGTCATGTATTGAACTCAAAACGTGTGACCCTCTATGCTCGCGACCCGTTGGCAGATTGGTAAAATTACTATTTTACCCTTTCCATCATAAATGGTCTATAGCAAGACATTATGATTACCCAACGTTCGTGATTATCAATTATTCGACTTACCTTGTTATCGTACATGTCACTGTCCTTTTATCAGACCGATATACAGATTGATCAATAGGCATAGAATCGTCACCCTAATTTATCAATCATAGTTTGTTGATATCTGAGATGACTGAAAACTGATACTAAGGTATCCCTTGCACGGCCGTGCTATTCCTTCAGTTACACTCATCAAGTGGCCTAAACATATATCTTTCTCACACCGGAGTATGAGTGATATCCAAGCCAATCAAAGCCGTTATAGCTACCCTTTTACAGGTAACGTTAGACTAGGTCAAACTTAGGTATTCGTTACACAGTGCACACAAAGACTCCTTGGTCTAAGGATATAATGACAAGCTACAATCTGTGAGTATCTCATGACTAGATCTATGTTGCATAGTCACAATCGGGTTGTCCGATATCAACGACTTGATGATATCTATGATATAACTCCGGCACATACTTTGCCATGATCAGTAGACCGTGATCACAAGGATTTGGTCTGATACTGATCGCTTCTTAAAGAAGCTTAGCTGATCATGGACTCATTAAATGTAATTCTTTCTAGGTAAAAGACACAAAACCACACCCAAGAATCACCCAAAGACACTTAACTACCCCATGTTTTAAAATGGACAGTGAGCTACACCCAAAGATCATTAGTTGACAGATAGCACCTGCCGTTAGAATTTTGAATGAAATCTGTTAAAATTTTAAGTGAAAAGACGAAAATGCCCCTGGCCAGAATTCAAATTTTCAAAACATGCCATTGAGAGGATTTGATTGTTTTTATCATAAACCGTGGCTCAAGCTTTGTCGGCCTCTTCTCCGACCTCCGACCGATTTCTCTGGTCGTCCTCGGCTCATCGCCACTGACCGAAGATTCGCCGGAGCCCGTCACTGGAGACCGTGCTCAAATTTTCGCCGGAGCCGGTTTGCAGCACAGTCGCCGGAGGATTGCTGACATAGTCTGCTGGTTTTGGTCTGTAAAGTCATTGAAATTTAAATCTGGATTAGAGAGCCTTCTTATGGGTGCAAACCGGCGACGCTAACTAACTCCCAAGCCCATAATATGTTAATTACAGCAGTGGGTAATTAACTTGTGAATTATAAAATCTATGACCAAAACTTGCTTATGCTACAACTTACATCTGATATGGCATCAAGTATATATTTATTTATATGCATGAAATATAATTTTTAATTAATCTGGAAACATGTCTTGTGTGTATGAAATTTAATTTGTCATTAATTGATGTGCAAATATAATATACGAGGAAATTCATTAAAAAGGAAACCACAATTAATGCTAAGAATTCTGTTTCATGAACCAGAGAAAAGAATGGTTGGGGACAAGCTCTTCTTCTTGACCAAAACTAGCCCCATGTTCGAATCAGCTAGCTTTTGGAGACGCTCACGGAGGCGAGGTTATGAATTCAAAATTCAAACTTTTTTTCCAATAATAATCTCAAACCAGAATCCGAACCCAACCCCTCTGTTCAAAATCGATTTCTGTTAGATGGGTAGTTTATGGATTTTGCTTTACAGATCTGAAACGGTGGCAAATTTACAAACCATGCACAAAGGCCCAGCACCGTTCTGCGAATCCGAATGATGGGTTCTTCAAATTTCTCTCCCCCTTTTCATATACAATCGAATGAGACTTTACTGAGAACCCAAAATCCTCATTTGAAGTATGACCAAGGGCGTTTTCGTCTTTTTACTTAAAATTTTAAAAGATTTCATCCAAAATTATAACGGCATGTGCTATCTATCAATTAATGATTTTTTGGTGTAGCTTACTGTCCATTTTGAAACATGCGGTAGTTAAGTGTCTTTTGGTGATTCTTGGGTGTAGTTTTGTGTCGTTTACCCTTCTTTCTGATCTACAGTTCT
This sequence comes from Geranium rotundifolium, assembly GCA_963920655.1. Classification (NCBI taxonomy): domain Eukaryota; kingdom Viridiplantae; phylum Streptophyta; class Magnoliopsida; order Geraniales; family Geraniaceae; genus Geranium; species Geranium rotundifolium. Next base: position 25,534,168 of record OY987317.1, on the reverse strand, counting down.
ACTATTAGTGGTTACACACGTAATGACATAGATCAAATTACATTGGATATATTACTACAACACATTAGTAATATATGCCAAATTATTTATTCGGAAAGATGATAAAACATTACATTTGTAGATCACTTTTATATTGGATTGGGGCATAACTCTAACATCAGGAACTATGTTGGGCACCGCAAGTGCCTCTTCGTCTAGCTCGGGTTCTACCTCTCCACTGTCTAAGTGGGGATCCCGAAATTCTTCAAGATTCTCTATACTCGTGCCATCTCTAATTTCCTCAAGATGCACAGTTCTCCCAGTTTGTGTTTTGGAGAGGAATTCAGTCTTCAATAAGACACTTTTTCGGGCAACAAAAACTTTTTTCTCGTCAGGTTTGTAGAAATAGTATCCAAAAGTCTCTTTCGGCTATCCTACGAAGATACACTTGTCTAATCATGGTTTGAGCTTGTCCGCCATGAGGCGTTTGATATAAGCCTCGCAAGCCCAAATCTTGGTGAACGACAACTTGGGACGTTTCTCACTCCATACCTCATATGGTGTTGTCTCCACCGCCTTTGTAGGTGCCTGGTTCAAAATGAACGCTAGTGTCTCAAGAGCGTATCCCCAAAAAGATACGGGGAGATCTGTCTAACTCATCATAGAGCAAACCATGTTTAGTAAGGTTCAGTTCCTCATTTCGGACACACCGTTCAATTGAGGTGTTCCAAGCAGAGTCCACTCAGACAATATTCCACACTCTCCTAGGTCGCGATGTAGTCTTGGGTCAAGTATTCAGCTCCTCGTTCTGAGCAAAGTGCTTTAACTTTCTTCCCAAGTTGATTCTCAACTTCAGCCTAAACTGTCTGAACTTGTCAAACGAGTCAGACTTCTGTCTCATAAGATAGACATAACCATATCTACTGTAATTATCAGTAAAAGTGATAAAGTTTCTAAATCCCCTTCTGGCTTGTGTACTCATGGGCCCACATACGCCAGTGTGTAATAGAACCAAAAAGTCACCCGTGTTAGGATTGTGCCCTAATCCAATGTAATAAGTTAATCTACATTGTAATGTTTTATCTTTTTTCGAACTAACAAAACGACATCATATTACTAATGTGTTGTAGTAATATATTAGATTTAATTTGATCTATATCATTATGTGTGTCATCACTAATAGTAGAACTGTAGATCAGAAAGAATTACATTTAATGAGTCCCTGATCAGTCAATCTTCATTAAGAAGCGATCAGTATGAGGCTAACTCTTTATGATCTCGCTCTACTGATCATGGCAAGAAAATGCTAGAGTTAAATCATAGGTATCATCAGGAAGATTGTATTGGACGACCCGATGGTGAGTATGCAACATAGATAATGTCATGAGCATACTCACATATCGTAGCTTGTCATTATATTCTAAGACCAAGGAATCTTTGTGATCACTATGTGATGAATCTCTAAGTTTGACCTAGTCTAACGTTACCTGTAACAAGGTAGCCATAAGGGCTCTGATTTGCTTGGTTATGAATTACATGAGTGAACTCGAAAGCCGGGTGAGGGATTTATCACCCATAATCCAGTATAGGAAAGATATATGTTTAGGCCACTTGATGAGTATGATTGAAGAAATAGTATAGCCATGCAGGAGATACTTAGTATCAGTTTTCAGTCATCTCTAATATCAAGAAACAGTGATTGATAAATTAGGATGACAGTTCTATGCCTTTTGATCAATCTAGATATCGGTATGATAAAAGGATAGTGAAATGTATTATAAGAGGTTAAATCGAATCATCGATAATCACGGACGTTGGGTAATCATAATGTCTTGCTAGAGGCCACTTATGACAAAAAGGGTAAAATAGTAATTTTGCTAGTCTGCCAACGGATCATGAGCCTAGAGGGTCACACAATTTAAGCATGGTATATAGCAAAACAGACTTGGATGAAAGATTGGGAGAATACGTTTTTCAATTTAATCAAATTGAAAGCGAAACGGTTGATTTCTAGCATAGGTTTATAACTAGACGGTTGAGGAAATCAGATTAAAGGGATTGGATCGGTTTAGCTAAACCGTTTATCTAGAACCCAATTTAAATGGGTTTGATTAGACTTTAGCTAAATGGGCTTTAAGCCCACTCTTAACCTTAATTAATGATTATAATTATTATTAAAATTAAGATAATTAGGGAGAGTTATTTTAGGAAGTGATTTCCTAAAAATCAAGATAATTATATCTGATTTGCTCGAAATCAATTCCCACATAATTCCCTCCCTAATTCGGCTCTCCCTCCCTCTTGGTGTCGTCCCTCCCTCTCTCCTCCATTGCTAGGTTTTTTCTTTTTCTACTCTCAAAACTCGCATAGTTGAGTGTAGAATCCTAATAGTTATTAGATGTCTTGCTTGTGTGGACGATCTAGAGAACACATATATTTGTGTTTGAGTGATTCAAAGGTAAATTTTCATATTTAATGTTCATGTTTATGTTCTGAAATTTTATTATGAAATTCATGGTTAATTTATTGTTCGCTGCATGAAATTGATTTTATGGAGCCTATGGAAATCCTTTAGTGGTATCAGAGCATTGGTTGATTTTGAGCATGATTAGGGTTAGTTGAATTATATAAATTTGAAATTAATTTTATGTTTGATGAGCATGTTGTATGATCACATGATCTATGACAACATATTTTTTTCCACATGATGTATAGCTAAGCCCTCTAGACTTATGATTTTAATTTCAGTTTTGCAACCTGCGAGTTGCTAAGTTTTGGGTTGAGATAAATACGACATGCGTGTCGTGACTATTTATATTTATTTATTTATTTATTTCAAATATGTAATTACGAAGACCGATGTTAGATACAAGATAAGAGGGAGATTCGAAGGCTAGAGGGGACTCGAAGTCAGTGGGAGTCCACAAGGATGGAGCAAGCCTGGATCTTGTAGACCTAGTCTTTAGGATCAATTTTGCTATAATCTTAAGATCCTTAGAATGGGCTTAGCTATACATGTTCTATTTACATTTTTATATTGTGAATGTATGAATTCATGGATGTTTAGCTATCACCCACATGCGAAGATTAAAACCATAATTTAATACGACTTGCATGTAATTGGTTAAGGAATCATCTTTGAATTGATTTACAATTGATAATTTCAATTAAGATTGTATCGATATACAATCAGGCAATAATAATTCACTTATATGCAAATAATTACAAGTCAAGCGTGTACCATCCAAGATTGGACACTCAAAAGTACTTTGAGCCTATGGATGTCGGTACGCCTGCGCGTAACATTTATAGAGGAGAAGTCTGGATGAGTTGGGTAGTTCTATGTGGATGCGTGCGCCTCCGCGTAGTATCCACATTAGTTCTGACCATAGTCGAAACTTGGTAGACTTGTCTACGATTGTCAGCTAGGGCTGACCTAGGGTATCAGTATAGGGTATGCCTTGTACTTTAAAGTACAAACCCTAGCCAGGAATTACATGGACTAGTAATTGGATGTATTCCTACCGTGGTTCTCTCAGTTGGAGCGGTGAGCCTTCGTTCAATTAAATTGAGGGTATGCGAGGATCCTAGTTCAGTAACTAATTTTAGAATCCGACAAGTGTTTTATAACTAAATCTCCAACTTGAATTTTAATTAAATATTGATTAAAATTTTTTTTACTATGTAGATATAATGGCAAACACGAATCATCCTGGTAACAGCACACTTATGTCTTTGATCGAGCAAGATTAGCTTAACGGTATTAACTTTCTCGATTGGGACCGGAACCTGAGACTAGTTCTCAAGCATGAACGTAAGTATTATATCCTTACCCAGGAACCACCTGCTGAGCCAACACTGAACGCCGCAAGGGCGCTAAGGGATGCTTACCAAAAGTTTCTTAGCGACCGGATCGACGTGCAGTGCATCATGATGGGCAGTATGGTGCCTGACTTGCAGAAACAGTTATTGGACATTTAAGAAGATCCCAAGGCCTTGATGGAAGAGATCGAGAAAATGTTCAAAGAGAAAGCGTGTGTCAAAAGGTATGACACTTTCAGTGAACTGATGTCCTGCAAGCTCAAGGTTGGAGCTCCTGTCAGTCATCATGTCCTTACGATTAAATGTCTTATGGAACACTTGACCAGATTCGGTCATGTTTTGGATAAGGAAATGGCTGCAGACTTTGTGCCGCATTCACTTCCAGATACATATCATGATTTCGTTGGAAATTAGAATATGCATGACATGGATAAGACAGTGACAGAGCTCCATGGGAAGCTCGTGACCTCGGAGAAGAATCTCAAGGGCAAGTTCGAGGAGGTTCTTATTGTTAACAAGCAAGTAAGCTTCAAGAGAGCTAGCCTGGGCAAGGATAAGATCCTTATGCATTTGGCAGGGAAGATTAGACATCCTAAGGGTCCAGCAGCTCCCAAGGCTGTTGTGAATCCTAAGAAGGATGTCATTTACTTCTATTGCCAAGAGAAGGGGCATTGGAAGAAGGATTGCAAGAAACATAAGCAGTTTTTAAGGAAGAGTGGAGCTTCCACATCTTCATAACCAGGTATATATGTTATTGAGCTTAATCTCAGTTAATCTACTTCAGATTCTTGGGTACTTGATACCAATGCAGAATCTCATATTTGTATTAATGTGCAGGCTCTGAAAAGTAGAAGAGATGTGGGCAGGGGCGAGACAGACATACGAATTGGTGATGGAAATCAAGTCTCAACAATTGCAGTAAAAAAGATTAGTCTCAGTTTGCCCACTGGGCTTGTTTTATGTTTAAACAATGTTCATTGTGTACCCGTGTTTCGCAGGAATAATATTTCTATTTCCTTGCTTGACAAGGAAGGCTATTGTTTTTCTATTGATAATGGATTATTCAATATTTATAAAAATGATATTTATTTTTGCAATGCTTCATTGGTTGGTGGTTTGTATATTTTTAATACTTAAAACACCGACACAAGCACAACAAATAAAAAAAGGCTTAAATCTGATGATTTAAACCAGACTATAATATGGCATTGTCGTTTAGGCCACATATACGAGAAACGCATCTCAACACTTCACAAGTGTGGAATTTTAAGTCCGTTTGAATTCAATTCAATCGAGAGATGCGAGTCATGTCTAATGGGCAAGATGACAAAGGCTCCTTTCACCGGTTTAGGTGAGAGGGCTAATGACTTGTTAGGTCTCATACATTCCGATGTGTGTGGACCTGTGAACACTCAGGCCATAAGGGGTTTTCACTATTTCGTCACATTTACTGATGACTTCAATAGATATGGGTATGTCTATTTAATGAGACATAAGTTGGAAACTTTTGACAAGTTCAAAGAGTTCCAGAATGAAGTACAAAACCAGCTTGGAAAAAGTTTAAATGTGCTTCGATCTAAACAAGGCGGTGAGTACTTAGACCAAGAGTTTCACAGTCATTTATAGGAGTGTGGTGTGTCTGAGCGAAGAAACCGGACCTTGCTTGACATGGTTCTGTCAATGATGAGTCAGGCTGACCTCCCTATCTCCTTCTGGGGTTATGCCTTAGAAAAGGCCGCATTCATTTTGAATCAGGCTTCTACAAAGGCAGTGGAAAGCACTCCATACGAAGTGTGGAACGGGAAGAAACCCTTATTAGCTTTCCTTAAGATCTGGGGATGCGAGGCTTATGTCAAGCGCTTGCTAGGCGATAAGCTCAAACCTAAATCAGATAAATGTTTCTTTGTAAGGTACCCCAAGGAAACAAGGGGGTACTATTTCTACAAACCCAGCGAGAACAAGGTTTTTGTTGCTCGAAGAGGGGTATTTTTGGAAAAAAAATTTATTTCCAAAACAGCTAATAGGAGTCTCGTGCATCTCGAAGAAATTCAAGATGATACGGAACAGCCCGTTGTGCAAGATGTAGAAATACAGGAGCCTGAAGTGGTCGTAGATAAAGAACCAATGCTTACACCAATTCCAGAGGGTCCAAGGAAGTCTGAAAGATCGCGTCAAGCTCCCATCAAATATGGCTTTCTAGCCACTAACGGAAAGGACTTGATATTAGTGGATCAGGATGACAGGATGGCAGGCAAGCCTTGGCCAGTTCCGACTCCGAAAACTGGCAGGATGCCATGAATGAGAAAATAAAATCCATATATGACGACAGAGTATGGAGCTTGGTGGATCAAACCCCTGGGATAAAACCCATCGGTTGTAAATGGGTATATAAGCTCAAGACCGACATGGATGGAAAATCTCATACCTACAAAGCTGGATTGGTTGCGAAAGGCTATCGTCAGATCGAAGGTATCGATTATGATGAAACCATCTCACCAGTAGCCATGGACAAATCTTTCCGGATTATTCTAGCCATAACAACATCCTACGACTATGAGATATGACAGATGAATGTCAAAACCACATTCCTTAACGGGAACTTAAAAGAGACTGTGTATATGACACAGCCTGAGCGTTTTGTTGATCCATAGAATCCCGGAAAGATGTCCTACGAATGTTGGCTATTTTATATGATGGAAAGATGTTCATCGATATGTCGCGACCCAAGACGCCGATGCTCAAATCAGAAGATGTCTATCCAGAAATCTCAGACATCACGATCGAACATCTCGCTAGAAGACTTTTTGGAGTTTCCTTAATTAGAAGATCTTCAAATATCAGAAAAATTCTTTCCGCATCAACTGTGCAGCAGCAAAAGGAAACTTGGAGGAGACGTAATAAGCAAGGTTCATACGAGATCTTATAGGAAACCCTAAATAGATTCTCGTCCATCTTCTACAAATAGATGTTCGTTCCATTCCGTAGAAGGTGGTGTTGTATAGTTATTTTTTAGTTCATAATATATAGAGTTACTAAGCGTGTTGGACTAGCATGTTAGGGAGTTGTATGTTGTAGCTAAGATTATAGCTTGTGTGTTCCAAACCAAGAATCGTAGAAATATTAATTAGATGTTTTAAACGAACTCACGCCAGTGAAGCTGTGTGCAAACCTTTGAAGACGACGACAATGGAGGTGACAGAACTGTGAGATCAGTTCTAAGAGTGGACTCAAGTCGGACGCTCGGAGACAGAGGGAGACCCTGGGCTAAGTTCACACTAGTAATAATACCATAGGCCTTAGATTTGTGTGATATTCGTGAAGCTTTGTATGTGTGATTGATTACATATAGTGGAACTTGTTCACTAGCAGAGTGCCCCCAGAAGTAGGTGATGTTGTACCGAACTGGGTAACCAACTCCTATTTCGTTTACTTTATGTTGGTTATTTTTATTGTTGACTTTGCACCAGCAAGATGTCTCACACTTAGTATCGACATTGTGATAGACATCTTGCATCTAACCAGAATTTCAATTGGTATCAGAGGAGGCATCTTAATTCACTAGGTGTGTTCCTGTTTGACAAATTCTGGTATTAAGTCATGTAAGGAGGCTCCGTCAAAAGACCTCATGTGCTAGATGGATCAAATTATGGGTATTGGAAGACCCGTATGACCGCATTCCTCAAGACACTGGATCACAAGGCTTGGAAATCTGTGATCAATGGATAGGTAGCTCCATCCACTACCGATGATGAAAACGTCTCTCGCATCAAGGCAGAAAGTGATTGGACTGATGCAGAAGACCTGGCTGCCCTAGGTAACTCTTATGCACTAAATGTCATTTTTAATGCAGTTGATCAGAATGTGTTCAGGTTGATCAACACGTGTGTGGTAGCAAAAGATGAAAGGCAAATTTTGGCCACGTCATATGAAGGGACGACCAAAGTTCGAGAACAAAAACTTCAATACCTCACGACACCCTTTGAAGCTTTATCCATGAAAGATGATGAGAATATCAGCGACTTCAATGTGCGGATTAGAGACTTGGAAAATGAATCATATTCGCTAGGAAAACCCATGACAAATGATGATCTGGTCCGAAAAACGCTTTGATCTCTTAGTCAAAGATTCAAGATGAAATCGATTGCCATAGAAGAAATGCACGATCTGAAAACTCTTCGATTTGATGAACTAATGGGTTCGTTAATGACTTTTGAACTCTCACTTCCCGTTCCAAACAAAAAACTCAAAGGATTCGCCTTGACAAGCTCAACGTGTCCCTCTCGAAATCAGGTAGACTCTGAATCTGAAGATGATACTGATCAAGCTCTTGCTTTGATGGTAAAAAATTATAACAGGATCATGAAAAGATTCTCAAAAAGAGCTGGGAAACATGTCTATCAGAACCCTAAAGACAATGTGCCAAACAAGTTTCAGAAGGATATCGTCATCAAAAAAGCTAGAAGATCTGATCGAACTAGAAAAAGGAAAAGGCATCCAATGCCATGAATGTGAAGGCTACGGCTATATCCAAAATGAATGCCCGAATTTTGTAAAGAAACAAAAGAAGAGTTACAAAGCCTCCATGTCTGACGGAGAAGAAGAAGACAGCGATGAATAACAGATAAGCAACTTTGTAGCTTTTACTGCTCATTCTTCTAACCAAGATTTTGGTATAGATGAACCGACACTCTTACCAGATGAAGTGATAAAAGTGCCTACGACAAGCTGTTCACCCAATATATATAGGAATCCAAAGTCCTGGAGAAAAAAAGAGATATGATTCTGGCTCTCTCATACGACAAGACTAGATTGCTTGAAACCATAGTCAATTTGAAGAAGGCAATAAGTCGATTCAAATGAGAGATTTGATCAAATAACAAAGAATGTAAAAATGATGAATTCAGCACTAATATGTTGGACACTTTACTCTCCATGGGGAAACCAGCCAAAAACATGCAGTGATTAGGCTATTCCTCATAAGCCTCCACATCTAATACTATCTTTGTTCCTCAGCAGAACAAACGACCTCTGTCTATTCAAATGTCCCTGCCATCTGGCGTCCCAAAGGTCACCAACATCACCAGACGTAACATGTTCCACAATATTATACGCCACAACATGCTCCTCAACTGTACAGACGGAGATCTGTTCAACGTCGATATGAACAACCTCAACGTGTCAGACAGTATCATCTGCACTCTCTTGCTATGCCAGCTCCAAGACGAAATCAAAGAATTATGTTAGCACAATTGATTCCTCGACAACAAAATCAATGGGCATCTTACTACTGTGGACAAAAGGGTCACATCCGTGCTTTCTGTTTTCGTATGCACAAAGAGACATCTACTCAAGCCAAACTCTTCCAACAGAAGAAAGCTCTCAAGCAGGTTTGAAAGGTAAAAGATGTCTCTTACAAAGCAAACATTGCTTATACCACTCTAACTGTTTCACCCAGAAAAGTCTGGTATTTTGACAGTGGATGATCTAGACATATGACAGGTGGCAGAAGTTTGTTAATCAATCTCAAACCGTGCTTCGTTGGACATGTCGCATTTGGCGACGGTGTCAAGACTGGGGTCATCGGGAAGGGACAGCTCAAATTCCCCGGTATTGATTGCCTAAAGAAAGCACTTCTCGTGGAGGGACTAACGGGTAATCTTTTGAGTATTATCCAGTTATGTGATCTTGACCTAATTGGTAATTTTACTCGTAACAAATGCTCTGTGATCACAACAAACAAGGTCGAGCTAATGCAATGAAGTCGATCAAAAGATAACTGTTACATGTGGAATGTTAGGGAGCTGTTTGTTGTAGCTAAGATTATAGCTTGTGTGTTCCAAACCAAGAATTGCAGAAATATTGTTTGGATGTTTTGAACGAACCCGCGCTAGTGAAGCTGTGTGCAAACCTTTGAAGATAACGACAAAGGAGGAGACGGAACTGTGAGATCAGTTCTAAGACTGGACTAGAGTCGGAGGCTCGGAGACAGGAGGAGTACCTGGGCTAAGTTAACACTAGTAATAATACCATAGGGTTTAGATTTGTGTGAAAATCGTGAAGCTTTGTGTATGTGATTGATTACATATAGTGGAACTTGTTCACTAGCAGAGTGCCCTCAGACATAGGTGATGTTGCACCAAACTAGGTAACCAACTCCTGTGTCGTTTACTTTCTGTTCGTTATTTTTATTGTTAACTTTGCACCAGCAAGATGTCTCACACTTGGTGTCGACATTTTGATAGACATCTTGCATCTAACCAAACTATGTAGAGGACTTGACCGGACTCCCACTATCTTTCTTGAAGCTAATACCCCCTTTGTTCACCATCATTATCTCCTTTGTCTTACCCTTAAGGTTGACCTCGGCATGTATGAGCATCCCATGGAGCTCTGCGATGGTCTTGTTCATGTCATGCATTTTGTAGTTGATTATGAACCCATCATACATTGAAGGGAGAGTTGACATGATCATGTCGACCTTCAGCTCATTTGTAAATTCAACACCGAGAAGGGCAAGATGTTCGAATTGACCCTTCATTTTCAGAACATGACGGGTGACTGACTCTCATGATGGCATTTTAGTGAAAATCAAACCGTTAATGGACTTGACCATTTCAGTCCTAGCCCGCTCCTTGAACATCTCCTTGAGCTGTCTCATGATGGCGAATGAATTCAAACTAATATCCATCAACTGTTTTTAGAGATCGGCCTACATCTCTAACACTCCTCGTGGAACCGGTATCAGGCACAGGGGGAATGGGCTCGTCAAATACATATTCCTCTCGTGTTTGAGGACAATCCTCAAATTACGCTCCCAGTCGTGAAAGTTCGCTCCACTAAGTTTCTCCTTCTCCAGGATCGACCTTAGTGACACAACGTGTGCTTGGCTCGCTGCCATTATCTACACAGATGAATAAATTCAAGTTAGACTCTGAATTTATCTATGAAGATTTGTTACAAAACATTTTAACCATTCTGATTCTTTGCAAGAATCAAGAACCAAGACCCTTGGTTCACCCGCTTTGAAGTGAGCAGGACAGTCACATGTACGATAACTAGTTAAGTCGAATAATCAATAATCACGGACGTTGGGTAATCATAATGTCTTGCTAGTGGTCACTTATGATGGAAAGGGTAAAATAGTAATTTTACTAGTCTGCCAATGGGTCGTGAGCCAAGAGGGTCACACACTTTAAGTACAATATGTAACAAAACAAGTTTGGATGGTAATAGGGAGAATCAGCTTTTCAATTTAGTCAAATAGAAAACGATTATGTTGATTTCTGACCTAGGTTATTAACCAGACGGTTGAAGAAATCAAGTTAGAGAGATTGGACCGGTTTAGCTAAACCATATAATTAGAACTCAATTATATGGGTTTTAATTAGGTTTTAGCTAAGTAGGCTTAAAGCCCATTCTTGGTTTTAATTAAGAATGGGGCTTAAGTTCAATTAAGGGTTTTAAGGGAATTATTGTGTAATTATAAAGAAGATTAATAAAAACATATTTTTTTTATTAATTACACAATTATATTTTCCAAAAATCCTTAAGTAATTTTGAAATCCCTTCTCTCTCTCCTCTTTAGCCGACCCTCCCTCTCTCTACACCTCCATTGTTGGTTTTGTTTGATTCTACACACAACGCTAGCAAGGGTGTGTGTAGAAACCTTTCCCAAGGTGTTGTGCTTGTGTGGATGATCTAGAGAGCACAATCTTTTGGTTTTGCTTTGTCAAATTTGAAATCCTCAAAGATGGAACAAATCAGGACAAACTGGAAAATCTGTCCAGCACTGACAAATAAGATATTTTGCTTCAGATGATGATCTTGCAGTCCGAACTGGGTTTTGTGCAAAACATGAAAGTCGTAGAGAACGGTCTGCCCAAGGGGAGACCATGGCGGCCCTCGCGCGCCACCATGGTTGCTCCCAAAAGCGACCACGGTCAATCCCGCGGGCAACCATGGCAACCCTCGCGGGCCAACATGGTTGCCTCCGCAGGCGACCTCGGTTGGGCCGGTTCGACTCGACCAGATTCGAGTTGAACCGGCCAGTTCGCGAGAATATTTTGAAGCCCTAAAAATTTTAATTTTCAGATTCGATTCGGTTTCGATAAACCAGCGTGAACCAGTTCAAATTTAGTTAATTAATTTAAACGGTCCAGTTTCGATGAACCAGTTTTTCCACACTTAAGAAAGATAAAATTTGGAAAATTTGTTGTTTGATAAGCAGGATGAGTGATCACATGATCTTTGACAACATGTTGTTTTCCACATGATGTATAGCTAAACCCTCGAGACTTGTATGTTTTCAAATATCAGTTATGCAACCTGTGTGTTGCTAAGTGTTTGGTTGTAGTAAATACGACTTGCGTGTCGTGATTTGTGTTTATTTTATTTTATTGAATTTGTAACTACGAAGACCGACGCAGGATACAAGTCAAGAGGGAGAATTGATGTCTGGAAGAGACTTGAAACCAGTGGGAGTCCACAAGAATGGAGCAACTCTGGATCTTGAAGACCAAGTCTTTAGGATTAGTTTTGCTAGAATCCTAGGAACCTAAGATGGGGTTAGCTATGCATGTTTTACTCTTACATTTATATATGGAGAATGTATGAATGTATGGATAGTTATTATATGCGTCATATTATGTATGTTTAGCTATCACCCACATGCAAAGATTAAAAACTGATATTTAATCCGACTTGCATGTAACTGGATAAGGGATCATCTTTGCATGGATTTGCAATTGATAATTCAAGATTAAGATTGTATCGATATACAATCAGACAGTAATAATTCACTTAAATGCAAATAATTACAAGTCAAGCGTGATACCATCCAAGTTTGGGCATTCGAAAGGGCTTTGAGCCTATGGATGTCGGTACGCCTCCGCGTAACATTCATAGAGGAGAAGTCTGGATGAGATGGGCAGTTCTATGTGGGTGCGTGCGCCTCCGCGTAGTAGCCACATTAGTTCTTTCCATAGTTCAAGCTTGGTAGACTTGTCTACGATTGTCAGCTAGGGCTCACTTAGGGTATCAGTATAGGGTATGCCGTGTACTTATAGTACATACCCTAGCCAGGAATTACATGGTTTTGTAAATGGACGTGTCATGCATTAAGGTGGGCAGTAGGATACCAAAGTTGCAGAAGCAGTTCAGGAACGTTTCAGATGACCCTCGTACCTGTAAGGCAGAGGTCAAGGAAATGTTCAAGGAGAAAGCTCGTGTCGAAAGATATGATACTTTCAGAGAACTTAGCTCGTGCAAGCTTAAGGCTGGAGCCTTGTTAGTCCCCATGTCAAGAAGATGAAATGTCTTCAGGAACTTCTAACCAGACTCGGTTTTGATGATCAGGTGGAAATGGCTGCGGATTTTATATTGCAGTCACTTCCAGATACATATAGTGATTTCGTAGTAAATACAATATGCATGACATGGACAAGTCCTTAACAGAGCTTCATGGGATGCTTGTGACCGCTGAAAAGAACCTCAAGGGCAAGACCAAGGAGGTCCTTATGTTCAACAAGAAGGTCAGCTTCAAGAAAGCTGATCAGGGTAAGGGTAAGGCTCCTAAGCACCTTGCAGGGCAGATCAGACACCCCAAGCGTCCAAAGGTTCAAGCAGCTCCCAAAGCTGCTGTAAAGGCTAAGGACAAAATGAAGGAGGTCTGCTATCACTGCAATGAGCCAGGACACAGGAATAAGGGATAGTAAGCAATACAAGAATCATGTGAAGAAGAGTGGGTATCCACGTCTTCAGGATCAGATATTTACGTTGTTGAGCTTAATCGATATAACGTAAATAAGAAAAGACTTAGATCTGATGATTTAAACCAAATTATAATCTGGCATTATTGTTTAAGACACATAGGCGAGAAAAGCATTTCAACACTTCACAAGTGTGGACTTTTAAAGTCCATTTGAATTTACACAAACTGAAAGATGCAAGTCTTGCCTAATGAGCGAGAAACAAGAAACGCATTTCAACACTTCACAAGTGTGAACTTTCAAGTCCGTTTGAATTCACTCAAACTGAAAAATGCAAGTCTTGCCTAATGGGTAAAATGACAAAGGCACCTTTCACAGGTCGATGTGAAAGGCGAGTGACTTGTTAAGTCTAATACATTTCGACATATGTGGACCTATGAGTACCCAGGCTAGAAGAGAGTTCAACTAATACTTTACTCTGGAAACGGCCGCATTCATTTTGAATCGATCTCCGATGAAGACAACGATAGTACACCTTGTAACAGTCATTCTGTCTCCGATTACTGTGGATGCGTGCGACTCCGCGTAGTATTCATTCGAATGCGAGCTGAATGAGGTAATCAGTTTTATTTGGATGCGCGCGCCTCCGCATAGTACCCAAATAAGAGCTGGGCCAGAGTCACAGAAGGTACACCACATGACACTCATTACGTCTCCTGTTACCATGGATGCGTGCGCCTTCGCGTAGTATTCATTGGGATGGGAGCGAGATAATCTCGGAAAGATTTGTAAGCTGCTTAGATCCATTTATGTATCGAAGCAAGCTTCACAGAGCTGGAACATTCGTTTTGATGATGAAAGAGATCACCACGGGTTCCAAACATTGAAAATCATGCAGCAGACAATATGTAACCGTGGTGATCGTAAAAACTTTAGAATCTTAATGCTATTTGAACATGTTATAAACATAATTAAAATTTGATATTTACCTCTTGTAATCAACAAGAACACAAGCGTAGTGTCCTCTCTATCAAGTCCACACAAGCACACAACCGAAATGGTTTTTCTCTCAAAATTTTTGCTAGAAAATTGAAAGAAAACTTGAGCAATAATGGAGGTAGAGAGGGTGAGTGATTTCGGCAATGAGGGAGAGAGAGAGGGGAGTTGGTTGCTGAATAATTCAAAGGATAAGTTAATAATAGTTTATGTGATATTTAATTTGAAATTAAATTGAATTTCAAAATAAAAATTGCATTATCTATCTTTTAATCCTTCTTATTTGCATTTAACCCCTCTCTTATCTTAAACCCTAAATGGGCTTTAAGCCCATTTAACTAAAACCCAAATTAAACCCATTAACTTGAGTTCTAATTTCGGTTTAGTCAAAACGGCTCAATTTCCTCGAATTGATTTCTTCACCCGTCTGGTTAAAACCTTAGGCCAGAAAACTACCGAAATGTTCTCAACTCTCATCCATAATTATTTTCATGTATTGTGCTTAATGCGTGTGACCCTCTAGGCTCACGAATAATTGGCAGACTGGTAAAATTACCATTTTACCCTTTCCATCATAAGTGGCCTCTAGCAAGACATTATGATTATCCAATATTCGTGATTATCGATTATTCGACTTAACCTGTTATCGTACATGTCACTGTCCTTTTATCAAACCGATATTAAAATTGATCAATAGGCATAGAACGGTCATCCTAATTTATCAATCACTGTTTCTTGATATCTGAGATGACTGAAACCTGATACTAAGGTATCACCTGCATGGCCATGCTATTTCTTCAGTCATACTCATCAACTGGCCTAAACGGATATCTTTCTCATACCGAAGTATGAGTGATAAATCCCTTAGACGCCTTTCGAGTTCACTAGTGCAATAAATGCCAAAGCCAATCGAAGCCGTTATAGCTACCCTTTTACAGATAACGTTAGATTAGGTCAAACTTAGGTATTTGTTACATAGTGTACACAAAGACTCCTTGGTCTTAGGATATAATGACAAGTTACGATATGTGAGTATCTCATGACTGGATATATGCAGCATACTCACAATCGGGTTGTCCGATATCATCGACCTGAGTATATCTATGATATAACTCCGCATATCTTTGCCATGATCAGTAGAGCGTGATCACAAGGAGTTAGTCTCATACTGATCGCTTTAGAAGAAGCTTAGCTGATCAGGGACTCTATCGAATGCAACTCTTTCTGATCTATAGATCAAATCACATTAGATATATTACTACAACACATTAGTAATATTATGCCTTTTATTATGTAGAATAATGATGTCCGTTACAATATAGATTAAGGAATTATTTTGGACTAGGGCACAAACCTAACAATCTCCCACTTGCCCCTAGTTCCAACCTAAGTTCCAATCTACCCCCATAGACTTCACGTGCGCCTCATGCTTAGGCTGCAGTAAAGCCTTTGTCAGGGGATCAGCAACATTGTCATCAGTCGGTACATAAGCCATATCCACATCACCGTTATCAATATACTCTCTGATAATGTGATACTTCCTCTGTATGTGTTTAGTTCTGTTGTGGAATCTGGGCTCTTGAGCTAATGCTACGGCCCCAGTGTTGTCACACAACAAGCTTACCGGATCAGATGCCCGCGGCATTACATCTAATCCAGTTAGAAAGCTTATAACCCATACGGCTTCCTTAGCTGCTTCTGCTGCAGCTATGTACTCAGCCTCTGTTGTAGAATAGGCAGTTGTGGCTTCCTTGAAGCTCTTCCAGCTGAATGCTCCGCCATTTAACACGAATACAAATCCTGCTTGTGATTTGAAATCATCAGGATCTGTCTGAAAGCTAGCATCAACATATCCTGTGACTGCTAGTTCTCCATCCTTCCCACCATACACTAGGAATGCGTCTTTAGTTCTCCTTGGATACTTTAGGATACTCTTGACAGCAGTCCAGTGCTCCTGGCCTGGGTTAGATTGATATCTGCTGGCACAGCTTAACGCGAACGAGACGTCTGGTCTCGTGCAAATCATAACATACATGATGGATCCCACAGCCGAAGCATATGGGATCTTACTCGTTCTGCTTAGCTCATCAGGAGTCTTAGGACTCTGTTGTTTGCTAAGCTTAATGCCATGTCGCATGGGTAAGTATCCCTTCTTAGAATCAAGCATTGAGAATCTTCTCAACACCTTATCTATGTAAGTGCTCTGACTTAGGCCCAATATTCTCTTGGGTCGATCTCTGTAGATCTTAATGCCCAAAATGAAAGCAGCATCACCTAAGTCCTTCATCGAGAAGCATTTCCCTAACCAAGCTTTAACTTCAAGCAGGGTTGGGATGTCATTCCCGATGATCAGTATGTCATCGACATATAGCACTAGGAATACTATTTTACTCCCACTCGCTTTCTTATATACGCAAGGCTCACTTTCGTTTTTGATAAAACCAAATTCCCTTACGGCTTCATCAAAACGAATGTTCCAACTCCGTGAAGCTTGCTTTAATCCATAAACGGATCTAAGCAGCTTACAAATCTTTCCGGGATTCTCTAGATCAACAAAACCCTCGGGCTGTGTCATATACACATCCTCTTTTAAGTTCCTGTTAAGGAAGGCGGTTTTGACGTCCATCTGCCATATCTCATAGTCATAGTATGCTGCTATGGCTAGAATGATCCGGATAGATTTGACCATTGCCACAGGTGAAAAAGTCTCGTCATAATCGATACCTTCGATTTGGCGATAACCTTTCGCAACCAGTCTAGCTTTATAGGTCTGAGGTTTTCCATCCATGTCGGTCTTAATTTTATAGACCCATTTGCAACCGATGGGTTTTATCCCAGGGGTCTGATCCACCAAGTTCCAGACTTTGTTATCTGACATGGATTTCATTTCCTCATTCATGGCGTTCTGTCATTTTTCGGAGTCTGGACTAGCCAAAGCTTTTCTGTAGGTTTCTGGATCATCCTGATCCACCAACATCAAGTCATTTCCTTCAGTGGTTAGGAAGCCATATCTTATAGGAGCTTGACGAGATCTCTCAGACCTTCTTGGACCATCTAGAATGGGTGTCGGGATTGGTTCTTGATCAATGACCTCTTCTGGCTCCTGTATTTCTACATTCGACATAGTGGGTTGCTCCGTATCTTCTTGAATTTCTTCAAGATGCACGGCACTCCCACTAGCTCTTTTGGAAATAAATTCCTTTTCCAAAAATACCCCTCCTCGAGCAACAAAAACTTAGTTCTCGCTGGGTTTGTAGAAATAGTACCCCCTTGTTTCTTTAGGGTACCCCACAAAGACACATTTGTCTGATTTGGGTTCGAGCTTATCGCCTTGCAAACGCTTGACGTAAGCTTCACATCCCCAAATCTTAAGGAAAGCTAATAAGGGTTTCTTCCCGTTTCATACTTCGTATGGAGTGCTTTCCACTACCTTTGTAGGAGCCCAATTCAATATGAATGCGGCCGTTTCTAGGGCATAGCCCCAGAAGGAGATAGGAAGATCAGCCTGACTCATCATTGTTCGAACCATGTCAAGCAAGGTCCGATTTCTCCGTTCGGATACACCATTCATTTGAGGTGTTCCAGGCGGAGTCAATTCAGAGATGATCCCACACTCCTTTAAATGACTGTGAAAATCTTAGTCTAAGTACTCACCGCCTCGGTCAGATCGAAGCGCCTTTATACTTTTACCAAGCTGGTTCTGTGCTTCGTTCTAGAACTCTTTGAACTTGTCAAAGGTTTCCGACTTATGTCTCATAAGATAAACATACCCATATCTACTGAATTCATCAGTGAATGTAACGAAGTAGTGAAAACCTCTTCTGGCCTGAGTGCTCATGGGCCCACAAACATCGGAATGTATGTGGCCCAGTAAGTCACTCGCCCTTTCACCTAAATCGGCAAAAGGTGCTTTTGTCATTTTGCCCATAAGGCATGACTCTCATCTCTCAATTGAAGTGAATTGAAACGGACTTAGAAGCCCACACTTGTGAAGTGTTGAGATGCGTTTCCGGCCTATATGGCCTAAGCGGCAGTGCCATATCACAGTCTGGTTTAAATCATCGGATTTAACCCTTTTGTTACTGATATTATAAATCGAGCTAGTGTCTGTGTTTTGAATATTAAGAATATATAAACCACCAACTAATGAAGCATTGCAATAAACATGTTTTTCTTTAAAATACTAAAAACTCCATTATCAATTGAAAAATGATTTCCTTCCTTGTCGAGCAAGGAAATTGAAATAATATTTCTGCGAAACTCAGGTACACAATGAACATTATTTAAAAATAAACTAGCCCACTGGGCAAACTGAGACTAATATCTCCTACAGTAGTTGTCGAGACTTGATTGCCATCGCCAACTCGTAGGTCCGCCTCGCCCTTGCTCACTTCTCTTCTACTTCCCAGAGCCTGCACATTAACAGAAATGTGAGATTTTGCACCGGTATCAAGTACCCAAGAATCTGAAGTAGATAAACTGAGATTGAGCTCAATAACAAATATACCTAATCCTGAAGACGTGGATGCTCCACTCTTCTTAAGAAACAACTTGTGTTTCTTGCAATCCTTCTTCCAGTGCCCCAGTCCTTGGCAATAGAAGCAGACGACATCCTTCTTAGGATTCTCAACAGCCTTTGGAGCTGCTGGACCCTTAGGTTGTCGAATCTTCCCTTCTAGGTGCATAGGAGCCTTACCCTTGCCCAGGCCGTCTTTCTTGAAGCTCACTTGCTTGTTGACCATAAGAACCTCCTTGGTTTTCCCCTTGAGATTCTTTTCAGCAGTCACAAGCATACCACGAAGCTCTGACACGGTTTTATTCATGTCATGCATATTGTAATTTCCAACGAATTCACGATATGCTTCTGGAAGTGAATGCAGCACAAAGTCTGCAGACATTTCCTTGTCCACAAGATCAACAAATCTGGTCAAATGTTCCAAAAGACGTTTCATCTTAAGGACATGAGGACTGACAGGAGCTCCAGCCTTTAGCTTGCAAGACATCAGTTCAACAAAAGTGTCGTATCTTTCGACACGCGCTTTCTCTTTGAACATTTTCTCGATCTCAGCCATACAGGCTTTGGGATCGTCGGAAATGTCCAAGAACTGTTGCTGCAAGTCCGACACCATACTGCCCATCATGATGCACTACACGTCAATCCGGTCGCTAAGGAATTTCTGGTTGGTATCCCTTAGCGCCCTTGAGGCGTTCAGTGTTGGTTCAGTAGGTGCTTGTTCCCGGGTAAGGATATAATCCTTACGTTCATGCTTGAGAACGAGTCTCAAATTCCGGTCCCAATCGAGAAAGTTTACGCCGTTAAGCTTATCATTCTCGATTAGTGACCTAAGCGCGCTACCAGAGTGATTCGTGTTTGCCGTATTATATCTAAACAGTAAACAACTTTTAATTAGTATTAATTAAAATTGAAGTTGGAGATTTAATTATAAAACACTTTCCGATTCTAACTTTAGAATCTGAACCAGGATCCCATCATACTCTCAATTGAAGTGAACGGAGGCTCACTGCTCCAATTGAGTGCATCAAGGAAGGAGTAAATCCATCTACAAGACCATGTAGTTCCTGGCTAGGGTCTGTACTTGTTAGTACGTGGCATACCCTATACTGATACCCTAGGTCAGCCCTAGCTGACAATCATAGACAAGTCTACCAAGCTTGAACTATGGATAGAACTAATGTGACTACTACGCGGAGGCGCACGCACCCACACAGAACTACCCATCTCATCCAGACTTCTTCTCTATGAATGTTACGCGGAGGCGTACCGACATCCATAGGGTCAAAGCCCTTTTGAGTGCCCAAACTTTGATGGTATCACGCTTGACTTGTAATTATTTGCGTTTAAGTGAATTATAAAAGTCTGATTGTATATCGATACAATCTTAATCTGGAATCATCAATTGCAAATTCATGCAAAGATGATACCTTAGCAGGTTACATGCGAGTCTGATTAAATTTCGATTTTAATCTTTGCATGTGGGTGATAGCAAATCATATATAAACTTGTATATTTAAACTATCATAAATTAATACATTCAAATATACAAATGTAACAATAAAATATGCATAGCTAAGCCCATCTAAAGTTCCTAAGAATCTAGCAAAACCGATCCTAAAGACATGGTCTTCAAGATCCAAACTTGCTCCATTCTTTTGAACTCCCACTGGCTTCGAGCCTCCTCCTTGACTTGATTCTTGTGTCGGTCTTCGTGATTACAAATTAAAATAAATTAAATAAAATACAAATCACGACACGCAGGCCGTATTTACTACAACCCAAAATTAAGCAACACGCAGGTTGCTAACTCGAAATTAAAATACAAATCTAATGGGCTTAGCTAGCATCATGTGGAAAACATCATGTTATCAAAGATCATGTTATCAATCAACATGCTGATCAAATAAATAATTTTTCCAAATTTTATCTTTCTTAAGTGTGGAAAAATTCCGGTTTATCGAAACCGGATGGTTTAATCGATTAATTGAATTTTGGACCGGTTCTCGCTGGTTTATCGAAACCGAACCAAATCTGAAAATTAAATTTTTATTAGGGTTTCCAAATATCCTTGCGAACCAACCGGTTCGCACAAATCTGGTCGAGCCGAACCGGCTCAACCGAAGGTCGCCCGCGGAGGCAACCACGGTGGCCCGTGAGGGCTGCCGAGGTCGCCCGCAGGGCTGACCGTGGTCGGCCACAGGAACGACCATGGTAGCCCGCGAGGGCAGCCATGGTCGCCCGCGAGGCAACCATGGTGACCCTCACGGGCTGCCATGGTCGCCCGCAAGGGCAGACCGTGGTCGCCCGCGGCAGCGACCATGGTCGCCCGTAGGCGACCCTCGTCTGCCCATGGTGCTGACCATGGTCTGCCCTAGGGCATTCCATGGTCCACCAGAGGACTCGACCTGGTCGGCCATGGCTAACCCGAAAAACACCCAAAAAAATATTTAATTTTCCAATTTTCAAAATCAATCAAATCTGAAAAAAAAAATTCGATTTACATGCATGCTAATGATGAAGAACACATATAAACATAAAGAGATCACCACGGATTGAACACATATAAACATAAAATATCAGATTGAACACATATACAAATAAACATAATAACCATGGCTCTGATACTACTCAAAGAGATCACCACGGGTTCCAAACATTGAAAATCATGCAGCGGACAATATGTAACCGTGGTGATCGTAAAAACTTTAGAATCTTAATGTTATTTGAACATGTTATAAACATAATTAAAATCTGTTATTTACCTCTTGTAATCGACAAGAACACAAGCGTAGTGTCCTCTCTATTAAGTCCACACAAGCACACAACCGAAATGGTTTTTCTCTCAAACTTTTTGCTAGAAAATTGAAAGAAAACTTGAGCAATAATGGAGGTAGAGAGGGTGAGTAATTTCGGCAATGAGGGAGAGAGAGAGAGGGGAGTTGGTTGCTGAATAATTCAAAGGATAAGTTAATAATAGATTATGTGATTTTTAATTTGAAATTAAATTGAATTTCAAAATAAAAATTGCATTATCTATCTTTTAATCCTTCTTATTTGCATTTAACCCCTCTCTTATCTTAAACCCTAAATGGGCTTTAAGCCCATTTAACTAAAACCCAAATTAAACCCATTAACTTGAGTTCTAATTTTGGTTTAGTCAAAACGGCTCAATTTCCTCGAATTGATTTCTTCAACCGTCTGGTTAAAACCTTAGGCCAGAAACCTACCGAATTGTTCTCAACTCTCATCCATAATTATTGTCATGTATTGTGCTTAATGAGTGTGACCCTCTAGGCTCACGAATAATTGGCAGACTAGTAAAATTACCATTTTATCCTTTCCATCATAAGTGGCCTCTAGCAAGACATTATGATTATCCAATATTCGTGATTATCGATTATTCGACTTAACCTGTTATCGTACATGTCACTGTCCTTTTATCAAACCGATATCCAGATTGATCAATAGGCATAGAACGGTCACACTAATTTATCAATCACTGTTTCTTGATATCTGAGATGACTGAAACCTGATACTAAGGTATCACCTGCATGACCACGCTATTTCTTCAGTCATACTCATCAAGTGGCCTAAACGGATATCTTTCTCATACCGAAGTATAAGTGATAAATTCCTCAGACGCCTTTCGAGTTCACTAGTGCAATAAATGCCAAAGCCAATCGAAGCCGTTATAGCTACCCTTTTACAGATAACGTTAGACTAGGTCAAACTTAGGTATTTGTTACATAGTGTACACAAAGACTCCTTGGTCTTAGGATATAATGACAAGTTACGATATGTGAGTATCTCATGACTGGATCTATGCAGCATACTCACAATCGGGTTGTCTGATATCATCGACCTGATGATATCTATGATATAACTCCGGCATATCTTTTCCATGATCAGTAGAGCGTGATCACAAGGAGTTAGTCTCATACTGATCGCTTCAGAAGAAGCTTAGCTGATCAGGGACTCTATCGAATGCAACTCTTTATGATCTATAGTTCTACTATAAGTGATTACACACATTATGACATAGATCAAATCACATTTGATATATTACTACAACACATTAGTAATATTATGTCTTTTATTATGTAGAATAATGATGTCCGTTACAATATAGATTAAGGAATTATTTTGGACTAGGGCACAAACCTAACAGATAAAGTGGTAAGAGAATTCGACTTCATCAAGAATGAAAGTGAGCCTTGCGTTTATAAGAAAGCGAGTGGGAGTAATATTGAATTTTTGGTACTTATTCATCGGAATGACATCCCGACCTTGCCACCAAAGCTTGGTTAGGGAAGTGCTTATCGATGATGGACTTAGGTGATACTACATTTATTGTAGGCATCAGGATCTCTACAGATTATTCCAAAAGGATTTTGGGCCTAACTCGGAACATGTTGCTAAGTCAGAACATGTACATAGATAAAGTGTTGAGAAGACTCTCAACGCTTGATTCTAAGAAAGGATACATACCCATGCGTCAAGGCATTAAGCTCAGCAAGCTATAGAGTCCTAGTACTCCTTATAAGCTGAGCAGGATGAGTAAGATCCCTTATTCTTCGACTGTGGGATGCCAGTATATGCATGAGACTAGAAGTCTCTTCCGCACTGAGCTGAACCAACAGATTCCAATCTAACCCTAACCAATTACACTGTATTGTTATCAAAGGCCATCCTCAAATATTTGAGGAGGACCAAGGATGCATTCCTAGTGTATGGGGTGTAAATAGAGAACTAGCAGTCAAAGGACAGGTCGATGCTAGTTTTCAGACATATCCAGATGACTTCAAAAAACTCAGTCATGATATATTTTGTGTTGAGTGGTGGCGCTTTCACCTAGTCTTGACATTGTAAGCGACATCTTGCGACTATCCAGAATTTCAATTCGAAACTGAGCCTGAGAGGGACAGTCTAGAACCGTACTAAGTTGAATCAAGGGGTCTTTCTCCTAGCTCGGTACAAAATTGTTGAACTTAAGGCTGTAGAGGACCTTTTATAAAATAACTCCCAAGTGGGTCATCGGTCCAGTATTAGGTGTTATCCAATGTCGAGAGACGGGTAACATAGTCATAGCACAGACCATTACTGAGTACATTGTGCTTGATTAAATATTTAAACCAGGATTGGCATTGAGATGTCGGTCTAGCACCCGACCATTGTTGCTAGTTCAATTGTTAATTCTAACCTCCATCCCCGAAAATTCCCATTACCTGAGTCAAACAAAATCGTATCTTCTTGTGCACCAAATTCCTAGACATGTCCAAATTATGTATCACTATCCACAATTTTCTCAAATTAAACTTCAATTTGTTCCCCGACGCCCAAAAACACACCAGATAATTGGTCCGGTTCAGTAATGTTACCAGACTTCCTGAGATCTCGTTCTCTGATAAATTAATGATGTAATAACAGTAGCTCTTGATTGGTTTCCAAACAGATTGAGCGTGCCAGGGTCCTAAAATTGCCAAGAAATGATGGATATGGCCATTGAGAGCGTTGTTTCCGAGTAGGAGATCCATCAGATTCGGCGCAAGCAACAAAATCTACGGCGGGATGGTGCCAGAGAGATTGGTTGTGAGTAAAATTGGGCCTAAATCCGAGTTATGAAGCGATCCTCAATTAGTTCAAACATTTTTTCATTAGATTTTTAAGCTCTTCTCGATTTTGAGGTTTTGGGTTTGAGACTTTTGAAGGGAGGGTGCGATTTCTACAAATGGTGTGATGAGATGGGGTGTCCTGAGAGTGTCCTTGTATGTGATTGTGGTGGTTGAAAGTGTTAGGAGTGAAACAAATAGCTCTATCTAGTCAAAGATAGAGTCAGGAGAGAGAAGAAAAACAATGGCTTATTTTGAAATTTCGAAATGAGTGTAGGGACATTTTTTTTCTTTTACAGTAAAAACTAGGAGAAACTTCACACCATTTCCCAAGTTATATGAGATTAATCCCAAAAAAATTAAGCACTTGTTATCATTAATATAGTAATGCAAATTAATTTTCTCCGTCTAAACATTTTTTTTCAATTTTTATCAAAATGTTCCTCAATTCTCCGTACAAAAATTTATGAATCTCGTAATAGTCTCAAGACCTTCTAGTTAAATGAGTTTTCATGTAATAACTATTGGGTTGAATAAGGCCATCTCCAACCCTGTCTCCAAATATACAAAAATTTGCATATTTGGAGACAATCTTCTCCAAAGCAAGTATCCACATATCTATATGCATATGCAAATATGCATATTTGCTATAGTACATCTCCAAATTTTGAGACACAGTGTAGCAATCTCTATAGAATATAATTAGATTTTTTAATTGACAAATTCTTTTCATTTTCATTTTTTTTTTGAAAAATCAGAAGAATATACATAATAGGACCAAAATCAGATGAGTATACAAAATCAGGTAAAATCATAATCGGAAAAAAAAACATATGGAAAATCAAAATCAATAGATTGTGTAAATTACAAACATATCTCCGGAGTTTGAAGTTGTGGCCGTCCGTTCGGCTCCGGGCCCTGCCACCACGAAGAAGCCGGACGTGAGGACGCGCAGAGAGACCGAACGGTAGTAGATGCCGGACGAGAGGAGCTGGCCGACGTGAGGACCGACGCACGGAGAGGCTGGAGAGAGCAGAGGCGGGACGTGAGAAGGCTGGAGCGCTAAGGAGGCTGGAGCGCTGAAGAGGCTGGAGTGATGAAGAGGATGGAGGCACCGGAGAGTATGGAAGCTCTGCTTGTGGTTTTAGATCTGAAAATGAAGGGAAAGTGAAGAAAGAGAAAGTACTGATTTAACTTACATAAAGAGAAAGTAATGAAAGGGAAAGGGAAAGTGAAACGGGTGAGAAAAACCAATTAAAGCACTCTTTTAAAGAGTGAAAATATATAAAGACAATTAAAGCACTCTTTTAAAGAGTGAAAATATATAAAGACATTGATTTAACTTATATCAATTTTAAACTTAATAATTTAAACTGCATATAAATTATGTTAATTTAAAATAATAAACATTATTTATACATCATCATTCATTATTTATATAAACATAATTATATTAAATAAAAATTCAACGTCAAACAACAATTTTCAATTATAAAAATAAATAAACGAGTAGGATTATTTGTCTGATTCACTAAAAAGATCGAAATATTGACTAAAATTACCCGTTGTGTTTTGAGATCCCTCGCTTTGAACTTGTTCACTTTGATATGCTCGATATTGAGATCCTTGATATTGCAACATTTCCTCATCGTCTTCGGATGCATGTGCTCTTTTTCGAATGATTTTTCGTTTCTGATATGATTAATGGAAAAGCATATGATATGGGTTATTATTTAGCTGATGGTATATATCCGAAATGGTCTACTCTTGTTCAAAGTATTCATCATCCACAAGGTCGGAAAAAAATTGTTTTCAACAAAACAAGAAGCGTGCAGAAAGGATGTAGAACGGGCGTTTGGAGTTTTGCAGGCAAGATTTGCAATTGTGGCTGGACCTGCACGATTATGGAAGAAGGAAGTATTATACGATATCATGACTACGTGCATTATTATGCATAATATGATAGTGGAAGACGATCGTGATGTCAATGTAATAGTTGAAAAACGTTTGGATGTGACATCTCCAGCTGTTGAAATGGAAGTCGATAACAATGTTCGATTTGAAGAATTTCTTGCTCGACACAAGAAGATCAAGGATAAGACCGCACACTTTGAACTTCGAAATGCATTAATTGAATATTTGTGGTACGAGTATACTAACTCGGATAATTAATAGTGTTTTATTCGATGTGTTAGTTTTAATATTTTATTATATAAATTTTTTATTATTATGTGACATTTATTTTTAGTAAATTAATACATATATATATATAATTTATGTATTGTAATTATATAAATATGATATGTAAAATTATTAAATAATAAAAAATAGTATTTGATGTGACAAATAGATATAGTTTTGGAGATTGGGTTGGAGAGAAATGGATATAGAGACTCAATCATTGGGTAATAATTTTTGGATATTTAGATACAGCTTTGGAGATGGCCTAACACATTACACTAGGGGAGTTAATAACGGTGCTACATTAATCATTCAAATGTTGATAAACTTCTTTTTTATCATTATCATAATCCACACACTTAATTATTATATGTATGGATTCATAAAAAACTAAAAGAAAATACGTTTTCTTTCGTTATAAAACCATAATTACATAGAGGAGTTAACAATGATATACATTATATTAAATAAAGTGAAATTTAATAAAAATAATTTATATTATATTAACGTAATTTAACTCCTTTATACTATCATTTATGATAATTTAATTAAGCATAAATATTTATGGCCTGCGACTACTAGAGAATCTATTATAAATAATAATCAATAGTAGACTTTTTAACACAAACATTAATTTCAAATATATTTCTATTTAGGTTGGTTGGTAATTTCATGTTGTTTAAAATATATGGTATTAAATAATATAACTTTCTTCATATGTAGTTTTAAAATATAAGAAAATATTTTAATATTAATGTTCTCTTATGATCTTTGGCTATTTTTATAAATTTTAGTTCATTTTTTTGGATATGCATACTTATTTTCTATACATTTTGTACATGGTGTTTATGATTTTATGATATCTCAATTAACATATAAACTATTATAAATATTAAATATAATATATATACTTTTGCAGGTTGTCTTATTTAAGAAAAGAATTATGAAGTTAGCAAAACTTACACTTTTCAATGTGCTCTTTCTCTTTCTCATTATTTTTGCTCAAGCACACTCATCAACTTGGGAAGAAACATTTGCCCTAGCGCCTACACCTTCTAAACCACTAAAACAAGGTACCGATTCTCAAACTCCTCACTTTCATTTTAAAATATTATTAGTTTCTGAACAATAATAAATTATTTTTTGTAGGAAAACAATTTTCATGCAGGGGTTCTGAAAATTGTGCATTTATAGATACTTGATTGAATGGTTTATACAATATAATTTGAGTGAAGATGATATAGTATTGCCTAAAATCTACTTATGAAAATACAAATTTAGTTATATGTAATGAAATATATGAATAATAAATAATAACAAAATTAAATGTTCTTTTATGATGTTTTTGTACGCCTAACTATACCACTTTTATACTCTAACTATTTTTCACTTTTTCAGTACTCTAACTATCATTTTAAGACAATATACTCTTAAAATACCTAAACTATCCCTAAAATTAAATTGAATTAAGAAACTAGAATAGGTAGAGAGAGAAGAAGAGGGTATAATGAAAATTTCATATCAATAAAAGTATAGTTTGATCTTATTTCTTGGATCGGGCTGAACAAGAGAATGCTGAAATTGACAAGTTCAATTTTATGGGTAGTTTAGATATTATTAATATTTTAGGGGTATGTATTTCCAAAATGATAGTTAAGAGTATTTGAAAAATCAAAAACATTGTTATAGTATGAAAGAAGAAAAAAAACTAATATGACATTTTCTCATAAAAAAAACAAATTTGTAGTTCCCAATTATTAAGAATAAGTTATTTGTAAAAAGCTTAAATTCGATAAAATTAAATTATAACGGCTTGAGATAAGAATATTTGATATAAGCAAATATAAAATTACATTAATTTTTTTCAACTTTGAGTTTATAAATAAAAACTATTATTATAGTTCAAAACAATCAATGTTTAAAAAATTATTTCTTAAAAATATATGTCGATTTCAAGGTTTATTTTTTTCGAGAACACGTTGGTTTTCTTGTGTATTTTATTCGAGAAGGTGTTGGTAATCTTCGATATCGTCTTAGATTCACGATGTCTTGATCTGTTTTTGTGTTGCGTCAAAAATTTCGAGTAACATGAATTCAAAGATTCAAACATTTATATTATTAGAAATGGGGTTCAACTCTAATCAATATCAATTTTTATGTAGAAATTACGAGAACTTTTACACGTTGATTTCTCCTACCCCTATAGATTAGGTAATAGCTCCGATTGACTTTAAGAATTTAATATGATGTAAAAAAATTATTTAAAAATATTCTTGAACGCTCTCATTTTGTTGATACTATTTGTTGGTTTTCAAACCAATTGTTAGTCAATCAAAGATTTCGATAATAATAATGTACTTTACATAGTAGTTTGAATTTGTGACACACATAGTAATGTACTATATATAAAACTATGCCCAACTTGTTTGGCCATTGTCTTGAAAGCACAACGACTGACTTGACTAATAAAATAAAAATTGTAAACAAAGAGGGAATGTGTACTATATCAAATTTAGTCGTGGGGAAAAGCATAACTCTACTTTTAATCTTTAACCTTTTTTATAAAAAAAAAAAATTCTTTAACTTTTTGGCTATACAACCTTATTTTTTATTATAATTTCTCAAAATAAAAACTACATTTATTAAAATATTACCGGGCTTCAATGATTTACTATTGATTTTGTATAGTAATTTACATAATTAAAATATATTCCAATAGAAATGTTAATAGGTCATTTGTTGCAAATTTTGGTAAATAATGCTAAGATTTATTTGTAAATGCATATAGGAGAATGATGATTCAAAGACAGTTTGGTTGTGTAGATTTTAACCAGATTGTGTACCTTCGTTTGACATCGGGTTTTGTTTTGGATCGAGGTTCATACATTATAGGAATTGTTTGTACAGTCGAATTCACGATCGGACCGACATGAATAAAATAATAATTTTATTTTCACTTTTTAACGGCATACATAGACAATGTACACCGTTACAAATGGTCAAATGTCATCGTCAACTATGTTGACATTCTCTTGACCGGTTTAGATTAAATGTCATACATTATCGAAATTTTCTGAATTTTTGGAACATTAAGTCACAAACCATTGCGGAAATATTCGTACGATTGGATTAAAACATGTTTTTCAACATTATTGACTTTCGTTTGAAGCGTGAGTATAGTGTATAACAAGGTAAAATCTAACATAAACCCTAAACATATGATCATCAAACGTTCGGTCAAGTAATATGTGACGCTTCCTAACAGACCATGACTGATCTTCCAAAGTCCGAGTATCGGAAATTTTGGAAGAGCATCCGGGTATTTTCGAAACTTAATCTCAATCTATTAAGTTTTGAATTGCGTACTTTCGAAATTGACGTGACATTTTTTAATTTCAGCGCTTGTATCAAGTAGATGATACTTCTGCTAATCTGAAGACGTGGATTCTCGAAACGGCCGCACAAGTTTACAAGGAGCGGAAATCCAACATGAAGCGCTTGTACAAATTATGCGTAGTCCCGAACAAGATAAACCGCATTGTGGTTCCCAGGATATTGAAAGTGAAGAAACCTCAATGGCGGTGGCTCGTTAAACACTTCGACGACAACGAGGTAGTTTCAAATTATTATATTTTAAATAGATTTAATTTCAACTTTAGTATCACGATTTTAATTTAAATTTGTTTTCAGGAAAAAGTTGGAACTCAAATAAAGACGATTCAGGTCAGCGATAACAAATTTAACCACCATACGGGCTCAATACCATACCGAACTATTTGGGAGAGCATGGAGGCGGCCGGCACTGTTGAGATCTCCAAGAAGTTGGAGACCTGGCTCAAGGCTAACCGAAAGCCTCATGTGGTTCACCCAGATGTTGGTGGTGATCAGGAGTAGGAAGAGCAAGAGGACGTGGCTCCAAAACGCCTAAGTTAAAATTAACATTTTTTATATTTTAATTTATCTTATTAATTAATTATCATTTTCATTTACAAATTTTCATTAAACAAGTGCTTAGGGACTGGAAGGAGAACCAGGCAAACACCGACAATTTTGGGAATCTGGAAAAGATGATCGACGCTAAGGAGGACGAGTTCGTGCAACAAGCTTGACATCATGTTGCCAATGTCGAGGCTGCCAGAGGAAACATTATCTAAATCACCCGAGAATGACACATTCAGGGTTGTGGGGGTGATTACAAGGCACCGTCGAGATAAAGAAGACGTTCGACCTCCTCCGGTGCTGGTGAGGAGATTACGGAGCTAAAGAATCAGGTCTCCCAACATGTAGACATTATCTCCACTCAAGCGGTGCAGACTACATAGCTCCGGATTGAGGTCTCCTAGAGCATGGAGATGTAAAGATTCTTCCACGAACAATTGAGGCTTCTAAATCCGAATATGCCTCCATTTGACCCGAATATGTTTAAAGATCCTAGCCTGTCATCATAGTTTCCTGATGTAATATTTTATTGAAACATTTTTAATTAGTAATTATTAGTTATAGTTATTAATTTACTAATTTGACAAATTTAATTCTAAAATTGAAAAATGAAAAAAAAACTAAAATTTAAATATATTTTCCTCGTTATCTCATTATGTGGCTATTTAGAGCCGCTTGTATCACTTTATATTTTTGGGTATATTGGTTGCAATCGTGCAGAAAACATGTGAAAATTGAGCAAAATGGACCAGAGCACAACTTTCTCGGACTTTAGGCGATTTGATCCAAACTTATAACAAATCAAAGACAACTAGTTGATAAACAAATCTGTAGAATGAAGTTTTCCCTACTTCTAATGGGAAGAAGCTCAAAAATGTAATCAAAGGCAGCACCAAAACATATCTCGGGGCAGACTTACGAGCACCATAACTTTCACATCCAATTCAAATCGAGCAAACGGTTTGTCTAAATTGAAGAGAACGAAGAGAGAAATAACTTTTGTGAATGAAGTTTTTGCATTGAAGGTTCAAAAGAGGTTGAAAAGTGAGCAGAAAATAAATGTCGATCGACACATCCAAAAATCCAAAATTTCCAGTAACTTGTGTCGATCGTGTGGCGAAGAGTTGGCCAAGAAGTGTCGATCGACACATATGTCGAAGATTCGGAAAATTATAAAAACCAAGATCGACCTAGAGAGAATGATTTCAAAAATTTCAGTCTTTTACGAGTTCCATAGCAGTTCTAGAGAGAAGTAGAAGCTCTAACCTATCGAGGGATAGTGTAGAACTGAACTAAGTTGAATTGAGGGATCGGTCTCCTAGCTCGGTACGAAAATTGCTGAACTTAAGGCTGTAGAGGGTCGTTTATAAAAAAAACCTCGAAAAGGTCATCGGTCCAATATTAGGTGTTATCCAATGTCGAGTGACGGGTAACATAGTTATAACATAGGCCATTACTCGGTACATTGTGCTTGATTAAATATTTAAACTTGGATTGACATTGAGATGTCGGTCTAACACCTGTTGTTGCTAGTTCAATTGCAGATTTTCGCCTCCATCCCCAAAAATTCTCATTACAAACAAAATTATATCTTTATGTGCACCAAATTCCTTGACATGTCCAAAATTAAAAATATACTTCAATGATATTGGTACACTTTGTTGGTTTTCGAACCAATTGTTAGTCAATCAAACATTTCGATAGCTAATTTTGCTTAATTTTCTTCTATAATAGTTTGAGTTTGTGACACACATAGTAATGTATTATGCATAAATCTATGCCCCAACTTGTTTGTCCGTTGGAAAGCACCACGATTGACTTGACTAATAAAACAAAAATTGTAAAATCTATACATCATTGGTATTTATCACAACTTTTATTTTATCAGCAAGAAAGACTGTAAATATAACATAAAGGTACAAAGTCGAAAAGGAACATAAAATGCAAAAAATAATAAGTTACGTAAAACTGCTCATGGGTTCGCACACCAAAGAGAAAATGTGCACTCCCCCGTCCATGAATCTAGACCCCGTCTCTCATCAACATATTGTAGAAAATGTGTCATAAATCAATCACATCTATGAATTGACTTTACATCATTTATTAGCAATAAAAATGCACTTTTATTAACATAGTGTTGAGATAATAAGTTAAGTATTAATTGTGTCTAATGTCATCAGTGAGGAGTCTTTGATAGTAGAACTCATAGACATAGCTAGAAATTATATTTAACATGTACATGGTCAAATGCTTTATAAAGCGATCAGTATTAGGTTGACTGATGATCACACACTACTTATCATAGGTAAAGAGTTTACAAGTCAAATCACAAATCAATGAGTTTCGGTTCGATGTAGTTTTCAATGGAATCAAATCGATTTCTTTCGATTTGGTTATTTTTCAGCTTGGTTCGAGATGGTTCGGTTTGATCGGTTCGAGACGGTTCGGTTTGAATCAAATCTCTAGAATGAAGTTTTCTATACTTCTAATGGGAAGAAGCTCAAAAATGTAATCAAAGGCAGCACCAAAACATATCTCGGGATTGTAGAGCATCAAACTTACGAGCACCATAACTCTCACATCCGAATTTCAAATCGAGCATAAGGTTTTTCTAAATTGAAGAGAACAAAGAGAGAAACAGCTTTCGTGAAGGAAGTTTTTGCATTGAAGGTTCAGAAGAGGTTGAAAAGTGAGCATAAAATATGTGTCGATTGACACATCCAAAAATCCAAAATTTCCAGTAACTTGTGTCGATCACATGGCGAAGAGGTGGCGAAGAAGTTTCGATCGACACATATGTCGAAGATTCAGAAAATTCTAAAAACCAAACTCGACCTAGAGGGAATGATTCTGAAAATTTCAGTCTTTTACGAGTTCCAGAGTAGTTCCAAAGAGGAGTAGAAGCCCTAACCTATTGAGGGACAACCTAGAACCAAACTAAGTTGAATCGAGGGGTCGGTCTCCTGGCTCGGTATGAAAAATTGTTGAACTTAAGGCTGTAGAGGGTCGTTTATAAAATATAACTCCGAAAGATTCATCGGTCCAATATTAGGTGTTATTCAATGTCGAGAGACGGGTAACATAGTCATAACATAGGTCATTACTTGGTACATTATGCTTGATTAAATATTTAAACTTGAATTGACATTGAGATGTCGGTCTAGCACCCGTTGTTGCTAGTTCAATTGCTGATTCTCACCTCCATCCCCAAAAATTCCCATTACCTGAGTCAAACAAAATTATATCTTCCCGTGCACCAAATTCCTTGACATGTCCAAATTATGTCTTCACTATCCACAATTTTCCCAAATCAAACTTCAATTTGTTCCCCACGCCCAAAAACACACCAGATAATTGGTCTGGTTTAGTAATGTTACCAGACTTCCTGAGATCTCGTTCTCCGATAAAGTAATGATGTAATGGCAGTAGATCTTTATTGGTTTCCAGACAGATTGCGCGTTTCCAGAGTCCTGAAATTGCCAAGAAACGATGGATATGGCCATTGAGAGTGTTGTTTTCGAGTAGGAGATCATTTAGATTCGGTGCGAGCGTCAAAATCTACAGCGGGATGGTGTCGAAGAGATTGATTGTGAGTAAAATTGGGCCTAAATTTGAGTTATGAAGCGATCCTCAATTAGTTTAAACAGTTTTTTCCTTTGATTTTCGAGTTCTTGTCGGTTTTGAGGTTTTGGGTTTGAGACTTTTGAAGGGAGGGTGTGATTTCTACAAATGGTGTGATGAGATGAGGTTTCATGAGAGTGTCATTGTGCACGATTGTGGTGTTAGAAAGTGTTAGAAGTGAGATAGATAGCTCTATATGGTCAAAGATAGAGTCGGGATAGAGAAGAAAAACAATGGTTTATTTTGAAAATTTGAAAAGGGTGTAGGGACATTTTTTATCTCTTATAGTAAAAACTAGGAGAAACTTAACACCATTTCCAAAGTTTCGTAATAACTAAAGTTATGTATAATTGCAATTAACTTTTCTAACTTACATGTATCTACCTTCAAATGGTATTAATCTAAGTGTACTTCTATGAGATTAATCCCAAAAAAAGAAAGCACTTGTTATCATGAATATGGTAATTAAAATTAATTTTCTTCATCTAAAAATATTTTGTTCAGTTCTTATCAAAATGTTCCTCAATTCTTTGTGCAAAACTTTATGAATCTGGTAATAGTATCAAAATCTTCTAGTTAAATGACTTTTCATGTAATAAATATTGGGTTCAATACATACATTACACTAGGGGAGTTAACAATGATGCTACATCAACCATTCAGATGTTGATTAACTTCTTTTTTTATCAATATCATAATTCATACATACTAGTTATTGTATGTACGGATTCATAAAAAAAACACAAGAAAATACGTTTTCCTTAATTATAAAACCATAATTACATAGAGGAGTTAACAATGATATACATTACATTAAATAAATTGAAACTTAATGAAAATATTTAAAATTATATTAACATAATTTAACTCATTTATACTATCATTTATGATCATTTAATTAAGCATAAATATTTACGGCCCTCGACTACAAGAGAAATTATTATAAATAAAAATCAGTAGTTTAAACTTTTTAATACAAACATTAATTTCAAATATATTTCTATTTAGATTGGTTAGTTATTTTTTGTTGATTAAAATATATGATATTAAATAATATTATTTTCTTCATAAGTAGTTTTAAAATATAAGAAAAATATTTTAATATTAATGTTCTCTCATGATTTTTGGCTATTCTTATAATTCTTAGTTCATTTTTGTGGATATGCATATTTATTTTCTACATTGATTTTATGCAAAACTTTATGAATCTCGTAATAGTCTCAAGATCTTCTAGTTAAATGAGTTTTCATGTAATGACTATTGAGTTCAATAATACATTACACTAGGGGAGTTAATAACGGTGCTACATCAATCATTCAGATGTTGATAAACTTCTTTTTTATCATTATCATAATCCACACATTTAGTTATTATATGTATGGATTCATAAAAAACTAAAAGAAAATACGTTTTCTTTTATTATAAAACCATAATTACGTAGAGGAGTTAACAATGATATACATTATATTAAATAAAGTGAAATTTAATAAAAATCATTTATATTATATTAACGTAATTTAACTCCTTTATACTATCATTTATGATAATTTAATTAAGCATAAAATATTTATGCCCTGCGACTACTAGAAAATCTATTATAAATAATAATCAATAGTAGACTTTTTAACACAAACATTAATTTCAAATATACTTCTATTTAGGTTGGTTAGTAATTTCTTGTTGTTTAAAATATATGGTATTAAATAATATAATTTTCTTCGTATGTAATTTTAAAATATAAGAAAATATTTTAATATTAATGTTCTCTCATGATCTTTGGCTATTCTTATAAATTTTAGCTCATTTTTATGGATATGCATACTTATTTTGTATACATTTTGTACATTGTATTTATGATTTTATGATATCTCAATTAAGATACAAACTATTATAAATATAATATATAATATATATACCTTTGCAGGTTGTCTTATTTAAAAAAAGAATTATGAAGTTAACAAAACTTACACTTTTCAATGTGCTCTTTCTCTTTCTCATTATTTTTGCTCAAGCACACTCATCAACTTAGGAAGAAACATTTGTCCCAGCGCCTACACCTTCTAAACCACTAAAACAAGGTACCCATTCTCAAACTCCTCACTTTCATTTTGAAATATTATTAGTTTCTGAACAATAATAAATTATTTTTTGTAGGAAAACAGTTTTCATGCAACGGTTCTGAAAATTGTGCATTTATAGATACTTGATTGAATGGTTTATACAATATAATTTGAGTGAAGATGATATAGTATTACCTAAAATCTACTTATGAAAATACAAATTTAATTATATGTAATGAAATATATGAATAATAAATAATAAAAAAATAGAATGTTCTTTGAGATATTTTTGTACGTCTAACTATACCACTTTTATACTCTAACTATTAGCCTATTTTTTAGTACCCTAACTATCATTTTAAGACAATATACTCCTAAAATACTTAAACTACCCCTAAAATTAAACTAAATTTTGAAACTAGAATCGATAGAGAAAGAAGAAGAAGAGGGTATGTTTAGATATTTTTACTATTTTAGCGATATGTTGTTCCAAAATGATAGTTAAAAGTATTTGAAAAATAAAAAAAATAGTTATGACATGAAAGTGGAAAAAAATAATATGACATTTTCACATAAAAAACAAGTTTGTAGTTCCCAATTATTAAGAATAATTTATCTGTAAAAAACTTAAATTTATTAAAAATAAATTATTACGGCTTGATATAAGAATATTCGATACAGGTAAATATAAAATTAAATTAATTTTTTTCAGTTCTGAGCCTATAAATAAAAGCTATTACTATAGTTCAAAACAATCGATGCTTAGAAAATTATTTCATAAAAACATATGTCGATTCCAAAATTTATTTATTTTTAGAACACGTTGGTCTTCTTGTGTAATTTATTCGAGAATGTGTTGGTGATCTTGGATATCGTCTTAGACTCACGATGTCTTGATCCATTTCTGTGTTGCGTTAAAAACTTCGAATAACATGTATTCACACTTTTGTATTATTAAAAGTGGGGTTCAACTCTAATCGGTATCAAATTTTATATAGTAATTACGAGTACTTTTACATGATGATTTCTCTCACCCCTATAAGTGTAGGTAATAGCTTTGATTGATTTTAAGAGTTTAATATGATGTAAAAAAATTATTTAAAAATATGCGTCAATGTTCTCATTTTATTGGTACACTTTGTTGGTTTTCGGACCAATTGTTAGTCAATTAAATATTTCGATAGCTAATTTTGCTTAATTTTCTTCTATAATAGTTTGAGTTTGTGACACACATAATAATGTACCCCAACTTGTTTGTCCGTTGTCTTGAAAGCACAAAAGGAAAAACTCTTAAGTTAAGTAAAACTGTTCATGGGTTCGCGCACCAGTATTAGGTTGACTGATGATCACACACTACTTATCATAGGTAACAAATAGTTGACAAGTCAAATCACAAATCAATGAGTTTCAGTTCGATGCAGTTTTCAATGGAATCAAATCGATTTCTTTCGATTTGGTTATTTTTCAGCTTGGTTCGAGACGGTTCGGTTTGATCGGTTCAGTTCAACACCCCTACAGGACGGTGATAAAATTAGGTAGTCGTGGGAAATAGCATATCTCTACTTTAAATCTTTAACCTTTTTTAAAAACAATTCTTTAACTTTTTTTGCTATACAACCTTTTTTTTATTATATTTTGTCAAAATAAATGCTATATTAATTTTTATTATATTTTCTCAAAATAAATGCTATATTAATTATAATATTACGAGGCTTCGATGTTTTACTATTGATTATGTATAGTAATTTATATGATTAAAATATATTTGAATAGTAATGTTGATAAAGCTATTTGTTGCAAATTTTGATAAATAACTTTAAGATCTATTTGTAAATGCAATTAGGAGAATGATGGTTTAAAGACAGTTTTGTTGTGTACATGAAAAAATATTTACGAGCATCTCCTCTACTTAATTTAATCTCAATTTTGTATATATATATATATATATATATATACTGCTGTTATTTTTAATATATCACTTAAATAATCTCCATATAATTTAGTTCTTTAATTTTGGCATAGATAATTTTGATCGAGTTATTATTGATTTTTTTGTCATTGTGGATTCGACCCTGTACTTACTAGGATTATTATTTGTAACGATCGTGTGCATGTGCGCGTATTCGTGAGCGTATGGACCACTGTCTAAGAGCCCAACAAATTTTTGGTGTCGTCGTTAGGGACCACGGTCAATTTAAATTCAGTTTTAATAATTATTTGGTTTATTATTTATTGAACTTCAATTTTCTTTGGTAATTATTTATAGGTGTGTGAACGTGTATAACCCGTTATTCCTGAGTGCCTAAATTCCAACTAAAGCCAGAAGTCAAACTTGAGTGCAGACAACGGAACACGTAGAGAAAGCAAAAACTTCTACAATTATGAGTGTGCACGGAGATGATCCAGATTCGTTGTTTCCTCCTAGAGGACTCGGTCAACACTGACCCCTGATTATGCAACAATAGTTCTAAGCATTTCAGGAACGGGATGGACTGAATTACAATCTACAACACTTTGAACTGAGAAAAACTATCTAATTCATCCTTACGTGGTAAATGAGTTGTTCTACAATAAGATGGATCAAACCTCCCAACTAACGCTAGATGCGGTTAGTGGCCCCACCCTCATCAACAAGAATCCAGAAGATGCAGGAAAAATTAATGAGATGGTAGAACTCATGAAGGAGGATATGAAGAGGCAGACACACGTAGCTCAAGCTGGAGCACTAGAAGAATATGAGCAGTGTAAAGTCTATCAGACAATAGGGCACGTGATTGATGGGTGTGTTTACAACATAGCAGGGATTACATACATGAATGAGCAAATTCTTTAAAATCAACAGTTCAACCCGGTTTATATAAACCAAAATTAAGAAATCAGTCCGGGCAACAACAAGAGTTTCTGGCAGGGAAATCAAAATTAGAACTAGAATCGGAACCAAGGAAATAACCGAAATCAAAATGTTCAAGGTCAAATCAGAACTGAGGAAACTTTAATGCCCAAACTAGTCGGTCGCCCGATTTCTTTGGAAATCTTAGACATCCAGCTGTGAAGTCTTGCATGGAGGAATTACTCCTCAACTACAAAAGGAGTCAAGACGCAATAAGTAATAACTATGGAGCGCGGTTGGGAAAGTTAAATAGGAAGTCGCAAGTACGTGAGTTACAATGTGGAAAATCAGAATTTTTATAGCTTAGATGACGACACTTAGACCGTAAGGCATCCAGCTGGGTGATACCCATAATCCAAGAGCTCAAATTAATGCCATGTCACTAGCATGGTTTGACCTTTTGCCTGGTCTCAAGAAAGCGATAAATATGGCTGAGGAGCAGCAGGTCACACTTTGATAGTCGTGTCTGATCCCACATTTTCACAAAATTTTGAGCAGTCGCCAAGCAATCACATTGGCCACACCAAGAAGCCCGACTTTAAAAGTGGAAATATGCCTCGAAGACTCTAGTGACAAGCTGATAAAAATGGGTGTCGATACAAGTGACATCTTGACGAATCAGCTCCCTTTGAAATTGAAAGATTCATGAAACTTTTTATATCGGCAAGTTGTATATCAAGATTTGACCTTGAGTATACTATGATGAAGCAAGACAGCATCAAACGTCCAGAATGCGTTGTGTGATTAGGGTGTGGGGTTAATATCATGTCTCTCTCATTATACAACGAGATGGGACTGAGGAGCTTGAAACCGACAAGACAAGCTAGCATACAAAACTATGGTATACCCCAAGGGAATCATCGAAGATACAGTGAGAAAATAAACCTTATTTGCGAGCCATCAAAGTTTCGTGAAAGGAACAATCTGGAGATGGTTGTTGCTAAAGAATTAAAGAGAAACTTATGGATCGAATCTGATTGGAGGAATTGAATAGCCTAAAAATGGGATATGTAATTATTATTACTAGGTGTAGCACCGCGCGATGCACGATACTTCTTATAATATCTTATAAAACAATTAAAACTGATTAATATATAAAAATTTAAAAAGATCAAAGAAAACAACAAAAACCACAAATAAAAACTCAGAGTCGTTCTCATCTATTTTTTAAGCAGTCAAACAAATCAAATATAGAACAAAAGAAGCTGTGGAATTATTTTTTGTTGAATAGAAGTCGAGGTTGTCGAGCAAGGATCCATAAACATAAAACTAAAACTAGAATAGGTCACCTAAAGAGAAAATGCAGTTTTGAACATTGATCAAAGAGTATGACATAGAGAGTGTCGTGTAGATGAATTTCTATGATTTTCTCCTTAAAAATCAACATAACGGATTAGTTCGTATTGTTGGGTTTTGGGGCATCCTAATTACGTTCATGGCAGCGGAAGCAACCTATAAACCGCCCCTAACCTGCGCAAGATCGACTACCAATTTAGATCCTTAGGAAATCGAGTTTTCGGATTTTACCAGAATCTGCCCGGCAGAAAACCGAGACTTTGAAGCTCTATATCTCGAGCTACAGATCTCCAATTGTTTCGGTTCTTATTGTAGATAAAACCTCAGCCAATTCCCTACATCTTTTGTGTTTTGCTCCGACCCCAGTTCGGACGAGAAGACCTCCGTCTGGAGCAAAACATTTTTCCCGACTCGCTGGACAGACTCTGCAGACCAGTCTACTTCTCAGCCTTGTATCTCCCAAACCAGCGCTCTTTTGGAAAATCAGTATTCCACAAAGGTTGTAGCACTAGGACTTATCTTTCCAAAGCCGCCAGTTTCAGGTCAATCGGAGCTCGGACGAAGCGGCTATGGATCACGCATTGTCGGTCGCCGGAACTGGACAATCTGGACAGTTTCTCCATTTTGCATTTAGTCTTCGTTGAATCGATAAAGAAGAACGTTCAGATCTTCTTCTTTAAACCAAGTCCACACCAAGGGGATGATCTTGATGATCCCTCACTTAATTGCCTATTAGAACAATTAAATGAAGAACAAGAGAGCAAGAACAAGAGGAGGAAGAGTTGTGTGAGAGAGAGAGCTTGTAAGAGTTGTGTGATTCTTTTATTAATGAATGAATACTAGATATTTCAATTCATCATCCAACAAGCATGGGTCAAAAGTGATTGGTATGGGCTTAAAGGTGCTTTAACCCATACCCCTTAAATCACTCACCTCTTAATCCACAATCACCAACCAAGCATGGTGTTGTGTGGCCCCCACACATGGACCCACCATGTGGGCCGGCCAAGTGGGCTTATTGGGCCCTTAACGGGCCCTTGTTTGGGCCGGCCATGAGGCCTCATGGGCCGAGCCCAATGGGCTCGCCCGTGTGGTCTCATGCCGTGTCCAAAAGTCGCCCGACCCTTTTGTCGTTACTTATCAAACAAAGTCCGACGCGACATCGACGAAAAACTCATTTTTCTCGATTCGCTAATTATTCTCTCAAACCGAACCCATGACACAAAACCTTCAGTTTTGTCCATGTATTGCTCCTCAAGAAACGTTAAGGTTTCCTTGTCTCAAGTTATCCGTCTTGAATGTGTGTGACCCTCTAGGCTCATGCCACCGTCGGCAGATCGGCGCAAAAGATCGCTCTTGCCCGATCCATCATAAGTGGTCTCTAGTAAGACGTTATGATTACCCAAGGTGCATGACGATCGATGATTCAACTTAACATTGTGCGTACAAGTCATTATCCTATTATCTCTAGATATCCCGATTGATCACAAGGCATAAAGTCGTCACCCTTGTTTAATCAATCATTGTTACTTGATATGTGAGATGGCTGAGAACTAATAACCCGTATCATCGGCATGGCCATGCTCTTACTCTCAGTCAGTCTCCATCAAGAGGCTTTTTAACGGATATCTTTCCCATACCGTAGTATGAGGGATAAATCCCTTAGCCGTCTTTCGTGTCACTCATGCAACCCGTTCCGCCACCCAATCATGCCCTTTATTGCAATCCTGTCACAGAAAGCGTTAGGCGCAAGTTAAAGCCGCACGGTCATTGCATAGTGATCACAAAGACTCCTTGGTCTAAGGATGTCGTGACAAGTTATCGCATTTGAATATGTTCATGGCTTAATCTATGAAAACACTATTCAAAGCGGGTCGTCTGATATCAATCACCTCATGATATCTATGATATGATTCCGGGATCCCTCATCCCTATGACAAGTAGAACTACGTCATTAAGAACCATCCTCATGCTGGTCGGTTCTAAGGAAGCATGTTTTGACCAGGGACTCGTTAAGTGTGATCCGTACAGATTTATTGTTCTACTACTTTAGTGGTCATAAATCAGATCATGCTTAACATATTACTTCAACACATAAGTAATACAAAGTCGTTTTATATATATATATATTACAAACGATGATAATGTACATAGACGTTTACAGGCTAATAGCAATTGGACTAGGGCACAAATGCTATCAATCTCCCACTTGCCCCTAGTTCCAATCTAAGTCCCAATCTATACCCATTGACCTAACATGTTTATCATGTTTTGCTCGTGGAAGAGCCTTGGTCAAGGGGTCGGCTGTGTTATCATCAGTTGCAACGTAGTTGATCTTCACGTCACCTCTAGCAACAATGTCGCGGATGATGTGATACTTTCTGAGTACATGTATGGATCTGTCATGTGCCCTGGGTTCCTTAGCTTGCGCAATGGCCCCGGTGTTGTCACAATATAAGTTTACTGGGTTAGATGGGTTTTTAATTACACCTAAACCCAGCCATGAAACTCCTGATCCATACAGCCTCTTTTGCCGCTTCAGATGCGGCAATGTACTCAGCTTCGGTCGTAGAGTCGGTAATGGTGTTCTGCTTCTTGCTTTTCAGCTGAAAGCTCCACCGTTCAACATAAACATATAACCCAACTGCCTTTTAAAGTCATCGGGGTCTGTCTACAAAAACTAGCGTCAACATATCCTTTGACGACTAGATCATCATTTCTTCCCTCGTATACAAGAAAAGCGTCTTTGGTTTTTCTCAAAAATTGAGAATCGCCTTGACGGCAATCCAATGTTCCTCACCGGGTTTGGACTGATGTCTACTGGTACAGCTTAGGGCAAACGAGACATCTGGTCTCGTACATATCATGGCATACATTATGGACCCTATAGCCGAAACATATGGGATCTCATTCATTCTTGCTAGCTCTGCAGGTGTCTCAGCACACTACTTCTTGCTTAGCTTTATGCCATGACGCATGGGCAGCAGTCCTTTCTTTGAATCT
Source organism: Geranium rotundifolium (assembly GCA_963920655.1). Taxonomy (NCBI): domain Eukaryota; kingdom Viridiplantae; phylum Streptophyta; class Magnoliopsida; order Geraniales; family Geraniaceae; genus Geranium; species Geranium rotundifolium. The sequence continues at coordinate 25,490,549 of OY987317.1, read as the reverse complement.
TGCATCGAGAATCTTCTCAATACTTTGCTCCCATCTGCCCTTTTATATACGCAAGGTTCATCATCGTTCTTGATGAAGCCAAACTGTTTCACAACTTCATCAAAACGTTCATTCCAACTCCGAGATGCTTGCTTCAAACCATAAATTGATTTGAGCAACTTGCAAATCTTTCCCTTATTCTTAGGATCCTCAAAACCCTCAGGCTGGGACATATAAACGTCCTCAACTAACCTCCCGTTGAAGAAGGCGGTTTTGACGTCCATTTGCCATATCTCAAAATTGCTACTGGAGAAAAGGTCTCTTCATAGTCAATTCCGTGGATTTGCCTATAACCATTTGCTACCAGTCTTGCTTTATAGGTCTGAGGTTTGCCATCCATGTCTATCTTTATTTTAAAGATTCATTTACACCCAATGACTTTTACGTCAGGGGTATGTTCCACCAAGTCCCACGCTTGATTATCTGACATGGATTGCATTTCTTCCCTCATGGCTTCCAGCCATTTCTTAGAGTCGATTCCGTCCTTATTAACTGTAGCTATTGGTTCTTGCTCAACGACTACTTCTGGTGGGTCGTCCAGTGGTTCCTGAGTGACCATCTCATCTAGAAATTCATTAAGATGAACAGCCCTCCCACTGACTGTCTTGGAAATAAATTCATTTTCCAAGAATGTCCCACCTTGATTATGAATGCGGCCGTTTGCAGAGCGTAACCCCAGAAGGAGATCGGGAGATCAGTGAGACTTAACATCGATCGAACCATATCCAACAATGTCTGATTCCTTTGCTCAGACACACCATTGAGTTGCGGTGTTCTTGGCGGAGTCCACTGAGTAGTATTCCACTTTCTGTAAGAAACTCTTCGGATAAGTATTCTCCACCCCGATCAGAACGGAGTGCCTTGACACTTTTTCCGATTTGGTTTTCTACTTCAGTCCTAGACTCCTTGAATTTATCAAAGGCTTTGGACTTATGTCTTATGAGATAGACATAATCATATCTACTAAAATCATCAGTAAACGTGATAAAGTAGCCTAAACCACCTCTGGCTGGTGTACTCATTTGGTCCACATACGTTTGAATGTATTAGACCTAATAGATCACCTGCCCTCTCACCTAAACCAGTGAAGGGCATTTCAGTCATCTTGCCCATTAAACAAGCTTCGCATCTATCAATCGTTTGGTATTCGAATTGACTTAGAAGTCCGCACTTATGAAGCGCTGAGATGCGTTTCTCATTTATGTGACCTAAACGACAATGCCAGATTAGAGTTTGGTCTAAATCATGAGCTTTAAACCTCTTAGCAATTATATTATAGAGCATGTTGGATCTCGAGTTTTGCATATTCAATATGTATAAACCTCCAACAGTGTGAGCATTGCCTTAAAACATGTTGTTGCGCATAATATTAAAAAACCCGTTCTTAATATTAAAATAATAACCTTCCTTTTCAAGAAGAGATATTGAAATAATATTCCTGATGAAAACAGGTACGCAAAACACATCAAAAGGTTCAATTACAAGCCCACTAGGTAGAACAATGTCAACAGAACCCACGGCAGTTGCGGTAACTCTCACGTTGTTCCCAACTCTTAGGTCCACCTCGCTTTCCCCATATCTCTTCTACTATTCTACACTTGTATATCCGTACAGGCATGAGACTCAGCTCCAGTGTCTAGTACCCAAGCATTTATAGTAGAAAGATTTAGCTCTAATGGAATACTTGACGAAGTAGCGGCCCCACCGCCCTTCCTCTGATCATCCTTCAGCTGCTGACAGTCTTTCTTCCAGTGACCAGGCTTTTGGCAGTAGAAACAGACCGACTCCTTTGCCTTCCCCTTGCCTTTTACGGGCATGGAAGGTTTAGGAATAAATGGTCGTCTGATCTTTCTTGCCAGGTGCATTGGGGCTTTACCCTTGTCACCACCAGCTTTGAAGCTGGATCCCTTCATACGTAGGACGTGTGGACCTACGGAGCTGCCTGCTGACATCTTGCAGGCAATGAGTTCTCGGAGAACAGTGTATTTTTCAATACGTACTTTCTCTTTGAACATATCCTTGATCTGTACAAACATTGCAAACGGATCATGGGATAGCTCCATAAACTGCTTCTGGAGGTCCGCCTCCATGCAGCCCAGCATGACACACGCAACGTCGATAGAGTCGCTAAGGTGTTTCTGGTACGCATCCTTAACGACCCTCGTTGCGTTGGCAGCTGGCTCCACCGGGATAGCCTTATCAAGGACGTACTCCCTGCGTTCCAACTTTAACACAAGTCGTAAATTTCTGTCCCAGTCCAGATAATTTGTCCCATTGAGTTTACACTTTTCGAGTATAGTCCTCAACGACAAATTAGACGAGTTTGTTGAATTACTAGCCATTTCTACACGAAGAAAGTAAATTTAATCAGAATAGTTGAATAAATTTACGAAGATCCGAATTAAACACCAACCATAAGATTCTAAGGTTTTAGAATCTTAAACCAAGATCCCTTATTCGTCATTTGAAGTACGCTAAGGTGCACCGCTCCAATTGACTTATTTAGGTAGGACGTCCGTCCAATTACAACCCGTGTAACTCTTAGTCAGGGTATGTGCAAAAGCACACGGCTTACCCTTCCGATGCCCCAGCTCGACCTCAGGCCAAGAATCGTGGTCGAGTCAACCAACCTTCACTAACGAGCAAACTTTGTGCAGATGCTCCGCTAAGGCGCACGACACCGATAAAATGTTTCTACATGGGTGTGAATTTGGGTGGCATCTCACTTGACTCAAATTCGCTTGTAAATTGGTTGTGCTTAATAATTCGAAAGTATTTGGTACAATTACGAATCCGTCATCAACAATCCGTGTTGTGACGTTTCTAATTATATCACATACTATCTTCATTTGAAACCGTCATTTGCAACCCGTGCAAGCACGTTTCAAATTTGAACTCATCCATCACAACCCGTGCAATGATAGTTCACAACGCTTTAAACATGCAAACAATTAAAGTCGATTTTAATCTTTGCATGTGAGGTGATGGCTTATAAACTTATAAGCTAATCATGCAAGCATGTTATTAATTAAATAATTCAAGCAAGCATTCATAAAGCGTTAAATATGCATTTTATAGCCCATCCTAATCTTAGGATTCTACGAGTCTTCACATCTTCTCGTCTTTCTCATTCGGGCTCCCACTAGCTCTTGGACTTTCTCCAAGACCGTCATTGTGCTCGATTTTCCATCCTTCTCGTCTTTGAGTAATAATTACAATTAACACTCGGTTCGTAGACCGGATAAAAAATAATTACACTTTATGGGCTCGAATAAAAGAATAATTACACGCTAACACTAATGGTATGCAAACCGTGAAAGCGATAAAATCTAATGGGCTACTAATGCATCATACATTTCATCACATCATCCAACATGTTATCACACAAACATGTTATCAAATAATATGCAATAATTCCAGTTTTAATTTTGCCAAGTTGCTTGGTCGGGTTTATCGAAACTAGACCTTTTCGAAAAACGGTTTATCGAAACCGATTAAATTTTGAAAGTTTTCGAAATATTGGATCGCGGGTTCATCCACAGACATAATCAACGTGCACGAACCAAGACGGGCCAAGCCAATGGGCCGAAGCCCATTTGGCCGAGCCCAACACCACGGCTCGGTTTGGGCCTTGGAAGGCCCAAGCCGAGCTTGCCCCCACTCTCGGCCTCGGCCAAGAGTGGGGACGGGTCCGGTCACCGCCGGCCTCCCCGGCCTTCGGTGACCTCCGTCCGGTACCCCCGATCCGGCTCCCCGAGAGTCTCTTCTCGGACCCGACAAATCCAATAATTTCCGAAAAATTCCAAATTCAATATATATTTTCCAAAAATAACATATTTCATGCAATTATCCCAAAAAGCATTAAAATCATGTTATCAACAATTATGGCATTTATATCATTACAAAACCGAAATAACAAACAAGGATCTCGGAGTGGTAGACCGGCTCTGATACCACTGTTGGGTTCCGGGGCATCCTAATTACGTTCATGGCAGCGGAAGCAACCTATAAACCGCCCCTAACCTGCGCAAGATCGACTACCAAGTTAGATCCTTAGGAAATCGAGTTTTCGGATTTTACCAGAATCTGCCCGGCAGAAAACCGAGACTTTGAAGCTCTATATCTCGATCTAAAGATCTCCAATTGCTTCGGTTCTTTTTGTAGATTAAACCTCAGCCAATTCCCTACATCTTTTGTGTTTTTCTCCGAATCCAGTTCGGACGAGAAGACCTCCGTTTGGAGCAAAACATTTTTCCCAACTCGCTGGACAGACTCTGCAGACCAGTCTGCTTCTCGGCCTTGTATCTCCCAAACCAGCGCTCTTTTGGAAAATCAGTATTTCACAAAAATTGTAGCTCTTGGACTTATCTTTCCAAAGCCGCAAGTTTCAGGTCAATCAGAGCTCGGACGAAGCGGCTATGAATCATGCATTGTCGGTCGCCGGAACTGGACAATCTGGACAGTTTCTCCATTTTGCATTTAGTCTTCGTTGAATCGATAAAGAAGAACGTTCGGATCTTCTTCTCTAAAGCAAGTCTACACCAAGGGGATGATCTTGATGATCCCTCACTTAATTGCCTACTAGAACAATTAAATGAAGAACAAGAGAGCAAGAAGAAGAGGAGGAAGAGTTGTGAGAGAGAGAGAGAGCTTGTAAGAGTTGTGTGATTCTTTTATTAATGAATGAATACTAGATATTTCAATTCATCATCCAACAAGCATGGGTCAAAAGTGATTGGTATGGGCTTAAAGGTGCTTTAACCCATACCCCTTAAATCACTCACCTCTTAATCCACAATCACCAACCAAGCATGGTGTTGTGTGGCCCCCACACATGGACCCACCATGTGGGCCGGCCAAGTGGGCTTATTGGGCCCTTAACGGGCCCTTGTTTGGGCCGGCCATGAGGCCTCATGGGCCGAGCCCAATGGGCTCGCCCGTGTGGTCTCATGCCGTGTCCAAAAGTCGCCCGACCCTTTTGTCGTTACTTATCAAACAAAGTCCGACGCGACATCGACGAAAAACTCAGTTTTCTCGATTCGCTAATTATTCTCTCAAACCGAACCCATGACACAAAACCTTCAGTTTTGTCCATGTATTGCTCCTCAAGAAACGTTAAGGTTTCCTTGTCTCAAGTTATCCGTCTTGAATGTGTGTGACCCTCTAGGCTCATGCCACCGTTGGCAGATCGGCGCAAAAGATCGCTCTTGCCCGATCCATCATAAGTGGTCTCTAGTAAGACGTTATGATTACCCAAGGTGCATGACGATCGATGATTCGACTTAACCTTGTGCGTACAAGTCACTATCCTATTATCTCTAGATATCCCGATTGATCACAAGGCATAGAGCCGTCACCCTTGTTTAATCAATCATTGTTACTTGATATGTGAGATGGCTGAGAACTGATAACCCGTATCATCGGCATGGCCATGCTCTTACTCTCAGTCAGTCTCCATCAGGAGGCCTTTTAACGGATATCTTTCCCATACCGTAGTATGAGGGATAAATCCCTTAGTCGTCTTTCGTGTCACTCATGCAACCCGTTCCGCCACCCAATCATGCCCTTTATTGCAATCCTGTCACAGAAAGCGTTAGGCGCAAGTTAAAGCTGCACGGTCATTGCATAGTGATCACAAAGACTCCTTGGTCTAAGGATGTCGTGACAAGCTATCGCATTTGAATATGTTCATGGCTTAATCTATGAAAACACTATTCAAAGCGGGTCGTCTGATATCAATCACCTCATGATATCTATGATATGATTCTGGGATCCCTCATCCCTATGACAAGTAGAACTACGTCATTAAGAACCATCCTCATACTGGTCGGTTCTAAGGAAGCATGTTTTGACTAGGGACTCGTTAAGTGTGATCCGTACAGATTTATGGTTCTACTACTTTAGTGGTCATAAATCAGATCATGCTTAACATATTACTTCAACACATAAGTTATACAAAGCCGTTTTATATATATATATATATATATATATATATATATATATATATATATATATATATATATATATATATATATGTATATATTACAAACGATGATAATGTACATAGACGTTTACAGGCTAATAGCAATTGGACTAGAGCACAAATGATATCACGTATAATCAAATTCATTAAAAAAATTATTGGAATTTGATCTTATTTAGTTAATGAATCGGATCTTAAAAAGTGATATGTTGATTAACGTGTACTGAAATTAGTTTAAGAAAAGAATTTTAATCTAACAAAATTTTAATTTATATTAAAACAAATTGTTGCAATTTTTAAATGATTTCTAAAATAGAATAATATTCGTTTTATTGAAGGAGACGTCATGTGAAAATTTTCCATATATATAGATTTTCTAAAAAGCCCATGGGATCGGATTGGAGACACCGACACCATCTGGTCACATGGAAAGCCCCTACTTTTGTGCTAGGCCTAACCCAATCCCCCAAATAGCCCATTTCACTCTTCTCAATCTTCACGGCCAATGTACCTATCCTCATACCTCTTATTCATTCTTTTTTAGGTCATTGTCTCTCCACTCATGAATTGAACTTTCATTTTTACATCACAAGTTACAAGTTAGGGTTGACTTTTTTTTCTATATCCTTGTATACTCCATACTCAAATTGTAACAACAAGCTTATCGTGTGAAATTATTAATATATTTTATTGATTATCCAACTATAATATAAATTATATATTTTGAGACATTTACTTTAAAATTTTGAGATTTTTGTTTTTGGACGGAGCCAAAAGTAGTTGTAATGTGTTAAAGAGAATATTACAAAAGCCTTAATGTTCATTGTCTGCTCATGTTTTTGTCTCCACTTATTTGATTTTACCTTATAGTGTTCACCCACCATGTGCGTTGTTTCGAGCTCATGTTCTTAAACAAACTTATTAATCAACTTTACTATTGACTTACAATGCCGTAGCAAATGTATAAGAATTGGCCACTTTAGACAACTTGAAGCCAATACTTTCTATTTTATATGATTAATTCAACAACAGGAGAATCATATATATACCACTTAGTATATGTCTGCCACTTTTACCGGTTTTGCATCAAAACTAAGTTTAATCCAAAATTTGCAAATAAATATATGAATAAATAATACTCGTATTCATATTGGTTAAAAAATCTAATTCCACGAGACAAATTAACAATAATATTTTTATATATGTATAATTCGAAATTTCTCTTGAATACACACATGTTATATTTTAAGAAACGGTTATGTCATGTACCCGATGAGGTACTTTTGGGGTTCATAGATACAGCTCCTACATGCATTTTATTGTTTCCAACTTAATTCAAATATGGTTATGTATTCAATATATAGCACCCATGTGAATTTTTGTTTGCATGTTAAATAACAATATATTAATCCTCACTTTCTCTCCCTCACTCCACAGTCCCACTACATATGGTTGAAATAGAAGTCTATTTTAAAGCTAAATTATGTGGTGAGTAATGATTTACTTTGTACATTTTCCATTCTCGCCACTCATTTATTCTTCTAATAGTATTATTTGAGTGAAAATAATTTATAATTATATTTTAGTTTTCATATTCTTTGCTATTTTCTAAATAATCCAACGACGACGAAACTTGTCCGCCACCACCAACAAATAAATATCTATGCAAAGTGATAAAGAAAATTATGGAACCTGGATCGTTCAGCCTAAAACCCACGTGCTTCTTTTTAAAACCCTATTTTATTACTGTAAATAAAGTCTATTTTTGTGATTGAAAATGAAGGTGTATTGGAACAAAAGTAATTACATTTGGGCAAGTGAAGAGAAACATGTGAAAAGAGTAGAGATCAAAACACGAGGCCACCACCATTTCCATTGGTCGAAACGCGATCGTCCCTTGGATCTCTCCACAGCCACAGCCACACACTCAAAACAAAACTGTTCAGCTTTCCCATCATGCACCACTAATAACGTAAGTAAAAACACAAATTTAAAAGGAAAGGTCAAAGAAAGAGAGAAAAATAGACATTTTAAAATTAAAAATAAAATCTTTTGTGTGCCTTTTTTTTGTTCATCTAATTTTATTAACTTTTGTTTACTATCCAATGAGAAATTTACAGGTGGTCATCGTGTTGGAGAGGGAAGCACGTGTCTTCCCCACCGGTGTTCCAGAGAAAATGGGCGTAGTTGGCGGCGTAGTAAGTGTTGGTCGGATCGGCGTTGATGGCTTCCAAGTAGGTCTCCTCGGCGGCCCATGTTTGGTCCCTCGCCTTCCACAGGAAGGTCGCGTACTTGCTCCACGCCTCCGCGTCCGGTGGCTCCACCTTTATGGCCCTCTTGAAGTACTCCTCCGCTCTGTCGTAGTCGTGACCCACCAGGTACAGGAACTGAGCGTAATTGGCGAGGAGGAGTGAGTTTTGTGGGTCTTGAGAGAGCCCTCTCTGGTACACCAGCTCTGTTCTGAAGTACTCGGCGTAGTCATCGTACGCTATCTCCGCCGTCACCGGAGAGACAAATCTCTTGACCGTGTCGTGATCCAGAGCCTCGTCTCTCACCATGGCCTGCAAGTCCGAAGCCTCCTCTACTATTGAGTTCCACAGACCTGTCTCTTCCTCGCTCGTCGATGAACCCAGAAACGTAGCGTACTGATCCGCCCTCCCTTCGCCGTCGGTTCCGCTCGCTATTCGACGGGCCTTCCCTCCGCCGCCTCCGCCTATTGAAGCTTCCATCCCCCTCGAAGAATCCAATTTGTGGTGCTCGATTACAGACACGGACTCTGTTGCTACGGCGTTGAAACTCGGTGGTGGGGCTGCGATTGCGACGTTACAGGCCATGGAGTGTACGGTGAAGTTTGCGAGTAGAATCATGACATAGACCATGAGCGTTGGTGTTTGCGAGAACACTTGCTGGAACAACCAGACGAAGGACGCGTGCAATTCTCTCTGTACACGCGCCAAGATCCCCTGTAAATCCTCAAAGTAGAGAGCCTCCCTCATCTGCAATGTGAAGCTCTGAAGCTCCCGAATGATGAACACCATAGAAGAAAACGCCTTCTTCACTGAGCAATAAGCTGATTCTCCGGCTTCCCTCAACCCATCCTCCCACTGCATCTTCCTCTTGATGATCCGGAGGGACAAAGGAAGCTCCACGCTGTTGGCCTTTCTCTCTATGCTCGACGCCCAATCTGCCTCATCCTCCGGATTCGGAAACTGTTGTTGTCTCTGCCGATTCTGTACAAAGTTGACGCTACTGTTGATTCGGGAACACTCCTTGCCGAAACCGCTGTGATTCCCCCTGAAATTAGGAGCGAACCCAGATTCCGAATCCATGGAAAGGTCGTCGTTGGAAAGTTGGAATCTGAGGGCCAATTCCTGAATCTTCTTGGAGAACTCTTCGTCCGAGGACGCATCGAATCTGGCGCTGCAAGCTCTCAGCGAAGATCGAGACCTCTGGAGCTGAGTCGATGGGGCACCGAACAGATCTGACCGCTCCACTCGAAAAACCAAGGCACCGGCGTCGCGGCGGCGATTTTGATTTCGTCGTCTTGAGGATGGAGAAGAAATTACGGACGCTAGAGTTTGAGAGGACGAGGTGCAGTGAGGAACTATCGGCTGCGTCCATTGAAAAGATGTGCCCGCCATTGGAAACCAAACTTTCGCCGATCCGGAAAATAAGCCTTCGTCTTTCTATGTTTCAACTGATTCGAACCTGAAATTAATAGTTAGCCAAATTGCTTCTAACAGATTCTCAAAAACAACGCCATTTCCACGACTATTTCATTTTCCCATCAAACAAACAAAAAATTTAATAGAATTTTTCATAGGCCACGAAATGCAAAATACTCCTTCAATTAATGAATTTGATGGGAGCATAGACGAGAAAAGGGATCGGAGAAAACGAGGGTGGATGATTACCTTGGAAATGTACAAAATAGAGTGAATATTTAGCGGCGAATGAAAAAAGTGAAGCAGCAGCGTAGCTTCACTTTTTTTATCAGGGAGAGAGAGGGGTGATGGTCCTATATATATATTGTGAGGGTAGCGTATATCGTATGAACCGGAGGTACAGGTAGCCCGTCACATGACCGAGTCAGCTGCCTTTTTCACCGAAACTAATTTCATCTTCTCCTAATTCAGTCTTCACACCGTCACCCGCCTACCTTCACGGCCTCTCTTCAATCTCATCGCACCGCTCTTCACGTCCCACGTCCTATCACCCACCTTCTTTCCCACATCACTTGACCACTAAATTATTCAATTAGGCACTGTCATTTATTACAATTTCATTGTGATTTTTGCTGTTAACTTTGTTGCCTATTTTGTGGTTTTACTGCTTCTTCAATTATTAATTGAAAGGGAAAACAAATATTATTTTTAATTCACTTCTTAAAATGACTTTTAAGACGGTTACAGTAATTCAGTTCCCAAGATGTATCTTAACAATTATACGTTATATTCTTATTTCATGTAAAAATGAAAATGTATTGTTAATTACAAAATGTGTCATGTTATTTATATTTTTTTAATGTGCATAATTTTATAAAAATAAAAAAATTGTTCCTAAATTTATAATAATTTTGAAAAATAATTTTTTACTTAAAAATTATAATTATAATGTTTGATAATACAAATTTTGGTTAGAAAATAAAGAGGAAAATGATATTAAATTACACGACTTTAATACTTTGGTACTTGAACTATTTTCTTTTCAATCTAGTACCCTAGATATCATTTTGGAACAATCTACTATACAATACCAAAATAACTAAATTACACCTAGTTGAACCGTAATTATACCTAATCATATCGAGGAAGCCAGCCTAATTGAAAAACCGCAATTGGGTCAACTCAAATTCAAAATCCATAGTATAACTTGTTCATTTGGGAGAGAATGGGTTGGACCAGGCAATTCAATTTGAGTCGGTCTAGTTAGACTGGTTTTCATAAACAATAGATATTTTAGATGTAAGTTGTCTCAAAATAAAAAGTGAATATAATACAAAAGTGTCAAAACAATATAATTATGTATAGTAGACTGTCATTTTCTCGAAATAAAAATAAAATAAATTAATTATAATTTCAGGAATAATTTCATTATTTTAAAAAAAATATACACATTTTAAAAATATAGGTAGACAACGGTTGTTTTTTTTTTTTTGTAAACAACAATACACGTTTATGCAAAAATGTTAAATAACACAATTTTCTCAAATAAAAATATACAAATGTTCATGCTTTAGGGAGACAGGCGTTACCGACCTAGTAGCGTGGATAAAATATGATATCATCTTTATTCTTGTACCGAATAAAATTCAAATAACATTTTATTAATTTACAGATTTTTTATTGTTATTTGTATTCCCCATGAGTTGTTGCTTTCCTGTTGTGTGTTATTTACTGGGGATAAAGACAAAATAATGCTAGAATTGTAGTACAAAAGTTAAATATCAAGTTGAGCAATTGACGGTCGAAAATAAAAGCTCAATGACATGAAAGCTGTGTACCCACTTGCAGTTGCAGAGATTTTTCAGGTTTCAATCGTTAAAATTTAAACATTTAAGAGAATTGTGACGTTGACGGTGATGCTATATTTAATTAACGGCCAAAATTAGCCCAGACATAACTCTGTGAGTGATGATGCCTTTTATTAAACTTGATGGCTTCTAAAATATCTGTTTTGTTTCAGTTTCCATCTGCTTTTATTTGGTTATGGACTGTCTTTTCAACAATACTACTTTATGGCTGATGCATTATATTGAGTAATGTTCATAAACTAACAGTTTTTGAGAGACTTTATTGTGTAATTATTTACATGGCTAATATTTTCATTCACGTCTATGCATTATATCTCTATCTTTTTTTCTCTATTCAATATTACAATGGATAGTCCACAAATAAATTAATTATTTAGCTTTTCCTGATTTTAAATTCAATATATATCTTTGTTTTACAAAATTTCAAATTTGATATTTATCACCATGTTATTTTATCAAGACATTTTTAGACGAACTTATTGTAGCCCTCGGCCTAACCTCTTTATAACCAAACTGACTACACGTGACTCATTCATCGACTGTAACCTGTGGCAGAGTTTGAGCTCATCCATCCCCATGTTCACATCAAGCGAGAAACCTCATACAGAACATGTTTTGTTCATCGGAACAGGTCGTTGAAAGTATTATGCAAGAAGAAAATAGTTTGAAAATTTGGTAGATATTTGAAGGCATTTGACAATTTTCATAGAGTTTATGTCAGAATTAACTACAGTTATCTTGTTTATAATAAAATAGAAGTTGAGTTTTCGTTGTTAAAGGTGTAAAGTATTATAAATGAATTTTTTTTATGATAAATATCTTCGTTTTTAAGGTCATTTATGTCTCTTAAACCTTTACTTTCAACTCCCTCACAAAATTATATCACTAATAGAGTGAAGAAGATAATAAAGAGATGAATGTGGCCATATATTGAAATAGATATGGAATTGTACCCTTTAGATCGGTCAAAGGGTTTGGTTCAATTTACCTTTGAATTGATGGCCATACTTCCCCTTCTCAACTTCTTTCATTTTATCTTCACTCTCCAGCGGCTAGAGAACTCATCAACTACGAAAAGTGACTAGAGAGGCGTACATGAAAATTTTTACTATACCCGATGGTCTAAAAAAATTCAATTTACTATATTTGATTGACTACGAATTACAATTTAGTTTGATACCATTAAATTTTAAATTAAATTTTTTATGAAAGTGTAAAATGTTTAAAATATACATGACTATTCATCAAATTTTCAAAAACATACCCTATATTTAAATTTCTAAATTTTCATTCTTTCCCTTTTTCCTTCTTTATTTTTTTTGTTTTGTGCTCTCCATTACATTTATTTGATGCACATGTTTAGATGCATAAAAAAGAGGAATGTGTGGTTATAAATACAGGATTTCAAATTTTGGTCAAATGTAATTTTATTGCACAGTTCCTATGATTTATTATTTTTTAATTCATTCATAAACAAATGTAAAATTTGAATTATGAAGTGATTACATTTAATAAACGTAAGGGAAAATGACACTTTTATGCACCTAAATATACACTTTTGACATTTTCATACTTTATATTTTTTTTTTCTTTTTTTAGGACCTTGAATTTTATTTTGGGATAATAATTCCAAAATAACCCTGAATCGAACCAAAATAAAATCTGGTCAAATGAAGAGAACCGGCCCAATTTTTAAAGAGTGTAAAAGACGAAGTTACCCTCAATTATTTATCAAATTTTCAAGTGAATGTCACCCTTTCTAATTTTTTTTATTTTCTCTCTTTACTCCATTTTTCTGTACTCTTCTTCTCCGGTGGTCGTCCCTCTGCCCCGAGACTTGTTGTCACAGCTCGACCATCTCCGCCACTGAGGCATGTGCTCCAAGTGGCGGTCCTCCGTCCCTCTCTGGTCGAGCACCAAAGGATCACGTGCAAGCTTTAACAAGCAATTGAAGAGCATGTGGGAGATAAAAGGTGAGGTTGTTCATGGGCAAGTGCATGGCTCACTACGACCGTGTCTTTAACCTTAAGAGCTTGGCGGCCAAATCCGTCCGATCTCCTTAAGGCTCGGTCTCGCATAATCATAAAAGGAGAGAGGGATGAGAAAGAATTCAAAATTTTCACTCGCCAGAAAGTGTGCCGGAACATATTTTCATGCACACTTTCCGGCGAGTGAAAATTTTGAATTCTTAAACACTTTCCGGCACCACCACCACCGCCTCAGCTCTGGCGCCGACCACAAAAACTGCCACCGATCCGGCCACATCCACCACCACTCCGGCCACCTCCACCGGTCATGCGTCGTCATCTCCGTCGGGGCGGTGTCCACCGCGCCCGCCTCCAGCTCGGCTACTTCCGTCGGCGTCGCCAGAGTCTTCAAGGTGGAGCAGGGGGCGGCGGAGGAGCAGGGGGAGAGGAGAGAGGTGGAGAGAGATGGGAGGAGGGGTATATTTTGAAAATTTGAAGTTATGCTTGACGTATCCCTAGTCGAGTACTTATCTATAAGTGACTAGTGTGATGATGACTTAAGATCAAGTCTTGCTGATCAAGGTAGTGGGACTACCAAAGTCATATCACGGATATCATTTGGAGGATGATATTGGATGACCCGCGGTGGAGTATGCCGCATAATTTTAGTCACCAACGCATACTCTGTCGTCGTGTGATCACTACCTTAATACCTTGGAGCGAGCGGCTCACATTCATGTCACTCCATTAGTTTGACATGTCCTAACATTGCCTATAACAAGGCAGCCATAACGGACATCGTTGGCTATTAGACGGACTGTAGTGGGAGTGCACATTGCGTCTGAAGGGATTTGTTTCCCCATGGTGAGACGTGGTGAATGGTATGGTTCAGGGCCCCTTGATGAGTGTGAGGCCGCACCAATACGTATTAGTCTACTCGAAATTCGAGGAACTAGATCGAATACATGAGGATGACGATTTTATGCCTTATACGATCTCAGATGCCTTAAAGCAAACAAATGGTTAGTGATACAGATGACATACAGGAGATATCGAACCGATCGATACACTCGTGGACAAAGGGTAATCACTACGTCTTACTGGAGGCCACTGGTGATGGATCGGGTGAGATCGGTTCTCACGCCGATCTGCCAATGGGTCACGGGCCTACAGGGTCACATGCTAGTGGAAAGAACCGAAACTTCTCGATAGGACTCAAGAATTCCTAAATGGGTGGAATAGAAATGTGGCAATGTGGGTGGTAATTGACACTTTTGTGGTGTCGATCGACGCACGCCACATAGGGTGTCGATCGGAGCCATCGTCAATAGGGTGTCGATCGACACCTTGGTGGTGTCGATCGGGGCCATCGCCAATGGAGTGTCGATCGACACCTTTGTTCTCAGAGGAGTATCGACCGACACCATACGCGGACGGAATGAGCCCTAGAGGCCCTCACCCAAGCCTATAAATATAGGCTTGGGGTGAGAGCCTCCATAAGCTTTATAGAGCACATTTGCTATTCACCCAAAATGTTTCTTCTAGCTCTCTCATTGAGAATAGAAGAACAAGAGAGAAAAAGAGGCCACCAAGGAAACTAGTGATTCTTGTGGAAGTCTTAGTTTCGCAAGGTTCGAGCCGAATTGTGTGTGTACTCGTAGAGAACGAGTCCAAGAAATCGTTTTGAGATCGAATTTGTGAGTTTTCCGCTAGAATACGAGAGGTAAAAATCCGATCTTTGCTCGTTCTAATGACTCATCTATTGATTGCAAACGTTCCTATAGTGGGTTCTCGATTAATTATCGTCGCTTTTGATGTGCTTGAGATCTCGGGTACCCAACAATTTTCCCTATATGTATTATGTTTTTAGATTTGCATATAAGAAATGATTTGCCAATGAGAGCATTAGTTGTTGTTCATTTGTCAATAATTAATCATGACAAAATTTTGTATTAAAGTAGATGATAACTCATTATAAAAGTGGGATAGTGGATATCACTTTTTAAAATTGTTCGTACCTTTTTACGCGAGTCGTTAGAGTGAAGTTCTTTTCTCATATGGAAGGTTATTCTAAGCGTTGAAAACTTGTTGACGAACCAATAGAATAGTGTTTATTTATACTTGAAGCCTTTTTTTTTAGTTAAGGATTAGCTGGATCAATAATTTAAGTGTTTAAAAGGTTAAATATTCAATTCACAAATAATATTTCCCAAACAAAGTTTTTTGTTGTTCAAGTCTTACAAGGAGTTAAAGACCAAAAGAGGTAAAGTCTTGTGGGAAGTTTAAATATACATAAGCTTTTTGGGCCCGTTTTACACATAAGGTAGATTTAGGGAACAACTTCATTAGAAAACAACGCATAGTTCTTGCTTTTTGCGTACATTAGGGAATATACTAGCACCATTTAAGTTCGACATATAAGTCTTCACTTGAAAAACTCAAATGTTTACAATATATTTAAACAAAAATAATCTAATGATAAAGATTTTATTGGGAAACTTTTGAAAATCACATTCAAATTTCAGGCACAATATATACAAGAAAAAATGTTTCATGGTGAAGGGTAATTATCTAAGGCCATAATCACTTCAAATTTAACCATCAAGTTAAATTTAAAAAAATGTGCAAGAGATACATTAATACACCAAAATTTTTCATTTTTATTATAATTTACAAGTACAATCAAGTTTAACTTATTTAAAAAAGAAGTTTAAATTACTTTTTTGAAGAGAAATAATTAATATGCAAAGTATAACTTAATCTTGTTCAATAAGACACTATCAGTTTATTATTTTCTAACGGCGCAATTAAAGTTTGTGCGCCGTTTGAAAGAAAACTAGTAACAGCGCACAGATAAAGTGCGCCGTTACAAACATTTGTGACGGCGCACAAATCCCGTGCGCCGTTACAAATGTTTCTAACGGTGCACTTTATCCGTGCGCCGTTACTAGCGCAAATTTGTAACGGCGCACACCGTAATGTGCGCCGTTACAAAAGGTATTGACCGTTGACCATTTTGTTGCCGTTATGGAAAACGGTCGGAAATCAAGCCATTGTTGTTACCGTTACTTTGTAACGGCGCATCTAGATATGTGCGCCGTTACAAGCAATTTTGTAACGGCGCACATGTTCTTGTGCGCCGTTACTAAAATGTAGTATAAATCTTTGCAGAACCTCCCCTTTCTTCTTCCTACAACTTCTCACAACAAATTTTCTCTCGACAAGGGTAATTTCGTAATTTCGATAGGTTATAAATTTTCCAGAGCACCCTCACACAAATCTCCCGACAAGGTATGTACATATTTTTAAATAATGCAATATATAAAACTGCAAATTTATATATAATTTCATATGAATTGTATGGTTTTGCTTGTATGAATAAATTGCATGCTAAATTTATTAATTTAGTTTTGAAATTGATGAAATAAATTATCCGATTCCATGAATTGCATGATAACATTAGTGTAAATTCTCCCGATTCCATGAATTGCATGATAACATTAGGGTAAATTCTCCCGATTCCATTAATTGCATGATAACATTAGGGTAAATTCTCCCGATTCCATTATGTGCATGATAACATTACATTAGGGTATTTGATCATAAATGACCAAACAATGGTATTTTGGTCATTTATGACCTAATTAGGGGTATTTTGGTCATTTATGACCTAATTAGGGGTAATTTGGTCATTTATGACCTAATTAGGGGTAATTTGGTCATAAATGACAAAACAAGGGTAATTAGGTCATTTATGTGAATTAGAAGGTACGTACATATTTTTAAATAATGCAATATTATGTAAATTAGTATAGTTAGTGTGATTTATGTGAAATAGTGCATATATTCTACATTATTATTTTTGTTGTGATTTTGGAGAAATAATAATGAATATTAATGACATTTTTGGTATATAGTTATCTAATATTAATTGTTAACCGAATTTATATATATATATATATATATATATATATATATATATATATATATATATATGTATATATTACATATATAGAATGGATCGGAGATGGATAGGATTCGTAAAAATGAGTGAGGAATGGATGAACGGATTAAGTAGTTTTGTAAAATTTGCGAGGAAAAACGCTCCAAGAGATGGTGTGGGGCGTTTCAAGTGTCCATGCACGAGGTGTTGTAATTCTGCTTGGCATGATATGGACACCATTTGCGATCATATATTGAGGACAGATTTTTTTAGATCGTATAATGTGTGGTTCCATCATGGCGAAGCCGAAGGAGCTAGCTCGAGCCGGAATTGGGATATCAGTTTGAGGGAAACATCGGCGAATCGGCCTTGTTCGACGTCGGACAACAATCCAGTATACGTTGATCCTGTGCATCAGCTCGTGGATGATGTAGACCCAACTAGAGATGTAAGGATTGACGAGGACGAGGACGAGGACGAAGACGAGAACGAGGATAAGGACGAGGACGAACAACAGAACATTGGAATAATAACCGAAGTCGAGGAGGGAGTCGCTAAGACAACCATGACAGCATACAACCGGTTGGTGACGGAGTCGCAAAAGTCGTTGTATGAAAATAGTGAGGATACTTCTTTAGCAGCAATGTTAAGGATGTTGTCCATCAAGCAGAGCACCGGGATGTCTGACGAAGCTTTTACCAAGGTTGCCAAAGATTATTGTTCTACGTTACCCCAACCTAATACGTATCCATCTAGCTATGCAGCGGCGAAGCAGAAAATGAAGGCAATCCAACTGCCACACGTGAAATATGATGCATATCTGTACGGATGCACTTTGTACTACGGAACACTATCGCAACTCTAGACATGTGGCGTTTGTGGAGAAGCACGATACGCTAAAGTGGGAAAAAAATTTGTTCCGAAAAAGACGTTGTGGTACTTCCCATTGACTCCTCGACTTCAACGTTTATATCTTGCCCCAGAGACGGCTGAGTGGATGCGATGGCACAAGGAGCGGGAGAATGAGGACGATGAAATATTAGTACATTCATCGGACGGTGCGGATTGGATTCATTTTGACGCTAAATACCTAGTATTTTCTGGAGAAATACGGAACGTGCGGCTAGCGCTGTCATCCAACGGGTTCTCTCCATACGGGCCTAATGCGGCGAGTTACAGTTTGTGGCCTGTAGTCGGTATCCCATTGAATTTTCCGCCCTCGATGGCTATGAGAAATGAGTATAACATCCTCACCATGTTGATATCTGGTCCAAAATCACCGAAGAAATGCTTAAATAACTTCATGCGTCCGCTGATTGATGAGTTGAAACATTTGTGGGAGCACGGAGCTGTCACGTGGGATGGTTCTAAGAAAGAGGCTTTCATCATGCGATCTTTCTTCTTCCGCTGATTGAGGCTTTCAAAATTTGTAACGGCGCACCCTAATATGTGCGCCGTTACAAAATCGTAGATAAATGGGCAGAGTCCTCTTTCTTCTTCCTCCTCTGTTTTTTCCGATACCCTCTTCCACTTCGGTCTTTCTTTCTCCTCTGTCGCCTTCCCATCGCCGTCCCATCCCGCCGTCGCCGGACCTTCCCGTCAAAGAGGTAAGTTTAGTTTTTCAAAACCCATTTTTTAGATTATTGTTTAATAATTGTTAGAATTGGAATAATTGTTAGATTTTTAGGTAAGTTTAATAATTGTTAGATTTTTGTATGATAATTTAGTTAGAATTTTGTATGAATTTAGTATGAATTTAGCCCCTAATTTTGTATGAATGCCCATTAGGGGTATTTTTGGAATTATTAAAAAATGCCCATTAGGGGTATTTTTGGAATTATTAAAAAAATGCCCATTGGGGGTATTTTTGGAATTATTAAAAAAAATGCCCATTAGGGGTATTTTTGGAATTATTAAAAAAATGCGGTAATTCGGTCAATTTTGGCCGAATTAGGAGTAATTCGGTCAATTTGACCAAAAAGGGTAATTCGGTCAATTCCGGCCGAATTAAGGGTAACTCGGTCAATTTGACCTTAAAAGGGTAATTCAGTCAATTCCGGCCGAATTAGGGGTAATTCAGTCATTTTGACCTTAAAAGGGTAATTCGGTCAATTCCGGCCGAATTAGGGTTATTTCGGTCAATTTGACCTAAAAAGGGTAATTCGGTCAATTCTGGCCAAATTATAACGGCGCAGAAAACCTCTGTAACGGCGCACTTAACGTGCGCCGTTACAAAAGGAAAAACTGACAGTGAGAAATAACTTTCCGTTCACTATTTGGGTAAAAAAATTATTATGGTTAATTTTTAAATGAACAAAAAAATCACTCATGTTTCTTATTCATTTTATTTTATAGTACATAATAAAAGGACTAAATTGCCGGTATTTTTATTTTAAATTTTAAAAGGAATGTCATTGTACCGTTTATCTTTCTTTTTTTATCAGCACTGTACCATTTATCTACTAATCAAATTTTAAAGATCCATCTCTCCGAGGATGACCTTTTGCGGTCTAACCCAACTCTATCTAGTTCGATGTGTTTTTGTTGTTTAATTTTGGTTTTTGATTACAGGTTTTATAATTAGATATTCATTATGTGGGTTTTTAAAGATTTTTTTTGCTTGGCAAAAATTATATTGATGAACTAGCATTCAAATTCAAGTCGGAAATAAGACTAAAATGTTACGATACAAATAATGAGAGATTTGAAAACATTGAGACTAGAGGTAGAATAACGAAAATCCTAATTGATGAGCGTTTTCTTAAGATATAATTCCGCTAAGGTTTATCTCGTGAGTCTTTATTGCTATTTAATTATTATTCATGTTGGATTTCAATTTCAAGTAAGTTGCAGATGAAGTAATCATATTGGGTCCATAGATCTAGCTCCAATTATCGCCTATGGATTCTTGTTTTAGTAATTGAATGTTGAAAAATTATCACTTTTTGCTTGCAAATTTCCTTGGCCTCTGATTGCTCTTCGGTAAACACAGCCCCCAAATGATGATTTTGACCAATTTTGGAGAGAAGATGTCGTCATGGAAAACATGAAAAGATACAATTTCTTGAAGAAAGTAATTGGGTGAATATAGCAAGTGAGAGAGAAGAAAAGAGCTAGAGAAATGAGAGAGATTAAGAATTTTACTATACAACGACATTTTTAAAAAGAAATATATTTTACTGGTTTTACAACAGTCAACGGCAAAAAAATCTATTTACAATGGAAAGAAAACAAATTAAATTTTGAGTAGACCAAAGAGACTGAGTTAAGCTTAAATGCACTTATATTATGAATGGAAAGTATTTTATGTACTCATATGTGTTTTCTCAAAAATTGGATCGATTCGCGTCGAAATTGGATTAGTTAAGTTGTTGAAAATATGTTATTTATCTTGTATTGTTTTATTTCATTACAAATTTTATACTTCGTTTGAGCTATAATAATTAAATCTTAACATTCAATTTTTGTTAATATTTTTTGGCTATTAATCGGAATTAAATTCGCCTAATTTAGCTTATAAATCGATCATAACTTAAAAAATCGAAACCAATCATTTCTAACCTTATAATACTGGAGATCGAACCGAAGAACCACACATTTCCCTCACATAATGATTTTAGGTATAGTTTCAAGAATCGAGAAATTAGAGGGTCGGGTCCGTTTCAGTTTAGAAACCATGCCTACTCCTAATGCCCACCCCTAATGACGGTTGTTCTGTATGATGAATATTATCTTTTACCATCACAATTGGTAGTACTTGTAAAGTTTTTGTTAGATACAGGGTTAGTTCATAAACACAAATTGAGCAATTAAATTATTCATTCATGCATGCAATAATTGAAACAATTGAAGAAGACGAACAAAATAAATAATGCTTTATTATATTGAATATCACCATAAAAATACATTAAGATTTACTTGACCTGATATTCGAGATCAGACGGATGAACTTGGTGAAAGAGGATTTCGTCAAGGCACGGTAGACCACTTTTCTTGAGACGATTATTGCTCCGTATAGGCAGCTCAGTCCCAAGATACAACGACGAACGAAATCAAACTCTAACTGAACTCCAGAGAGTAAGAGAGGAAGAGAGAGAGAGAGAGAGAGAGAGAGAAATACTTCCATTTTCTTAACAAGTAAAATTCTTCTTCTTTTTTAAGTAAGAGAATTTTTCAATTTTTAATGGAATAATTTGACCACTTATTTTCGAATAAGATATTCGAAAATTTGATTACCGAAAACTAGTAATATAATATTTTTCAATTACAACTTGACGAGGAGTCTTATGGGCCAAGACAAAAATATACATCTACTCAAGCCGTTTTTATCAATTTTTTTCTAGCAGTTTTGTGTAGAAAAAAGGTTGATACCAAAAATCATCCACTCATTGTCATCTCTTCTCTATTTCTTTCCACCAAACTTATACTGACTCAAGAATTATAAGACTCATGAACTCCGTTCTTCACAACTTAGACATGGAGACAAAATATAAAGGGTGACGAAATGGTCCAAGTTAACAGAAACTAATGTAGTAATTTAATTAGGGTGAGAGCGAAATCACAAGTTCACCTAATTGTCATTTTTATAAGAAGAAACGTATCATAAACTCAATATTAACAATTTAATAATCAGGGCAAAATTAGAATCACAAAACCAAGAGAACAAATCAAACTCACACAGAAGATAGCAATGCCAGTACCAAACACGTGTTTCCCCAATATATGCAAAAAGGCACTTCTAAACAACAACTTGCTCACTCTTTGTATCATGTCAATTCTTCCTATTTTTTTTGCGAGAGCTATGTTTTCTCGGTCTAGTTGCTGGTTTGACAGGAGAATGTCCCGTCATTTTTTGTTGGTATTTGTTTTGCGTAACTCTCGCAATTCAAGTTCTTTTTCCTCAAAAAAAATTTAAATTCACTAATGCTATTTTCTTAAAGTTACATTTAAATATTATTTATCCATAAAATTCTTCACAAGATTCCAACTCAAAATGTTAAGCTTGCATTTAAAATTTTAACTGCTTTATCATTCCATGTGATTAAATAAAAAAAAACTTTCCATCAATAGTTCGTTCAATGTTCTTATGAACATATATACTGTGTAATAAAATGGTTGTGACAAGAAGTAGAGTACAAAAAAAGCAGACAAAGGAAGGTGGGATTCAATTATTGGATGAAAGTTGAAAATAACATTTACGGTAAGCAGCTAATTATATGATGTGAGTGCTCTTCCATTCCAATTCCAAACAAATTTGAATCAACGGTGCGTATTAGTTGGGTTGTTGTAACTCATTTATCGTTATTGTCCTCAAACTATAAATGCACATTTTCATCTCGTCCTCTTCCCAATTTGGATCGTTATTCAAACTATGTATAGGTCAACAAATGGATGTACAATTGGTTACATTATATTTATTTATTTATTCATACATTTGGACTAAAGATAGGAATGGCGGTTTTGAGACGGTTTTAATGATATCCGCCCCATTTTGCTTGAATACCCACATAGTCATCTTGCTCAAAATACTTGACGAGAACGGGTATTCTCTGATACCCACCCAAAAAAATTAACAACTCATTCTCTTTCACCAAAAATATAAATCTACCATTTCAATTCTTCAACCATTTCAACAATTCACAACCAAAACCAATTCAAAGAGTTTATACATATATTCGCCCCGTACCCGCCCCAATCAACCCTGCAAAAATACTCTTATCCTTATTGTTTTTTTATCCGCAAAATTACTCTTCTTGTTATGTAATAGTTTTTAGGGTGTTCCGTTTCAATCAGGGCTGGAACATCGAGTAACTATCTGATTCAGAATTTTTTATCTATCCTGATTAAAGGGTAGAGATTGATTTCTCAATAGATTACCAATAAAAAGTTTCATGAGAATTAGAAATAGAATATAGGGAGTGAAATGGGAATGAAATAAGCCTTTTACCATTTTAAGCAATACGCACATAGATATTTTCCAAGAGAAAGGAATCAATTTGGTAGCAAAGATGGGCCCAGAAAGAGGGGAATAGTCAATGTTATGGGCCCTGTCCTTCCCAAAAGTCTGACCCAATGAAAAATGAACCCCAATACATTTCGAATGTATAAATACCTGACAGGTACAAGTTTTCTAATACACAATACTCGACATGAAATTAAATAATTTTAAAACACCAACAATTTTCATTTAACAACCTCAATTCTTCAAACAACATATCAACCATTTAAATAACTCATTCACCAAATTATATTTATTTGTAAAATTATCAGGTACGGGATGAAGGAAATATAGGTTGACCTCACCCTCCCGTGACCGCAAAAATATTTTATACCTGACTTATTACTCGTTTATTTTTAAGTAACATCGTTTCGATTAGGTCACAATTTACACCAATGTACCACCTTATTACAGATCATACAACTAATTGTATGCAGCCACTATAATGGCCGCGTACAATTTGGGTACGCCGCCAGGCCCGCCACTATACTGGTCGCACATTATAAGTAGTTTGATAATAGCAACATTAAATAATCATGCCTTATTACAACGTACCTCTAGCTTAGAACACTTGCTAAGGCAATTTTCATAGTGCAATAATATGCGAATTAAAGGACGAAATAGTCTCTCTTTTTTTGCAAAATTAAAGACACCACCTTCATGTTTTCCCGATGTATTTTATCAAATCAAATAAAAAATTAAAATTAAAATAAAACACAAATTTCTAGTTTTCTTTATTTTTGAAAAACCAATATTTTGATATGAAAAGATTTATTTTGATTAATTAAATTTTATTTTATAAACATAGACATGACCACATCTGTATGTGATAAAACATATAAGGTCATTTTAAATGTCACAGTCAGATTAAAAGGTTTTAAATTTTGATTAAGAGGTGGAATAAAATGTGAAATTCTGTTAAGTAGCAGGACAAGATGTCGAACCTAATGTCGTAACGTTTGGTTCGTAAACTTCCTCACGCACTGTTTATGGACAATAAATAGTAAAGTAATAAAGAGAAGACACAATATGTTTACCCAGTTCGGTGACTCCGCACCTACGTCTGAGGGCACTATGTTAGTGGAAAGGTTTTCACTATTAGGTAGTCAATAGTACAACTTCAAGAATCAACTAGCTATCACACAAACTATTGTCCTAAACTACTAGAGATCTCACCGTGAACAACCTCGACCAGGGACTCATTCTGTCTTTGAGAACGTCTCAATTCCACTCTTCGAGCAAACCTATGCTCGGTTGCCTTGTCTTCGACGATCTTTTTCATGAGTCTTCAATCACGAACAAAACCCAATAGACTATAAACACTCAAATCTCCTCGACTTGATGTATGTAATTGAAACTGTTCTCTCTAAATAGACCAGCCTCTCAATCCACTCGTCTTACACGGTTAAGAGCTCTGTCAATTTAGCACAGAGAAAAGGACTATGTTGCTAAAGGGGTAGCGCCTGCTTTTATAGCAACTCACATTGCCTAATCGGATTCCTATTCTAATTAGGAAATCCCTTGCCGCCTTGTGTTTCTGGCAAGTGACAAATTGGCGTTTCCGCCTTCATTAAACCTTGCTTGCGTGTTTTTCTTTCAGCTTGACCTTGCCTAAACATGTCATGCTTTGACTTCTTCGCGCACACATTCTTCTGTGAGTAAAGCAGGAAGTCTTCGCTATCTTGCCTATGATTGCGAGCAACATGTCGCACTGTCTGTGTTGTAACATGTTGTCCGACATCTTGACTTCGCGCTAACAAATATGCCAACACTAAACGTAGTAACAATCTTCCCCTTTGGCAATTTTTTAGGCAAGCATATTTTGACGACGATTGGTATTTTCTGATCAACTATCATCTTCAGTATCTTTGAAGCGTCTTCTGTGGCAAGGTTGCAACATGTTGTGACACATGTTCCACAGTACGTCATGTAACATGTGGTAACATGTAGTGACACATGTTCCATCATGTTCTTCATCTTCATGATGTCTTCTGTAGCAAGGCATATAACACATGGTAACATGTCGTGACACATAATCCATCATGTATGAGTAACAAGTTTCCAAGATTTTTGGATGACTTGAAACTGCCTTACCTGAATTTCTCCCCCTGATTGCTTTAAAAATGGCAACAGGGTACATCAAAAAGATTATGAAACACCAAAAATAAAACCAGCTCTAAACACGAGCAAATATCCAGCTCCACCAGGGAGCAAAAACATTGTTCACAAAAGTAACCAGGACAGTCCCCGGGGATTCAAGAGTGTTTAACAAAAATAAATGAGTGTTTTTAGGAACAAGATAAGTAACTGGTCTGATTTCAAGAGGAGTTAGCGACATCTTCTTCAGGAGCAGGGGCTTTCTCAGGTACGACTAACAGGTCGTTGAGGAGCTGCTCATAAGTGGTCTTCCGGTTTAATAGAGTGGTTATGGTAGTCTCCAGATTTTCTATACCCTCCATTAGTTCGTGTACCGTCCTATCTCTAATGGACCTTGTTGCGCTAGAGCTGCTTCCTCTTTCAAAGGTTCTTGTAGCCGGATCTGGAAGGTCCTTGACATGTTTACCTTCAAACAGGCCCGGGATAATATGAAGCACTAATGGGCGTTTTCCAGCAACATCATTGTCACGGATAATTGTAGGACATTGTTGAAGAAGTATGACAGTTATGAGAGAGGGGAATCTAATGAGCAATTTGATAGTATACGACCTCACATGTTTTGTTAGATGTTCAACAACAAGTGACCCAAAGTCAAGAGGAAGATTCATACCAATTTGGAAGATGAGTTTGGCCAGATCCGCGTTAATGCTAGAGGCGTGAGAGGAGGGTACCCAATTTGCTATGCCAATGCGGTAGAGAATAGAGTACTTGACCGTGAGCTCCGATGAGGCCATGGATCCTTTGGTTGGCCGAACGTTCTTTCTTCCACCAGAGATTTTTTGAGTGATGCGGTCCATAGGTGGGAGCCTTGTCGTGACATTTGTAACACTCCTTGCCAAATGGGCGTTAATTACCTCAGTGATGAAATTAAAACAGTGTCCCCTTACAAACACCCTTCTATATTCTGGATCGTCCGGGTTATTGATCGCAGCTTAGAGATTCACATAGAATTCCTTTACGAGAGAGGGATAGTAGGTACCAATATCTGATATGGTTTTGAGGAGGTTTTCCCCGCGTAGTAACTCCATGACGATCTTCATATCTTTAGCCTCAGTAGAGAGCTCTCTTTCTGGGTATATGATGCGGTTGCACACATATTTCCATTTGCTGGCTCATTCGGCAAAATGGAATGAGATGTTGTCTATTGGTACATCCGGAACGTCTTTAGGAAGCCTTTTTCTTCCTACCCCTTTTCTGGTGCTTCGATCAGGGAGATCTGACAAGTTCTTCTCTTCGTTTTCCTCTTCCTCTTATTCTGGTGTAAAAGGAACTTCTACTAAAGGCAATGTGGTCTTCTTCTTCTTGATTTTCCTGTCGTTAGGACATATGTTTAAGCTTTCTCAGGAGCCTTCCTTTTCCTTTTCAGAGGTTCTTCTGGAATCTCTTATTCCTCATCATGCAGCCCCTTTCTTTTCTCAGCCTTTTTCACGGCCATTAGATTTCCGAGAGTGACATTGTCCTCACTCTTCGTGTGAGTTTACTCTAACGAATCCTCATTAATCAGTTCCATAGTACCATCAGGAGAGTCGGGAGATGTTTGAGCGTCCTGCCCCTTACCCAAGTCTTCATTGTCATCGACTTCCTTGTGAGTATCAGCTGAGATTCTCTATTTGAGATGGATTCGTTCAGACGAAGAAGGAGAGACATTAGGATTACCTGGTGTGTTTTTGTTTCTGCCCGTCAATGGCTCACTCTATGGATTTTTAGATCCTTCTTCTGCAAACCTTGCTCCGCGCGTCTTGACCCCTAACTGATTTTGAACTGGTTTAGGGGTTCTGATTTTTTTGCAATATGTTTGATTCTCACCATGGTTGCCAGACGTTTGAATGATTTGAGCTAGAGTGAGAGATAAAGAGAGCAGAGAGACTATAGTTTTATGAAACCCTAGATTTTTGGGGCAAGTGGAGCAAATGGTGTAAGAGTAGCGAAGAGTCGCCTGGTTTTCCCTTTTTCTTCTGCGCTGAGTCGCTTAGGGTTCTGTGTGGGTTGACAATGTATCTTTTAGTACATGTTGAAAAAATATTTTATTACTTTATTTTCTTCTTTCTTTGTCAACCTGAAAAAACTGAAACGGGCTTTGGATAAAGTGGACCCGAATTTGATTTTGTGGACCCTAGATGATCTGTTAGAGAGAGAGAAAACAAATCAATAAAGCTCTCTCCATTTTCTTCCTTGATGAACATTACTCAAGGTAGCAAAGTCCAAGGGAGGACCTTAGAATTTCAAACCGATTTGTGTTCAATGCCTTTGTGAAGACGTCAGCAAGTTGTTTGTCTGTAGGAATATACTCTAGCTTGATCTTCTTGTCTTCCACAAGCTCTCGAATGAAGTGGTGCATGATGTCTATCTGCTTAGTTTTGTTATGTTGCACATGATTCTCCGAGATGTTGATGGCACTGATTTTGTCACAGAACAATGACATGACATCTTGTTTGACATCATACTCAGCGAGCATCTGCTTCATCTATAAGAGTTGAGTGCAGCTACTTCCAGCAACAATATACTCTGATTCAGCAGTAGATAGAGCTATACAATTTTTCTTTTTGCTAAACCAGGAGACAAGATTATTCCCAAGGTAAAAACATCCACCAGAGGTACTTTTTTGATCAGGAGTATTTCCTGCCCAATCAGCATCACAATATCCTACTAGTGTAGATGACGTGTCGAAAGAGTATAATAAGCCTAGCTCAGATGTACCTGATATATAACGAATAATCCTCTTGGCTTGAGCTAGATGAATTATCTTCGGATTTGCTTGGTAGCGAGCACAAACTCCTACTGAGAAAGCAATGTCAGGATGACTTGCTGTAAAATTTAATAGGCTTCCAATGATGCTTCGATAGAGACTCTGATCAACAGGTTCGCCTTGATCATCCTTGGTGAGCTTTTACATTGGTAGCGATAGGGGTTCTTTTGTGTGAAGCCTTTTCCAAATCAAACTTCTTTATAATGTTTTTGGCATACTTGCTTTGGGAGATAAAGATGTCATTATCCATTTGTTTGATCTGGAAACCTAAAAAGTAGGTTAGCTCACCAACCATGCTCATCTCGAATTCAGATTGCATATGTTGAACAAAACATTCCACCATCTTTTCCAACATTCCTCCAAACACAATGTCATCAACATAAATTTGAGCAATCATAATGTTGCTTCCTTCTTTCTTCAAGAATAGAGCTTTGCCAACTCCCCCTCGAGTATATCCATTATGAATTAGAAACTGTGTTAGACATTCATACCAGGCTCGAGGTGCTTGTTTGAGACCGTATAGGGCTTTCTTAAGCTTGTAGACATGATGTGGTAAGTGGTGATCTTCAAATCCTTTTGGTTGAGTAACATAGACTTCTCCGTTTAGATATCCGTTTAGGAAAGCACTCTTTACGTCCATCTGATAGAGTTTGATTTCTAGATGGCATGCAATGCTGAGAAGAAGTCTGATAGCCTCAAGTCTGGCTACAAGAGCAAATGTTTCGTCGAAATCCACTCCTTCTACTTGTGTGTATCCTTGTGCCACCAGTTTAGCTTTATTTCAAGTAATATTTCCCTGTTCATCAGTCTTGTTCTTTAAGATCCACTTTTTCCCGATGACATTAACATCGTCAAGCTTAGGTACTAATTCCTACACATCATTTCTTTCTTTCGAATTGAACTTGCTCTTCTTGCATGGCACATGCCCAGTATTCATCCTTGATGGCTTCTTGCACATTTTTAGGTTCAATTTTTGAAACAAAACAGATATTACCTATCATCTCTCTGTAGTTTACCAGAGCCTTTTGTCGGGTACGCACACCTTCATTGACATCGCCGATTATGTCCTGAGCTGGGTGATTCTTTTGGACTTTTCTGGATCGGATTCTCTGTTCAGTTGTAAGAGGATCCTCTTTATCAGGACCGTTGTTAGCTTTATTTTCTGGATTTGGGTTGCCTGTTTGTCACTGACATCTGGTCTGACATCTGGAGTGTTTGGGATATCTTCTTCATCATCGTTAGACATCTCAGGAATGTTGTCATCAACAACCACATTTATAGACCTCATCATGTTTTTGGTTCGTTTGTTGTATACACGATAAGCATGACTGTTTCTAGAATATCCCAGAAATATACCTCCATCGCTTTTAGGATCAAACTTCTTTCGAGATTCCCTATCTGCTAGAATATAACATACTGACCCACATACATGGAAGTATTTGACATAGGCCTTTCTCCCCCTCCATATTTCATAAAAAGTGACCGAAGTACCTATTCAAAGAGTAACTCTATTATGAATATGACAAGATGTGTTGAGAGCTTCTGCCCAAAATTGTGTAGGGATGTCTTTAGTTAACATCATAACTCTAGCCATCTCTTCAAGGGTGCGATTCTTCCTTTCAACGATCCCATTCTGTTGAGGCGTGATGGGAGCAGAAAATTCATGGGCTATTCTTTCGGTGTCACAGAAGTTGGCAAAGCTGATGTTCTCAAACTCTCGTCCATGATCACTTCTTAGCCTGACAATTTCGCCAATCTTTTCTCCTTTTTCTCGTTGGACTCTTCTACACAAAGCTTCGAAGACGGAGAATGTATTTGGTTTTTCTCGAATAAAATCTATTCATGTATATCTTGAGAAATAATCGACACATACTAAGATGTATTTCTTCCCTCCCAGACTTTCCACTTGCACAGGTCCCATGAGATCCACATGCAATAGTTCCAGGACCCGGGAGGTGGTAAGATGTTGCACCTTCTTGTGTGACGTCTTGACTTGTTTACCTATCTGGCATTCTCCACAGATTTTTCCTTCAACGATCATTAGGTTTGGGATTCCAATTATGGCTTGCTCAGATAGGATCTTCTACATGCTCCTCAGATTTATGTGTCCAAGCTTTTGATGCCAAAGTTTGGTTTCTTGAGCCTTGGATATAAGACACTTAGTAGACAGATGAGCTGCTGTTGGAGACCACAGATAGCAGTTGTCTTGTGATTTGTGACCGGTCATGACTTCTTCTGTGAGGTTGTTTACTACTGCACGCTTGTCTTTGGTGAATTTGACATAAAGGTCTATGTCACATAGTTGGATGATGTTTATCAGATTGGCAGTGAGTCCTTTTACCATCAAACCTTCCTTTAGATAGGATGAATTTGGGAGATTGAGTTTCCCTTTCCCTAATACTCTAGCTTTTACTCCATCACTAAAAGTAACAAAACAATTTGAACATAGAGTCAGTTTTGTAAGGAAAGAGCGATTATCAGTCATGTGTCGAGAGGAGCCACTATCAAAGTACCAATCATTACTGGTAGAGGCTTTTAAGGCGGTGTATGCGATATTAGCCTGATAGTGTACTTCTTTTACTCGCCATTCTTTTGGTGGTTGAGGGTGTACTTCTTTCTGTCTCCATACTTGTTGAGTTCGAGCTTTGGTTGTTCTGCGTTTGACGGAGTTCTTTCCATACAGTTGATAACAGAATGGTCGGATGTGACCTTTTTGCCCACAGTGATGGCATGTCCAATTATGTTTTTTTTGCTTGGAGCTGCCATGGAGATGTTTCTTCTAGGTCCGAGTTGTGCGTGATGTCTGTGACTTCTATTGTGGCATGTTGAGCATGTTTGTTTGGGGAACAAAGATAGTCTGAGATGTTGAAGGCCCTTTAGAATAACCTAGTCATTCCAAGCAGCTTGCTGATTTCCCGATAGACAATATTTGATCCAAGGTATCAATGCTTGGGTTCATCATCTTGACAGACTTGGTCATGAGCTCTAGTTACCCCTTCAAATGAGTGATATCTCTCTTTAGATCAATGATAGTTTCAAGAAGTCTTGTCTTGTCTTCATTGAGTGAGAGAATAAGTGAGTTTTGTTTCTTAATAACTTGAGAATCTTTAAGCCACTTGATATACCACTCGTTGTATGAGTTGTTGAATGTCTCATCTGATAACTCATCATCTGAGACTACTGTCTTCAAGGGTTCAGTGGATGTAGATGCAGTGAAAGCATAAAGTTACTTGTTAGTTCTGCGTCAATGTTTCCTTCTTGTTCATCTGAAAAAGGATGTGATGTATCCCTTCTTTTGTTTTTTCAAGAAGTTTGGACATTCTCTCTGCACATGTCCATAGCCTTCGCATTCAAAGTATTGAGCCCCTCTTTCAGATTTTTCGCCTCATTTACCTTCTTTGGTTTCAGTCTTCTGAAACTTTAGTTGCGGTTTGTCCCTGACATCTCGTGAGACATTCTTTCCAGCCATCTGGT
Source organism: Geranium rotundifolium (assembly GCA_963920655.1). Classification (NCBI taxonomy): domain Eukaryota; kingdom Viridiplantae; phylum Streptophyta; class Magnoliopsida; order Geraniales; family Geraniaceae; genus Geranium; species Geranium rotundifolium. The sequence goes on along the minus strand of OY987317.1, from coordinate 25,458,709 downwards.
TGAACCTTCTCATGACGCGGTTTGGCACTCGTACAGGTGTTGATAAGCCTAAAGACATTCTTGTCTACTCCATTAACTATAGCATTGAGAGCTTTAGAGTTACCTAAGGCTACTTCATCTTCTTCGTTGCTCCAGTCGTTCTCAGGTTTTAAATCGATTTGATTTCCTTAAGCATCAGCATAATGAGGTTCTTCCCAGCCATTGACAACAGCCTTCCAGGTCTTGCTATCGAGAGATTTCATGAAGGCACACATTCGTGCTTTCCAATAACCATGGTTATTCCCATCGAGCACTGGTGGTCGATTGATCGATCCTCCTTCCTTTGAGTCCATATTTGCTACATAGAATTTTTGCAGGAAATCACCTAAGAATTTAAGGTGCCTCCTCTGATACCAATTGAAATTTTGTTAAGTAGCAGGGACAAGATGTCGAACCAACGTTTGGTTCGTCAACTTGCTCACGCACTGTTTATGGACAATAAATAGTAAAGTAATAAACAGAAGACACAATATGTTTACCCAGATAGGTGAATCCGCACCTACGTCTGGGGGCACTATGCCAGTGGAAAGGTTTTCACTATTAGGTGAACAACCTCGACCAGGGACTCCCCCTGTCTTTGAGAACGTCTCAATTCCACCATTCGAGCAAACCTATGCTCGGTTGCGTTGTCTTCGACAATCTTCTTCGTGAGTCTTCAATCACGAACAAAACCTAATAGACTACAAACACTCAAATCTCCTCGACTTGATGTATGTAATCGAAAGTATCCTCTTTAAATAGATTAGCCTCTCAATCCGCTCGTCTTACACGGTTAAGAGCTCTGTCAATTTAGCACAGAGAAAATGATTAAGTTGCTAAGGGGGTAGCGCCTGCTTTTATAGCAACTCACATTGCCTAATCGGATTCCTATTCCATTTAGGAAATCCCTTGCCGCCTTGCGTTTCTGACAAGTGACAAGTTGGCGTTGCCGCCTTCATTAAACCTTGCTTGCGTGTTTTTCTTTCAGCTGAACCTTGCCTAAACCTGTCTTGCTTTGACTTCTTCGCGCGCACATTTTTCTGTGAGTAAAACAGGAAGTATTTGTAGTCTTGTTTATGATTGCGAGCAACATGTCATACTAACTGTGTTGTAACATGTTGTCCGACATCTTGACTTCGCGCTAAAATATATGTCAACACTAAATGTAGTAACAAAATGAAATGAACATAAAAATGAAATTCCCATGTTAATAATTCGAACGTCATCACCACAACTATATCTAGATTCTTATCTGAACTATATAAAATTTAAGTGGAGGCAATCACAAGCAAAGGGATTTACCGATACTGTTTTAGTACAAAATTACAATTATTCCTTCAACTATTAGATTTAGTTTTTTGTTATGTATTATTGATGGATTAATTTTCTCTTCAAAAATGGCACCAACTGTAATTGATCACTTAAGTCTTATAGACATATTGTATGCCAAAGAGAGGCACACGATCTGTTGACATATGAATAGAATTTTGTTAATGAACAATTTATTATTTATGTTTAATTTATTGGTTGATCATGCAATTTGGGTTGTGAACCTGTGCTATATATGATGTGTACCCAAAACTGTTACTCATTAAACTCAACAGACAGCACTGTCCACGGAAATTTTGTGAGTTGATGTTAGTTTCATTATCATACACGCATATTCTTTGATATACTAACATCAGAAATTAAACATGTTTACTTCAAATTGTTAATTATTCTACAATTTATACAAAGATCATTTTTAAACCCAAAATTATACAGTCCAATAAGCCAGTTTAAATATTTTCATGTAGACGTTAAATGATATATATACGTACTATGAATAAAGTCAATATGCTTACTACCAGTCTACCACTATCATGAAGATAATTATGTAACATTCAAAATAATTAAGCACTTTGAAGGTTAAGGATACTTGAGATGGATTGCGTTCTCTTTAAATAGATATTAAATTAAATTGTGTAATGTTGGTTAGATTGACCATTTTATTTTACGACCATTGGTTCGGTTGGACTGTTGGGTGACAACTTCGTGCCTAGATAGAGTAGACCATTGTTAAAGCTCTTATTCTATCTCGTATAAGACATTTGAAGTGTTGTGTAGTTCCCTTTTTTTACGAGAAGATTGATTTGTGAGAAAGATTTGTGTAAGGATAAATTTAAGCTGATCAAATTTCGTGGAGGCTTGAAAGCTACAAAATTTTTGAATCGACCAAAGAGAAATTGTACAAAATTTGTTGATTACATGGTATTTATATTTCTCTCGCAATTTATAAAGTAATATACCGTTTTTTATCGTATACTATATAGAGTATTTTTTTAATAGATAGTTGTGTTTCACACTTTAATTAAATCCGAACACGTTAGTTGTTAATTAAGTGATTTTAATTTGGATATTGCTTTAGACATAATTAATAAATGGATTGGAGATGAATGAGAACTGAGAGAACGACACCTACGAAATTACTTGCATGAATTGAGAAAAGAGTGTCGTACAAGTACAAGGAGTGGAAAAACTGTTGGGGTTTGATTAGTTAAATGTCTCATTTGTTGGAATCTCACATTGAAAGAATTGAAAAGGTTTTTTGGGTTTAAATTGTTTTTCTCTCCTTTTTGGGTTGTGTGTGCCTAATAATGGGTAACCTGAGGCTTGGGCCAAACCCACACGCGTGTCGCCGTCGCCGTCGCCATCCGTCCGTCCATCCGGCTCGGCTTTGGGCTTTGGGCTTTGAATTTAAATATGATTTTAAATGACTTTTGAAATTCGAATTCAAATCGTTTTTGAATTTTAAATCTGTTTTTAATTCGTGAATTAATTTTGTCAGTTTCATGTATTTATTAGAGCCATTGATGGGCTGGTTTAATGTGTCATTCTATAAATACTGAGGGGGTGTCTTCCCATTTGATACAGACAACTTGCTGCCAAAAATAACTAATTGCTGCCAAAATCATTCTCGAACTGTTTTTCTGTTTTTTCTTCCTTCGTCTTTCTTCGATTGCACAATCAGACGGTTTTCAGATTGTTGTTTGTTCAATCGGCGGAAATTCTTTGGTAAGATTTGTTTTCTCGTGGTCAAAGTCTACATTGTTCCAGTCTCAGCTCTGCAAGTGAGCTCACATATGAGGGACAACCGTGTTAACCTCGGAAGCAACCAGATTTGATCGCCACCACGGTCCACCCGAAATAATTGCTTTCAAGTCAGTGGCCTCCTTACCACGGCGCAGTTCTTATTTATTCTTCTTCGTCTGCTCAATATCAGATATCGACAACAAAATGATTTGTGTTGCTACGTTTAGTGTTGGCATAATTTTTTAGCGCAAAAGTAAGAAGTCAGTGCAACATGTTACTAGACATGTGGAGCGACTCATTACGCTCCAGATTAGGAAAGGCCTGAAGTTTTCCTATTTAGAGACGCTTGGAACGCAAGAGAATGACGTCAACAAGCCCAGACGACTTCCAGCTGTCATCAACACGTCAGCAAAGGCGGCAACTGCTTGCCTAATTTGTTTAGGAAGTCTGAGACTTCCTATTCCTAATCCGAGCTAGATTAGGAATGTCGGGCTGCTATAAAAAGCTTGTGCTTCCCCATTAGCAGCCAGTCCATTCTCGATTCTTATTTTTGCTAAATTTCTCAGAGCTCTTAACCGTGCACCATTGGCGTGTTGAGAGGCTGATTAGTTTGCTAGAACGGCTTTGCTTCGATTAAACATCAATTCACGAAGATTGAGTGTTTGATCGATTAGGGTTCTTGTGTTTGTGATTGAAGATTCACAAATCTGTCAAAGAAGACTACGACACCGAGCATAGACGCTTGCTCGAAGGGTGGAATTGAGAGGATCTCAAAGACAGGGGGAGAGGACCCTGGTCGAGGTTGTTCACGGTGAGATCTATAGTAGCTTAGGATAATATCTTGTGTAATAGCTAGTTGGTACTTGAAGTTGTACTATTGACTACTATATAGTGAAAACCTTTTCACTGGCAAAGTGCCCCCAGACGTAGGTGCGGAGTCACCGAACTGGGTAATCATCTCTGGTGTCGTTATTATTGCTTGTTTATTGTTTAAACTACGGTTTGCGTTTTAGAAAAGTTGTCGACACAAAAGTTACGACTTTGTGTTCGACTTCTTGACTCGGCTACGAATCAGAATTTAAACTGGTATCAGAGGGGGCACCTTATTTCTTAGGTGATTTTCCTGCAAAGATTCTGAGTAGCTAATATGGACTCAAAGGAAGGAGGATCTGTCAATCGACCACCGGTGCTCGACAGAACTAACTATGGGTACTGGAAAGCACGGATGTGTGCCTTTTTGAAGTCTCTCAACAGCAAAACCTGGAAGGCTGTCATCAATGGATGGGAGGAACCTCACTATGCTGATGCTCAAGGAAATCAAACTAGCATTAAACCAGAAAAAGAGTGGAGCGCGGAAGAAGAAGAAGCCGCCCTAGGTAATTCTCGTGCACTCAATGCCATATTTAATGGAGTTGACAAGAATGTTTTCCGACTTATCAACACTTGCACAAGTGCCAAAATTGCTTGGGACACTCTTGCTGTTGCTTATGAGGATACATCCAAAGTCCAGAGAGCAAAAGTTACAGTACCTTACGACCAACTTTGAAGCCCTTACCATGAATGAAGACGAAACTATAGCTGAGTTTAATGTACGTATCAAGGATCTAGCCAATGAATCATATTCACTTGGCAAGCCTATGACCGATGAAGATTTAGTCAGAAAAACGCTGAGAGCCCTAAGTCCTAGATTCAAAATGAAGATCACGGCCATAGAAGAAGTTCATGACTTGCAGACGCTGAAGTTTGATGAGCTCATGGGATCCCTTATGACCTTCGAGCTCTCCCTACCGCTTATCGAGAAGAAGCATAAAGATGTAGCATTCAAAAGTTCTACCCAAAATCAGAAAAAATTGGCTCACTCTGATTCGGATAGTGAAATTGATGAGACTATGGCTATGCTGGCCAAAAACTACAATAAAGTCATGAAGAGATTTAACCAGATGACAGGAAAGAATGTCACCCGAGAAGTCAGAGACAAGCCTGAGCACAAGTTCCAGAAGTTCGAGAGCACTAATAACGATGGTAGACGTGGTGAGCGATCAGGAAAAGAAAAAGGAGTTCAGTGCTTTAAATGTGAGGGGTATGGGCACATGCAGAAAGAATGTCCTAACTTCTTAAAGAAACAAAAGAAGAGATTCAATGCCTCTCTAACTGACGATGAAGAAGAAGAAGACAGTGACTCTGAGCATACAAGTAACTATGTTGCTTTTACTGTCTCCACAATAGATCAACCATCTGAGATTTCAAAGAAGTATGACTTTGATGATGAGCTATCCGATGAGACTCTCAACAACGCATACAACGAATGGTATGTCAAGTGGCTTGAAGACTCTCAGGTAATCGAAAAATAGAATGCTCTCATTCTCTCTCTTAATGAAGACAATTCACGACTTCTCGAAACTACTATTGATCTCAAAAAGGAAGTGGCTCGGTTAAAAAGCGAGTTAGACCAAGTCACCAAGTCTATAAAGATGATGAATCCAAGCACTGACACTCTAGATCAAATCCTCTCAATCGGAAAACAAGCTAAAAATATGGAAGGCCTTGGATATTCGAAAGGAGCTTCATCATCGCAAACCGTCTTTGTTCCTCATAAGGTTGTCACCCACATGCCCCGTCAGAGGTCTTTAACCTTCCCACCTGATCAAGCGGCCATAAAGACTCATACCCTGGTCGCTCCTGGGACAAAGAACAAGAGACATAACTGGGTGTGTCACTACTGTGGACGCAGAGGTCACATTCGACCTTTCTGCTATCGTCTATATGGAAGGAGCTTCGTCAAACAAAGGACCACCATCAAGAAAGCCCAACCACGTAAGGAATGGCGAGTCAAGGAGGTAAACTATCGAGCAAATATCGCTTACACCTCTCTAAAAGCTTCAACTACAATGATTGGTACTTTGATAGTGGATCCTCTCGACATATGATTGGTAATAGCTCGTTCTTGGTCACCTTGGTACCCTGCACAAATAGCTTTGTCACTTTTGGTGATGGGGTAAAAACTAGAGTTCTTGGAAAGGGAAAGCTCAACCTTCCATACTCACCTTGCTTAAAAGGGGCTCTACTGGTAGAAGGTCTTACAGCCAACCTCACGAGCATCAGTCAAATATGTGATCTGGATCTAGATGTCAACTTCACTCGTGACAAGTGCACTGTCAAAGACGAACACCAGAAAGAAGTCATGACAGGTCACATGTCTCTTGATAACTGTCATTTATGGTCTCCAAAAGTCACAACCTTGCCAACCAAGTGTTTTTTATCCAAAGCTTAAGAAACGAAGCTATGGCATCAAAAACTTGGTCACATCAATTTGAGGAGCATGCAGAAGATTCTATCTGAAAAGGCAATCATTGGAGTTCCCAACCTCAAGATTGTTGAAGGAAAATTTTGTGGAGAATGCAAGATTGGCAAACAAGTTAAGACGTCACACAAGAAGGTACAACATCTTACTACTTCTCGTGTTCAAGAACTTCTACATGTTGACCTTATGGGGCCTATGCAAGTAAAAAGTCTAGGAGGTAAGAAGTACATATTTGTCTGTGTCGACGACTTCTCAAGGTACACCTGGGTTGACTTTATTAGAGAAAAGTCAGACACTTTCTCAGTTTTTGAAGCCCTATGTCGGAGAGTTCAACGAGAAAAAGGAGAAGTCATTGGCAAAGTCGTCCGACTTAGAAGTGACCATGGAAAGGAGTTTGAAAACATTGGCTTCGTAAACTTTTGTGATGCTGAAGGAATAGTTCATGAATTCTCTGCCCCCATCACTCCTCAGCAGAACGAGATTGTGGAAAGGAAAAATCGTACTCTTCAAGAAATGGCCAGAGTCATGATGCTAGCCAAAGACATCCCGCAACACTTTTGGGCTGAGGCTCTGAATACGGCTTGTCATATTCATAATAGAGTGACCCTCCGCCCTGGAACATCGCTCACTCTTTATGAAATATGGAGGGGGAGGAAGCCTAATGTCGAATATTTCCATGTCTTTGGATCGATATACTACATACTTGCAGATAGGGAACCTCGACGCAAACTTGATCCTAAAAGCGATGAAGGCTCCTTCCTTGGCTATTCCAGAAATAGTCGGGCCTTTCGTGTATTCAACAAACGCACTCGGTCTATCATGGAATCCATCAATGTCGTGATTGATGACAGTTATGAGCAACCCAGTGACAATGAGGAAGAAGTTCTAAATCTCTCAGGAGAAGTCAGGCCAGAAGTCAGAAACGAAGATCTCAACGAAGAATCTGAAGCCGAAAGCCAAATAATCTCTGACAAAGAGGCATCCCCCATCATAGATCAGAGAGCTCCGTCCCGAAGAATTCAAAAGAATCACCCATTCCAGGATGTGATAGGAGACATCAATAAAGGAGTGCAAACTCGACAGAAGGCACCTATAAACTACAAAGAGATGATAGGTAACATTTGCTTTGTGTCAAAAGTTGAACCAAAGAATATACAAGAAGCCATCAATGATGAGTACTGGGCCTGCGCCATGCAAGATGAATTGGTTCAGTCTGCAAGGAATGAAGTTTGGGAACTAGTACCCAAGCCAGACAATGTCAATATTATTGGAACATAGTGGATATTTAACAACAAGACTGACGAGCAAGGAATTATCACTCGAAACAAAGCAAGACTGGTGGCACATTGGTACACTCAAGTAGAAGGAGTTGACTTTGAAGAAACTTTTGCTCCAGTAGCCAGACTGGAAGCCATCCGACTTCTTCTCGGCATAGCATGCCATCTACGTTTCAAACTCTATCAGATGGATGTAAAGAGTGCCTTCCTCAATGGAAATCTCAACGAAGAAGTCTTTGTTGCTCAACCAAAGGGATTTGAAGATCATGACTCTCCTCGTCATGTCTACAAACTAAAGAAAGCTCTCTATGGCCTCAAACAAGCACCACGAGCATGGTATGAACGTCTTACCAAATTCCTAGTACAGAATGGCTATATTCGAGGGGGAGTAGACAAAACTCTCTTTGTGAAAAGGGAAGGAAGTGACATCATGATTGCCCAAATATATGTCGATGATATCGTATTTTGAGGGATGTCAGACAAGATGGTGGAACGTTTCGTACAACATATGCAGTCTGAATTTGAGATGAGTATGGTTGGAGAGCTAACATACTTCCTAGGCTTCCAGATCAAACAGATGAAAGATGAAATATTTATCTCCCAAAGCAAATATGCAAAGAATATTGTGAAGAAATTCGGGTTGGAAAAGGCTTCGCACAAAATAACCCCCATTGCCACTCATGTCAAATGCACAAAGGACGATCTTGGGGAACCAGTTGATCAAAGCCTCTATCGAAGCATTATTGGAAGTCTTCTCTATCTCACAGTAAGTCGACCCGACATTGCTTTCTCTGTGGGAGTCTGTGCTCGGTATCAAGCCAATCCAAAAGCTAGTCACTTAACTTATGCCAAGAGGATAATAAGGTACATTTCAGGAACCTCTGAATTAGGTCTGCTATACTCTTTTGATACCTCTCATACTCTTGTTGGATACTGTGATGCTGACTGGGCGGGAAGCACACCAGATCGAAGAAGTACCTCTGGAGGTTGTTTTTATCTTGAGAACAATCTTGTGTCTTGGTTCAGCAAAAAGAAAAAATTGTATTGCTTTGTCTACAGATGAGTCCGAATATATTGCAGCTGGAAGTAGCTGTACTCAGCTTCTTTGGATGAAACAGATGTTGGCAGAGTATGGGGTCAAACAAGAAGTCATGACTTTGTTCTGTGACAACATTAGTGCAATCAATATCTCGAAGAATCTAGTTCAACACAGCAAAACCAAGCATATTGATATCAAACATCACTTTATTCGAGAGCTTGTAGAAGACAAGAAGATAAAACTCGAATACCTACCTACTGAGAAACAAATCGCTGACATCTTCACAAAGGCATTAGATGCTAACAGGTTTGAAAGTCTGAGGTCATCCCTTGGACTTTGCTGCCTTGAGTAACCATAAGTCAAGAAAGAAGAGAGAGAGCTTTTAGTTGATTTTACTCTCTCTCTATCAGGACCAACAAAGGTCCACAAAATCAAACCGGGCCCAATTCCTTTATCATAGCCCAACTGAAATCTGTTTTTTTTTAAAAATTCAAAAAAGGGAAAACGGAATGATTACAATCTAACAATCAACCAATCACCACTCAACCCTTTCAACTTCCGCGCAGAAAAGTTCTGCACACTCCTTCCACCTTCCCAAAATCGCTAGGGCACCACAAAATCGATATGCACCTATAGAAGTTTCTTCTGTCCCTCAAAAACAACTCTGATCAATCCCTTACAAATGGTCGGAACCAGAAGCGGACGAGTTCCATCCGCCTCCAAGAAACTGTGTGCCAAGATGAGGGTGAAAATGATCGCCAGGAAGCTATCGGCTTTGAAATCGTCAACAAACAAATATGTAGTGAAGATTCGTGGAGAAAAGTCCTCAGGGGAGGGTTTGACAAGACCTCAGGGAGCAACAACATCTTTTCCAACTATCGCACCAATGGAGGAAACCCCCATTGTTGAGAAGGACAACATCTTACCCGAAGCTGCTAACCTTGAAGAGGAGGGCTCTCATTCCACACAGACGCCTCTACAAGGTAACCCTATTATCCCTCCTAAAGTGGATCCAATAGATAAGAACCAGTCTGAAGAAACTCTAGGGACCTCTGTTCCTGAGATCCCTGGTACTAGTTGTGAAAATCGATCTAGCCCTCCAAAATCAACGCCTGCACCAGAGAAGTCCCCAATAGACGAAGCCATGCAGAAAATCGATAGTCTTCTTGTCGCTCCGGACAGTGGTTCGGGGCTGATTGGAGATACGGAAGTCCCCCAACCTTTAGACGATCCTGAGAACACAGAAGAGATAGATACGGCCAAGACAACTGTGAAAGAAGAAGCTACACGAGAGGACAGAACGCCTCTGAAAAAGTCTGTGCCCAAAGGGCTTAAGAAGAGAAAACAACCAAAGAGAATGCTGATTGATGAAAAGGAAGAACCTCCAGTGCAGAGAAGACAGACTCCGAAAAGAAAAGCTACAGAGAAAGGAGGAGCACCCGCTCCTAAGCCAGTAAAGAAGTTAAGAAAGAAGTCATCCACTTCAGTAACAACCCCTGCTCCAGAAGAAGAAGAGTCAGAAGAGGAGGAGGAAACTCGTGTCTTACCCCCACGGGTCAAGAAGTCTATGGGAGGTCTGAAACTCCCCAAAAACGTTCCAAAAGCCCCAACAGACAATGTCTTCTTTCACTCGGTAGACAATGCAGTCAAATGGCAATACGTGTACCAACGAAAGATCTACCCAGAGAGGGAGCTCTCTGCAGAAACTCAAGGAATGAACGCAGTTGTGGAGCTCCTCTGTGGCTCAGGCCTAACCAACACGTTCATCAACATCGGACTGTTCTATCCAGCTCTGGTCAAGGAGTTCGTCGTTAATCTCTCGAGTGAGTTTAATGATCCAGAAGACGCAGAGTATAGGAAGGTCTTTGTTCGAGGAGAGTGCTTTGATATATCTGCCTCCACAATCAACGCTTATCTAGGCAGAATGGCTCCAGAAATCCCTCTAAACGTCCCTCACCTGAACAAAGTTGCGTTTGAGATCACTGGAGGAAGGAAAAAGGTTTGGCCCTTCAAGGATACCATTGCGATTGCAGAACTAACAACCAAGCATTCCATTCTATACCGAATTGGTTTGGCAAACTGGGCGCCCTCCACTCACGGGTCTAGCATAAAAACAGAGCTAGCAAAGCTCATCTACCAAATAGGTACTCAATCCCCTCTTGACTTTGGTACATATGTTATTGAGTATCTTGTCAAACATGCCAAGTCATGTGCTGTCAAATTACCTATTGGTTTTCCATCATTGATCACCAGACTTCTCCTCCAACAATATCCTCACATTGTTCGAGATACTGATGTACCTGGAAAGAAGCCTCTGCCTCTCACTCTAAGTCTCAAACACTTTGAGGGCAAGCATATGAGAGATCTCGCTCCTCCCTCGGCCAAAACATCTGAAGCTGGTTCCAGCTCACATCCTTCCGGACCTCTCGGCACCAGGATGGAGGAAGAAATGGTGGACATGATCAATGACTTGGAGAAGACGATTGCTGCTCCATCAACCCGAAAGATTGCCTGTGAAGCCCTCTTACATGATCTACGCACCGCTCCTGCTGAAGACATTGCATCAGACCAAGATGTCAATGACTCCGCCTCTTTTTAGAAAATATTACTTGCTTCTAGACTGATAACTTGTTTCAAACAAACTTCTTAGATCCTCGGGGACTATCCGAGTTAAATTTCTGCACTTTGTGACATTTTGGATATTTGCTCAAGTTTTGAGCTGGTTTATGCCTTGTTGTTATAAGTATATTGTTGTATGATTGCCTTTGGCAATATTGTTAGACAAACAGGGGGAGACATAAGCTAACGTTACGCACCGCCGGAAGTTGTGCACATAAGTCGTTGCATCAGAAGCCAGAAGTTGCGCACAGAAGTCGTCGCACCAGAAGCCGCACTAGAAGTCGCATCGATTGCTGTGCGTAATTGCCGCAAGATGACGATGTGCTTAAAAATGTGTTTTCCTAAAAAATTGCCAAAGGGGGAGATTGTTGCTACGTTTAGTGTTGGCATAATTTTTTAGCGCAAAAGTAAGAAGTCAGTACAACATGTTCCAAGACATGTGGAGTGACTCATTACGCTCCAGATTAAGATAGGCATGAAGCTTTCCTATTTAGAGTCGCTTGGAACGCAAGAGAATGACGTCAACAAGCCTAGACGACTTCCAACTGTCATTAACACGTCAACAAAGGCGGCAACTGTTTGCCTAATTTGTTTAGGAAGTCTGAGACTTCCTATTCCTAATCCGAGCCAGATTAGGAATGTCGGGCTGCTATAAAAAGCTTGTGCTTCCCCATTAGCAGCCAGTCCGTTCTCGATTCTTTATTTCCTAAATTTCTCAGAGCTCTTAACCGTGCACCATTGGCGTGTTGAGAGGCTGATTAGTTTGCTAGAACGGCTTTGCTTCGATTAAACATCAATTCGCGAAGATTGAGTGTTTGATCGATTAGGGTTCTTGTGTTCGTGATTGAAGACTCACAAATCTGTCAAAGAAGACTACGACACCGAGCATAGGCGCTTGCTCGAAGGGTGGAATTGAGAGAATCTCAAAGACAGGGGGAGAGGACCTGGTTGAGGTTGTTCACGGTAAGATCTATAGTAGCTTAGGACAATAGCTTGTGTGATAGCTAGTTAGTACTTGAAGTTGTACTATTCACTACCATATAGTGAAAACCTTTCCATTGACAAAGTGCCCCCAGACGTAAGTGCGGAGTCACCGAACTGGGTAATCATCTCTAGTGTCGTTATTATTGCTTGCTTATTGTTTAAACTACGGTTTGCGTTTTAGACAAGCTGTCGACACTAAAGTTACGACTTTGTGTTCGACTTCTTGACTCGGCTACGAATCAGAATTTCAGTTTGGATACGGTGTTGCGTGCCACGTCATTCTGGGTATCTTATTCCAACAATTTGAAAGCAATTATTAGTCACATCTGCCTACTACAATGTCTAATTCTACCAACATGCATGCTGCTAAGTTAGAACTCCTTGATGGTACGAATTACCGTCGCTGGGCAACCAAGATATTTATGTACTTCAAACAACTAGAGATAGACCATGTTCTTTTGCATGATCCCCCTCTTCCCTACTCTGTGTATGATCCCTTCGATCCTAAACAAACTCCCCCCATAGCTGCCATCCTGAGGAAAAATCAGGATGGCATTAAGAAATACGAAAAGGACAACAAGACTGCTAGGTACCATATTCTAAATTAAATGAAAAACTCGTTATTTGATTTGTTTATGGCTCAAACGTCCGCTAAAGTTATTTGGGACGCACTAGAGAAGAAATATGGGGCTGGTGATGCTGGAAAGAAGAAATATGTGGCCGGGAAATGGCTCGGCTTCCGGATGGTGGATTCTAAGCCCATCATGGACCAAGTACATCTGTACGAAAACCTGTCCACTGATATCGTGAATGAGGGAATGAAAATGTACGAGATTTTTCTGGCAAATGTCATGCTCGAGAAATTTCCACCTTCATGGAATGACTACCGAAACCACCTCAAGCACAAGAAGAAGAATCTCCCTTGCAATAGTTGTTATCCCACATGCGAACCGAGGAGGCAAACCGCCAGAAGGACAAAATGGATTCTTTATCAATTTATTCTGTCATGGCAAATATCGTGGAGTCCTATGGCCCTCCAAACTCCAAGGCGAAAGGCAAAGGTAAGATGTGAGTCCAACCTAAGAAGGACCAGTTCAAGAAGAAGCCGGTCAAAAATCCTGCACCTCCGACTGGACCCACTCAAAATCGTGTGAAGGTTAAATGCTGGGTTTGTGGGAAGGATGGGCATAAGGCGTACCAATGTTCTCAGCGTCAAAGGTCAACTCCTGCTCGAGCTAACATTGCTGAAGATGATGACATCATTACTGCGGTGGTGGTAGAGGCAAATATGGTGGCTAACTCCACAAACTGGGTGCTGGATTCAGCTGCAACTCGCCACATGTGTATGCACAAGGACATGTTCATCAACTTTGTAGATGCTGCACCTGGAGAGGTCGTCTATATGGGGAACGACTCAACTGCATCGATTGCTAGATCAGGAAAAATAATACTGAAGCTGACCTCTAGAAAGACGCTTGCTCTCAACAATGCGCTATGTGTTCCCTCTCTTCGCCGCAACCTCATCTCGTGTCCTCTTCTCAACAAAGCTGGACTGAAGACTGTGATTGAAGCTGATACTGCCGTATTTAGTTTCAGGGATAGTTTTGTGGGGAAATGTTATTATAGCAATGGACTCTTTGTAATCAATGTCGATTCTGTTATTGGTAATAAAGCTTCAACTTCTGCTTACATCTCTAAGTCAATAGATCTTTGGCATGGTAGATTGGGTCATATTAATGAAAAATGTATTAAAAGGCTAAGGAGCTTATCCATAATACCCAAATTAGCATCCTCACAATTGTAGTTACGAAGATTTTCGAGATTTGCTGATTTTGAAGGAACTAAAGAAACATGTTACAAAGCCATGTGATTGATCATCTTGTTCGCCATGCTAGATCTCTTGCTGTGAAAATTCCCATAGCCTTTCCATCCCTTATCTCTGAATTACTCGTACATCAACACCCTGGCGTGTTGAAAACATCGGATAAGGTGGGGAAAAGAGGAGGAGTAATTGTGGTGAGCAACAAATTGTTTGAAGGAAGGCATGCTCCTGATCTAGCCAGGCCAGAAGCCGTGGCAAAGACCAGTAGAGCCACAAGTGCCGTCCCTCTCACAAGGAATACCAGCAGGGATGCCGTCATGCTCAAACAAGAAATTGAAGTGCTTGATGAGGACATTGCAAACTTAAAGACTGCCCTGAAGCACCTCTCGCAGCGCCGAACTCACTGCGCCAACCTGCTGCACTCAATGTCTCCTCTAGGCTCTGAAGATGATCCCACAAATGATCCAGAAGATGCTACCCAAGAAGCCTCCACAGAAGCTACAGAGACTGCAAGTTCAAACAACAGCTCTATCTGAAAGATTTTATGAAATTCTCTGACTCTTGAACAACTAAACAACTTTTATGGTCTGTAATATTTTGTGAACACTGTATCATGCTTTCTCTCGACAGCTGATCGAGAGCAAGTGTGAGTTATGTTTGGATTTATTTTGCTTATTTCCCGGATTTGTTGAAATATTTGTTTACTTTGGCTCTTTTTGAGCCAGCAAGGGGGAGTAAGTGTTTAAATTAGAAATACGCGCGCGATGATACAAGGAAGAAAGATAGAGACGACGCCACGCGAAGAAACAAGACGCGGCGATACGCGCGACGACACTGCCGATCGACGAGACGACGAATGCGACGCAGAATGCGACGAAGAATGTTGTCCTTAAAAATAGCCAAAGGGGGAGATTGTAGTTACGACGATTTTCGAGATTGGCTGATTTTGAAGGAACTGAAGAAACATGTTACAAAGAATGTCGAAGTATCTTCTACAACTATGTCGAAGCATCTTCTACGACATCTTGTGTGACATTGTTGACGGCATCTCGGCAAGCATCCTGATTGACAGAAATCAGGAAAGTGCAGGTTCGGCAGTGCAGCAAGAAAGCGATTAGGAAAGTGCAGAACGACTCCTAATCTGAAAAGAAGAAAGACGGTGATTAAGAGGAAACCCTTTAGGGTTAGTACTCATCCACGATTGCTATAAAAGCTTAGGCTACCCCCTTAGCAATTGTGTGGTTCTTTATTTGTTTCCTAGCAACAATTTGCAAGGTTCTTAGACGTGAAGGTTTGCGGGCTGAGAAATTGCAGATTGAGCTTAGGACGTTGTGTATCACATAACTATAGAGAGTTAGGTGATTGAGGGTTTACTGAAAGTCGTGAGTTGAAGACTGCACGCAACCACCAAGCTTGAAGAAGACTTGAAGACGACAGAGCAAGGCGATTGCTCGAAGAGTGGAATCAAGACGTTCTTGGATTCAGGGGAAGACCCTGAGATAGATTGCACTGTAAGACGTAGCATAAAGTATAGATCTAGGAGGGATCACAGGTACTTGTATGTTCTGACGGATTACTGATAAGTGAAATCTTTCCACTAGGCTGAGAGCCCCCAGACGTAGGTGACGTTGCACCGAACTGGGTAAACAATCTGCTGTGTCATTACTTGTAGCTATATATTTACTGTCCTGCTTTATCTACGCAAGAAGTCAGACACAATGTCATAGCATTCCGTGTAACATTGTGTGTGGCATCTTGCACGACTAAACCGATCAAAATTTCAACAATTATCCAAGTGTTCTTGTGTCGAAGCAAAGTTTACAGAAAAGGCATGTAAAGCAGTAACTCAAAGGCATTCAAATCTCCTAGACCAAATTCACTCCGACTTAGCTGATTTTAAGAATACTAGGAGTAAAGGTGGTAAACATTACTACGTGACATTCATCGATGATTGTTCACGATTCACCCGAGTATACTTGCTTCGAACAAAAGATGAGGCTGAAGAGATGTTCATCAAATATAAGAATGAAGTCGAAAACCAACTTGATCGAAAGATCAAAAGAGTTAGATCTGATCGAGCCGGAGAGTATGGCTCAAACTTCCTAGTCGACTTCTGCGAGAAGAACGGAATCATGCACGAGTTGAGTGCGCCCTACTTACTGCAACAGAACGGAGTAGCTGAACGCAAGAACAGAACTTTGAAGAATATGATGAATGCAATGCTTCTAAGTTCCGGTCTTCCTGACGAGATGTGGGGGAAGTTGTTCTCTCAGCTTGTCATATTCTTAATAGGGTTCCTCACAAGAATCTTGACAAGACCCCCTATGAGTTATGGAAGGGTTACGCCCCTAACTTGAGTTTTTTTAAGGTATGGGGATGTTTAGCTAAAGTCAGTCTACCTCCTTCGAAGAGAACCAACATAGGTCCCAAGACTTATGACTGTGTTCTAACCGGATATGCCCAAAACAGCGCTGCCTACAGATTCATGTCTTTACATGATCTTTCCATATCTGAGGCAAGAGACGCCGAGTTTTTTGAGCATGTGTTCCCATTGAAGAAGAATGCGGATACCCCCTCGTCATCTTCAGCACCGGAGAATGTCCCTAATGTTACTGAAGAGCTCCACACAGATCTCAATTCTTCTGCTCCAGAGGTTCAAGGTGATAACCAAGACGAAGCAAGAGACCTAGAATCGAAAAGGACTTTGGAGATGATTTTGTCACTTCGTTTCTAACTGAGATCGTGAATGCGGACTTTGTAAGTGAAGAACTAGTATCCGCCTATCTAACAGAAGATGATCCTAAAACCTACGGAGAAGCATTAAGATCCGTTGATGCTGGTTTTTGGAAGGAAGCTGTCGATAATGAACTAGCCTCCATCATGTCAAATCAGACTTCAGAATTATCCGATTTACCTAAGGGGTGTAAACCCATTAGTAGTAAGTGGATATTAAAGAGGAAACTAAGGCCTGACGGTACAATTCAAAGATTCAAGGCCAGACTGGTGGTCCGAGGATTCACTCAGAGGAAAGACATTGACTACTTCGACACCTATTCCCCTGTGACCAAGATAGCTATGATTAGATCACTAATCGCTCTAGCTGCCATCCATGAGTTGGTTATACATCAGATGGATGTCAAAACCGCCTTCTTGAATGAAGATCTTCATGAGGAGATCTATATGTCACAACCCGAGGGATTCGTGATAAAAGGTCAAGAGGAAAAGGTCTGTAAGTTGAGGAAGTCGCTTTATGGACTGAAACAAGCACCAAAGCAATGTTATGAGAAATTCCACAATACTTTGGTGAGTAACGGATATACTGTCAACAACTCTGATTCGTGTGTTTACACAAAGTTGATTGGATTAGATTGTGTGATTATATGCCTTTACGTCGATGATATGTTAATCCTTGGTAGTAATTTGGGTATTATAAACAAAACCAAGGAGTTTCTATCATCCAAATTTGAGATGAAAGACTTGGGGGAGGTAGATGTCATCTTAAGGGTAAAAGTTTTGAGGGACTCTGATGGTCTCTCTCTAAGTCAATCTCACTATGTTGAAAAGGTGTTGAAGAAATTCAACTCTTTTGATGTCACACCTGTTAGGACTCCCTATGATCTTTGCATATATTTGACGAAGAACTTGGGAGACAGCGTGTCACAAGTCCAGTATGCCAAGATCATAGGAAGTATGATGTTCCTCATGAACTGTACACGACCCGACGTTGCCTATACGGTGAGCAGGTTGAGTCGTTACACTCACAACCCTAGTAAAGAACATTGGGAAGCCCTTCGTCGTCTACTCAAGTACTTGAAAGGGACCATAGACTGGTCATTGCATTACAACAAGTTTCCTGCGGTTCTAGAAGGATTCTGTGATGCAACTTGGGTTTCAAGTAAGGATGAGGTAACTTCTACAAGCGGCTATGTCTTTACTATGGGTGGAGGCGCAATCTCTTGGAAATCCTCCAAGCAATCGTGCATTGCAAGCTCCACGATGGAATCCGAGCTGATTGCCCTCGAGTTGGCAGGGCAAGAAGCAGACTGGTTGAGAAACCTGTTGGCCGACGTGCCCATCTGGGGACGATAGGCAATTCCGGTATCACTACGTTGTGATTCTCAGTCAACCATATGCGTGGAAGAGAACAATGTCTACAATGGAAAGAAAATACATGTTCGCTTAAGGCACGGTGTGATTCAACAACTCATGAGAGATGGAGTAATTTCTTTAGATTATGTGAGATCCGAAAGAAATCTTGCTGGCCCTTTTACAAAGGGATTACCAAGTAAAGTTGTCCTTGACACTTCGAGAGGAATGAGGCTTAAGCCCTCATCGTGAAAGTACGGTGAATACCAATGACCGGTCAAACGAAACCATACAACTCTCGCTGCACTACTTTGTCTATAAAGTTGTGCTAGAGATTCCATAACCAGTTTTTGGTGGTGCTATTGAGACGCACTTGATGGATCTCAAGTCTGACAACCCATAACCAGTTTTTGGTGGTGCTATTGAGACACACTTGATGGGTTTCTAGACGACCAATCCATAACCAGTTCTTGGTGGTGCTATCGAGACGCACTAGATGGATTGTTGATGTTGATGAATCATAACCAGTTCTTGGTGGTGCTATAGAGACGCACTTGATGAGATTCGTCTGCACCTGACATGTTGGACTCTATGTCCTTAATAGCTCATTGGTCAGTACTGGTGAGACGTACCTAACGAGCTACCTATGCGGGTGTGATGGTTTGGCCGCCATAAGTGGAAGACTCGAAATTTTTTCCAAATACACTCGCGAGACCGAGGTTTACGCATGGCCTTAAAAGCGTAGATCAGGTATCGCGGAACATGTAGATTAAAAGATATGATATGTCTTGTAGGGGTTTCACCGGAAAGTGAAAACAAGTTCAAGAAGCAATTTACTCGTTTTCACAAGTACGTTGTTGCCTCACTTCACTATGTGTCAATTCAAGTCGAAAGACATTGGCACTTAAGTATCACATCTTCCTTTGTCCAGGACTTCTCCTTTTTAAACCCTTTATTTGTAAGGCTTTCGTGGGAGATTGTTGGGGTTTGATTGGTTAAAAGTCTCATTTGTTGGAATCCCACATTGAAAGAATTGAAAAGGTTTTTTGAGTTTAAATTGTTTTGCTCTCCTCTTTGGTTTGTGTGGGCCTAATAAGGGGTGACCTGAGGCTTGGGCCAAACCCACACGCGCACCACCGCCGTCGTCTGTCCGGCTCAGGCGCGGGCGCGGGCCCGGTCCGGTCCGGCTCGGCTCGGCTCGGCTTTGGGCTTTGGGCTTTGGTAGAGCACATGCGGTGCGGGCTAAACCTTATTTTAGTTTCTTGATTTAATATATAAAAAAACTCTTTTATTTAAAATCATATTTGATTTAAATTCAAATCTTTTTGAATTTAAATCTGATTTCAAATGACTTTTGAAATTCGAATTCAAATCACCCCAAGACAATTCATCGAATTCATCGGGCAGACAGCACCCCAAGACAATTCATCGAATTTGTATTTTTATTATTTTAATTTATTTTCAATATAAAATGAAGGGAAAAGACAATTTTGTGCACCAAACTATTGTTAGATGTCGGGGTAAGTCCATGAACTTAAATCGATATTTAATGCATCTTACATCTATTCATGCAATAATACAAATCGAAACAAGACGAACATATCTGAATAAATACTTTATTTATTCAATATAATAGTACAATAATCGTAAATTTACTTGAACTGATATTTTGGATCTGGCAATGGAACTTTTGCTTCTAGCTATAGAACGTCTAGTGTATGGATGTAGAACATATAGGGCCTTGCTGTAGAACTACGGAATTGGAATATCATCGATGCACGGTAATCCGTTTTTCTTGAGACAATTATTGCCCCATATGGGCAACTTACTCCCAGGATACAACGACGAACTGGTCCCCGGCAACGGCGCCAACTTGATGGGACGTTGTGAGGCGCCCTTAGTTGACCAAGTAAATTTGTATTTCCGTCTTGAATCTGGGTCGATTTTCATAGGGATCAAAATAGGGTCTTTTCATCAATTCTCTTGTATTCGAATTGTAAAAAAAAGGAAATGTAAAAAACAAAGTCTGTAATTTGTGTGTGTTGGTGAAATTTTAGGCAATAAGTAAAAAGTATCAAAATAGGCAAGTGAGTTGAGTTGGGTTGTGAACAGTTAACTAGCAATCACGGGTGCTAGATCGACGGCTTAATGCCAATTCAAGTTTTACCAGTTAATCTCGATTATGCAATCTTATTAGTCCTACTCTATTATTACACTATCCGCCTCTCGACATTAGATAGTGCCTAGTTTCAGATTAGGCAACCCTCTCGAGAATTAAACCTAATCCTTTACAGTAATACAATCAACGATTTTCGAACCAAAGAATCGACTCCAGGAGACCGATTACTCAATCTTACTTACAGTCAATTCTCAATTGTCCCTCTCGAGATCAACCTCGAGCTCAAATAACAAGTATTAAGTAGCTACTTTAACACATATATAAGAACTAAACAAGATATAACAAGTTCATGCATAAATTCAATTAAAAAGTAATCTATAATCAAACACCAATCGTCATAAGTTTAGCACCCATGATTTGGGTTTTTAGCCCATAATCATGGAGCAAAATACAAGAAGCAAAAAGAAAAAATTAAAAGCTTACGAAGAGAAGATGAACGAGCAAACTCTAAGCATTAACGCTTGAATCAAATGCTTGCAATCTTCAACTCTACTCTCAAATTGATGCTTCCTTGTTAGATTCGCGTTCTTGGTGATGAGTGATGGAGATTGGGGCTTCCAAGTCATCCAAGAACAGATCTGGAACAGTGGGTATTGCCTAAAAGTTGTGTATCTTCAATTTGGGGAGAGTTCTGTATTTATAAAAAATAATAGGAAATTCGTATTTCTCTTAGATGTGGGTCCAACCGCTTTACCCACATTTA
Source organism: Geranium rotundifolium (assembly GCA_963920655.1). Taxonomy (NCBI): domain Eukaryota; kingdom Viridiplantae; phylum Streptophyta; class Magnoliopsida; order Geraniales; family Geraniaceae; genus Geranium; species Geranium rotundifolium. The sequence goes on along the minus strand of OY987317.1, from coordinate 25,437,609 downwards.
GTGTCGAATTTTCACTCGTTATCCAACTTTTAGAGCCCCATTTGTACTACTTTATGGATTCATGTATGTTTGGTATACTTGTGCATGTTTGGAGGTGAAAAAGGGTATTTTCGTACTTTCATGAAATATAGTGAAGTTACATACCGAATCGAAGAGAATTCGAAGATCTACAATGTTATAGAAGGAAGTTTTGGCAAATTCCAATGTTTGGATTATCTTACGACCCCGTGAGCATATCCTAATCAAAATAGAAAATTTCAGCAAGAAAATCGGTAGAATTAATTATGAACTACAGCTGAATCTTCTAGAAGACATAGATTTTGCATACGATCTCCGATTTGGGCTCATGATCTAATCATGTGTGTTAGACTTATGACGATTGGTGTTTGATTCTAGATTACTTTTTAATTGAATTTACGCATGAACTTGTTATATCTTGCTTAGTTCTTATACATGTGTTAAAGTAGCTACTTAATACTTGTTATTTGAGTTCGAGGTTGATACCGAGAGGGACAATGGAGAATCGAATGTAAGTAAGATTGAGTAATCGGTCTCCTGGAGTCGATTCTTTGGTTCGAAAATCGTTATTTGTATTACTGTAGAGGATTAGGTTTAATTCCCGAGAGGGTTGCCTAATATGAAATTAGGCATTATTCAATGTCAAGAGGCGGATGGTGTATTTATAGCGTAGGCCTAGTAAGATTGCATAATTGAGATTAACTAGTAAATCTTGGATTGACACTAAGCCGTCGGTCTAGCACGTGTGGTTGCTAGTTAACTATTCAAAACCCAATTCAACTCACTTGCCTATTTTGATACTTGTTACTTATTGCCTAAAATTTCACCAACACACAAATTACAGACTTTTTCTTTTAGATTTCTTGTTTTACAATTCGAATACAAGATAGTTGAGGAAAATACCCTATTTTGATCCATGTGGAAATTGACCCGGATTCTAGCTGGAAATACAAATTTACTTGATCGACTAAAGGTGTCTCACAGCGTCCCATCAACTACGGAACTGGAATATTATAGAGGCACGGTAATCCGCTTTCCTCGAGACAATTATTGCCCCGTATGGGCAACTTACTCCCAAGATACAACGACGAACGAAGTCGAACTCTAACCGGGTTGAAGAGAGTAATCGAGAAGGATTGAACTATAGATAGATAGATAGAGAGAGAGAGAGAGAGAGAGAGAGAGAGAGAGAGAGAGAGTTTAGGGCGTTAAAGTTTAGGACAAGATAAGGGAACGAAACGTCTCTGGCTGAATTCTTATTTTTAACGTTTTAAGCATTGAAGAAGAAAGGGGAGAGAGGGTGCCAAAATTATGAAGAAAAAAGGGAAAGAGATATTGTGTAATTATATGAAATAATTATCAAAAAATCTTGTTTGAAATTCAAATAAAATAATTACAAATATCACCCCTTTAAACTCATAATTGCACTCTTGCCCTTTCATGAATTAAAACCCCAAATGGGCTTCAAGCCCGTTTAACTAAATCCAAATTAAAACCCATATAATTGAGTTCTAATTTTGGTTTAGCTAAACCGGTTCAATTTCCTTAACTTGATTTCTTCAACCGTCAAGTTAAAACCCTAGGCCATAAATCAACCGAATCGTTTTCAATTTGACTAAACTGAAAACCGGTTTCTCCAAATTTCCATCCATGCTTATTTGTCATATATTGTGCTTAATGTGTGTGACCCTCTAAGCTCACGAACAGTTGGCAGACTAGTAAAATTTTACCTTTTCCATCATAAGTGGTCTCTAGCAAGACATTATGATTATCCAACGTTCGTGATTATCGATTATTCGACTTAACCTGTTATCGTACATGTCAGTGTCCTTTTATCAAACCGATATTCAAATTGATCAATAGGAATAGAATCTTCATCCTAATTTATCAATCACTGTTTCTTGATATCTGAGATGACTAAAAACTGATACTAAGGTATCACCTGCACGGTCGTGCTCTTCCTTCAGTCATACTCATCAAGTGACCTAAACAGATATCTTTCTCATACTGGAGTATGAGTGATAAATCCCTCAGACGCCTTTCGAGTTCACTAATGCAATAAATATCCAAGCCAATTGAAGCCGTTATAGCTACCCTTTTACAGATAACGTTAGACTAGGTCAAACTTAAGTATTTGTTACACAGTGTACACAAAGACTCTTTGGTGTTAGGATATAATGAAAAGTTACGATCTGTGAGTATCTCATGACTGGATCTATGTAGCGTACTCAAAATCGGGTTGTCCGGTATCATCGACCTAATGGTATCTATGATATAACTCCGGCACATAATTTAACATGATCAGTAGAGCATGATCACAAGGAGTTGGTCTTATACTGATCGCTTCATAAAGAAGCTTAGCTGATCAGGGACTCAACAAATGTAATTCTTCCTGATCTACAGTTCTACTATTTTTGGTTACACACATAATGACATAGATCAAATTACATTCGATATATTTATATGCCGATTTATTTATTCGAAAAGATGAGAGAGAGAGAGAGAGAGAGAGAGAGAGAGAGAGAGAGAGAGAGTTCAAATTAATTTAATTTTGGTATGATTTTTTCGGTTGACCAAGATGTCAGGGGTTTAGGTATTTTTTGTGTAGATTGTCCCAAAATGATAGTTATGGCACTGAAAGAGGGAAAAATAGTTAGGGCATGAAAGTGGAAAAGTAGTATAGTTAGGTGCACAAAAAATGTCATTTTCCCTAAAATAAATTATACTATATAAATTAAAAAATAAATATTAAAAAATCAACCACAATTTTTCTGTGATAATCTAAAATAGTGAGGATAAAAATTATACAAAAAATGTCATTTTCCCTAAAATAAATTATACTATATAAATTAAAAAATAAATATTAAAAAAATCAACCACAATTTTTCTGTGACAATCTAAAATAGTGAGGATAAAAATTCTGAAATTGACAATAAAAAAATTGAATTTTCATCACAGAATCATCTAAACAATTTTCACCGTGAAATTTTGAAAATAAACCATAAAATCATGTTGCATAAAAAAATCAATCCTTAACTCACACAATTTAAATAAAAAAAATATAAATCATGTGTTACATATATAAAGAGAAGTCTAAGGCCCAGGAGCTCCGACTTCGATTGATTTGTAAAAGAGGTTCAGCGGGCGACGTTCGTCGGAGGCGAGGAGTTTAGGGCGTTAAAGTTTAGGACAAGATAAGGGAACGAAACGTCTCTGGCTGATTTCTTATTTTTAACGTTTTAAGCTTTGAATTATAATTGATTTTTTTGAAAAATAAAATAAAATTCTGGTCCGCCTAGCCGCCTTGACCGTCTGGACCGTCTGATGAACCAAAACGTTCGCCACTGTCCAATTAAATTAAAACGGGACGGTAAGGTAAAAACCAACGCTTAGGCAACCGGTTTTAGAACACTGGTATTTCGTACAAGTGGCATTGACTTGTTCGCCAGTATGACGAACCTCATGTCCAGGTTTGTGCTTTTATCTATCCCAGTTTACTATTTATTTTCTTTAACAAATAAATTATTTTTAAATACAATTTTATATGATAGAAAAAAGGTGAGAGGATGTCGGTCATCCAAAAGTTGAATAAGAACTACAACTCCAGCCCAATATCGTTCTTGAGCATGATGACCATGCTGGTTAAAAAAAGAGAAAGAGGGTGAGATACCATTACCGCTTCAGTTAGAGAAATTTGTCAATCAGTACGCCGAGCCAAGATCGGACCACCCAAAACTGTTAATATTTCTAAATTTTTAATTCCCTTCAATATTTTTATGTTCTTTAATTATTATTTAATGTATATTAACTATATGTATTTTGTGCAAAGGATGATGGAGGACTATGAGGCCTCCCAGTCGAGCGATCTTGTCACTTCTCATGTTTCTATGTCATTGGAACGGCAATGAGAAGTCACGATTAAAGCGCATCATGAAGCACACAATTGTTGGCAGCAAGGAATTGTCATTTAGGGCTTCGAGAAAGAAGATTTTAGGATACCAATGCCGAGATAGCCTTACTAGAACTCATAAAATTCAAAACCTAAATGAACAAAATGAGATAGTAAATACAAACAACGAGCTGAAACAAAGAGGAAAGAAAAATCAATCAAAAAATTATGCCAAGTAGCCAAGAAGTATCGAGCATTCCAAAAAAAAATGGTATAAACATTAACTTGACTCGACCAACAACCATTCCTCCAATGGCCGAGTTTTCAAGCAAATTTCGTAGTTCTGATTCTAATTCAAATTAGTTGTAATAGTTCGACTTTATTATATATTGTAAAAATATTATAATTTTATTTGCTACAATTTTGTTTTTACTTTCTGTTTTAACAACGATGCATATGATCAAGTACGTTATATGTACATCATTACTAGGCCAACAACATACATGATTATGGATGCATTTGCAATACCAACAACACTTTTTACTTGGTATATGTCGTTGGTATAAAATCTGCGTCGTTTCAAAATTGTATATTAACAGTGGCGTTGTGTATGCCATTGGTACTACTGTTAGTGTTCTTTGGTCTAGTGGCAGCGTACCATATATGCTTCCGATATAGAATGTAGAATTATTTTTTATTGCATATATATCCTCGTGATCCCATAAAGAGTTATCAATCTGACAATTTTAAAATACAAGATTCATAAACATTTAACCAGCACAATATGAAAATAAAGGACTATGTAGTCTTATAATGTAATAATTTTTGTTCATATAATGATATTTATTTTGGTTATCAGAATCCTCTATTTTAAATTATTAGAATACCAAATTTAAATCAATTGAAATATTTTTTGGAGTAATTATATATGTTTTTTTATTTACTCATAAATTATAGTAAACGTGGTAACCTAAAACAGTTGGGATGTCTGTGTTAAAATAAAAATTAATATTACATTAAAATATGTTTTAGTGATATATACTATAAATGGTAAACAATAGACAGGAAAGCAAATCACATTCCTAAAATGGGGAGCCAATGGACACTTATAATGCGGGTCGGCCACTGCAATAAACAAGTTACTCCAACGACATGTAGGTTATCAAATTAATTAAAACAAGATTCAATAAATTAGTCATAATCCCAATAAAAATGAAACGGAGAAGAAGGATAATCATAGTCTTACAACTAGACTGGTAACTTCTTTTACATGTTATAGATTGTCTATCTCATCGAATATACAGTGGGATTTCATATTTGGTAATGTGACATTTTATCATTTGGTGGAAGGAAATTGTGGATAATATATATATAAAAAGAAGAGACGTGAAGGAAAATGCCGAGAGGAAGAGCTAAAATGCACATGTGAGTATTGAGCGACAATGCCACGCCTCTCTTCTTATCTCCTCACCCAACCCAACCCAACCCAACCATTCACACTCTCCATCTCTACATCACCTTCTTTATTCTTTTATTTCTCTTTTGATTGTCATTGTCAAGCTACTGCTGTAATTTGAAGCTTCAACATGGGCCATGGTTGACGTGACTACCGATTCCATTTCGAGTCCAAACATTATCACTTAATTGCCATTTATGTACATACAAATTCATTCATACATTCTAGATAATGTTTATATTTTTCATAGCTATTTATTACGTACATTCCTTTTTGATGATGAGGAAATGTCAATAATATTAATTTTGTTTTGAATTTGTTATTATACGAAACGTCAAGTCATTTTTAGCTGCAAATTGTGCTACGAAAATATCATCGAGGTGGGGTTGGGAAAATTTCGGTTAAATTCGTTGGTTCACACATTTACTTGGTATCAAGTCTTTTTGGATTTTAAATGTTTTGTATTAAATAGTAAATATGCTATGGGTCTTTCTATTCGTACATTGAGTTATATGTATAATTTGCATTATTCTACGTAAATTAAGCCATAAGAGGAAATACATATTTATAACAAGACACTTGAGCGAGGATAAAATCTTACCAGTGTAATCGGGCCTGAAGTTTATTACTTAAACCCGGATTGGGCTACAACCAGAATTCTAGCCCAGTCGTATCTGAGAACATTACGAAATTGGGCTCATTAGGGCGGGAAATTACCTGCTTAAATTCCCTCATCGTCGATCACCATATATATTAGTAAATGTTAAGGTACAATGGAAAATGTACCACTTTCGATATTAATTTCATCAGGAACAACAATTTTTGTTATCCACATTTTGAATTCAAGTGAGTCTAGTAGTATAAACGACAAGTCACAAACAAAACGAGACTCCATTAATTAGTCGACAGATTCTTCCAATTTCCATGAGTAGCCACTGCATGCATGGGCCGCTCCTGAAGATCGGCTTCAATTATCAAATGATAAAACATGGAACAAAGGCTATATAAACATGAGCAAGAGTAATAATAATGGTCTCAACAAAGACAGAAAATAGTTTTCATATAAAAGGTAGCACAAACAAGACTCTAGATGATACGACGTGGAATGTTCACAACAAAATAACATACAGGTTATGCATGTAGCTGCATTAGACATCTATGATGAAGTGGAAATCTTAAGATGAACCATAAAATAAACTAAACTGTTGTAGATTTTAGTAAAACCAGTAGGCTCCTTAACCGAACAGGTCAAGCATATACTCTTCGTCATCTGATTCCTCAGCAGCTTCTTCCTTCTTTTCTTCCTCCTTGGCAGGAACTGCAGCATCAGCAACTGGAACAACAGCAGCAGCAAACTTGTTTGGATCCTGCAATTTTTTACCATTCAAAGACTTGTAAGCAAAAATATTTTAAACATCCAGGAAGGAACATTCGGTAAAGTAGTCATGCTAACCTTGAGATATTCCTTAACCTTGTCTGCCAGAGGGAATGTAAACTCAGTTGCCACTGCAATGGCCAGAGCATTCTTGTAAGCATTGATGACCATGTGTGGCGCTCCCGCCAGAGAAGGATATGAAAGAGCCACTGACAGGGATGCAACCATGGAGACTCCTGCTGCAAACTTCTCGATCAAATCATCCTCTGTGAGATCAAGGATCTCAGGACTGAACACGGACCCGTTCTCATAAATGGAGACCACCACAAGACCGTACGAAAATGGTCGGATCCCAAGCTTGGACAGAAGAGCAGCCTCAGACGAGCCGACTTTGTCACCCTTCTTGATGAGCTCAACTGGGATAGTGATCTCCACTGACCCTTTGTTGATTTTTGTTGGAATGTTCAGGACCTGAAAATCAAAATAATGAAAGGAGTCAGAAATAGACTTTTTTATGGGAATCAAGAGAGAAGATGAACTGTTTTGACAATAACCTGGAAGAAGGAGGTCTGAGAAGGGTCAAGTCCAGTGTTTCCAGGTGGGACAACAACATCACTTGGCGCAACCAAGCCAACCCGAGCAGGGGCTCCCACCTGTTGGAGAAAAACATAGAATTCAAATATTCAAATAGATGACGAGGGCATCCTAAATATGTCAGATGATAACCAAAAAGCCAGAAGTGATGTTTATTTAAATTGGCAAAAGCAAGACAGATACCACAAAGAAATCAGCCCACAATATGTAAAGGGTGAACACACCCTCAGTTCATTACTCAACAATTCTTGAAAGTCATTACCACAAAGTCAACTGAAGTTGAAAATAAGAAATTCAAATAAGTATGTATGAAAATATTATATTACAAGGTGTATTAACTGTATCACAGTGATTACTAACATGCTTATATAATTCATATGGTCACAACCAACTCAACACAAAAACAAAAAGGAAATGACTCAATCAACAATGGTGTATATCTAAACCTTATTCATATTATTAGATATGCACGTGCATTTTACAAGTTAAGAATAGACATAACATAATTAATTAGACTCTGGATTTGTTATCATTTCAAAAATCCAAAAAAGATATGCAGCCTAAAGTCAAATCACCTAAACAATAATGGAATGAACTTATTATCTCAACTACCATAACAACAGTAACCTTTCAAGTTCTACTAACCCACCAAAAATATCAGTAGGCTTATGTACACATTCAATATAAATCCCAATCTATAGCTCAATACCTTGTATTTTCCAACTTCCTCCCTCACTTCCTTCAGATCACCCTTGGTGAAGATCAGTCCAACATTTCCCTAATTAATTTACATCAGGTAAGAAAAATTATAAGATTCAGAATTACACATATATTATGAAATACGTTATTTATAATATTGAAGATATATATTAAGCCATTCACATAAAACAAAAAATAAATGCATATTCTTTAGCCATATCATCAGTATAAAGAAAACAATTAAAATAAAGAGGGACCGAGTAATCACAACCGATAGCTAGCTATAATATCGAATAACAATAGGATCTACAGTTACTGTAGTTGAAAATATTAATATTAAACAAAAATTAAAAAGACAAAAAACGAGAAAGTAAAATCTTCAAGGAGAGGAAACAACAAAAAAGTAAGCAGAGACGATGCCATACCACAAGCAAGGGGAGGAGAGTGAGGATGTTGTTGTTGTTAGTCTTGTGGGCGTGAAGCTTGATGGTCCTCTTCATCATGGTGTTCTTCCCCATCAAAACGATGGAGTGGCCGCGCAGAGCCTGGCGGATGTGCTGGAGCTGGTTTGATCCCACATTGTCGGCTCCCACGATCAAGATCTGCGAGTACTCCTCAAGGAGACGGCACAGCTTCTCGTCGTAGCTCACCTTCTTCTCGGCTTTCGAGATCTTCACAACCTTCACAACCATCTTCGGTCTAGGGTTCTCTGGTGCCTGCCCCAAAGCGTAGGGTTCATGCGCTTATATACGCGGGGTGTGGGCTTGGAGGAGCTAGGGTATGGGCCCACAATGCAGATCTTTTTGGACCCATTTGGATTATACAATTACAATGCAGCTCGGATCGATAATTAAGGTACTTTATTTATGTGTCTGCTTCCTCGGACAACATTCTTTTTTTTCTTTTCACACACTTAATTAATTCTAATTAATACCTCGTTCATTGCACCATATGTATTTATATTCTTACATACTTCGGTTAGAAAGTGACAAGTAACAAAATAATTTTTATTTTATTTTAATTTTGAAAACCACAAAATACTTTTTATCAGTACAAGTTAGATGAAACCACGACATTAAATTTTTTTACACATAATATATAAATTATTTACAATTAAGAGTTACATAAAATTATTACAAGTCGCGGCTACAAGAAATATGGACCATGTATACTCAACGCCACGGTAATTATTAGCTACGGAAATATTGACTCGAGATATATAATTAGCTTTGGAAATTAAATTCATATACACCACAAAAGGGAAACTTTCACTAATTATTTTAACAACTCTAATGAGATTACCAAGGTTGATTATATTTTCATATTTAAATATACTACAGAGAGAAAAAATGTATTGAATGATATTTCCATTAGTATGATTTTCATTAATACCAAAATTGTCAGCAATGCAATTAGCTTATTAATGGTGCAAATATATCAAATCAAAATTGAACGACTTTCATTCCTATGTATGAACTTTTCTTTTCGCTCATCAGCGAAACTATAATTGATTGATGAGCCTAGCAAAAGAATATCGGTGGGGATTTAGAGCATGACATTATTGGCGAAGAAATAGAAGACAAACATACATTTTGTTGAAAGTGAAAAAAATAACATCTCATAACTTTCCAGCCATTATCTTGACAAAGCAAAACAAAAGTTGCTTCAAATTAGTTGGCACAACAATTTTATATGCAAACACTACACATTTACTATTCTTACATTGATCGTGAAAAATTATACATAGTTCACAATGGTTTACTGTATAGGATTTTTATTACAAATACTTCAAATAAGTAAAAGTTTAGTTTCGTTTCAATTTAGCTTGACATTCATCAAAATAGATTAAAAACAATGTTTGATGTCATGTATATTCTACATTGTTTGATATCATGTATTTCCCACTATAAAGTCGCCTCATTTACTGTACTAAAATAAATATAGTATGGAAAGAGGGAATGGAGATGGGTTTTCAAATGAAAAAGTTGCAAATAGTACCATAATAAATAACATATGTTTGTGACATAAAAACACTAAACAACGAAACCATCACTAAGTCGTGTATTCGTCCTTGACCTTGAAATACATCTGCTTATGCGTAATATGTTACGACCTTTGTGTGTGCACCCTAATTAGAACTCTTCCTCCATGCGAGCAACTTACAACATATGAACACAAAGTTTGTAGATTTGTAGTACTTACATAAAATACACAAATTATAATTAAATTCAGTCACTTGAACAGACACAAGTAACAATATAGTAGCAAAACATGATACTTAATAAATTTCTCTTCAGGTCAGCTTTCCAATGTCCGTTGATCGTATAGTTATTCAAATGCCACATGGCGAACACGCCGCAGTCAACAACATTCTTTATAGATGACTGACTACGACCGTGTGTGTGACCACCGTCGTTGGGAGTCCCTTGGTGAATATATCTCCAAACTGAAAAGATGTTGGTACGTGAGGCACACAAACTTGATTTACAACAACTTGAGCCAAAGTAAGAACCGAGATGAAAGAAAGAAATTGAGGAGATTGAGAATTTAAAGAAAAATAACATTCGGAAGTGAGGAGTAAAAAACGAGAATAAAAAAAAATAGGAAGAAAATATAGAGTAGAAAATAAGGAGGGGAAAACAACTACGTCATATAATGACGGTGAGGCAACTACGTCTCATAAGGACGGTACAAAATTAGTTTTAAAATATACCACTAAACTTTTAGGCAACTACGTCGGTGCAAAATAATTTCAAGCAACCACGCCGGTGCAATACTAACAACTAAGTCGTAGGGCGATGGTGCAATATTATATTAAAAAACTATGTTTCGGGAAATAAAGGAAGTTGGAGAGAAATTTAGAGTTTTTTTTTTGGAGAGAGGAATAATATAGAATATTATAAAGCATATTTGATTTAGCAATTGTTTCATGGACAAAATAAACCAAATGAGAGATGACAAGTTAAGTAGAATTCAAAAGAATTGAGACGACTAAATAGAAAGATAGAATAAGAGATCATAAGACATAATAAGAGATGAATAGGAGATAGAGAATAAGTCATGTAAATAAGAAGAAATAGCAGTGAGGAAGGTAGAATAAGAAGTGAAAAAGTAGACAAATAGAAGTAAGAAATAAAAATAGAGGAATATAAAACTGATTATGAACGTAGGGAAATTAACCGAAAGAGAAATTTACACAATTAATGAGATTGAAATAAGGTGGGCATGAGAACAAGAGCAGATTGTGAGGAAATTGTACGGCATGTTGGAAAGAAAATATGTATCGTATACGAACAATACCATTTGTTAAACAAAATTTTAGATAAAAACAATGTCTCGCCCACCCGTTAAATCATAATTAACGAGTTGTCAAAACCACACTCGAACAAAACTTGAACTAATGATCGAAAAAGGAAAACTCAAATACCATGTAAGTGTATGAATGTTGATGTCATTTTTATATTGTTGATGAAATATATAGTGGTACGAGATTGCAACTGTAGAAATACAAAAAGGGTAGAAATAATAATGGAGACTTAATACACGGTAATATCTAACAAAAAAAAATTGTTTGATGTCATGTATTTTCCACTAAAGTTGGCCCATTTACTGTAGTACAATGAATATAGAATGGAGTTAGCTTTTCAAATAAAAAGGTTGCAAATAGTGCCAAAATAAATAACGTATGTTTGTGACATAAAAAGGCTAAACAACGAAACCATCACTAAGTCATGTATAGGGTAAACCATCACCTTATATTTAACGGGCCAATAGGTTAAGGTGAATAGCGTAAAAGGCAAACCAAAAAAAAGTGCTAACAAGGCGAGCAGCAGGGCCAATTCTGTTGGGGAGAACATGGACATTTACCAAGGTAGAACACACAACAAAGAAAGCCTACACACACACATTAAATCCCTCATCTGACTCAAAAGATTATTCTAGTGGGTTTTGAGTTTAACGAGTATATAAACTTTCCTTATACCCGTACACTTTCAATGTGGGACCTGAGCTCGCATTTGAAATTCCTAACAATCCCCCCCCCCCCCCCCCCCCCCCCACACACACACACACACTAAGCCCCGTCACATTGGGTTGCTCACGCTCAAAAGCCCAAATCGCCGCCACTCTCACCTGTTGGCCCATCTAGCAATCCTGGCTTGATCAATCATGGTTTTTTAAATCCTACTGGCCTATCTGGCTCGATCCACCATGAGATCTGTGCAACCCAACATCTGATACCAATTGTTGAGAAGAACCTAGGCCTTTACCAAGGAGTAGCAACCGCATGAGAAGGCCCATATAACATTAGAGCCGACTCTTGATCCAAAAGACTAGTCTTTTGGATCAAGAGTCGGCTCTAATGTTATATGGGCCTTCTCACGCGGTTGCTACTCCTTGGTAAAGGCCTAGGTTCTTCCCAACAATTGGTATCAGAGGCTAGGTTCCCGTGAACTTATTACTGATAAGCGGTCCGAGGTAATTCTCCTAGTTCTGGTAACACCTAGGAAACCATGATCGCACCGTCGTGGAGGTGGGCGGGCCGCTAACGCACACCCTCATACAGGTGGACCTAGATAGGATGATGGGCTCGTGAGGGATTGAGTCGAACCGGTAAGACCGGTTTGGGCTTAGGGGGAGGAGACCTATTGTGATGAGGGCTTAGTGTGGAGGGGGAGATTGTTGAAATTCACATTTGAGACAAAGTCTCACATTGGAAGTGTATGAGGTGGAAATAGAACTTATATACACATTAGTCTCATGACCCACTAGACTAGTCTTTTGGGTCAGAGGTGAGTTTTAATATGTATGTGTGCTTTCCGTTGTGGTGTGATCTTCCTTGTTGGGGAGATCATAGTCTTACCCAAAGTCGGCCCAATGTTCATGGGGACCTAACGCAAAAATTCAAAAGAAAACCTATGACAATTTTATTAATCAAATAAATAAATATACATTTAAATGGGAAAAAATAATAAATCTGATGAATAATTAAACTAATTATATTATGTGTCAAATAATATAGTATTTCACTTTTATAGAATTTATTATACATGTTCAATAATTTAAAGGATAACAATGAAACTTGTATAGATGTACCAAACAAATTTAACCCTTTCTATAACATCCAAATTCATTGCTAACTATATATTATTCATATTTGTACAATAATAAGTTAGAAAAAGCAAACTAACCAAACTAAATACAACATTATAGATGTGTTTTGTAAATTGAAGAAAACATAACCCAAAAATCAAATCATGAATTTTAATTTATAATACACGAGAAACGTATTCAATTTTGAAAAATTGTGTCACAATAAACTTCCTTTTGTTTGGATTGAGACCAAAATAATGCAAATCGGTTGAAGAATTAAAGAATAAAGAGAACCACCGAAAAACCCGAATTAATGATTTATAGAGAAAACGGGACCAAAGAAGAAATCGAATTAATATTCTACGTGAGAGAAGAAACAAATATGAAAATCTTGAAGAGTTTGTGATGGAAAAACTTGAAATTACATTATATTTACAAAATATATGGATTTCAATTGTAGAAAGAATGATTCATAATTGATTTGCAGAAAAAAGTAAAATCGATCACGGTTTTGAGAAAGAAAATCATGCATGCAAAAATTACGGTGAAAAAAGAGGAATAATGGCAAACCACAAGGAAGAAGAGCAACAACCGCTTTAGAATTAGTCGATGAATTAGGTCAATCCTTTCGTCATAATATGGTTTGATGCACTATTAAACTTTAATTAAGCCCAAAAAAAATGTTTATCATGAGTGGGTCCACGTATAATAAAACTAATTGTTGTTTGGGTTTAGGGTACAATGTGTATATAAACCCTCCTTATAGTCAGTAGTTTTCCGACGTGAAATTTTGAACTCACATGTAAAGATAACAATTTTCCCCTCCACATTGAGTCTGATCACATCGGGCTGGCTCCCCCAAGCCCAAACTTTACTTGATGTAAGGCTCTTTTCATCCTATGAGGACCTCACTATGAGAGATGCGATCATGGTTCTGGTCTTATCAGCCATAGGAAAATACTCGACCCACTTAACTAGGAGAGTCTACCAAACCAAGGCCCGACCTACTTAATTAGGAGAGTCCACTAAATCAAGACCCTGATACCACTTATTGGGGAGTATCAGGCCTTACCAAGGAGGAGCACACCACGAGGAAGGTCCACATACACATTAGAGCCCACATCTAACCCAAAAGACTAGTCTGGGGGGTCTTGGTCTAATGTGTATATAAACTTTACTTATACGCAATTCTCTTCTAATGTGGGACTATAAACTCACATGTGGACATATCATGTCCATCCATAAAGCAACTAAAACAATTGTTTTATACCTATTTAAAAATAGGTTTCAAATATAATTATAAAAGAATTCTCAAATATAATTAAAAGCCCTAAATTTTAAGGTTAGAGTTTCTGATGCAGCGTACGTGGCTAGGAAGAACTCTTTATCAAGATTCGTTAATTTTTGCGAATACCGAAGATGATAGATTTGAGGGAAACCTCAATTTTTTTATTAAATTTCAAAAACTAAATAACATAAACATATAAGAATGCTTAAATAGCCAAAACCTAATTGCAGAAAAGGAAATCTTAAACTAATTGGAAAAGGGAAACAAGTTATAAAAATTACCAAAAGTGCCCAGAACCTTAAAAATTGCGATTTTGACTCCCAAGATGACCTCGAATGGCCGAAATTCAGCGTATATCATGGCGAAGTAATGTGTTTTGCTCAGAAGGCTGTTTCCACCCAGAAAACACTAGTCCTTTGTCGAAATTCGACACTTTCCTGATTTGCACTGCATCATTCCCCCTGGATAGAGAAGATTCGACCTTGAATCCAGAACCGCATCATCCTCGTCGTAAGAAGAGTCCCCTGTGAAAGGAATAAAATTATTTACATTGAAGACATCAAAGGTGCGAACATGACTGGGAAGGCGCAGGTGATAGGCATATTGGTTGATCTTTTCCACAATCTCGACATGACCAATCTTCTTTGCAGCAAGCTTGTTGTATTCATGAGCAAGGACGCGATCCTTAGTAAGTATGGCCCAAACAAAGTCACCAACCTCGAAATCAACAGCATGTCGCTTCTGATTGGCCTTTTCCTTGTATTTGGCAGTAACAACAACCAAATGGTCATGAGTGGCCTGAGGAACCTGATCCAACTGTCCAACAAACTCCTCGAAAGTGGCATGGGGACGCACCTTGCTAGGCAAAGCTAGCAAATCAAGGGGACCTCGTGGAGATAACCCATGAACCACTTGAAAAGGACTGAACCTAATAGAACGATTAACAGCATGGTTATGTGCAAACTCAGCCTGAGGCAGTTTGAGATCCCACGCCTTGGGATGATCCCTAACCAGACTGTGCAAAAGGTTTCCCAACGAGCGATTAACGATCTCGGTCTGACCATCTGTCTGTGGGTGATAAGCACTACTGAAATTGAAGAGTGTATTGACCAGGCGCCACAAACTCTGCCAAAAGTGACACACAAAGCGAGTGTTACGATTAGAAACAATAGATGTATGGAGTCCATGAAGACGCTACACATCCCGAAAGTAAAGTTGCGCTACAGCCACAATATCAGTAGTCTTCTTGCATGGAATAAAGTGAGCCATTTTCGAAAATCGGTCAACCACCACAAAAATAGAATCAGAATCACGTTGGGTACGTGGTAAGTCAAGGACAAAATCCATACTAATATCAGACCATGGCTGTGTGGGAATAGGTAGGGGTAAATATAACCCAGCCTCCTTGCGCATAGGGGGCCAAAAATAAGAACCCGCAAGAAGCTGATAAGTACGGTCACGCCCCACGCCCCGCAAGAAGCTGATAGTCTCGGAAATAGCACTTACCGAGGGTTGGAGGCTAGAGACCGTGTCTCGATACCTCAACTGACCCTTATCCTTTAATTAACGGGCCATTGTAGTTTCGATTCTATCTCGAACCCGAGAGGGCAAGAGGTAAATCGAGACTAGGCTAATCTCAATGCCGAGAGGTGAGATTGGTATTTAAGGCATAGGCTCAACATAGGATGTAGAATCATTTGAATCATTACTCGAGACCCTTATCATTGAAATACATGTCTAGCCCCTAGGCCTTTAAACCATCGTATTCTTTACTCGTAAACCAACCTTAAATCACCAAAAATAGTAGTTTCGTAATCATAGATAATTAGACTTAACAATCGAAGTTATATTACTTGCGGACCGTGTGCACTTGCACGTGAATGTAGGGTTTTGGAGCGTTCAAGATCATCGAGATAGCGGAAGCATTAACAAAAGCAACTCCAAACCTTGTCCAAGAACATGAACCATTAAATCTCAAGGAAAAATCTATTCCACAAGAAATTTACCTTTTAGTTTTTGTTGAATCAATAAAGAAGAACTATGTGATCTTCTTCTCTAGAGCAAGTCCACACCAAGAGGATGATCTTCAAGATCCTTCACTAAAAGCCTACTAGAACAATTAAGTGAAGAACAAGAGAGCAAAGAGAGAGAGCAAAGGGAGTGGCCGGCCTTGAGAGAGAAAAAGTGAGGTTGAGAGTGTGAGTGATTAATTCAAAAGATATTTGTCTACTTCATCAACTCATAAGCATGGGTCAAAAAGTGAAAGCATGGGTTTAAAGGTGTTATTACCCATACCCCTTAAATCACTCACCTCTTAATCAACAATCACCAACTAAGCATGGTGTGTGTGGCCCCCACCCTTGGACCCACCAAGGTGGCCGGCCACTTGGGCTTAGTAGGCCCAAAATGGGCCCTTGTTGGGCCGGCCATGTGACATCATGGGCCGAGCCCAATGGGCTCGCCCATGTGGTCGCGTGCCGTGTCCAAAAATTGTCCGACCCTTTTTGTCGTTACTTATCAAACAAAGTCCGACGTGAAATCGACGAAAATCTCAGTTTTCTCGATTCGCTAATTATTCTCTCAAACCGAACCCATGGCCCAAAACCTTCAGTTTTGTCCATGTATTGCTCCTCAAGAAACGTTAAGGTTTCCTTGTCTCAAGTTATCCATCTTGTATGTGTGTGACCCTCCATGCTCATGCCAACGTTGGCAGATCAGCGCAAGAGATCTCTCTTGCCCGATTCATCATAAGTGGTCTCTAGTAAGACATTATGATTACCCAAGGTGCATGATGATCGATGATTCGATTTAACCTTGTGCGTACAAGTCACTATCCTATTATCTCTAGACATCCCGATTGATCACAAGGCATAGAGTCGTCATCCTTGTTCAATCAATCATTGTTACTTGATATGTGAGATGGCTGAGAACTGATAACCCGTATCACTGGCATGGCCATGCTCTTTCTCTCAGTCACTCTCGATCAAGAGGCCTTAACGAATATCTTTCCTATACCGTAGTGCGAGGGATAAATCCCTTAGCCGTCTTCCGTGTCACTCATGCAATCCGTTCCGCCACCCAATCAAGCAAATTTACATCATTTAAAACCATCCTCATACTGGTCGCTTTAATTGAAGCGTATATTGACCAGGGACTCGTTAAGTGTGATCCGTACATATTTATGGTTCTACTACTTTAGTGGTCATAAATCAGATCATGCTTAACATATTACTTCAACACATAAGTAATACAAAGCCGTTTTATTCATTACAAACGATGATAAATATACGTAGACATTTATAGACTACTAGCAATTGGACTAGGGCACAAAAATGCTATTAGTGAAAACCATTGTGTGACATTTGCGCGTCACATTTTGGCCCAACAAGTTTTTGGCACTGTTGCCGGGGATCGATTGGTAATAGGTTGTTAAGTACTTGTGATCGGTTCAGCATTTAGGAATTTGAAAAAAAATTTCGTGATTTGAAGGTACCTTAATCTAGTGCATGATCTGGAGCTCGCGCGTGCTAGATTTTAATTTTGTTTATGAAACTGAGGCATTATGTCGGCGAAACAACGCTTTAAGAAGGAGATCTCGGAGAACTTTGAGTGAAACAAGTACCACCGGGAATGGTGGCAACACCGGGAAGGGTGGATCAATTACCACCCATTCTTGAGGGCGATCAAGACGAGGATCGCGTGAAGTTGAACAACAATGCAAGGCGGGGCCTTGCGGAAGAAGAACATGTTAGGATTATGCCCTAATCCAATGTAATTCGTCAATCTATATTGTCATGTATATCATTTTTCGATCTAATAGAAAGGCATTATATTACTAATGTGTTGTGGTAGTATATTGAATGCAATTTGATCTATGTCATTATGTGTATAACCACTTATAGTAGAACTATATATCAGAAAGAATTGCATTCGATGAGTCCTTGATCGGCTAAGCTTCTTCAGAAGTGATCAGTGTGAGACCAACTCCTGGTGATCATGCTCTACTGATCATGGCAAAGTATGTGCCGGAGTTATATTATAGATATCATCAGGTCGATGATATCGGACAACCCGATTCTGAGTATGCAACATAGATACTGTCATGAGATACTCACAGATCGTAGCTTGTCATTATATCCTAAGACCAAAGAGTCTTTCGGTGTACTATGTAACGAATAACTGAGTTTGACCTAGTTTAACGGTACCTATAAAAGGGTAGCCATAACGGCTTTGATTGACTTGGTTACTAATTGCATTAGTGAACTTGAAAGACGTCTG
Source organism: Geranium rotundifolium (assembly GCA_963920655.1). Classification (NCBI taxonomy): domain Eukaryota; kingdom Viridiplantae; phylum Streptophyta; class Magnoliopsida; order Geraniales; family Geraniaceae; genus Geranium; species Geranium rotundifolium. Next base: position 25,418,921 of record OY987317.1, on the reverse strand, counting down.
AGGGATTTATCACCCATACTCCGGTATGAGAAAGATATCCATTTAGGCCACTTGATGAGTATGACTGAAGGAATAGCACGACCGTGCAGGTGATACCTTAGTATCAGTTTTCATCCATCTCATATATCAAGAAATAGTGATTGATAAATTAGGGTGACGGTTCTATGCCTATTGATCAATCTGGATATCAGTTTGATAAAAGGACAGTGACATGTACGATAATAGTTTAAGTCGAATAATCGATAATCACAAACATTGGGTAATCATAATGTCTTGCTAGAGACCACTTATGATGGAAAGGGTAAAATAGTAATTTTACAAGTCTGCCAACGGGTCGTGAGCCTAGAGGGTCACACAGTTTAAGTACGATATGTGACAAACAAGCATGGATGGTAATTGGGAGAATCCGCTTTTCAATTTAGTCAAATTGAAAACGTTTCGGTTGATTTCTGGCCTAGATTTGTTAACTAGAAGGTTGAAGAAATCAAGTTAGAGAGATTGGACCGGTTTAGCTAAACTATAATTAGATATCTATTAAATGGGTTTTAATTTGGATTTGGCTAAGTGGGCTTAGAGCCCATTTAAGGTTTTATTTGAGAATGAGGCTTAAACGTGATTATGGGATTAATGGGGTTTATTGTGTAATTAATAAAAAGACATTCAAAAATCAGATTTTAATAATTACACAATATTCTTTCCCTATTTCACTCTCTAATTTTCGGCAATCCCCTTCAATCCTCTCCAATATTCGGCCGACCCTCCCTCTCTACCATCCTCCATTTTTTTATCCAATTCTTCCCAAAATCATTAGCAAGAGAATGTGAAGAAACCTATCCTAGGTATTGTGCTTGTGTGGACTTGCTAGAGAAACACTAACTTTGTGTTTTTAGATCGATTCAAAGGTAAATTTTAAGATCTCGAAAAATTATATGCATGCTGAATTTTAACAATAAGATCCTTAGTTCATATTCAATTCCCATGGTTATTTCAATCCGTTGCATGAAATTAATCTATGGAACCCATGGGAATCCTTCAGTGGTATCAGAGCATGTGTTAATTTTGTGTTTAATTCAATATGCATGATCTGATTTTTTGATTTATATGTTTATATGTTCTTCGGTTTGAATATGCATAAAATTAAAAAAAAATCAGATTTTAATTATTTTGAAAAATTGAAAAAAAAAATTATTTTGAGGCTGTTTCGGGTTAGCCATGGCTAACCAGGGTCGAGACCCTTGGTGGACCATGGAATGCCCTAGGGCCGACCTGGTTGCCTTGCGGGCCACCATGGTTGCTCCCGTGGGTGACCACGGTCAGTCCCGCAGGCGACCATGGCAGCCCTCACAGGCCACCATGGTTGCCTCCGCGGGCGACCTCGGTTGGGCCGGTTCGGCTCGACCAGATTCCAGCTAAACTGGCCTGTTCGCGAGAATATTGAAAGCCCTAAAAAATTTTATTTTCAGATTTGGTTCGGTTTCAATAAACCAGCGTGAACCGGTTCAAATTTAATTAATTAATTAAACCGAAATTTGTCCACACTTCAAAAAGATAAAATTTGGAAAACTTGTTGTTTGATAAGCATGATGAGTGATCACATGATCTTTGATAACATGATGTTTTCCACATGATGTATAGCTAAGCCCTCTAGACTTGTATGTTTTAATTTCGGTTTTGCAACTTGCGTGTTGCTAAATTTTGGGTTGTAGTTAATACGGCATGTGTGTCGTGATTTGTATTTATTTATTTTATTTAAATTTGTAATCTCGAAGACCGATGCAAGATACAAGTCCAGAGGAAGATTCGAAGTCTGGAAGAGGCTCGAAGCCAGTAGGAGTCCACAAGAATGGAGCAAGTCTGGACCTTGAAGATCAAGTCTTTAGGATCAGTTTTGCTAGATTCTTAGGAACCTAAGATGGGCTTAGCTATGCATGATTTACCGTTACATTTGTATGTTGTATATATAAGAATGTATGATAGTTTTTATATACAAGTTTATGTATGATTAACTATGCATGATTTACCGTTACATTTGTATGTTGTATATATAAGAATGTATGATAGTTTTTATATACAAGTTTATGTATGATTAACTATCACCCACATGCAAAGATTAAAACCCGATATTTAATCAGACTTGCATGTAACTTGATAAGGGATCATCTTTGCATGGATTTGCAATTGATGATTCCAGATTAAGATTATATCGATACACAATCAGACTGTTATAATTAACTTAAACGCAAATAATTTCAAGTCAAGTGTGATACCATCCAAGTTTGGGCACTCAAAAGGGCTTTGAGCCTATGGATGTCGATACGCCTCCGCGTAGCATTCATAGAGGAGAAGTCTGGATGAGATGGGTAGTTCTATGTGGGTGCGTGTGCCTCCGCGTAGTAGACACATTAGTTTTATCCATAGTTCAAGCTTGGTAGACTTGTCTACGATTGTCAGCTAGGGCTGACATAGGGTATCAATATAGGGTATGCCACGTACTTACAGTACAAACCCTAGCCAGGAACTACATGGTCTTGTAGATGGATGTATTCCTACCTTGATGCTCTCAATTGGAGCAGTGAGCCTCTGTTCACTTCAATTGAGGGTATGATAGGATCTTGGTTCAGATTCTAATGTTATAATCAGAAAAGTGTTTTATAACAAAATCTCCAACTTCAATTTTAATTAATGCTGATTAAAAAAATTTTTACTGTGTAGATTTAAATGGCAAACACGAATCATTCTGATAACAGCGCGCTTAGGTCGCTAATCGAGCAGGATAAGCTTAACGCCGTAAACTTCCTTGATTGGGACCGGAACTTGAGACTTGTTCTCAAGCATGAACATAAGAATTATATCCTTGCCCAGGAACCACCTGCTGAGCCAGCACTGAACGCCGCAAGGGCGCTAAGGGATATCTACTAGAAATTCCTTAGCGACCAGATCGACGTGCAGTGCATCATGATGGGCAGTATGGTGCTTGACTTGCAAAAGCAGTTCTTGGACATTTCCAATGATCCCAAGGCCTTAATGGCATAGATCGAGAAAATGTTCAAAGAGAAAGCGTGTGTCGAAAGATACGACACTTTCAGTGAACTGATGTCTTGCAAGCTGAAGGCTGGAGCTCGAGTCAGTCCCCATGTCCTTAAGATGAAACGTCATTTGGAACACTTGACCAGACTCGGTCATCCTGTGGATAAGGAAATGTCTGCAGACTTTGTGCTGCATAAACTTCCAGAGACATATCGTGATTTCGTTGGAAATGACAATATGCATGACATGGATAAGACTGTGACAGAGCTTCATGGTATGCTCGTGACTGTTGAGAAGAATCTCAAGAGCAAGTCCAAGGAGGTTCTTATGGTCAACAAGCAAGTGAGCTTTAAAAAAGCCAGCCTGGGCAAGGATAAGGCCCCTATGCACCTAGCGGGGAAGATTCGACAACCTAAGAGTCCAGCAGCTCCCAAGGCTGTTCAGAATCCTAAGAAGGATGTCGTCTGCTTCTATTGCCAAGGACAGGGGCACTGGAAGAAGGATTGCAAGAAACACAAGCAGTTTCTTAAGAAGAGTGGAGCTTCTACATTTTCAGGATCGGGTATATTTGTTATTGAGCTCAATCTCAGTTTATCTACTTCAGATTCTTGGGTACTTGATTCCGGGGCAGAATCTCACATTTGTGTTAATGTGCAGGCTCTGTGAAGTAGAAGAGATGTGGGCAGGGGCAAGGCGGACCTACGAGTTGGTGATGACAATCAAGTCTTAACAACTGCAGTAGGAAACATTAGTCTCAGTTTGTCCAGTGGGCTTGTTTTATTATTAAACAATGTTCATTATGTACCTGCATTTCACATGAATATTATTTATGTTTCCTTGCTTGACAAGGAAGGATATTATTTTCTATTGATAATGGAGTATTCAATATTTTCAATAATAATATATTTTATTGCAATGCATCATTGGTTGGTGGTTTATATATTCTTAATATTCAAAACACCGACACTAGCTCAATTTATAACATAAGTAACAAAAGGGTTAAATCCGATGATTTAAATCAGACTGTGATACGGCACTGTCGTTTAGGCCATATAAGCCAGAAACGCATCTCAACACTTCACAAGTGTGGACTTCTAAATCCGTTTGAATTCACTTCAATGAAGAGATGGTTTGAATTCACTATCTGATTTTTGGCAATCCCCTTCAATTCTCTCCAATATTCGGCCGACCCTCCCTCTCTACCATCCTCCATTTTTTTCCAATTATTCACAAAATCATTAGCAAGAGAGTGTGAAGAAACCTAGCCTAGGTATTGTGCTTGTGTGGACTTGCTAGAGAAACACTAACTTTGTGTTCTTAGATCGATTCAAAGGTAAATTTTCAGATCTCGAAAAATTATATGCATGCTGAATTTTAACAATAAGATCCTTAGTTCATATTCGATTCCCATGGTTATTTCAATCCACTGCATGAAATTAATCTATGGAACCCATGGGAATCCTTCAGAACAAGACGAAGACTATGTGGACGAGGATTACGTTCCTCCTCCTCCTCTTCCCCCTCGAGGTAATTGGGGAGGGAGAGGAAGAGGAAGAGCAAAAGGAGTTCATCGACCTCACATCCCTCGATATGGGAGGAGAGATGAGAACTATCAATGGGGTCAAGACTTTACACTCCAACCGGTTATGTTAAGTCTTGTAGTTGCGACGATTTTAGAGATTTGCTTATTTTTAAAGGAACTAGAGAACATGTCACAAAGAATGTCGAAGCATCCTATGCGACATCTTGTGTGACATTGTTGACGGCGTCTCGGCAAACATCCTGATCGACAGAAATCATGAAAGTGCAGTTTCTGCAGAAAAGTACGAAGACGATTAGGAAATTCCAGAACGACTTCAAATCTGGAAAGAAGAAAGACGGCGATTAAGAGGAAACCCATTAGGGTTAGTACCTATCCTCGATTGCTATAAAAGCTTAGGCTACCCCCTTAGCAATCGTCTGGTTCTTTATTTGTTTCCTAGCGATAATTTGCAAAGCTCTTAGACGTGAAGGTTTGCGGGCTGAGAGGTTGCAGATTGTGCTAAGGATATTGTGTATCACCATAACTATTGAGAGTTAGGTGATTGAGGGTGCTGATTGCGTGAGTGAAGACTGCACGCAACCACCAAGTTCAACGAAGACTTGAACCGACAGAGCAAGGCGATTGCTCGAAGAGTGGAATCAAGACGGAGTCTTGGATTCAGTGGGAGACCCTGAGATAGGCTGCACTGTAAAACGTAGCATAAAGTACAGATCTAGGGATGATCACAGGTACTTGTATGTTCTAACGAATTACTGATAAGTGAAACCTTTCCACTAGGCTGAGAGCCCCCAGACATAGGTGACGTTGCACCGAACTGGGTAAACAATCTGCTGTGTCATTGTTTATAGCTTTATATTTACCGTCCTGCGTTATCTACACAAGAAGTCATACAGTGTGTTATAACATCATACATAACATTGTGTGTGGCATCTTGCACGACTAGCTGATGAAAATTTCAATTGGTATCAGAGGGGGCACCTACAGCTTTAGGTGAGTTCCTAAAACAAATATTTTGATCAATATGGACAATACCAGAGAAGGAGGATCCATCAATCGACCACCTGTTCTAGATGAAAGTAACTACGGCTATTGGAAGGCTCAAATGTGTGTATTCATGAAGTCACTTGACAACAAAGTCATGAGAAGATTCAGTCGAATGGGTGGACGGAATGTCACAACAAATACCAGAAACAAAGCTCCACAAAAAGTTCAAACAGGAGGAAGTCTTGACAGACTAAACAGGAGTGGAGAAGAAAACAACAAGAACAAAGGACTTCAATGTCATGAATGTGAAGGATTTGGCCATCTTCGCAGAGAATGTCCAAATTTCCTCAAACAACAAAAACGAGGTTACAATGCCACCCTATCAGATGATGACAATGAAGATAGTAGTTCTGAAGAGGTAAGCAACTTTGTTGCATTCACTACTACTACTCGTATATGTAACATTGATAACTCTGCCAATATCAATGATGATCACCACCATCCAACTTCAAATGAGAATTGGACTAAAGAGAAACTAGTCGAGGCATACAAAAGCTTACATACCAGATGGATTAAGGAAACTATGATCCTTGATCAACAAGAAGAGCGGATCATCAGTCTTACCAACGACAAGTCTAGATTCCTAGAGACGATTGTGGAGCTAAAACGCGAAATCACCAGACTTAATGGAGAAATCAGTCTTATGACTAAATCGGTAAAGATGATGAATCCTAGCACAGAATGCCTTGACAAAATCCTATCAGTAGGAAAGTAGTCCAAGGATACGACGTGACTAGGGTACACACACGATATCTCCTTGACAACAATGACGAAGTTTGTCCCACAACAAGCCATGGTTGACAAGAAACCACTGGATGTCCCAACACATCCTACCAGACGACCTACAACAAATGTCATGACATCGTCTACAACATGTTCTTGTCAAGCAACTATCAAAAGACATTCCCACGCAGACAACAATACTACAGAAAACCAGCTTATCAATATCAGTGGATATGTCATTACTATGATCAACGAGGTCACATCAGATCATTTTGTTTTCAACTCCTTGGGAGGAAGCAAGCTCAGCTACCACAGAGACAAAGGAGACATCAAAGGTATCTCTCAACTCCTCAGAAAACATCCCGCCTTGAATGGAGACCGAAGAATCTAGTCTATCGGGTTAATGTTGCATATACATCCTTAAGTGCCTCAACAAACAAAGACTGGTATCTCGATAGTGGATGTTCTCGACACATGATAGGTACTCCGGAGTTTCTTTCCAATCTCAAATTATATACAAACTGCTATGTTACTTTTGGAGATGGATACGAGCTCGAATCATTGGGAAAGGAGTACTCAAGCATCCAGGGGCTACGTGCCTAACTGAAGCATTACTTGTAGAAGGACTTAAGGCAAACTTGATTAGCATCAGCCAGATCTGCGATATGGGTTCAGAAGTGAAATTTACTAAAGAAGCATGTATAGTAAAAGATTTCGATCAAGTCACTATTCTACAAGGAGTTCAACGGATAATTGTTACATCTGGTCGCCCAAATCACATATCGAAGCGGCAAAGTGTCTTGTCTCCAAAGCAGAAGAAACCAAACTGTGGCACAGAAAGCTTGGACATCTAAATCTTAGAAGTATGCATAAGGTAATCTCCGAACAGGCCATTACTGGAATTCCAAACCTAAAAATCGTGGAAGGAAAGATCTGCAGAGAATGTCAAATTGGAAAGCAAACCAAGATGTCACACAAGAAGCTGCATCATATCACCACCTCTCGAGTGCTTGAGTTAATACATGTTGACCTCATGGGGCCAATGCAAGTAGAAAGTCTTGGAGGAAAACGCTATATCTTTGTGTGTGTAGATGATTACTCACGATACACATGGGTTGACTTCCCTAGTGACAAATCAGATACCTTCTCAATTTTCAAGAATCTATGCATCCAGGTCCAACGAGAAAAAGAGGAGACAATTGGCAAAATAATTCGCCTACGTAGTGATCATGGTCGAGAGTTCGAGAACAGCAAATTTGCAGAATTCTGTAACTCATAAGAGATAGCTCATGAGTTCTCAGCACCAATCACTCCCCAACAGAATGGCATTGTTGACGCAAAAACAGGACTCTACAGGAGATGGCTAGAGTTATGATGCTGGCCAAGGACATACCAACTCACTATTGGGCAGAAGCACTTAACACTACTTGCCATATCCACAATCGAGTCACTCTCCAACCAGGTATGTCAGTAACTCATTATGAAATATGGAGGGGGAGAAAGCCCAATGTTAAGTACTTCCATATCTTTGGATCCACTTGTTATATTCTGGCTGATAGAGAGCCTCATCGAAAGCTTGATCCAAAGAGTGATGAAGGCATTTTCCTTGGTTACTCAAGGAATAGTCGTGCGTACCGGGTCTTCAACAAACGAACCAAGACCATGATGGAATCAATCAATGTTGTTGTTGTTGATGACTGTGAAGATGCCTCAGAAGATACGACAGACGAAGACAGAGTATATCCCAACAATGGTAGGAAGGATGCTATTACGGATGTCAGAGAAGATACTAGTAGCAAATCAGAAAACAATGATGCTAGTCCAAATGTCAATAATGATGAGACAGTTCCTGAAACCAACAATAAGAATCCCTCGCGAAGAATCCAGGCTAACCATCCTATCTCTGGAGTAATTGGAGACCTAAATGAAGGCATAGGGACTCGGTCAAAAACTCCTGAAGACTACAACGAGGTGATAAGTAATATATGCTTCGTTTCAAAGACTGAACCCAAAAATATCAATGAAGTCATCAATGATGAGTATTGGGTCAATGCTATGCAAGAGGAACTAATTCAATTTGAGAAGAACCAGGTGTGGGAACTAGTGCCCAAACCAAGTGAAGGAAATATCATTGGCACAAAATGGATCTTCAAAAACAAGTCCGATGAGCTTGGTAACATCACTCGCAACAAAGCCAGGTTAGTTGCTCAAGGGTATACTCAAATTGAGGGAGTCGACTTCGATGAGACCTTTGCTCCTGTAGCAAGACTTGAAGCAATCCGTCTCCTACTAGGGATATCATGCCATCTACAGATTAAGTTTTACCAGATGGATGTCAAAAGTGCTTTCCTGAATAGAGATCTCAACGAAGAAGTGTATGTATCGCAACCTAAAGGATTTCTTGATCCTCACTCCCCTGATCATGTATATAAACTCAAGAAGGCTCTCTATGGATTGGAACAAGCACCAAGGGCCTGGTATGAAAGGCTCACAAAATTTCTGATTCAAAGCGACTACACTAGAGGGGGAGTCGACAAAACTCTATTTGTGAAGAATGAGGACGGGAATTTGATGATAACCCAAATATATGTCGATGACATTGTCTTTGAAGGGATGTCAAGAAAGATGGTAGAGCAATTTATTCAACAAATGCAATCAGAATTCGAGATGAGCATGGTGTGAGAGCTTACCTATTTCCCAGGCTTCCAAATCAAACAGCTAAAAGATAGCATCTTCATCTCTCAGAGCAAATATGCGAAGAATATTGTCAAGAAATTTGGGCTAGAGAAAGCTTCACATAAACGGACACCTGCAGCTACACATATCAAGCTAACTAAAGATGATCTAGGAGAAGCCGTCGACCAACACCTATACAGAAGCATTATTGGTAGTCTTCTCTACCTTACTGCCAGTCGACCAGATATTGCCTACTCTGTAGGAGTATGTGCACGATATCAAGCTAATCCCAATGTTAGTCATCTCTCCTAAACTAAAAGAATTATAAGATATATCTCTGGGACTACAGACTTGGGTTTATTATACTCATTCGACACATCCTCTACCCTGGTGGGGTACTGTGATGCTGACTGGGCTGGAAACACAGCAGATAGGAAGAGCACATCTGGAGGATGCTTCTTCCTTGGCAACAACCTCATATCATGGTTTAGTAAAAAGCAAAACTGTGTTGCCCTGTCCACTGCTGAATCGGAGTATATTGCTGCTGGGAGTAGCTGCACACAACTACTATGGATAAAGCAGATGTTAGTCGAATACAATGTCAGACAGGAAGCCATGACTTTATATTGTGATAATGTCAGTGTCATCTACATCTCCAAAAATATGTCTTCCCGTCTCTTTGGGAGGAGCACCCAAGAAGTGGAACATGACTCTATCTTTGCGAGAAAAGAGAAATTGGGAGAGCCTCGAAAGGACGTTCCTTTTGAAATATGTCTCACCACGGAAAGAAGGCGAATTCCGTAAAGACATCAACAACTATTCTCAACTTACTGGAGAAATACTTGGGCAAACTTGGGAGCGCTTCAAACAACTCCTATAGAAATGCCCCGACCATCGTATTTGTGACGAGATACTCAACAAATCCTTCTATTGGGGGTTTAATCAAGCTTCGCAAATGACGGTCAACGCCGGTGCGGGAGGGTCTCTTCTCTCCCTAGATCCTAAAGAAGTGTTTGATGTGGTTGAGCAAGTGGCATTGCAAAGTTACAAATGGAACAATGCCGACAATGGTTCTAGCACCCAAGCCGCATCTCTTGCCCACAATGGTGAAGAGAAAGAAACTATGAATAGTCTATCGAAAAAGATGAATATGTTACTTAAGGTGGTGCAAGGAGGTCAAGGACAAGCACAAAATGTGGATGTAAATCGCATGGACTATGGGAACTATAGAGGAAAATGTGCTCGCGACACTTATGAAGAGCCAAACTTTGATGAATGACGAGATGAGGCGGGGCATGAGGAACATCGAGGCTCTCTTAGAGCAAGGGGCCGCCCCAAGACCATTGGGTACTCTCCCAAGCAAGACGGAGGTTCCGAAAAATCACGGCAAGGAACATGTGAAGGCTATTACGTTAAGGAGTGGGCATGTCATACCGGGACCATTCAATCCCGAGGGTTATGAATCGGAGCTTGATAAAACTTATGAAGAACCATTGGTCTTTAGGAAAGAAGAACCCGAACAAGAGGAAGGGGAGTTCGAGGCTCTTCTCGAGGAACATGGAGCTCCTCGAGAGGAACCTCAAGGCGAGCCTACCATTGAAGCTCCACCTCCTCCCGTGATAAGGCCCTCATTCCCTCAAAGGGTGAAGCGCAAGGCAAGGGTCAACAATGCACAGTTCTCAAGATGCCTCGATGTATGGAGGCAAGTCTCCATTAACATCCCTCTAATCAAGGCGTTGGGTGAGATGCCGAAGTACCACAAGTTCTTTAAAGAGATCCTCTCAAATCGGAAGCGAATCCAAGAATGCTCCAAGGTGGAGCTCAACGAAGAGTGTAGCGCTCTCGTCCTTAATAGGTTGCCTCCGAAGGAAAAAGACCCCGGGAGTTTTACAATACCATTGGGGATAGGAAGAGCGAATGAGGTGATGTCCTTGTGTGACTTGGGAGCGGGCATTTATCTTATGCCCATCTCCGTATTCAATTCGCTTCAAATAGGACTTACGAAGAAGACTTTGGTCTCCTTGCACTTAGCAAATCGACAAATCGTCTACCCCAAGGGAGTGGTGGAAGACGTATTGGTGCGATTCGGCAAGTTCATCCTACCCGCGGACTTCGTTATCCTAGACTTTCCTGTGGATCGGGCGGTGCCTTTCATCTTAGGGAGACCTTTTCTTGCAACCGCCGACACTGTGATTCGGGTCAAGCAGGGAGTATTGTAGACGACGGTAGGAGTCGAGACGATCATTTTTGATATTCTAAAAGGGATTCAAACTCCCGATATGGAGTGCCCAGACTTGGCATCCATCTCTGTTATAGACGAAGAGGTACAAAAAGCCATCACTTCTATTTGTTTGAACACTAACGATTTCTCTCGTCTATTTTTTAAGCAATTAGAGGTCGAGGAGAGTAATGGATCAAGGGAGCATCGAGACTTGTTTGCAGTTGGGTTCGATACAAAGAAGGAAGGGGTTCGGTTTATGCAGTTGGCGTATTTGTATGGACTACCAGAGGCTCAACACCGCTACTCGCAAGGATCATTTCCCCTTGCCTTTCATTGATCAAATGTTGGATCGGTTAGCGGGTAATGATTTTTATTGCTTCCTAGACGGATATAGTGGATACAACCAAATCCATATAGCTGTGGAAGACCAAGAGAAGACAACATTTACTTGCCTCTACGGGACCTTTGCCTTTCGACGCATGCCATTCGGGATTTGCAATGCGCCCACTACTTTCAAACGATGCACGATGGCCATCTTCTCGAATATGACCGAGGATTACGTGGAGATTTTCATGGATGATTTCTCGGTGTTCGGAAGATCCTTTGATGAGGGCTTGGAGCACCTTTGGAAAGTTTTTGAAGCAATGTGAGGAGACTAATTTGGTGCTAAATTGGGAGAAATGTCATTTCATGGTGAATGAAGGAATTGTTTTAGGGCACAAAATTTCTAAGAAGGGCATCAAAGTGAATCGAGCCAAGATAAGTGTCTTTGAGACTCTTCCTTATCTTTCATCAGTGAAGTTAGTAAGAAGCTTTCTCGGCCTTGCGGCTTTCTACCGACGCTTCATACAAGACTTCTCAAAAATCGCCAAGCCGTTGTGCAAGTTGCTTGAGAAGGATGTGAAGTTTAACTTTACAAAGGAATGCGAAGTGGCTTTTGACGAATTAAGAAAAAGGTTGGTGAGAGCCCCAATAGTAGTTGCCCCGGATTGGGAGAGACCCTTCGAGATCATGTGTGAAAAATAATCTGTCACGGAGCTTTCTATGCTCTAGGAGCGGTTCTTGGGAAAAACATGAAAAGATGTTTCGTGTCATCTCTTATGCTAGTAAAACATTGACCGGAGCTCAAGAGAACTACACCGTCACGGAGAAGGAATTCTTGGCGGTGGTTTTTGCATCTGAAAAGTTTCGACCTTATGTGATAGGGACAAGGACTTTAGTGCATACCGACCACTCGGCTTGAAATATCTATTGGCTAAAAAAGAGGCGAAGGTTCGATTTATACGATGGGTTCTTTTATTGTAAGAATTCGAGCTTGAAATAGTAGATCGAACAGGGAACAAAGAACCAAGTGGCCGACCCCCTCTCCCGGGTAGAGAATGAGCAAGGAAAGTGTCATGAGGAGATTTGGGATTGTTTCCCTGACAAGCATATATTAGCAATAGAAAGCTCGATCCCATGGTATACGGATATCGCAAATTTTGTCTCGTGTGGCATCCTTCCACTAGACTTGAACGCCCAACAACGCAAGAGGTTTCTACACTCATGCAACATGTACTATTGGGATGAGCCCTACTTATTCAGGGAAGGACAAGACCAAATAATCCGTCGGTGTGTCTCCGAAGGTGAAATCCCCGGTATTCTCGAAGCATGTCATAGCTCCCCTTATGGAGGCCATTTCGGAAGTGATCGAACGGCCCGTAAGGTATTGCAATCGGGGTTCTATTGGCCTAACCTCTGAAACAGCTCACACGAGCATGTTAAACAATGTGATAGGTGTCAAAGGGTGGGGAATATCTCCCATAGGCATGAAATGCCCCTCAACAATATTATGGAAGTTTAGGTGTTTGATGTTTGGGGCATGGATTTCATGGGACCTTTCCCGTCATCCTACGGGAAACTATATATCATAGTGGCGGTAGATTATCTGTCGAAATGGGTAGAAGCGGAGGCATGCATAGCCGCGGATGCAAAAACCGTAATTAAATTTATGAAGCGGAACATAATTGCAAGATTTGAAACCCCCCGGGCTATCAAAAGTGATCGGGGAGCACATTTCCGAAAAAAGCTCTTCAAGGCGCTAGCAAAGAAATTCGGCATGAAGCATAAGATGGTGTTAGCTTATCACCCTCAATGCTTGAGTCTAAGAAAGGGAACCTCCCAGTAAGACATGGCATCAAGCTCAGCAAGAGTCAGTGTCCTAGAACACTTGAAGAGCTGAAGAAGATGGAGGGGATCCCGTATGCTTCGGTGGTGGGATTCATTATGTATGCCATGATCTGTACGAGGCCTGACGTATCGTTTGCCCTCAGTTGTGCCAGCAGATTTCAGTCTAACCTAGGCCAAGATCACTGGACTGCCGTCAAGTGTATCCTCAAGTATGTGAGGAGAAAAAAAGACGCCTTTTTAGTGTATGGCGGGATAGAAGGAGAACTGAGCGTCACTGGATATGTTGACGCTAGTTTTTAGACAGACCCCGATGACTTCAAGTCTCAAAGAGGGTATGTGTTCATGTTGAACGGGTGAGCTTTAAGCTGGAAAACCTTCAAGGAAGCGACGATAGTCGACTCCACCACGGAGGCGGAATACATAACTACGTCAGAGGCAGCTAAGGAGGCGGTGTAGGTCAGGAGCTTCTTGAGTGGATTAGATGTACTACAGCGAACGTCTGATCCCGTGAGCTTAAAGTGTGACAACACGGGGGCCGTACAACTCGCTAAAGAGCCCAGATTTCACAACAGGACCAAGCACGTCGAGAGAAAGTATCACATCATCAGAGAGATGATTGATAAAGGTGAAGTAGAGATAAGCTACGTTTCAACGCATGATAATCTAGCTGACCCCTTAACTAAGGCACTTCCGCAGCCTAAGCATGAGGAGCATGTCAGGGGAATAGGTTTAGATTGGAATACCAATTGGGTCTAGGGCAAGTGGGAGACTGTTGGGATTTCGTGCCGTAGCACAATGTATTTTCAATCTACTCATGTAATGAGATTATTAGTTAAAATAAAATCGGTATTTATATTACTAAGTGTTGTAGTAATATCTTAAGTATGATTTGATTTGTATCATTGATGTGTCAATAGATAATAGTAGATCTACAAATCAGATAAAATCACACTTAAGCTATCCCCGATCAGAATAGCTTCTCAAGAAGCGATCGGTATGAGGCTAACTCTAAATGATCACGCTCTACTGATCATGGCCATAAGGGGGTCGGAGTTAGGTCATAATATCGTCAGACGGGGTAATATAGAATGACCCGATCGTGAGTATGTTACATAGATACAGTCATGAACATACTCATATGTCGGTACGTGAAATTACATGCTTAGACGGAAGGATCATTGAGTGCAATATGTGATGAGCGACGAGTTTGACTCAGTCTAACGTCTCCGGTGACAGGGTTACAATAACGGATGTGATTGGCTCGATCACGAGTCACATAAGTTGACTCAATAGATCGCTGAAGGATTTATCCCTCATACAGATGTATGAGTAGATATCTGTTTAGGCAACTTGATGAGTACAACTGAAATACAATAGCATGGCTATGTAGTCGGTACGGAGTATCAGTCACAATTCAGTTAACTTAGATCAAGAAACATGACAATTGAACGAGGATGACTTGTCTATGCCTCATGGTTGTCAAGATATCAAGAGAATAAAATGACAGTTTCATGTACGACAAGTTTAAGTCGAAATCTCGATAATCACAAGCGTTTGGTAATCATGATGTCTTGATAGAGGCCACTCATGATGGAAAGGGTATAATGGTAATTTTACCAGTCCGCCAACGTGTCGTGAGCCTAGAGGGTCACACACTAAAACTTGAGTAAAACGGATGGAATCATGTATAGGAATCAAAACCGAATTAGACCGATTTCGGTTTAGGATTAAATCGGAAATCAAGAACGGTTTAGCTGGACTAATTAATTAGAACCTAAACCAATAGATTTAATTAATTAATTTCAGCTAAATAGGTCTAGCCAGATTGGGCTAAGCCAGAATGGACTTCTCTACATTAATTAATAAGCTTTAGGCTTTAAGCCCATTAAGGCTTTTAATTAATTAATTCTTAAAAAGAGATATAAAAGGTAAATATTCAGAGTTTTAATAATAAGAAGAATTTTTCCAAGAAAACCTTAGCCCTCTCTCTCTCTCTCTCTCTCTCTCTCTCTCTCTCTCTCTCTCTCTCTCTCTCTCTCTCTCTCTCTCTCTCTCTCTCTCTCTCTCTCTCTCTCCTTTGGCTGGTCGGCCACCTTTCTCACTCTCCTTCCTGTTTTGTTCGCTTCGGTCTTCTAGCAGGATCGTTGTGAGTATCTTCGAATTGCTCTTCCTGTGTGAACGTTCTTTAGAGGTCACTGAATTTAATTTAGTGAAAAGGGATTTCAAATCATGGTATATTTTATGATTCATTTTTCTAGCCTAGATCTCATGATTAATCAATGATCATGTAAGATCCTTTAATTATACGAACTTTTGAGCTTAATTTCTTGTATGGGCATGAAATTAATTAATCGGAACCCTCAAAAATTTCTTCAGTGGTATAAGAGGCTTGGTTACATATGATTATTGTATTCGAGCGTGATAGGTTATATTTATTTTGCAAATGATTTCAGTATTAATTTGAAACTTGCAAAATAATTTTCTGTTTTTGGTTGATGAATTAATTGCTGGAATTTATTTAATTGTCGCTGAAAAATTAATTTTTATCGAGTGAGATCGGGTCAAGACCCGCGGGAGGCCGAAGCTAGCTGAGAGGCTAACCCCGGTCAAGCCACAGGCCGACCGGCCAGAGCGGGAGAGCCGACCAGATCTGCCTGTGGCAGATCTGGCCGAGCCTCTCGGCTTCGGCCAGAGGAGGGCAACGGGCCGACCGAAACTGGCCAGCCCTCACGGGCTAGTCAGTCATGGCGCGGCCAGCCCTGGCGGCTAGGGTTCGGCCGAACCCTAACTGACCTTCGGGTCAATTTTGGTTCGGTCAAACTGGATAGGATTTGGGTCAGAACCGACTCATAAAAATCCAAAATTTTAAGCGATAATTAATTAAAATTTTAGACCGGTTCGGTTTCGATAAACCAGAGCATGAACCAATTTAATTCAGAAATTAATCGGTTCAAAATAACGGTTTCGATAAACCGTATTTCATGATTTAAATCAAGATAAAATTGGAATTAATATGTTTGGTTGATAACATGCTTGTTTGACAGCATGATTGTTTGATAACACGGTGTTGGAAACATGATTGCTAAGTTAGCCCGATTTAGAATTTAATTTCGGTTTGCAACCTGCGAGTTGCTTTTGGGTTGTAATTTAATTGTGACTTGCGTGTCACGGCATATATTTTATTTTATTTAAATGTCAGGGACCAACTTCCTGGTTTTAGAGAAGAACCTGAAGCTTGCCCTTCAGTATGACAGACAGGAGTATATCCTTACAGATAAGCCAATAAAAGTGCCTGCAGATGATGCCAACGAGGCCGATAAGAATGCTTATGACAGTTATATAAGCGATCGACAAGATGTTGGCATCCTCGTGGTCGGGTCCATGGAAAATGACACCCAAGACCAGTTTATGCATCTCATGGACAATCCACAAGAAATGATGGAGGAGATCAAAGTATACTACCAAAAGAATGCTCATGTCGAAAGATACGACACTCTTAGGGAGTTATTCTATAGCAGGCACAATGTTGGTGAGGCAGTAAGCCCACATGTCCTCAAGATGAAGCGTCTCTTTAATCGCTTGGCCAGTCCCGGTCATAGCTTCACAGAGCAACTGAAATCGGACATAGTTCTGATGTTGCTTCCTAAGGTTTATGAAGATGTAATTACTAGTTACCATCTCCATAATATGGAAAACACCATCAAGGAACTACATGGGATGTTGGTGACAGTAGAGAAGAATCTCAAGGGCAAAACCCATGAGGTTCTGATGGTCAATAAGGATGTCAACTTCAAAAGAGCTGGCAAACCTACTGGCAAGGTTGAGTAAAACGGATGGAATCATGTAGAGGAATCATGAGAGAGATAAATTCCGGTTTTGAATTAAACTAGATTAGACCGATTTCGATTTAAGATTAAACCAGAAATCAAGAATGGTTTAGTTGGACAAATTATTTAGAATCTAAACGAATAGATTTATTTAATTAATTTCAGCTAAATAGGCCTAGCCAGATTGGGATAAGCCATAATGGGCTTCTCTACTTAATTAATTAATAAGTTTTGGGCTTTAAGCCCATTAAGGCTTTTAATTAATTAATTCTTAAAAAGAGATATAAAAGGGAAATTTTCAGATTTTTAATAATAAGAAAAAAATTTCCAAAAAATTTCCAAGAAAATTTCCAAGTTGTTTTCGGTTGAAAATTTTGTGATAAGATTTTGTGGTTGAAGAGCCATTTGGTGAATGTTGATGATAAAAACTACTTCTTGCATGTGAAGTTATGTTTGTGCATGATAGGGTATATAGGTTTGGTGGATTTTATATGAATATCTTCACATGTAAAATACATCTTTTCCCTTGAACCTTTGTTTGTTCGTTACATTGCACAATTGTAACATTTTTTGCATCCCCACACCTATGTCGTGGTTAGAACTAGTGACTCGACCACACTCGGCTTCAGGCCAAGGGTTGGAAACCGTGGGGAAGAGACCGTAGGGCATCATTGGACCGATTGAGCCTAAAAAGCCACCCAATCAATTTATTCCATAGTACTCGATTGAGCCAAAGAGTCTTTTTCTTATGACCCTACACTACAAGCCTATGTGCCACTTTTATTTTTATATCCAAAAAACAATGTAAACCCGTGCATTTACCACTCGGTTTTATATGCACAAAAGTTAAAGGTGCAAGCAACATAGTAAACCGACATACAAATGAGTCACGAGAAAATCTTGCCTCAAAGAGAAGACGGAATGACAAAAATGTTAGTAATTTGATGAAGAAGCTATCTTCAAGAGGGTTCTTGGAGTTGGGGCAAAACAAAAAGAAAGTGATCCAAAAGAAAAAGAAGAGAAAAAAAAAAAAGAGAAGTCTCAAGTAACCCCGCTCCAAGAAATGAGCTAAAAAGACGAAGACAAAGATAGTAATGCCTACATTGATGAATTAAAAGAGTTAGTGACATTGGGAATAAGAGCTTAAGTGTTGGCTCCAAGTAGAAAATGGGGGATAGTGAGTGAGTTGAGGGTAGGACATCTTAGGAGAAGAACAAGTTCGGGAGAGAATTGATGTAATAGGGATTAGTGAGGAACGAAGCAACTTTGTGGTGGTGCAGCACAAGATGTACCTTTTTAATCCACTAAATTACCTACCCGAGCCTAAGCCTACGTTACAAGCCATGAAAGCCCTACATATATAGACTCAAATTCCCATGTCTTCGACCATGTGATTAATGGGATCCGGTTTAGTCACTAGCATATGAACACCAACGCACAAGGGGAAAGGGATCAAAGTGATGCAATAAGTGCTATAATATGTGATGCGTGAGATAGACGATTGTGTGAAAATTGCGAAGATGTATTTTATGTGTCTTGATAGTCATATACCTTTGATAGCTTATATGCCTTTTCATGTAGACTCTTACACTCATGTTGGTTGCCCTGAAATAACTCACCATCGTAAGTACTCAAGAGAATCTCGAATTCAAGTTAGTGGTCGAATAGGGTGTTAGTTGTTGATAAGTAAGTTTTTAGTTGGGGGTTTTGGCCTTGAAACCCTCGGGAGAAGCCGAGCTCCCCCTACGTGGGATGGCTGCGAGGTAGCTAACTCAGCAAATGTTTTGTGAGAGTTTACTTGATTTATCGGGACGATAAGTATTTAAGTGTGGTGTGTTGTTGCGTGGTAGAACGGCCTCCGTTCGAGTCCGCTCAACCTCACAATTGAGTTCATTATTGCCTCGTAGTGGCTATGAGGAGCCAATTATGATAAATTGATGCTTGGTTGGTGTTTCGAGAGGCATATGCAGGTTGAACAGGAGTTTGCTAAGGAAATCAGGTCCAAATGGTCAAGGGCCAACGAGATGCCACTATCAAGGACTTGTCACGATCGTGACAAGTAAATTGTGGAAATACTTCAGAAGACAGTGAGCATTAAAGACGATCGACACAGAGATGCAACGATCGTGACCAAGAGAGTGTCACGATCGTGACATAATTTAGAAGGGGAGACACGATCGTGTCAAGCAACGAGAAGATCGTGCCAAAGACCCGGACCAGAATTGGACCCCACACAGTGTCACGATCGTGTCAAGACTGTGACACAGAGTGTGTCACGATCATGAAACCCTATGACACGATCGTGACAAGGCCATTTTCAGACACATATAAAAGGTCTTTTAACCTCGGGATTGGGGGGATTCTACACTTTTCACCTACCACATTCTCCAGCAAAGTCACATCATCTTCTTCGGCACATTTGGGTGTTCTTCATCTTCTCTACTCACTTTCCAAGCTTGAAGTGGAAGATTTCACCATTATCTTCCAAGTTTGATTTGGGGAAAAGGGAGTTGAAGTCATTCTCACCATTCCTTCATCAAGAAGAAGGCATTCAACCAAGCATAAGACTCCTCTTACTTTCTAGAGCATTTTCTAAACTCTCAATCTTCATTTATGTTATTGATTATGTCTAGTTTGTATGATGATTTGTGGATTGAGCACCATGGTTGAGGGCTAAAAGCCTTAGCCATGGGTGCTAGATATTGTATGAAGTGATTTAGGGTTTATAAGAGTAATTGATTCTATATATTATGGATTTGTTGTGTATGATGTTTGATTTAATGCTTGTGTCTTGAATTATCTACCCGAGAGGGACGGATAGTCTCGGAAATAGCACTTACTGAGGGTTGGAGGCTAGAGACCGTGTCTCGATACCTCAACTCGACCATTAGCCTTTCATTGTCGGGCCATTGCGGTTTCGATTCTATCTCGAACCCGAGAGGGCAAGAGGTGAATCGAGACTAGGCAAATCTCAATGCCGTGAGGTGAGATTGGTTTTTAAGGCATAGGATCAACATAGGAAATAGAATCATTTGAATCATTACTCGAGACCCTTATCATTGAAATACATGTCTAGCCCCCTAGGCCTTTAAACCATCGTATTCTTTACTTGTAAACCAACCTTAAATCACCAAAAATAGTAGTTTCGTAATCATAGATCACCAGACTTAACAATAAAACCCTTATTAATCCCTGTGGATCGACCCGGTATCTTACCGGACCTTATAAATTATATTACTTGCGGACTGTGTGCACTTGCACGTGGAAACCATTGTCTGATTTTTGTGCGTCACATTTTGGCCCAACAGTCTCTTTCATGCAATCCGTGATAGGAGCCATAACACCACTGAAATGAGGAATAAAACGTCGATAGAAGGAAGCCAAGCCGTGAAAACTACGAACCTCAGTGATAGAGGAAGGTTGGGGCCACTGGTCGACGGCCTAGACCTTACTAGGGTCAACTTTCAGTCCCTCACGAGCAACCACATAACCGAGAAACTGGATTGAACCAGATAAAAATGTGCACTTCGCGGTAGCATCAAGAAACTTGTCACGTTGGAAAACCAATAATACCTCACGTAGATGGTAAAGATGAACTGTTTCGTTGGCGCTAAAAATCAAGATGTCATCGAAATAAACGACCACAAACTTACTAATAAAAGGGCGAAGAGCTTGGTTCACCACACGCATAAAAGTACTGGGGGCGTTGGATAGACCGAATGGCATAACGATCCACTCATATAAGCCTTCACGAGTCTTGAAAGCGGTCTTCCACTCATCACCCATGCGAATACGAATCTGGTGGTAACCGTTCTTAAGATCCAATTTGCTAAACATAGAAGCGTCACCCAATTGATCCAATAAGTCATCCAATCGGGGAATAGGGAACCGATAGCACACTGTAATCTTGTTGATAGCTCGACTGTCAACACACATAGGCCATGAGCCATCCTTTTCTAGGTAAGGAGTGCAGGGACGGTGCAAGGGCTAAGGCTTTTGCGAATGTGGCCCTTAGCAAGCAATGCCTCCATTTGGCGACGTAACTCTTCATGTTCCTTGGGACTCATACGATAATGAGGGCGATTGGGGAGAGAATCACCAGGAACCAAGTCAATGTGATGTTGGATATCATGCAAAGGTGGCAATTCGCAGGGTAAGGTCTCAGGAAAGACATCTGCAAATTTCTGTAAGAGAGGCTGCACCGGAGCAGGCACATCGGTATCTCTCGTAACTAGAGAACAAAATAAGACAAAAAGTTTTCGAGATTCTTTAATGGCGTCCTGTAAAGGATGACGAAACAGTAAGGTGGTAGGGGAAGGTGTGTGAGTTGTGGGAATAGCACTCCGTTTGGGTTTAGTCAGCATTAAAACAATTTTTGTACCACGGAAAAAGAATGAATAGGTGTTAGCACGACCGTCATGGAGAGCAGAGTTATCATATTGCCAAGGGCGACCAAGTAAGAGTTGCCAAGCATCCATAGGAACCACATCACAATAAATCGCATCACGATAAGTAGGTCTAGCGGAAAAATTAACAAGCACACGCTTGGAAACTGTAACATCCGTACCTTGGCTAAGCCATGTGAGACGATAAGGCTTCGGGTGGGGTTTAGTAGGTAGACCAAGATTAGCAACCGCAACTTCAGAGACCACGTTCTCACAACTTCAAGCATCAATAATGAAAATGCAAACTTTCCCAGCTATAGTGCAAGTAGAATGAAACAAACTATTGCATAGCCACTCATTCTCAGGAGCACGAGGTGTTAAGCAGGATCGGCACACCAACATCACCGGGAACATATTCATCTGCGTCTGTGTCGGCATAATCTTCATATGTCAGGGCTGAATTTGTGAGAATGACGGGTTCTTAATTAGTAGCCTCGATGAAAAGACCAAGATTGGCAGATTTCGGGAGCCGACAATCTGCTTGGCGATGACCAACTTCACCGCAATTCAAACAGCGCAAACCACCACGTCCCTGTGGGGGGCCGCGGAACCACACGTGGGTGGAGGGGTAGGTTGGGCAGGAACAGGTTGTGACGCAGACCCTATACCACCAGTCAAGTTTGCTAGTTGTCGGAAACTACCGGTACCACGCCTGGCTAGCTGCCTTTCAGCCTGGGATGCACGTTGTTGTGCCTCGGCGACAGTTAATGGGTCAAACATATTCATAATGTCCTGTAATTTGAGACGCGGGCCACCAATATAACGAGAAACCAACTGAAGAGGGGACTCGGTGAGATCAACACGAGCCAAACAGGAGTAGAAATCAGTGGAATACTCATCCACAAAACGTGAACCCTGGCGAAGATTCTGGAAACATTGGTACAGTTTCCGATCGAAATTATAGGGCAAAAACGCAACCTTGAGGTGTTTCTAGAATTTAGCCCAATTTGAAATCTTCTCCTTACTAGTACGAACACGTGTCTGCTTCAATTGTTGCCACCAAGCTTGCGCACGACTTTCGAAACGGATCGTCACAAGGGAAACACGACGGTCTTCTTGAACCTCCTTGAAATCCATTATTTCTTCAACCTGTGATAGCCAATCTATAAACTCCTCTGGTTTAAGATTGTCATTGAATTGTGGAATTTCCACCTTGAAACCCTGTTCCCAACAATGGTTAGGGTTAGGGCGCTCGTGTGAACGATTCCAAAACTCGGCGAAAGGATTGTCGTCCGTGAGAGTATCATCATCACGACGATGCAATTCGTCCATTCGTTGGGTTAATAATTCAACTTGCCGCCTCAAATCGTCGTTCTCACGTCGAAATTTAGTGTTTTCACGTCGTAACTCAGCTTGATCATCATCAACACCTTGGGGAGCGGCTCGTTGTTGTCTACGGGGCGGCATACCTCAGGATCAACCAGCCTCTGATACATACTGATGCAGCGTACGTGGCTAGAAAGAACTCTTTATCAAGATTCGTTGATTCTTGCGAATACCGAAGATGATATATTTGAGGGAAACCTCGATTTTTTTTTATTAAACTTCAAAAACTAAATAACATAAACGTATCAGAATGTTTAAATAGCCAAAACCTAATTGCATAAAAGGAAATACTGAACTAATTGGAAAAAGGAAACAAATTATAAAAATTGTCAAAAGTGACCGGAACCTAAGAAATTGCGATTTTGACCCCCAAGATGACCTCGTGTAAGCATTTTTGTGCCCTAGTCCAATTGTATTAGTCTGTAAATGTGTGTATATATTAATCATTGTTTGCAATATATAAAATCGGCATTATATTACTTATGTGTTGAAGTCTTAGGTTAAGTGTGATCTGATATATGTCCACCAAAGTAGAAGAACCATATATCTATACGGGTCACACTTAACAGGTCCCTGGTCAAATATGCTTCAATGAAGCGACCAAGTATGAGGATGATTCTTTATGGTATAGTTCTATTTACCATTGGGAAGGGCTCCCGGAATCAGATCATAGATATCACTCGGGTGAGTGATATTGGACGACCCGCACTGAATGGTGTTGCATAGATACAGACATGAACACATTCAATTGTGGTAGCTTGTCATCATATCCTTAGACTAAGGATTCTTTGTGATCGCTATACAGTAAATAACCGCGTTTAACTTGCTCCTAACGTTGTCCGTAACAAGACAACCATAACGGACATAATTGACACGGGGACGGATTGTATGAGTGATACAAAAGGTGGCTAAGGGATTTATCCCTCATACTACGGTATGAGAAAGGTATCCGTTTAGGCCACTCGATAGAGATTAACTGAAGGGAGAGCATGGTCATGCCAACGATACGGGTT
Source organism: Geranium rotundifolium (assembly GCA_963920655.1). NCBI lineage: Eukaryota > Viridiplantae > Streptophyta > Magnoliopsida > Geraniales > Geraniaceae > Geranium > Geranium rotundifolium. Next base: position 25,394,907 of record OY987317.1, on the reverse strand, counting down.
ATTAGTATTCAGTAATCTCACAGATCGAGAAACAGAGATTGATTAAATAAAGGTGGCGTCTCTATGCCTTATGACCAATCTGAATATCGGGCGATAACGACATGTACTACATGAGGTTAAGTCGAATCATCGATTATTGTGCACCTTGGGTAATCATAATGTCTTACTACAGACAACTTATGATGGATCGGGTAATAGCGGATTTTACGCCATTCTGCCGGCGGTGGCATGAGCCTAAAGGGTCACACACAAGGATTTGGATTCTGGGAAATAAGAAAAGGTTGGCAACTTTTGGACACGAGCCATGGCCAAAACTAGGGGTTTAGGGCCGTGGGCTCGTGTAAGTGAGAATGGATAGCGAATCGAGAAAAAACGAGTTTTTTCGTCAATGTCGCGTTGGACTTTGTTTGATAAGTTTAACAGGATCGGATAATATTTGAACGCGACTCGGGATTACATGGCCGAAACAATTGGGTTTCATCCCATGACCCCAAGGTGAGGCCGGCCCATTAAGGCCTAATGGTGGCCTAATTATCCAACTAATTTGGTTAGTTTATAATGGGATTAAAGATAAGAAGTGGTGGTTGGTAGGGGTGTTCAAATGACCGGGAACCATGAAAACCGACCCAAACCGAACCGAAACCGAGGGAATCGGTAACCGAACCGATCGGTTGGGATCGGTTCGGTTGTCGGTTACGGGACCCGGGAACTGCCCGTAACCGAACCGAATAACCGATACACTCTAAAAATAAAGTGTTTCTAACGTAATTCGAACCTAAGTCTAACCTAGAACAAGACAACAGAGCCTCTACCACTGCGCCAGACATATGTTTATGTCTTATAATACATATTATATTATACATATAAACATTGGACCGAACCGACCACCCATCGACCGAACCAACCGACCATAACCGATTGGTTATTCGATTATAACATTACCGAACCGAACCGACCACCCATCGGCTCGATTTTCGGTTATGAATGTTTCATAACCGAACCGGTCGGTTCGGTTCGGTTATGGTCGGTTCGGTTCGGTTATCCAACCATGAACACTCTAATGGTTGGGACGTGACACCGTGGCCCCCACTTATCTCTTTAATCAATTATTATATTACTAATTAAATGGGAGTGGGTTTGATAATGATAAAATGAATTTGTTTATTCATTTCATCAATTAACTCACACACACTTATCTATCTACCTCACGTGAACAACATAAGAAGGAGCTCTCTTTTCTTCTTTGGGTTAACTTTCGGTCACTCACAGAACAAGAAGAAGAAGAAGAAAGGATTTATGGGTCTTCTTGCTTTCTTGTTGGGAGCCACGGCCAAGTACAAGAAGAAGAAACTTTTGGTGCTCTCTTAGTGATATACACGGCCAAGACCTCTCCATTTCTTCATCTCCCTCTATTCACATCAAGCTCTAGTAGACTTGGGTGTGTAAGGATCAAATTGATCATCCAATCTAGTGTGAATACCATTAGAGTTGAAATCTTATTGTGTTCTTCAAGGAATTAATTCGATCAAACCCTCAAAGGTAATGACATGTGTTCCTGATTTTTCCTTGAGATTTGATGGTGGTTTTCGATCTTGGATAGATTTTAGGGGTTTAATTCTTGTGCTTCCGCTACCATATGAGTTCTTGGATAAAACCCAACAGTGGTATCAGAGGATGGCCACCCGCTTAAATCGTTGATTTGTTCGATGTTTTGATGATTTCGGTGTTATTAATATGACTATATGTTGCTACCATGATTTCATTGCTTTTATGTGTTTAAAATGCATGAAATATGTAATTCTAATATATATATTAAATTTAGATTTTTTAAAAATTATTGGATTTGTGGGGTCCAAAACAGGACTCTCAAGGAGCCAGATTGGAGGTACCGAGCGGGGGCGTCGGAGGACCGGCGCCAGTCTGGGCCGTGGCCACGTGTTGGCCATGGTCAAGTGACCAACCCGCCTCTGCCCCGACGGCGGCAAGTGGTGGCCGGAGGCTGGTGGTGGCGGCAAGGAGGCTAGGGTTTCTTAACCCTAGCCGGTCGGTGGTTTGGGCTCGGCCAAATGAGCTTGGACTCAATAGGTTTGTGCAAGGTGTTTGATCCGTGGCACGAACTCATAACCCAATATTTTGAAAATTTTCAAATCTGATCGGTTTCGATAAACCGTTTTTCAAAAAGGTCAAGTTTCGATAAACCCAACCAAGCAACTTGGCATAAGTTAAAACCGGAAAATTGCATCTTTTTTGACAATATGATTGTTTGATAACATATTGGGTGATGGGATGATTTGCATGATGCATAAGTAGCCCATTAGAATTATTTATCGCTTTTAAAACGGTCTGCGAACCGTTATATTATAACGTGTAATTATTATTTTATGCGGGCTGCGAACCGCTAGTGATAAAGTGTAATTATTCTTTCATCCGGTCTACGAATCGAGTATTAATTGTAATTAATTACTCAAGTTGAGAAGGATGGAAACCGAGAACGGTGACAATCTTGGAGGACATCCACGAGCTAGTAGGAGTGGCCCCAAGTGGTGATGACGAGAAGAGCTCATGGAGTCTTCGTCTCAGAGAATACTTAGGACTTAAGTGTGGGCTATTTGTGCATATTTAACGTTTTGATGCATGCTATAATTTATTTAAATGATAAATTTAATTGCGAGCATGCTTGGCGTATTCTAGTTTAAGCTATCACCAACATGCAAAGATTAAAACCGGATTAATTGTTTGCATGTTACAAGCGTTATGAACCATCGTCGCACGGGTTGTAATGGATGTGTTCAAATTTGAAAACGTTTTTGCACGGGTTGTAAATGACAGTTTCGAAGAAGATAATGTGAGATAAATTAGAATCGTCACAACACGTGTTGTTTATGACGGATTCCTAATTGTATCAAACATAACTGATTTAAACTCAACCAATCACAAATAATTTTAAGTCAAGTGAGACACCAACCCAAAATCATAAGCTTGTATAGCTCTCCACTTTGTTGATGTCGTGCGCCCTAGCGGAGCATCTTCGAAAGTGCGCTCTATACAAGTTTGCTAAAATTCTATCTAGATGTTGTGCGCCTTAGCGGAGCATCTTTATCGGACTTTGCATACTTTATTTGGTTGACTTAACTGCGATTCTCGACCAGGGTCGAGTCAGGGTGTCAGAAAAGGTATGTCGTGTGCAACAGCACAGACCCTTGCCAAGAATTACATGGGTTGTAGTTGGACCCAATTGCATTGGTTGTAATTGGATGCATGTCCTACCAAAATAAGTGAGTCGGAGCGGTGCGCCTTAGCGTACTTCAATTCACGAATCATGGGTCTTGGTTTTAGTAGCTATTAACTTAGAATCAAGAGGTTGAAGTTTGTTCAGGATCTTCGTAAATTTATTCAACTTTCGGATTAAATTTACTTTCCTCGTGTGGATTAATGGCGAACAATTCAACGAATGCGAACAGTTTGTCGTTGACGCATATCCTCGAAAAGGGTAAGCTCAATCGTACAAACTATCTGGACTGGGACAAGAACCAACGTATTGTGTTCAAGTTGGAACGCAAGGAATACGTCCTGAACTGGGCTATCCCTGAGAAACCAACACTCAACGCCATAGGGGCCGTTAAGGATGCATTCAGGAAGCACCTTAGCGATTCTGGAGATGTGGCGTATGTGTTGTTGGGCTGCTTGGAGGGAGACCTCCAAAAGAAGTTTATGGAACTGTACGAGGACCCTTTTGCCATACTGAGGAAAATAAGGGTTATGTTCAACAAGAAGGCTCGACTCGAAAGATTTTTCATTTTCAAGGAACTCCTCTTCTGCAAAATGTCAGCAGGCAGCTCTGTTAGTCCCAACGTCCTAAAGTTGAAGGGACATCTCGAACACCTGACAAGACCGAGTCTTGAGATGGGACAGGAGATGGCATTGTAGACTTCGTTCGGCAATCCCTTCCTCATGCATATGATAGCTTCTTAATGAACTATAATATGCATGATATGGAAAAGATCATCTCATAGTTGCAATGAAAGCGTGTAACGGCTGAGAAGAACGCCAAGCTTATACTAGGGGATGTTCTAATGGTCAGTGAGGGATCTAGCTTCAAAGCTGGAGGTGATAAGGGTAAACCCCTTATGCACGCGGCAGCAAAGATGAGACTAGCTCGAGTTCCTAAACCTCCTAAAGTAGAGGAGGCTAAGGGAATCAGTTTGCTTCTACTGCCAACAGCCCGGTCATTGGAAAAGAGACTGCAAGAAGTTCTAGGATGATCTAAAGAAGGGTGGTGGATCCACGCCTTCTGGTATTCTCGTTATTGAGCTTAATCTTTCTACTTCCATTCATGGGTATTTATACCGGGCATGAATTTGTACGGATGAACAGAAACTCGAAGTAGAAGAGATTATGGGAAACACGAGGTGGACCTAAGAGTTGGGAACAGAATCAGGGTTGTCGCAACTGTTATAGGCTCCATTATTCTTGTTTTGCCCAGTAGACTTGTATTAGTACTTCATAATGTGCATTACATACTTATGTAAGTTATAATAAAGTCGGTGGTTTATACATATTGAATATGGAAAACTTAAGCTCATGATATAACGTTAATACTAAAAGGTTTAAATCCGATGATTTAAACAAAACTCTAATATGGCACTTTCATTTGGGTCGCATAAATGAGAAGCGTATTTCCGCACTTCACAAGTGTAGACTTCTAAATCCATTCGAATTCTATTCGATAAAGGGTGTGAGGCTTGTTTGATGGGCAAAATGACAAGAGCGCCTTTCATCGGCAGAGGTGAAAGGCAGGTGACCTATTTGGCCTAATGCGCAACAGGATGTGTGTAGGCCAATGAGTTCACCTGTCATGAGTGGTTTAAGTTATTTTATCACTTTTACCAGCTGATTGTAGTAGATTTGATTATGTCTATTCAATAAGACATAAGTCTGACACTTTTGATGAATTCAAAAAGTTTAAGACTGAAGTACAAAACCAGCTCGAGAAAGGTATTGAGGCACTTCGTTTATATCAAAGTGCATAATACTTGTCCACAGAGTTTCATGATCATCTTGAGGGATATGGGATCTTATCATAATGGAGTCTGCAAGGAACACCGCAACAGGATGGTGTGTCCAAAGGCTGGAATCGAACATTGTGGGATATGGTTCATTCCATGATGAGTCACGCTGATCTCCCAATCTCTTTCTGGGGTTATGCTCTAAATACAACCGTGTTCATTTTGAATCAGGCTCTGACGAAGTCATTGGGAAGAATGTACATCTTGATGATAATATGGATGGTACAGTTTCTCAAGAACCGCTGGACAACCCTGTAGAGTAGGAACCACCCACTGCAGTTCTTCAGGACGGTCCAAGGCAATCTGAAAGGACCAGTCGTCTACCTGTGAGATATGGAATTTATGTGACTCAAGGTGACAAGCTGGTATTGGTGGATCAAGTTGATAAACTCACCACCTTTCGAGAAGCCGTGGAGAGTACCAATTATGAGACAAGGTTGGGTGTCATGTAGCAGAATTGGAATCTAAGTTTTGATAAAGCTGATAATTAGTTCGATTTTATCAAGATCGAAAATGGGGCCTTGCGTTTACAAGAAGGCGGATGGAAGTAAGATAGTCTTTCTGGTGTTGTATGTCGATGGCATTTGATTCATTGGAAACGACACCCCAACCTTGAGCTTTACAAAGGCTTAGTTAAGGGATTAGTTTCCCAATGAAGGACTTAGGCGATGCTGCTTACATCTTGGGGATCAAGATATATAGAGGTCGCACCAAGTGGGTCTTGGGTTTAAGTCAGAGCACCTATGTGAACAAGTTATTGAGTAAGTTCTCAAGCTTGATTCCAAGAAAGAATTCTTACCCATCCGTCATGGCATAAAACTTAACAAAAACTCAGTGTCCGGTGACAGCTGATGAGCGAGAAAAGGATGGATGGAATTCCATATGCTTCGGCTAATGGATCCATCAGGTATGTTATGACATGTACGAGACCGGACGTCACGTTTGCCTTAAGCTGTACCAGTAGGAATCAATCCAACTCCGGTGAGGAACAATGGACTGCAGTCAGGGCAATCCTCAAAATTTTGAGGAAAACCAAGGACGCTTTTCTTGTATACGGGGAAGGAATGATGATGAGCTAGTCATCGAAGGTTTTATTGATGCTAGTTTTCTAGACGGATCCTGATGACTATAAAAGTCGGTCAAGATATGTGTTCGTGTTGAATGGTGAAGCTTTCAGCTAGTAAAGCATGAAGTAGGACATCATTGCTGATTCTACAGAGGAGGCTAAGTACATTACTGCCTCAGAAGCAGCAAGGAAGGTTGTATGGATCAGGAGCTTCATAATTGGGTTAGGCGTAATTCCAAACGCGTCTAATCCAGTAGGCTTATTTTGTGACAACACAGGGGCCATTGCATATGCTAATGAGCCTAGAGCACATAACAGATCCAAACATGTACCCAGAAAATATCACTTGATACGAGAAATCGTTGAGTGTGGTGATGTGAAGATCACTTACGTTGCATCAGATGATAACACATCCGACCCTTTGACCAAGGCTCTTCCTCAACCTAAGCATGAAAAGCATGTGAGGTCAATGGGTATAGACTGGGGCTTAGATTGGAACTAGGGGCAAGTGGAGATTGTAAGCATTTTTGTGCCCTAGTCCAATTGTATTAGTCTGTATATATTAATTATCGTTTGCAATATATAAAATCAGCATTATATTATTTATGTGTTGAAGTAATAGGTTAAGTATGATCTGATATATGTCCACTAAAGTAGTAATCGGCAACTTTTGGACACGAGCCATGGCCAAAAGTGGGGGTTTTGGGCCGTGGGCCCGTGTAAGTGAGAATGGATAATGAATCGAGAAAAACTGAATTTTTTCGTCGATGTCGCGTCGGACTTTGTTTGATAAGTTTGACATGATCGGATAATATTTGGATGCGGCTCGAAATTACATGACCGAAGCAATTGAGTTTCAGCCCATGACCCCAAGGTGAGGTCGGCCCATTAAGGCCTATTGGTGACCTAATTATCCAACTAATTTGGTTAGTTTATAACGGGACTAAAGATAAGAAGTGGTGGTTAGAACATGACACCGTGGCCCCCACTTATCTCTTTAATCAAATATTATATTACTAATTAAATGTGAGTGTGTTTGATAATATAAAATGAATTTGTTTATTCATTTCATAAATTAATTCACACACACTTATCCATTTACCTCACGTGAACAATATAAGGTTGTCCACAACAGAGTGCTTTCGTGGAAGTCTCCATGTCAGTTTTTGAGCTGCCACATAAGTACACTCAGTCTGTGCAGACACTCACTCTTTGGAGGCCACAACATAGTGTCTCATGTTTATACTATTTAATTCAATTAACACTATTTTTATATAATTAAATATTTCAACATTATTATTCATTTATAATTATAAAAAAACAAACTATTTTATTATAACACGAATATGAAAATATTCTTCCGGTTCTGTTGAAAATTTCTTCGGGCTCCCGCAACACGACCTCTTCGTATTTCAGTTCTCCTTTCGTTTGCAAATATGAGAACATGACAAGTATATATAGAGACAATAAATATTAAATATACTCCATGAATAATTTTTTATTTTTTATTATTATTATTTATAATTTTTTTATTAATAAACATATTATATATTTATCAAATATGAAAATATATATAGTATAATAAATATTTATTATATTTTAATTAATTATATAATTAGTTATCAAATTATACAATAAATATAATTAATTATATTAATTACAAAATTTGTATTTTTCTTCAAAAAAAATAAATATTAACTATATTTTATGAATATATTTTATATTTTCTAATATATTAATAGACGTATTATATATTTGGTAATATATATTTATGATTTAAAAAAATTGCATATTACTTATTTAATACATTATTATATATCAAATTAGAGAATCTTCACATCACCCACCTCACCCACTTTTGAAGAGACTCTCCATTGTAGCTGTCACATGACAGCATTGAGAGTCTCCACTTCTTGTCCACTCTCTTGTTGTGGACAACTTAAGAAGGAGCTCTCTTTTCTTCTTTGGGTTAACTCTCGGTCACTCAAAGAACAACAAGAAGAAGAAAGGATTTTGGGGTCTTCTTGCTTTCTTGGTGGGAGCCACGGCCAAGTACAAGAAGAAGAAAGCTTTTGGTGCTCTCCTGCTCTCTTGGTGATATACACGGCCAAGACCTCTCCATTTCTTCATCTCCCTTTCTTCACATCAAGCTCTAGTAGGCTTGGGTGTGTAAGGATCAAATTGATCATCCAATCTAGTGTGGATACCATTAGAGTTGAAGATCCTAATGTATTCTTCAAGAAATTGATTTGATCAAACTCTCAAAAGGTAATGAATTGTGTTCCTGATTTTTCCTTGAGATTTAATGGTGGTTTTCGATCTTGAACATATTTTAGGGGTTTAATTCTTGTGCTTCTGCTGCCATATGAATTCTAGGAGCCCTTAGAACCCAACACTTCGAATGGCCGAAATCCATCGTATGTCATGGCGAAGGAATGTGTTCTGCTCATAACGCCGTTTCCGCCCAAAAAATACTAGTGTTTTGTCGAAATCTGACACTTTTCTGATATACACTGCATTAGTTTCATTAACGATTTTGACTTCAAGCCTCAAAAAATCGTTGAGAAGACTTTGGCTAGCCTGGCATATAATTCTCAACATTGCATTATGCGTTCAACTTCATTACATCACATTTGATTTCTTACTAATTTTGCTATTTCATATTTAGAAACAAAAGATTTATATTAGTAGTTGTTTATGAAAAAATCCGTGAAATCTGGTGGGGATTTGAAGGAGACCAAATTGGTAGTTGTACCAAAGCAAACGCCAAAGGAGATAAGGCTTAAGATGAGTCCACGTGTGAGCAGTAAGTGTCCGAATCTCAACCCGATACTGCAAAAGCATTTACGTTTCCTTTTCTCTACTTTTCAGTTTCATCTCCCTCGCTCGACCCACCACAAATTCTCTCCTCTACCTCTGCCCTCTTCCACTCCTCAAAGGTTATCGATTCCTTATCTCTCTTTGCTTGATCATGCTATTTCTTTTTCCTTCTTCCTCTTCGCTGACATGCCTATATGATTAAGATTGTGCTTTTTTGCAAAATTCTGTGTTACTGATTAAGGTGTGTATAAATGGTGTATTCTCCTTCTGTAGGTGGTTTGTGGCCATCTGATGTATGAGAGGTCAAATGTTTGAATCCTAATGGTACAAGCTTGGGGCCATGTAACTAGAACCAGAATCTTCTTTGATATACCAGTAATCCTATAATAATAGGCAAATTTCTATAAAAGCAAAAAATAGGTGTGGGTTATGCTTATTTGAGCTAGAAGAGTGAAATCTAAAATTGGGAGTCTGAAGAACAAACCCGCAAAAGGGGTTTTAATTTAATCTTCTTTCTACAAGAGAGGTCGTATGTTTATTTAGTCAAGAGTGTGAATGATGCAGCAGAATCTTGGGTGCTTCTCTTCTTACAACTAGTGTTTTTATGCTTTACAACTCATATATTTTCTTTTCTGTTTCTGTGATGATCTTGAGTGGATACGGAAATTCATAGGATGAAGTTCATATATTAACATATGCAATTATGGTTCATCCGATCCAGGGAAGCATTTGGAGTTTAACTAGTCAAAAGAGCAGAGAGAATTTAGATCATCAAGTGAATTGCAATGACAGCCACTAAAGTTTACATAATGTAATGCAATTCTCTCTGTGTGTTTTTTAGAATGTAGTCTAGTTTCCTTGACTTGAATTTCCTACATTTTCAGTTTTTACTCCTTGTATGGCCATGTGGAAATTATGGCACGCGAAATACAGCGAGGGGCTAATACAGTTGAAGGTGTTGAAGCAACACTCTGGCAGGTATTGTATCGTAGTGCGAAAGAAAATTATGATTGTAACATCTTATCTTAGTGTTTTGCTTGAATGAAAAAGGTACCCGAGACGCTTCCCGATATGATACTTCAGAAAATGAAGGCCCCTCCTAAACCAGACGACGTGCAGGAGATCAGGACTGAACAGCTTTTGGAGGCTGATGGTTTTATCTTTGGGTCTCCATCACGTTTTGGTATGATGTCGGCCCAAGTCAAGGCTTTCTTTGATTCCACAACTGAGATTTGGGAAGCCCAAGCACTTGCAGGCAAACCTGCTGGAATCTTTTGGAGCACTGGGTTTCATGGGGGAGGACAAGAGCTAACCGCGTAAGTTTATTGCTCCCTTGGCTCGTTTGATTGTTATACTCATCTCTCTTGAAGGAAAACCTATTTGACTCAACTTTTTTTTGGCAGTTTAACAGCTGTTACGCAATTGGCACATCATGGCATGATATTTGTTCCTCTTGGTTACACATTTGGGAATGGCATGTTTGAGATGAATGAGGTGAAGGGTGGCTCCTCGTATGGTGCTGGCACTTATGCTGGAGACGGATCTCGCCAACCCACAGAGCTGGAACTTCAACAGGCTTTTCACCAGGGTAAATATGTTGCTCAAATAACAAAAAAGCTTAAGAAGCAACCTGTTCCCGTATGATTGTAAATGAAATACAGGGAGGTTGATTGTCATTTCATGGTGGCCAAATTGTTAATAAATCATATGCTGATATTAAATGAATAAATTTGTTGCCTCTCATATTCTCCGGTTGGTGTTATGTTATTTGTCTGATCATAAAATGTTTGATTCCTCTTAAACTATATGTTGTAGCCACAATTGATATTAAGCAGGCCAAATAATTTAGGTTAAATTCTACATAACCCCTTAACTACAAAATCAATCTGTGGAGTGTCTTAACTATTCAAAAATCACATTTTACCTTTTTTGTTGATTTTTTTCAAAATTCTGTTAAGTTTTTTGTGAAATGACAAAAATACTCTTGTATCTGAAAAATTAAAATAAATAAATATGATTTTGAATTATTTTTTTTCTATTTTCTTTTACAAAAACAAAGAATAAAAAAATATTTTAGTATTAATTTTTTTTTAAATAAATTTTTATTTTAAAATATTTTTTATAAAAAAACATTTTAAAAATTATTTTTACTACTAACAAAATTTTATTCTTTATTTTGTACAACGAGAAAATTAGAAAAAAAATTCAAATTTATTTTTATTTATTTATTTTAATTTTTCAGATACAAGGGTATTTTTATCATTTCACAAAAAACATAATAGAATTTTGAAAAAAGTTAACAAATAAAAGGTAAATTGAGATTTTTGGATAGTTAATGCACCCCACATATTGATTTTGTAGTTAATGGAGCATGTGAGACATGCCTATAGTTAAAAGGAGTTATATGGAATTTACCCAATAATTTAAGTGCAACAAGCTTTTCAAAAAAAATCTATGATAAAATGTCTCTTCCAAGGAACAAAATCCATGCCTCAAAACATGTATAAGATTAGGGTTTTGCATAATGTCATGCAAATTAGACTCTTGTTGCCTACAAAATTAAAACTTACATCCTGATTGGGCAAAAAATAGCACCTTGTCCTCTACACCTTTGAAGGAAGTGCTCCACGTTTCATTTCGCCTTCAACTTCTTCCTTGCAGAGGCTTTCTTAACAGTTTTAACTGACCGGGCTCCTGCTGCGGCATACACTCGGAGCTTCTCAAGAATCCTTCTCTCACTCACACGCAACATCAATGAATGAAACAATTTCCTCTCTGTTACGACACTACACTTCCTCAATGCTTCTATATCATCTTCTATTGAATTTGTACCATAAAGCTTTTCCCGAGCATCTGCTAGCCACAACAGCGCATCACACACAGTTCTAGTTAAAAGCATATCCTTGCTCGTTTCTGAAACCTCTTTCCACGTAATACCACTCTTGTCTGAAAAAACAATACGCGTGGATCCTTCCGAATCCCCTTCAGTTGATGCCTGCAGATCTAGAACATAATATGCACCGTCTGGTAATAACATTATGTGCAATAAAACTAACAGCTCGAATTGGGGTTCCCCATCAGATGAAATTTCAAAATACTCGGAGTCTTCCTGGCTGACACATCCTGAGTAGTTTAACTTTTTCCAGGTGGACAGCCTTCCTCTGCAGTGACGGTCAGAGAACAATGACAAACTCCATTGGGACACAAGTTCCAGATCAATATTTATGATGTCATATGGGTTATTCGGCTCTGTAAATCCGTATCTGTGTAACAATGCAGCATTTCCTAACGTTCCATATGTATTAAAAACCTGAGAAGAAAAACACATAACAGGGAGCTAGTATGAGAAAGGCATGCATATCAAATAAAGGCTATCTCAAGGAAGGATATAAAAATTTACTGACAGTTCTACAAATCTAGACTTTTGGCACGGTCAACACTAGTTCGGAGACAAGGTGAAAACCATCCTTGGTTTCCAATCCTCTAATCCATGTGTAAGTGTAACACAGGAAAAAAAACTGAAAAGAAAAGACAAGAATACAACAGGGACACCATGATGGAGGACTGTAATTATCAATGTACACTGATAGGTAGCTCATACATTTTTCATTTTTGATTATGCCATGCTCAAACTGATTCCAAAACTCCAATATTTAGCCCTCTAATATCACACAGTTTGAAACAGAGATTCACATGGAAAAGAACACATCAGCTTTGCCCCACAAAAATATAACCTCAAACTGTGATTAAAATTCCTCGATTTATGCTCGAGAAATATAAATAGGATTATAGAAAGTGCTAAGAAAAAAACGAGAATAAGCTCTGACCTCAGCTCCCGCTTTGACATCTTTAAGGATTATCATTTCCATAAACTTTGAATCATCTACCAAGGTCGAAGAGCTTTCTGAGTCACTGTGGTTAGTAGACCCATTACCAACAAGAGCTCCAGACAAATCACTATCTTCTGAGGGAAGAGTGTGAGTTGATGAGTCATCAATACCATTAGCTTGAAATTCATCTTCGTCAGATTCACTAAGAGAAGGTACAGCAGTGAAGTGTACGTCCTCAGCTCCCGTCTTATGATTAAAACTGGAATAGAAAGAAGTCATGATTTGCATGTACAAATGATTGAAAAACAATAGTGTCAAGATTCAATAACTAAGACAATAAATTATTTTAAAAAAAGTTACAGTTGGATAGTTGATCATAATAAGGAAAGCTAAATTCAGAACAAATACCGTGAGATGTTCAACCCAATGAGGGTTATCATTTTAAAATCAGTAATTATGCATCACCCTGGTATTAGAGATTGTCATTACAGTTCCATGGAGGAAACCAAGAGATTGAAGACTGAAAAATATGGTTAGTTATGATGGGCTTAATCTGATAACAGAAAAGGGTATTTTGAGTTTCATTATATATCAGACAGCAAAATCTTTCTCTTGACGGGTTATTCTCCTATAATAGTCTTCCATGAGTTATATTATAATTTGAGCAGCTGCATTAATAGCATAATAGAGTGAACAAAATTATACCCTTATAATTTAAGCTAGATACCATGATGCGTAGTCAGATGAGAGAATCAAACAAGTAGGATCGAATACCATTAGGTGAAAGATTCTTTTTGGGAAATAAATACTTACAGATCAGCTAAAGGAACCATCCCAGAGCCATGATATTCGTCTATTTGAAAAGAGCGAGAAGCAATAAGACTCTTAGCAGCAAAGTATTGATCAAGACCAAAAAAGGCTGGATCAAGCTTAATAGAATCCGAGTGATTGATCAATGGTAGAATATTCTCTTCCCAGTCCTCACAGACAAGAGTCTTGTCTTCTTTAACTATCTGCCTACAAGCATAGCATATCATCAAAAGGGATCAACAAAATCAGTAGTGAGGAGTGAGTGAATGGAATTACAGTGTGGAGCTCGGTGCCGGAGAGGAGAGAGTCGAGTTCGTCGGGAGTCCAGAGCAGAGGGAGGCACTCGTGGGGAGGCAATATCTGGAGGTAGCCAGCCCAAGGGGAGTGAGCTCCCAAGCTCCTCTCGTACATGAGAGCCACAGAGAGGCCCAAAGTGCCGTCGAGCTCGGCGGCTTCGATGAGGTGGGAGGCGGCGCTGGTCTTGATGGTGAGGCACGCGCTCTTGGGGATTTGGGCGACCACGTCTCCTTGTTTGAGTTGGGCCAATGCTTTGACGGCAACTCCTAGCTCCTCGTCTTGCTCGATCAGCTCGATGGCGTCGCTGTTCCACTGGACGCCATGGCATTTCATCCACCGCTTGAATGACCTGATTCGCCTGGAAATTGATTTAACTGTTTAGGTCACACTAATTTAATCGAATAGGATACAAGTAAGTAAGTACCTGGTGCTGCTACTGGGAGTGGCCATGGCGACCTGATGTTTTGAACGTTCATATGAGAACGACGGCAGATAAACCTAATAACGTAACTTTCAAATACTTTTACGGGCGCCCCACGGGTCAGACCGACTCGGTCCGGATCCAACAAGGGACCGTGCTGCTTACTAATACAATTTAGGACTTTTTAGGATTACTATTCCTAACTTGATTTTTTTTCTCGATATCCCAAAAAATATTTAGTTACACTTAAAGGTTAACTATGTTAGGTTTAACTAATTTTACCCTTAGTTCATCAATAATATAAACTTATAAAGTAAGGGTCTATTATATTTTAAAATGAAAATAAAAAATAACTGAAAATCTTTTGTGAAAGGGCCGATATGTCCCTTTAACCTCCTCTCACTCTCCACCATGATTCTCTCTCTTATTCGTGAATCAAGTTTAATACTCTCACCCACTGAACCAAGAGATTTGTTGCTCTGACATGTATTAATTTTTAGAAAATAAATAAAGATATAAAAAAACCGATTTTATTTTTGTTTAATCCTATAAATGAAGAACAAAAATCATACATAATCTCCGCTAAACTTATAAACAAATTTCAGATAAATTCTCTTTTTCATCACAAAGTTAGACTCTAGAAAGCAATTTTGATTCGTGGGAGAGCATCCCAAACCGCCGGTCGTCAAAGCTCGCATCGCCACCTCGAGCTTGTCAGATTTTGACCCCGTCGTCGAAGCTCGCGTCGACGTTAAAAGCTCTCACCACGTCGCTCACTCTTGCCGGATTTGGTCTTTCCGCCATCGGATCTGGTCTCTATTGGCGGCGAATCGGAGGTTGTGGGACAACGACTGCGATTATCTAGTCTCTGTTGATTTTGTGTTGCACTTGCAGAAAAAATCATATGCCAAAGAAAAGTGTTAGGTAGGGTTAAAAGGAGAGTGGTATAATTAGAGTTTGGGGTAATGACAGTTGACCACACCCAATTATGTCACGTTCAAATTTAATACCCCAACTTCTAAATTTTCATTTGGGATACTCAAAGATTAAATAAGCGACAGTTAGCTCAAACTCTGTTAAATCTAACTGATTTGGTACGTTAAAAAGTCTAAAATACCCTTAATAGTTTTGGTTTATTAAACCAGTCTGATTGGTTCAATTGATATGCTTATGAAATGCCTATTTTACCCCTAATTGAACAACTAATTAGACTAATTGGTTTAAGGGCAAATTTGACTTTTCAATTACACAAATAATAATTATAATTCTTTAATAATTAAATAAATATATTAAAATTAATTGATTATATTATTATTATTATTATTAATTATATCATATTATTATTAATCATTAATTAATTGATAATTATATTAATCAAACCCTAAATCTACTTCAAACCCTAAACCTACTTCAATCTATAGTCGCCACTCCACTCTCCACCGTCGCGCTCAGCCGCCACTCCGGCCGGCGACTCCGCGACCTCCTCGCTACTCCGACCGGTGACTCCGTGACCGTGCCGAGATCGGCGGCGATCCCTTTCAGAGCGGTCTGGACGTACCTCATCGATCTCCATGGGCTCTTGACCCAGCAGTGTTTCAGAATCGCCGCTTGGATCTCGCCCAATCGGAACGACGGTGGCGCACTGGGGTCGAAATCGAAGCCACCCAGATCGGAATCGTTGCCGCCATTGTTGCGAGACTGTGATTTCTCCGTCTTCTTCTTCATGGTGCCGAAATCGAAAATGGGTATGGAGGATTGAGATTCAGAGCTCGAGGCTTGAAATGGAGGATTGGATTGAGAGCTCATTCGAGTGTCCGCGGCGGTTCTCCGGCTACGCGCAGCGGCTCCAGCTCGTCCTCGCTCAGCTCCTCCGCGCCTCTCCGTTACCGGAGAACGCCCCTGCCTCTGTCCATACCACTCTGAAAAGGATCGTCGCCGATCTCGGCAAGGCCGCGGAGTCATCGGTCGGAGTCGCAGAGTCGCGGACGGAGTCGAAGCTCGACGAGAAGGAGGCAGAGCTGCGGCTCTAGCGGAGTTGCAGCTGAGTTTTTCTTTTTTTCATTACTTTTGTTTTTTTTATAATTTTTGTATTTTATAATAATAATAATTATTATTAATCATATTTAATAATAAGTTATAATATAATATAATAATAATAATTAGATTTAATAATGATTTATACTAGAATATAATAATAATAATTATTATTATTATTAATTAATAATATAATTAATTAAGTATTTTTAATTATTATTGATATTATTTGAATTATTAAAAAAATAATTATTTTTTAATAAATAAAAATAATAAAATTTAATTTGAACCGGTCAGATTGAATTTGAACCGGTCAAACCAGTCTGATTTTAAATCAAAACCATTGAGGGCATTTCAGACTTTTTAACAATACAATTCAGTTAGATTTAACAGAAGTTGAGTTAAGTGTCGCTTATTTAATATTTGGGTATCCCAAATGAAAATTCGAAAGGTTGTGTATTAAATTTAAAACGTGACATAGTTGGGTGTAGTCAAATGTCATTACCTGTTAGAGTTTCACATATTAGTCTTCTTACTTGAAACTTTTTATTTATTTATTTGAAAGGAAAAATATGGTTTGGCAATATCAAGCTCCCTTCTTGGCAAGACCAATCTACCTTCTTCTTTTTTATCTTCATCGTCTCTTTCCTCTAAGCGCGGTTCTATGATACGACTTTGGAGGTGGAGGTGGAGGCGGAGGCGTCGTTGGCGCGGACAACGTCAATGAGATCGTGGAGTTGGGTTTCAGGCTCTTCTTCTTCTCTGCAGGTGACCCCCTCTGATGTTTATTCTTACCTATGCCTATATTCTTAAATAAAAATGGTCCAATACCACTTAGAGACGAATCTGCACCCTGAGCACCTCTAAATTTGCGCCTCTATCTTATTTCTCTTATGATTTCGATTTTTGTTGTTTTCTTCAAAATTAATTTTGATTTTCTTCTCCAAACGATATATGGATTCATCCAACACTCAAACCATTTCTTTGAGAAGCACTGAGATTATAGGGACAAATAACTATTTGAATCCTTGCTTTATTTGTTTATACTTTGGTTAATTTGTTATTTGAATGTCCATTTCTCACGTGTTTATTTTTTGTATGGGACATGTGTTCTGTGCGTTTGGTTGACGAGTAAAGAAAAATATATGGAACTCAGAATTAAGAGTTCTCCAATTTTAAATTTCATTCATTTAAAGCAATTTTTCTTTGAATATATTTGGGATTCATGTTTATGTGAGTTTTAGAATTGGTGTTCAAGAGTGAACCTAATGAAAACTGCATAGGAAAATGAATACAAAGATCGTTAATAACAAGATCTATTCATTTTTTTCAAATTTAGATTCATCAATTTTGAGGTGACATTAACTTGAAAGACAATTAAATGTATTTGGCCATTTTATTTAGGGAAAAGTTCACTTACCTCCCTCGTAGTTTATACGATTTTCACTTAACTCTCCCGTAAAAAAAATCATTATGTAGAGCCCATGTAGTTTACTAACGTTTCACTTAACCCTAACAATGTTAGTTTGTTGGTGAAAAGTCCAAAATACCCTCAACTAATCATTAAAATTTCAAATAATTGTCATTCATTCTCTTTCGACTTTCTCCATCTTTGATTTTTTGTCTGTTCAAATTCAAACACACTCAACACAGTACAATACCGAAACACACACCAAAACCACACAAATCAAAATAAGTGTGCACAAACTCAAAGTTCAAGTAGATATTTCAATTCAATTAAACAAATTAATCACAACAACAATTTCCAAAGCAAAATCAAAAGTAAAAGAAACAAATTTAATCAACAAAAACTAGTGCAGACGATGCGATCTTGCTGGTTCAGAGTAGTGGCGTCCATGAAGATCTGATCTGAAACTGAAGGAGAGCAAATCTGAACAAACAAAAATTGAATTTGAAAAACGAAATCAGACTTGGGATCTCGATTTTCCTTCTAATTTGCGACCGTCGACAGCTGCGGTGAGGAGAAGCTGGAGCTTGAGATTATGCTCGCGCTCCTCAACCCTCCATCATGCTTATTCTCTGCCGCCGCCGAGTTCAGCCTCTTGTTTCTCCCTCGAAATGGCACGAGAAAGAGCAGCACTGGAGCACGCTCTTCAGGTACCGCAGCGACACTAGCGTGTTGACCCTCCCGCTCGCGCCTGAGGTTAGAATTATTGACAACGACGATGGTCTTCGCCAAAGGCTCCACCACGAACTGTCGCGGGCCTGGCCTCCTCCTTGAAATCGTCGTCCCCGAGCTCGTTCCCGACCTCCGAATCAGGGACGATCTCGATGCAATCTTCGTTACTAGAGTCGAGGTTGAGATCTGAGACGACGATGGTTGGTTCAGCGGCGTTGGGGCAGAAGGAGAAGGACTCGATCGGTGGAGAATTTCTTGAGGATGCAATAAGGGTTGAAAGAGTGGTGGTCTACTATGTTGATCGAGTCTCCACATATCTAAACACCAAGACATGGGCAATTATGTCATTTTCACAAAAAAAAACACTCATGTAAGTGTCACGTGACCGAAAACTAATATTATCGGACCTAAGTGAAATGTTATTAAACTACAAAAACTCTACAAAACGATTTTTTGTGAAGAAGTTAAGTGAAAAACATGTAAACTACGAAAAAGTTAAAAGTGAACATTTCCTTCTATTTAAAACTAACTAAAAAAATAATTAAAATAGACTTGAGCGATAAAAAAATATATTTTATCCCTGTCATATTCGGAGAATGAGAGAGTTGGTTGGGTCCAGTACTCCAGTTCAATTCCTAATCTGCCTAGTTAAGAAAGCATAACCACCCCTAATTAACTAGAACCAATCATTATTATTTGATTGTTCGCATCCTACACAACTACGGAGACAGCGTGGCGTGGCGTCGATAAGATTAAAGAAGTCCAATCCAATTTATTCTGTTCCGTTTCAGAACAAAACCCATCTGTACCGAGGGTGAGGTCGATGGAGAGCCTGTGGCGTGCGGCGACGGGTCAAGACCCGAGTCCGGAAGATTACACAGGAATCGATTACTGGTCGAACCCGGAACGCGCCGGGTGGCTGACGAAGCAAGGCGACTACATCAAGAGCTGGCGGCGGCGCTGGTTCGTGCTCAAGAGGGGCAAGCTCTTCTGGTTCAAGGACTCGCTCGTGGACCGCTCCTCCACGCCACGCGGCGTCATCCCAGTGGGCAGCTGCCTCACCGTCAAGGGCGCTGAGGACGCCGTGAACAAGCCCTTCGCATTCGAGGTCTCCTCCGCCCACTCCACCATGTACTTCCTCGCCGACTCCGACAAGGAGAAGGAAGAGTGGATCAACTCCATCGGACGGTCCATAGTCCAGCACTCCAGCTCCCTCACCGACTCCGACGTCCAAGATTATCATACCAAACGCTGATTCCGATTTATCTTCTTCTTCTTCTTCTTCTTCTTCTTGCTATGCTTGTTTTTGGATCCAATCTCTACTGAATTTGGTGTCTTTTCCTTCAACTCTCCACTACTTAATTACTTACTTACTGCCACTTGTTTATTTGCATATAGAATTCTCATTCGAATTAAATCTAGGATTAATTTATGTCTAGAATTGTTGGACTTTCTTGGTCACAACTTAGCAATTGCCTTTAAACTGATTGGTGCAGGCATCGAAATTGCTTATTAATTTGTTATTCAGTGGTATTGTCAATGTAACGTGAAATTTCTCTCAAACCCTTTGATGATCCAGTCCAAAATATACTATTTATAGGTAATATACCTAAAAAGTTGTAAATTTGTTCCTGAAAACCTTAATTGACTAAGCATCCTACTTATGCAACAAAAACCACAAACAAATTGGTTGAGAGTCTCAAGCTCAACCGGACCCATAACATGTGCAAAATCTATGGCAGAGGAAGCTAAAACCCAGAGAAATCAGATGTTGCTACGTGTCCTATGTCCTTGGTATAAAATGGAGTCACACTTCGATTCTGTTTTATACATCTTCCTTAGTCAGCTCCATTTGCCTGTTTGAGTGATGGAGGCTCTCATAAGATCATCAAATTCAAAGGCCATCTTCATCGGCAACACCCTCTCACCTCCAAAGATACGATCTGGTTTCCACTTGCTAAGATATCCACATTCTTCAAATAATGTCTCTTCTCTTGGATTTATTTCACTCCAACACAATGTCATTCAATTTGATTCACAACCACATACATCCAATCAGTTATATCCTGAGGTATCGGCACCATTATCCCATATACATGCCATTTAATTGTGTGTTATATGATGGTTTTGCAAAAGTTTCAGATTGATATTAGTTGATGTAGGCATGGACAGGGTCAGAGAGTGGATCAAGCGGGCTTCAAGGATCGCGTAAGATTTGCTTTCAATTTCTATTCATGTAGTTGTAATGACACTCTCTGATTTGTGGCCTCTGTGATCCAGATCCCTTCAAGACCGTTGGCGTGAGGTTCGAGTTGCAGAAGGAATGTTGGTTTGGGGAAAAGATCCTCCTAGTTGGGGATCAACCCATGATTGGTTCTTGGGATCCATCGAGAGGCGTGTCGATGAAGTGGTCAGATGGCCACATATGGACTGTTGACATGGTAAGAGACATGGACATGACTTGTTTTTCTTGAAATCAATAGATGACTAGTTCTTATATGGTATTTGAATTTGAATTTGGAGTAGGATATGCCTATTGGTGTAGCAATTCAATTCAAGTTCGTTCTCCAACAAAAGGAGGGAGAGTTGGTGTGGCAACCGGGACCTGACAGAATCCTGAGGACTTGGGACACCAGCAAGACACTGGTCGTTCAAGAAGATTGGGAAAATGCTGAGCTTCAGAAGACTATGGAAATGAATATGATGACAGTGTCTGGAGTTCAGCAGAAAGGCGGTGCTTGAACACTTGTATTTCTCAATTTAGCTGAACTTCATTTCTTATCTACCTAATATTTTCTTTGATTCATGAAATGTTATCTGGCATATATTCTGCAATCTTCAATTGTTCGTCCCCTCAACAAGTAAATGGTTGTAAGCAGTAGCTCTCTGTCTATTGGTTTGGCTTTTCTCGTGATAGTGCAAAATAGTCTAACAAATATTTTATCGCAACAAAATGCAGACCACATCCAAATATCATTCATCTAGGCACAACAATTAAGCAATAACAAGTTGATCGATGCATGTTCCGGCTGATGTGAATTTAAAAGAAAATGAAAGAATAGAATTTGACAACGAACTGAACATACTAGGTAACAAGACAGGAAACTAGCCTATGGGTTCCTGGGGCGGCGAGTGAGTAATGGGTACTTTGGCGGTCAATTCTCTTATCTCCTTTGTGGGATAAAAGATGCCTGAAATACGTACCACAAGAAAAGTATCTAATAACATGAAGTCATTAATTCTTTAACAACATCTAAACAAGAAAAATACTAATAATCAAATCTCTATATCACTTTAGAGGTAAAATCAGATTCCGGATACGAACCTTTCGAGCTTGAATCGTAATCGTTAAGTCGACGAGATTACAATAGAGCTAGACACGTCACACTAACGCGCGTCTCCGCAAAAGTGATAAGAGTATGGAGGGTAATTTCGTCTTTTTCGCGGTAACTAGTAAAAACAAAGTGTGAACATGGTATAAACATATTGTTACTTGTGTGAACATAGTTGCCCCATGGAATAATTTGATATACACAGTGTGAATAGGGTATAAACAAATTTCGAACTGTGTGAACTGCATACTCATGGTACCCACACGATATGAACATGATATAAATAGAGTGTGAATATGAATTAAAAGATTGTATTGCCCTCCACATATAGTATAAACATGGTGTAAACACGATATAAACAGACTGTTACGTGTCGTGCGTTGGTATAACCTCACTAGATGAATAGTCCTCGGTCAAATCGGACGTTTCGCATTCTAGCTTGGTTTGTAGCCGAATGCTTCTATATATATATATATATATATGAAAAATCAAATACAAACCTGGGTAGAAATATGAACCGTCTAGAGCGGTAGAATTTAAGTTTGAACTGGCAGAAGTACAGTGTTCACTTAAAATAATATGGAACCCGACCCTCTCATTACGGTCGGAGACCTCGTCATAGTAGTTGGAACCAGGTCATCGAGGGTTCAGGTTGATTATCACAGTCAGTAGACTGTCATAATCAGGACAGACCCTCGTCGACCCAATTCCCCCTCGCTACAGTTGTGGGCCTCGTTATATACTTCCCCAAAGGCTGGTGCACACATGAGTGTCGTCTCGTGTAAACCTGCTAGAAACATGGTATACATATGGTAGAACTTGAGTGTGAAATGGTCGAAACATACTAGAAACGGTAGAAACACGGAATGAATATGGTAAAAACTATGGTACATGTTTACATACACATTCTTTCTCTATAAAAACACCCAAAATTCTCTTTGCGTTTTTCAGATCTTGGTCACCGGAGGAGACATCGTTTTCTGGTTTGATTCTCCGGCGACCATCCTTAACTACTATTCCGGGCTGCTCTTGATTGCTGGAAGGATTTAATCGAGAAATGGTGGGTGAAGAGCCCGGTTTCATGCGGAACAAAAACTAGATTTGAGTTTTTTTCTAGATTTGGTTGGCGATGGTGGTCGGACTTTGGATCTCAAGGTCAGGCACAGAGATCCTTGTTGGTGTTACTCTAATCTTGTTTATGTGTGCAGGTGGATTTTTAGGGGGTTCTTGGTCGGTTTGTGAGTTGAGGGTTCTTCGCCGATTGAGGCTCTCGGGCTGAGGAGGACCTCGTTTGTGACGAGGCCTCTGTGGACGTCGACGAGGATGGTGAGGTTCAAGGAGGCACACAAGGTGGAGCAGGGGTGGGGCTCAATGGTGGTATAGGTCGTCGAAACTGTAGCAACTGGTCGGAGATGTGTGAAGGGTGGAGACGAGACTTTCTGGGCGATTTCTTCACGCTTGAGACACAATCCATTAATGGTTGTCGACGTCAAAACCTTTCCGCTGGAATTTTTCCACGGCGGACGAATTGGGTTCTTGGCCAAATAGGTTATTCAGAGCCATGGAGAAAGAGATTGAAAACGCTCGGTGCAGTTCGCCGAAGCTTCGTTGGAGTTGGAAAACGGCGACTTCGATTGCATCGCGTAGCGATGTTAGGTTTTATGTGATCCGGTCCGATTCGATTTGGACCGACTCACTAGTTCAAATCGTTTCAGGCCATATTGAACCATTTTAATTCTGGTTCAAGACGGCTCAGCCAAATTGATTTAGATCAGACTCAATTGGGGATTCGAGCCATTTTAAACTAAGTTTCTTCCGGTTTTTCCAATTTTTTTAAAATTTCTTGATGTATTTTTTTTCGGCCTTTTGGGCTTGCATTGTACTTTTTTATTCTTTATAAATTATTTTCTTCCCGATAAAAAATGTAATGAATATGGTGGAAATTTTTTGTCACGTGTCGCACGTTGGTATTTTTTTTATTGGCAAATTGTATCAGGATTTGGGCTCGACTATGTTAGTATGAAGCAAGACAATACCAACTGGTCATTCTTAAAAGAGTTCTTAAGATTATTGTATCAATAGTAGGCTCAAGACACACCCTTATGTAGAAGGAGGCACAATATTGCCACTTGACTCCCACCGGGAGAGATGCAAGCACTACTATATTTTGCATTAGTGACGGCGCACGTTTCGAGAGTGGGCCATTACAAATATAGTTTGTAACGGCTCACATCCAATGTACGTCGTCAACAAAACATTGACGGCGTACAAAAAATTGCACGCCGTTAGTAATTTCTCTTTGTAACGGCGCACAGAATGTGCGCCGTTACAAAATTCTTGACCGTTGACCAAAACCTTACCGTTAGGTGTAAACGGTCGAAAATCGAGTTGTTGATGTTACCGTTAGTTTGTAACGGCACACATAGGGTTGTGCGCCGTTATAGAGTAATTTTGTAACGGCGCACGCCTCTATGTGCGTTGTTACAAATAAAATCTATAAATGTTGGCAGCACCTCCCACAAAACTTGCACTTTTCCCTCCCACAACTTCTCCCACACATTTTCCTCCCGACTAGGCTATTTTCATAACTTTGGTGAAAGTTTCCCAACTATTTTTATATTTTCCGAGTACCCTATATTAAGTCTCCCCCACAATTATTAGAATGAAGAAAACAATGACACTGATATGGAAGGGCATGACGAATATGATTCTGCCAACTCTGATTAAAATATGTATATGTATGATCGAATTATCAATAAAATGATGTGATTTCATTCAAAATAAACTATTATATGGTCAAATAGGTTATAAGGGTAATTCAGTCATTTTCGACCGAATTAGGGTTAAGTTTAGTCATTTATGACCTATAAGTGTAATTCCGTCATTTATGTCCAAATGATTGTTAATTTGGTCATTTATGATCTCTAAACACTAATTCGATTATTTCCGACCGAATTAGGGCTACTTTGGTCATTTATGACATATAAAGGTTATTTGGTCATTTTCGAATTTGGAAAGAAAACTATTTTTTTTTTCTAACTATGAATTTGTAATGGCGCACTTTAGGTATATGCGCTGTTACAAAGGTCAACAATCTTAACCAGATTGTTGACATTCGTTTGACATCGGGTTATTGTTTTGGATCTAATTTCATATATTATAAGGATTGTTTGAAATTTTGGAACCTAAAGTAACAAACCATTGCGCTCAAAACAGTACAGTTAGATTCACGATCAGACATACGGGAATAAAATAATAATTTTATTTTCATTTGTTACGAGACACAAGCCCATGTGCGCTGTTACTAAATTATTTGTAACGGTGCCCATTGTCCAAAGTGCGTCGTTACAAATGGTCAACTTGTAAGTCAATTGAGTTGACTTTCTCTTGACCAGTTTTGATCGAGGTTGATACCTTATAAGAATTGTCTGAAATTTTTGTACATGAAGTAACAAAGCATTGCGCTCCTATCCGTACGGTTGGATTCAAACATGTTTTTCAACATTATTGACTTTCGTTGAAACGTGAGTATAGATTATAAGAAGGTAAAATCTAAAATAAACCCTAAACACATTGATCATTAAACGTTCGGTGAAGTAACAAACCATTACGCTCAAAACGGTACAGTTAGATTCACGATCGGACATACGAGAATAAAATAATAATTTTACTTTCATTTGTTACGAAACACAAGCCCATGTGCACTGTTACTAAATTATTTGTAACGGTGCCCATTGTCCAAAGTGCGTTGTTACAAATGGTCAACTTGTAAGTCAATTAAGTTGACTTTCTCTTGACCAGTTTTGATCGAGGTTGATACCTTATCAGAATTGTCTGAAGTTTTTGTACATGAAGTAACAAAGCATTGCGCTCCTATCCGTACGGTTGGATTCAAACACGTTTTTCAACATTATTGACTTTCGTTGAAACGTGAGTATAGATTATAAGAAGGTAAAATCTAAAATAAACCCTAAACACATTTATCATCAAACGTTCGGTGAAGTAACAAACCATTGCGCTCAAAACGGTACAGTTAGATTCACGATCGGACATACAAGAATAAAATAATTATTTTATTTTCATTTGTCACGAAACACAAGCCCATGTGTGATGTAACTAAATTATTTGTAACAGTGCCCATTGTCCAAAGTGGGTCGTTACAAATGGTCAACTTGTAAGTCAATTGAGTTGACTTTCTCTTGATCAGTTTTGATCAATCTTGATACCTTATCAGAATTGTCTGAAATTTTTGTACATGCAGTAACAAAGCATTGCGCTCCTATCCATACGATTGGATTCAAACATGTTTTTCAACATTATTGACTTTCATTGAAACGTGAGTATAGATTATAAGAAGGTAAAATCTAAAATAAACCCTAAACTTATTGATCATCAAACTTTTTGGTGAAGTAATAAATATTTTTTAAATCCAAACCGTTCAATCTGTTGTAAACAACATTTATGTAGACCGACATGAATATTTTAATTTTAATATTTTAGGGTTTGTATTTATAACATGGCACTCTCCAACGTGCGCCGTTACAAATTTGTCGGAAAACGAAAATTTTGCGAAAACTCAATTTTCGAGGGTAAATTTTGCGGAATATTAAACTTCCCACGAACATTTTAGTGTAACGGCGCACAATAGTGTGCGCCATTACAAACTATTTTGTAACGACGCACATGGGAAAGTGCGCTGTCACAAAATGAGTTGACCGTTGCCAGAATATAATCGTTAGAACCATAACGGTCGGAAAATCTGACCTTTAGGTTATCGTCACATTTGTAACGGCGCACTCTAGAAACTTGCGCTATTACTAATCTATTTGCAACAACACACTTTGTCAAAGTGCGTCGTCATAAAATTGATTATAAATACACCCGAGACCCTTCTTCTCTTCTTCTTCTCTACTGCTTCTCCGCCTTCTTATTCTTCCCGTTGCCACCATCTGTCGCCCGTCGCCGCCGTCTCTTGCCCTCTCCTTCAAAATAAGGTATGTAATTGTAGTTAGTTGTAGGTTTAGGTTTTATGGTTTTTTCAATTTTTTTTACAAAAGTAGATGAATTGCATGTTCACATTAGTTATAGGTCTTATAAAATTAGGTTTTAGTTTTAGATTCACATGTTAGGGTTGTAAGTTTTATGGAACTTAACATGTTAGGGTGTTAGTTTTATGGATTTAACATGTTAGGGTGTTAGTTTTCTGATTTTATTTTTTGATTTAAAATCATTTGCATGTTAGATCTATATGATTTTGATTTGGAATTTGTTACATGAATTTGTATGAAATTTTTGGAATTTGTTACATGAATTTGTATTGAATTTTTGGAATTATTAAAAAATGCCCCTAAGGGGTATTTTCGTAATTTTTAAAAAATACCCCTTAAGGTATTTTCGGAAATTTAAAAAAATACCCCTTACGGGTATTTTATGAATTTTTAACAAATACCCCTTAGGGGTATTTTTGGATTTTTTAACAAATACCCTTTAGGGATATTTTCAGAATTATCTAAAAAATACCCCTTAGGGGTATTTTTGAATTTTCTTAAAAAAATACCCCTAGAAAATCGTCTTTCTCATGTACTAACACTACTTTCGAATTATTCCAAATATAGATAATAGACCCGAACTCGAAACCTAAGGCTGCAAAGGGCAGGACACCTAGGTGATCTCTTATGCACGCCTATCTTTTCAGTCTTGCACATGCTCCGAATACTCCTGACGATGATATGTACACTCTGTCACCGCCGCTGCAGCCGACTCAGTTGACTCAGCCGGGCCAGGAAGATTTAGGATGGACTTATGAAGTGCC
Organism: Geranium rotundifolium; assembly: GCA_963920655.1. NCBI lineage: Eukaryota > Viridiplantae > Streptophyta > Magnoliopsida > Geraniales > Geraniaceae > Geranium > Geranium rotundifolium. Next base: position 25,367,279 of record OY987317.1, on the reverse strand, counting down.
GGGACTGGGGCAAATTTTCATGGAGATGCTCGGAGAAGACTCGGAGCTTTAACTATCGGAGTTGGCAGTTCAAAGGAAGCCGAGTTGCCGTTAAACCAGTGGGGCCTTCTACCTCTCGATGCCCCTGAGTATCCGGCATACGAGCTCTACTTCGACTCTAAAGTCGAAGATGACTTCCTGGAAGCCAGAAGTTGGGTGCAAAGGGCCTTGAAGGAGCAAAAAGTCGACATATGCATAAAAAATTAGCAGAAAGCGGTCGAGAAAAATGGCCATCCGCTTCCACCTTTAACTTAAGTAGACGGAGAATCGTACGCCCAATTTCATAGAGACTGCGAGCCGTTTGATGTACTGATGTTATTTTTTGTTGTAGTAAGTTTGCACGAGAATGCGACGCTTCCTACCAGACCTGGTTCGATCTTCCAACGACCGAGTATCAAAAATTTTTGAAGAGCTTTCGGGTAGTTTCGAATCTTAATCTTAATCTAAGAAGTTTCGAATTACGTATTTTAAAAATGAACTAAATATTTTATAATTGCTGCGCTTGTATCAAGTGGATGATACTTCGGTTAAGTTGAAGACGTGGATTCGAGAAGTAGCCGCAGAAGCTTACAATGAGCGAAAATCCAACATGAAGCGCCTATACAAATTAGACGTAGACTCGAACAAGCTAAATCGCAATGAAATTCCCAATATATTCAAAGGGAAAAAGTCTCAATGACGGCAGATTGTTCAACACTTTGACGACAACGAGGTATTTTCAAAATTGTTATTTTTTAATTTAAATTTCTTTAAAATATTTGGGGCAGAATTTAATTTCAATTTTTTTAGAATCGTGTTGGATCTCAAATGAAAAGGATTTGAGCCATTTTTAACAAATTGAACCACCATACGGGCGTAGTACTATTCCGAAAAGTTTGGCAGAGGATGGAGTCGGACGACACCGTAGATATTTCCAAGAAGTTTGAGGCATGGCTCAAGGCTCACCCTAAGCATCCTTTCCCGAACTCTGGTAGTAATCAAATGCAGGAGGAGCAGGAGGACGAGGCTCCGAAATGCGTAAGTTTAATTTTATTAATTAATTAATGTTATTTTAAAATTTAAATTTATGTTATTAATTAATTCTTAATTTGATTTACATATTTTCATTACCCAAGTGTTTCAAGACTTGAAGGAGAACCCGACAAATATCGACGAAAATGGTCATCTGAAAAAGATGATCGACGTTGAGAAGGACGAGTTCATCTTGCGAGGGTGATATCTTCCATATCCGACCTCCAAATGAAGAATTTCTTGAGTCTAAAATAAAGAGGAATAAAAGACCTACAACTCTCGTGAAGAAAGTTCTTCCATTTGAGGACCGGAAGATGGCCAAAACGGCACCTGAACATGGACTGGTCGCCAAAACCACAGCTGACTCGGAAGGACATTTTCGTCAATCTAGCAATCCGATTTTAACCATTATTTACCACCACACATTTTTTCAGTAAGACACATCACTTATTGCCACTCTCCCACCTTCCATCTTCTTCCTAACTTCCATCCTCCATTTTTCCTCCATGAAAGGCCAACCAAAAGCTTGATTAGGCAAGGAGGAGGATTCCACCACCACATCTTGGGAAGACTTCAAGTAGTATAGATTCATTAAGACAGTACACGATTAGAAGGATTTTGAGCTCCCAAGCCCATATTGGGTTCTTTGGTTTGCTTGCTTTTCTCTACTTCTTGAGTATTGTATTTTCTTAATAGGATCTTATATGAGCACCATGGTTTTGGGCTAGAAACCCAAGACCATGGGTGCTAGAATATTGTAGAAGATTATGTTTATCTAAAGTTTGATTTCTATTCATGTTTGAGTGTATGCTTGTGAATTTACTTGGTTTTAATCCTTGAAGAAGACTAGCTTATATTGTTGTTTGTGAGAGCATGTGATAATATATGATGGATTCTTGTGCTTGAACATAATTTGAATGCTTGCTTGTGAGAGCTTGTGAGTGTTTTTAGATGTGTGAGAGTTGGAGCCTTCGAACTTGTCCGAGAGGAAGGTTTGAAGGCAGATTTAAGTAGATTCGAAGGGTTAGAAGCAAAACCTCAACCTTTGGCTCGAAAATATTTGTGTTTAATGCTTCCTAACGTTGAACGTAGCTTCCCGAGAGGGTATTTCGACGTTATGAAAGACTTAGTCCGAGAGGATAAGCATCTAAGACTTAGGTCGCGTGCATTGCTCATTGTGATTAGTTGATAGCTTGGATTGACATTTCGCTGTCGGTCTAGCACCCGTGGTTGCTAGTTGCTTGATTTCCATTCCCCCGCCTCTATTTATCGCACCTAACATAATGAGTTTTAGAATAGTTTGTTAACTTAATTCTTTCGTAGGTTGTTAATCTTTACTTAAAAATCCCTAAAAATTGCGTATTTACTTTTCATTCCCCATCAAACCTGAAAGAAAACACGAAAGGACTAAGTAATCGACCCACAGGTTGATCCCCAAGAGTTTGACTCGGTAAAACGGAAATACAATTATACTTGGACGATTAAATGACCTCTTTAGCGATAGCACTTTTGGCTTTTCAAGTTGGCGCGTTGCTAGGGATCAACGGTTTCTTACTTAGTTTAGTTGTGTGATTTATTAAGTTTGATTGTACATTCGCATATACTTTTTGCTTTGTTTATTAATTTTTTATGACAATTCTTGTGATATCTTGCTCACGTGCAAATTCTTGCACTTGTGCTCTAACTCTCATTCTCTAGTGTTGTCTTCTTTTTCAAGTCTAGAGCTATTTAAGAAGGCATCGGAGGAGAGAAAATCGATATGGAGCAAGATTGGAGATATTTTGAGCATCATTAAGAAGGCTTTGAAAATCTGGGCTATTATGGGCAAGAAGACTACTTTGATCAAGACGGGAACTACAATTATCACGAGAGGTCTTATAGCCCGGATTACCACTATCATCAATCAGAGTTCCAAGTAAGTCAATCGGAATGCGAGTGGACTCCTCAAGAGCAATCCATATCATATGAAAATCAAGGTGGTTACAAAAGTAATCGGGAAATCTATTTTGAGCAAGGTAGTAGCCACTACCCCAATCGACATGAGCCCCACTATGTCTATGCCTACCAAGAGGCACCTCCAAATTTCCAACGCCGAAATGACCCTCCACCGTCTTACCATGAAGAACCACCACCCCAATATTACCAAAATGATGAAATTTCCTACCAAGACGAGTATTCCTCCCACGAGTATTATGGAATGCAAGAGTATCAATTTAATTCTCAAGACCATTCTCCTCAAGAGGGGTCGTTGGAACTACGAGATGCTCTTATAGCTTTTATAGGAAGTCAAGAGGCCATAAACAAGGAAATTGAGGTGGGGCTTCGTGTAGTTGCTCAAGATTTGGTAAGAGTGGGAGTATTGGTCCGCAACCATATTGATCGTCTTCCGCAAGGAGATAATATGAGAGAAGCAATGGGAACGGTGACATGAATGGTGACATGGCACCAAATGGTGTGATGGTTGAAGAGTCCGACGAAGAGTCAAAAAGTGTTGGAGTGCACGATGGGGATAAAGGGACCGATGATGAGATGCGTGGGCTCGAGGCCCATCTTAGTGATGAATCTCTACAAGAGATTGAGGATAAAGTGGCATGTTGGGATTTTATGCCCTAGCACAATGTATTTTCAATCTACTCATGTAATGAGATTATTAGTTGAAATAAAATCGGCATTTATATTACTAAGTGTTGTAGTAATATCTTAAGTATGATTTGATTTGTATCATTGATGTGTCAACACATATTAGTAGATCTACAAATCAAATAAAATCACACTTACGGAGTATCAATTACAATTCAGTCAACTCAGATCAAGAAACAGGACAATTGAACGAGGATGACTTGTCTATGCCTCGTGGTTGTCAAGATATCAAGAGGATAAAAGAATAGTTTCATGTACGACAAGGTTAAGTCGAAATCTCGATAATCACAAGCGTTGGGTAATCATAATGTCTTGCTAGAGGCCACTCATGATGGAAAGGGTAAAATGGTAATTTTACCAGTCCACCAGCGTGTCGTGAGCCCAGAGGGTCACACACTAAAGGTTGAGTAAAACGGATGGAATCATGTAGAGGAATCATGAGAGAGATAAATTCCGGTTTTGGATTAAACCATATTTGACCGATTTCGGTTTAGGATTAAACCGGAAATCAAGGACGGTTTAGCTGAACCAATTAATTAGAATCTAAAAAAATAGATTTAATTATTTTGCTAAACAGAGCCTAGCCAGATTGGGGTAAGCCAGAATGAGCTTCTCTACTTAATTAATTAATAAGCTTTAGGCTTTAAGCCCATTAAGGCTTTTAATTAATTATTTCCTAAAAAGAGATATAAAAGGAAAATTTTCAGATTTTTAATAAAAAGAAATTTTTTCCAAAAACCCTAGCCGCTTGCTCTCTCTTGGCCGAATTCGCCCCCCTCCCTCTCCTTCCCGTTTTGCTTGATTCGATCTTCTAGTAAGCATCGTTGTGAGTATTTTCGGATTGCTCTTCCTGTGTGGAAGTTCTTTAGAGGTCACTGAATCTAATTTAGTGACAAAGGGATTTCAATTCAAGGTAATCTTGTAATTTAATTTCTAGCCTAGATCTAATGATCATGTAAGATCCTTATGAAATATGGACTTTTGAGGTTAATTTCCTTGTATGAGCATGAAATTAATTGATTGAAACCCTAAAAAATTTCTTCAGTGGTATTAGAGGTTGGTTACATATGATTATTGTATTCGAGCATGATAAGCTAGATTTAATTTTGCAATTTATTTCGGTATTAAGAGATTTAATTTTTATCGCTGAAAAATCAATTTTGATCAGATGAGATCGAGTCGAGACCCGTGGGAGGCCGACCCCTAAAAATCCATAATTGTAAGCAATAATTAGTTAAAATTTCAGACCGGTTCGGTTTCGATAAACCAGAGCATGAACCGATTTAATTAAAAAATTAACCTGTTCAAAATAACGGTTTCGATAAACCGTATTTTATGATTTAAATCAAGATAAAATTGGAATTAATATGTTCGCTTGATAACATGTTTATTTGACAACATGATTTTTTGATAACACGGTGTTTGCAACATGATTGCTAAGTCAGCCCGAATTTAGAATTTAATTTCGGTTTGCTACATGCGAGTTGCTTTTGGATTGTAATTTAATTATGACATGCGTGTCACAACATTTATTTTATTTAAATTAAATGTAGTTACGAAGTCCCAAGACGAGAAGAACCGAAGATAATGACGGTAATCCCAAGGAGGCGTGGAGCTAGTGGGAGTCCAAGAGAATGAGGAAAGACAAGACCTAATACAAGTTTTAGTTTATTTTAGTAGGGTTAGCGGGCTAGCTAAAGAAAGTTTACATTTATGTTCATGAATGTATGATTTAATTTTCATAAGTTTATGTTAATTAGATCATCACCCACGTGTGTAAAGATTAATAATAATGAATTAATCACGCACATGTAAACCGGAATGAAAATATCTCTACATGGATTTTTAGATGATAATTTCAAGTTAAGATCAAGTAATGATCAGTGAGAATGGACATTTAAAACGACAAGTAATTTCAAGTCAAGCTTGATATCGCCCACATTTCATCACTTCGATTAGTTCACAGACCCATGGGTGAATACGATTAACGTGGATCCATGGGAATGGGTTCTAATAGAAGATGGACAATTTTGCATGGGTGTGTGTGCATTAGCGGAGTAACCATGCAGATTGGACCATGTGTTGAAAGGTGGTTGACTTGGCTGCGATTCTCAGATGATCTGAGCAAGGTTATCAGACATAGGGCAATGTCGTATACATATAATGTATAAGCCCTAGCAAAAAATCACATGGTTTTGTGAAAGGACTGGATTGTCTTACTCGAATGTCCAAAACTGGGGCGATGAGATTAACTCACTTCAGTTTTGGGTATGCGGAGATCTTGGTTCAGATTCAGATATAAGAATCAGAAATGTTCATACTCAAGTATCTCTCACTTTAACTTAATTAAGAATATGATTGAATTTATTTTCATGTGTAGATTTAATGGCACCATCGCAACCCAAATAACCACGTTCTGGCAGTGAAGCGCTAAAGTCTCTTTTTGCGAATGACAAGCTTTCAGGGACAAACTTCCTGGTTTGGGAAAAGAACCTGAAGCTTGCCCTTTAGTATGTCAGACAAGAGTATATCCTTACGGATAAGCCAATGAAAGTGTCTGCGAATGATGCCAGCGAGGCCGATAAGAATGCTTATAACAAGTATCTTAACGACCTGACATATGTTGGCATCTTCATGGTCAGGTCCATGGAAAATGACACCCAGGACCAATTTATGCATCTCATGGACAATCCACAAGAAATGATGGAGGAGATCAAGGTATACTATCAGAAGAATGCTCGTGTCGAAAGATACGATACTCTTAGGGAGTTATTCTACAGCAGGCACAATGTTGGTGAGGCAGTAAGCCCACATGTCCTCAAGATGAAGCGCCTCTTTGATCGCTTGGCCAGTCTAGGTCATAGCTTCACAGAGCAGCTGAAATCGGACATAGTTCTGATGTCGCTTCATAAGGTTTATGGAGATGTGATTACTAGTTACAATCTTTATAATATGGAAAAGACCATCAAGGAACTGTATGGCATGTTGGTGACAGCAGAGAAGAATCTCAAGGGCAAAACCCCTGAGGTTCTGATGGTCAATAAGGATGTCAACTTCAAAAGAGCTGGCAAACCTACTGGAAAAAAGCATAATATCCCAACAAGTGCAATGCTCCATCAGGGGCAGGTAAGGGTAAGGCGTCAATGCACCTAGCTGGGCAGTTAAGGGTACCCAGGGGTCCGAAGATATCAGCGGTTTCTAGAACCGAAGGGAATACTTCGATCGTAGGGGTAATATGTTATTACTGCCAGTAGCCAGATCATTGGAAAAGGGATTGCAGGCATCAGAAGGAATATGTGAAGAGCTTGCAAAAGGAAGGACACCCTTCGGGACCTGGATCAGGTATTTACCTTTGTGTTAATCTGCAGGATCTGGAAAGTAAGAAGCTCCTGGGGAAAGGCGAGCGGGATCTGAGAGTCGGAGACAACAGTTCAGTGTCAACGACGGCTGTCGGTTCTATTAGTCTTAGGATGCCCACATGGCTTATTTTAGTTTTGAACGATGTCTTGTGTGTACCTACTTTTAGTAGGAATATTATTTCAGTGTCCAGTTTGGACAAACTTGGTTTTATATTTTCCATAGATAATGGTATATTTACTTTATCAAGAAATAATATTATTTATGGCACTGCATCTATGGTTGGTGGTTTGTACATTTTAAATGTTGATAACTCTAACTACAGTTCAAACTATAACATAAATAAGAGTTTGAAGTCGGATGACTTAAACCAGACAGTAATGTGGCACTATCGTCTGGGCCATATTGGCGAGAAACGCGTCTCGATAGTTCACAAGTTTGGACTGTTAAGTCTGTTTGAATTTACACCAATCGAGAGATGCGAATCTTGCATTATGGGAAAGATGACAAAGGCGCCTTTTGGCGGCTTAGGTGAAATGGCGAGTGATCTCTTGGGCCTAATACATTCAGACGTGTATGGGCCCAGGAGCACACAAGTCAGGAGAGGTTTTAGATACTTCATAACCTTTACCGATGATTACAGTAGGTATGAGTATGTCTATTTAATGAGACATAAGTCAATAAATTCAAAGAAATCCATAATGAAGTACAGAACCAGTTTGGTAAAAAAGAAAGGCACTTCGGTCTGATCGAGGTGGCGAGTACTTAGACCAAGATTTTCTCAGTCACCTAAGGGATAACGGTATTCTCTCGGAACTAACTCCACCAGGAACCCCTCAGCTGAATGGTGTTTCCGAACGGAGGAACAGAACCTTGCTTGACATGGTTCATTCCATGATGAGTCACGCCGATCTTCCAGTATCTTTCTAGGGCCATTCTCTAGAAATGGCCGCATTCATTTTGAATCGGGCACCTACAAAGGCAGTGAAGACCACTCCATTTGAGGTTTGGCAAGGGAAAGCTCCCAAGTTTTCTTTCCTCAAAATCTAGGGGTGCGACGTTTGCGTCAAGCGGATACTTGGTGATAAACTCGAAGCAAGATCATTTGAGAATCGCAGCCAAGTCAACCAATTTTCAACGCATGGTCCAATCTGTATGATTACTACGCTAATGCGCACGTACCCATGAAAAATAGTCCATCTTCTGTTAGAACCCATTCTCATGGATCCACGTTAATCATATTCACCCATGAGTCTGAGAACTAATCGAAGTGATGAAAAGTGGGCGGTATCTAGCTTGACTTGAAATTACTTGCCCTTTTAAACGTCCATTATCACTGATCATTATTTGATTTTAATTTGAAATTATCATCTACAAATCCATGTAGAGATACTTTAAATTCCGATTTACATTTGCGTGATTAACTTATTATTATTAATCTTTACACATGTGGGTGATGATCTAATGAACATGAACTTATGAAAATTAAATCATACATTCATAAACATAAATGTAAATTTGCTTTAGCTAGCCCGCTAACCCTACTGGAATAAACTAGAACCTATACTAGGTCTTGTCTTTCCTCATTCTCCTGGACTCCCACTGGCTCCACGCCTCCTCGGGATTACCGTCCTTCTTTTCGGTTCTTCTCATCTTGGGACTTCGTAATTACATTTAATTTAAATAAAATAAATGTTGTGACACGCAGGTCACAATTAAATTACAATCCAAAAGCAACTCGCAGGTTGCAAACCGAAATTAAATTCTAAATTCGGGCTAACTTAGCAATCATGTTGCAAACACCGAGTTATCAAACAACCATGTTATCAAGCAAGCATATTAATTCCAATTTTATCTTGATTTAAATCATAAAATACGTTTTATCGAACCTGTTTTCTTGAACCGGTTAATTTCTGAACTAAATCGGTTCACGCTCTGGTTTATCGAAACCGAATCGGTCTGAAATTTCAATTCATTATTGCTGAAAAATTCTGGATTTTTCTGGGTCGGTTATGACCCGAATCCAATCTGATTTGACCGAACCAAAATTGACCCGAGGGCCAATTTTGGGTTCGGCCAAACTCTAGCCGCCATGGTTGGCCGCGCCGTGACCGACCAGCCCGTGCGGGCTAGCCGAGGCGGGCCGCCTGGCCGGGCAGGCCATGGCCATCCCCTAGCCGGAGCCGAGGGGCTCGGCCAGATCTGGTCGGCTTCCTCGTTCCGGCCGATCGGCTCGTGGCGCGGCCGGGGTTAGCCTCTCGGCTAGCCTTGACCTCCCACGGGTCTCGATCCCGATCTTACTCAATCAATTTAATTTTTCAGCAACATTAAAAAAAATCCAGCAATTAATTCATTAACCAAAATCATAGAATTTGCAATTTTTCAATTTACAACACCGAAATAAATTGTAAAATCAAATCTAGCCTATCATGCTCGAATACAAAATCATACGTAACCAGGCTCTGATACCACTGAAGGAATTATTTGAGGGTTCCAATCAAATAATTTCATGCCCATACAAGAAATTAACCTCAAATATCCGAATTAATAAGGATCTTGCATGATCATGAATTGATCATGAGATCTAGGCTAGAATCAAAACTTGAATATTACCTTTGATTAAAATCTCTTTGTTACTAAATAGTATTTAGTAACCTCTAAAGATCGTTCACACAGGAAGAGCAATCCAGGGATACTCACAACGATCCTTACTAGAAGATCGAAGCAATCAAAACGGACGGAGAGAGAAGGGGGAGGCCGGTCGGCTTAGAGAGAGAGAGAGAGAGAGAGAGAGAGCGGCTAGGGTTTTGGAAAATAATTCCCTTAATTTTCAGATCTGAAAATTTCCCTTTTATAACCTTTTTTATGCAATAATTAATTAAAGGCCTTAATGGGCTTAAAGCCCAAAGCTTTTAATTAATTATGTAGAGAAGCCCATTCTGACTTAGCCCATTCTAGCTAGGCCCAGTTTAGGTAAATTAATTAAACTTATTTAATTAGATTGTAATTAATTGGTCCAGCTAAACCGTTCTTGATTTCCGATTTAATTCTAAACTGAAATCGGTCTAATCCGGTTTAATCCAAAACCGGATTTTGTCTCTCTCAGGATTCCTCCATATGATTCCATCCGTTTTACTCAAGCTTTAGTGTGTGACCCTCTAAGCTCACGACACGTCGGCGGACTGGTATCAAGACCCTAAACCATTTTACCCTTTCCATCATGAATAGCGTCTATCAAGACATCATGATTACCCAACACTTGTGATTATCGAGATTTTGACTTAACCTTGTCGTACATGAATCTATCCTTTTATTCTCTTGATATTTTTGACAACCACGAGGCATAGACAAATCATCCTCGTTCAATTGTCTTGTTTCTTAATTCTGAGTTAACTGAATTATAAATGATACTATGTATCGACTGCATGGTCATGCTATTGTATTTCAGTTGTACTCATCAAGTGGCCTAAACTGATATCTGCTCACACGTCCGTATGAGGGATAAATCTTCCAGCGATCTATTGAGTCAACTCATGTAACTCGTGATCGAGCCAATCACAGTCGTTATTGTAACCCTTTTACAGGAGACGTTAGACTGAATCAAACTCGTCACTCATTATATAGTGACCTCAATGGTCCTTCTGTCTGAGGATGTGATTTCATGTGCCGACATATGAGTATGTTCATGAGTGTGTCTATGTAACATACTCATGATCGGGTCGTCCTATATCACCCATGTCTGGTGATACTATGACCTAATTCTGGCCCCCTTCTAGCCATGATTAGTAGAGCGTGATCATTTAGAGTTAGCCTCGTACCGATCGCTTCTTATGAAGCTATTCTGATCGGGGACTGCTTAAGTAAGATTTTATCTAATCTGTAGATCTACTATTATGTGTTGACACATTAACGATACAAATCAAATCACACTTAAGATATTACTACAACACTTAGTAATATGAATGCCGATTTTATTTCAACTAATAATCTTTATTACATGATTAGATTGAAAATACATTAAGCTAGGGCACAAAAACTCAACATGTAGGACCAATGAGATCTAAAAGATCTCGTCAAAACCCAGTAAGATATGGCTTCTTAGCCACAGAGGGTAATGACTTGGTCGTTGTGGATCAGGATGATGCCGCAACAGTTCAACAAGCCTTGTCCAGTCCCAACTCCAAAGAATGGCGAAATGCCATGGATGAGGAGATGAAGTTCACGAAAGAATCAGGTCTGGAACTTAGTAGACAGCACACCTAGGATAAAACCTATATGGTACAAGTGGATATTTAAGTTAAAGACAGATATGGACGGAAAGCCTCTGACTTACAAGGCAAGACTGGTTGCAAAAGGTTATCGTCAAGTCCAAGGCATGGACTACGATGAGACCTTTTTACCTGTAGCCATGATTAAGTCAATTCGGATGATGTTGGCCATTGCAGCATATTTCGATTACGAGATATGGAAAATGGACGTCAAATCGCGTTCTATAACGGGAATTTACAAGAGGATGTCTATATGACCCAGCCAGAAGGTTTTGTCGATCCAGAACATCCCTAAAAGGTGTGTAAGCTGCAACGATCCATTTATGAGTTGAAGCAAGCTTCAAGGAGTTGGAACTTACGGTTCGATGAAGCCGTAAAAGAGTTCGGGTTCATCATAAATCAAGATGAATCATGTATCTACAAGAAGAGCAGTGGGAGTAATATAGTGTTCCTGGTGCTGTACGTCGACGACATACTGATCATGGGAAATAACATTCCAACCTTGCTTGAGACCAAAGCTTGGTTAGGGAAGTGTTTCTCCGTGAAGGACTTAGGAGAGGCCGCTTACATTCTAGGGATCAAGATCTATAGAGATCGATCCAAGAGAATTTTAGGCCTAACTTAGAGCACCTATATAGATAAAGTGTTGAGAAGATTCTCAATGCTCGACTCTAAGAAAGGGAACCTCCCAGTAAGACATGGCATCAACCTCAGCAAGAAATAGTGTCCTAAAATACATGATGAGCTTAAGAATATAGAGGGAATTCTGTATGCTTCGGCAGTGGGATCCATTATATATGCCATGATCTGTACAAGGTCTGACGTATCGTTTGCCCTCAACTATGCCAGCAGATTTTAGTCTAACCTAGGACAAGTTCACCGGACTGTCGTAAAGTGTATCCTCAAGTATCTGAGGAGAAAAAAGGAATCCTTCTTAGTGTATGACGGGATAGAAGGAGAACTGAGCGTCACTGGATATGTTGACGCTAGTTTTCAGACAGACCCTGATGACTTCAAGTCTCAATGAGGGTATGTGTTCATGTTGAACGGGGGAGCTTTCAGTTGGAAAAGCTTCAAGGAAGCGACAATAGCCGACTCCACCATGGAGGCGGAATACATAACTGCGTCAGAGGATGCTAAGGAGGCGGTGTGGGTCAGGAGCTTCTTGAGTGGATTAGATGTGCTACCGCGAACGTCTGATCCCGTGAGCTTAAAGTGTGACAACACGGGGGCCGTAGCACTCGCTAAAGAGCCCAAATTTCACAACAGGACCAAGCACGTCGAGAGAAAGTATCACATCATCAGAGAGATGGTTGATAAAGGTGAAGTGGAGATAAGCTACGTTTCAACGCATGATAATCTAGCTCACCCCTTAACTAAGGCACTTCCGCAGCCTAAGCATGAGAAGCATGTCAGGGGACTGGATTTATATTGGAATACCAATTGGGTCTAGGGCAAGTGGGAGACTGTTAGGATTTTATGCCCTAGCACAATGTATTTTCAATCTACTCATGTAATGAGATTATTAGTTGAAATAAAATCGGCATTTAGATTACTAAGTGTTGTAGTAATATCTTAAGTATGATTTGATTTGTATCATTGATGTGTCAACACATATTAGTAGATCTACAAATCAAATAAAATCACACTTAAGTTGTCCCCGATCAGAATAGCTTCATAAGAAGCGATCGGTTTGAGCCTAACTCTAAATGATCACGCTCTACTGATCATGGCCAGAAGGGGGCCGGAGTTAGGTCATAGTATCGCCAGACGGGATTATATAGGACGACCCGATCGTGAGTATGTTACATAGACACAGTCATGAACATACTCATATGTCGGTACGTGGAATCACGTCCTCAGACGGAAGGATCTTTGAGGTCACTATGTGATGAGTGACGAGCTTGACTCAGTCTAACGTCTCCTGTGAAAGGGTTACAATAACGGCTATGATTGGCTCGATCACGAGTCACATGAGTTGACTCAATAGATCGCTGAAGGATTTATCACCCATACAGACGTATGAGCAGATATCTGTTTAGGCCACTTGATGAGTACAACTGAAACACAATAGCATGGCCATGCAGTCGATACGGAGTATCAGTTACAATTCAGTTAACTCAAATCAAGAAACATGACAATTGAACGAGGATGAAAAAATATCAAGAGGATAAAATTATAGTTTTATGTACGACAAGGTTAAGTTGAAATCTCGATAATCACAAACATTGGGTAATCATGATGTCTTGCTAGAAGCCACTCATGATGGAAAGGGTAAAATTGTAATTTTACCAGTCCGCCAACGTATCTTGAGCCTAGAGGGTCGCACACTAAAGGTTGAGTAAAACGGATGGAATCATGTACATGAATCATGAAAGAGATAAATTCTGGTTTTGGTTTATACCGGATTAGACCAATTTCGGTCTAGGATTAAACCGGAAATCAATGACGGTTTAGCTGGACCAATTATTTAAAATCTAAACAAATAGATTTAATTATTTTAGCTAAACAGGGCCTAGCCAGATTGGGCTACGCCAGAATGAGCTTCTCTACTTAATTAATTAATAAGGTTTAGGCTTTAAGCCAATTAAGGCTTTTAATTAATTATTTCCTAAAAAGAGATATAAAAGGGAACTTTTGAGATTTTTAATGAAAAGAATTTTTTTCCAAAAACTCTAGCCGCCCTCTCTCTCTTGGCCGAATTTGCCCCTCCCTCTCCTTCCCATTTTGCTTGCTTCGATCTTCTAGCAAGGATCGTTGTGAGTATCTTCAGATTGCTCTTCCTGTGTGGACGTTTTTTAGAGATCACTGAATCCAATTTAGTGACAAAGGGATTTCGATTCAAGGTAATTTTGTAATTTATTTTCTAGCCTAGATCTCATGGTCAATCAATGATCATGTAAGATCCTTATTAAATATGGACTTTTGAGGTTAATTTCTTGTATGGGCATGAAATTAATTGATTGGAACCCTCAGAAATTCTTTTATGTCCGAAATGCTAACACTAGCTCAAGAGGTCGAAAAAGAATCACAAATGCCTCAAGGAGTGATTGAAGTCGACTCTCCTCTAGAGGTCCAGAAGGAAGGCGAGAAGGGAGTCTCGATTCTTCTGGAGAACCTTGAAGCTACCTCACCACGTTATGAAATGCATGAATGTGAAGAAACATGCGAGGTGTGCTATGGCAAGGTTGATGACGCACTATTCAATGGGCTTAACTTGTGCTTCAATGGGACTAATGAAGAATTTTGCAACATGGTGGAAGCGAAACTCAAGGAGAGCATTGAAGATGTGTGCAAGAGGGTGGAAACTCGCATCGTGCTAGATGATGATGTGGAAATCATGATGAGAGCATTGTGCCTCATTTTGAAAAAGTACCTATCATGGTTGAGAAGCGAGTTGTCCACTACACTTCTTCTATTCCTTCTATTCCTCCAAAGACTCCAAGCTTAGAGACAAATGAGGAGAGCAAGAGGAGTAGAAGATTAAGAAAGAACGATCTTGATCCGGGAGAAGAGGAAGAGCCTAATGTTCAAGAGATCAAGATCCACAATTTCTCGAGTAGCAATTGTCTCTAGAGTGGAGTAGTTTGCACTTACTCGGCCCGAGAGGCGGCCAAGTTGAGCGGAGCGGTGTAAACCATCGATCCGTTAAGGTAACGACGTTAAACACATGCACTAATGGGAGGCACCCCAAATTTCTATCCTTTTCCTTTGTGAGAAGTTTAATCACGACGCCAACATTGATGATGGAGGTACAAGCCAAGCGTTCCGACTTCTCGCACATCCTTAGAACTATCGCGGACAACCCGGGGCCAAACCACCAAGATGGAGAAATAGAGTGTGGACAGACATCTCGAGACTCTCGACAAAGGGAAGTGATCCTCTAATTCCTTGGATTGTGTTTGATCACCCCTCTACGTGGGTTTGTGTTAAATGAGAGATTTGACATATTTTGTGTATTCCTAAGACTTGGTAGAGTCTTAAGTGTGGTGTGTATTTTGTACATACCACACTAGGGCATTTTTCTATTTTTAGTGTAGCTCGAGGCCTAGCAAGGGTCTTATGTGTTCGTACACACCACAATCGAGTTTTTGAGTCTAGGGCCTAGTCCGGCCTTAAGTGTGGTGTGTACTTTGTACACACCACAATTGAGTCTTTTTGTTTTTGTTTTTATTATTTCTAGGAATTTTAGTAATGGCTCTTGTAGTCTTGCATGTTAGGCAAGAGCCACTTGCATGCTAAAAATTGATGTTTTTCAATGTTTTAGGCAAGGATTAGTGTTTGTTTGAGCCGAAGGTAGTTTTCAAGGACGATATTGCCATTGATGTGCTGGTAGGATTGTTTATGATTAGCTATGTGTGGGTCAAGAAGTCTTATGAATGCTTTTGTGTGAAATTAATATGAATTGTTTTGATCTACCCTTGTTATCACCCAATGCACACATAGTAGCCATGTATCCTACCTAGGTGTTGAGAGTCCTTTTGATGATGTCGACCGTTTAGGACCAACCCGGAGAGAGATTTCGTAGGCCATCATTGGACCGTTTGAGCCTAAAAAGCTACCTTGACATTTTATCCTTAGTACCCTTTCGAGCCAAAAAGCCGATTTTAATATCCCTCCACTACAAGCCTATGTGCCCTCTTGTTTCTATATCCAATGTACTTTCTAACCCTTCCATCATGCTTTGTTGCTTTGAGTGTGGGTTTGAATGTGAGATTTGTAGATCATGTATAGGAACGGGGAAATGATTAAGCATTTTTGGGAAAATTGGCTTTGAAAAATGATTTGCCAAACCACAATGGTTTGAGAAAAATGTTTTATTAAACTTGATTTGAAAATGCTTACAACTATGATCCTCGAATTTGGGCAAAAGAAGAAAAAGAAAAGTACAAAAAAGTGAAAAAAGGAAATGAAAAAAAGAAAAGAAAAAGAAGTGAATTTGAGAATAAAAGCTCAAGTCCGAAAATTTTGATCTTCAAAGCACAATTGAGCATTTCGGGTTTTAAAAGTAAAAATTTGCAAGTGTTAAACATTTTCACAATAATTGCCATAATTTGGGAAGAAAAATGGAAAGGAATTGAGTGAGATGAGGGGTGGAACATCTTTTAGGACAAGAACACTCGGGGAGCGATTATGTAATTGTGGTGGTGCACCATTTAGCCATTTTAATCTTCTAAAACTCCTACCCGAGCCTAAGCCTAACGTTACAAGCCATCCGAACAAGTCTTACAACATTGGAATCGCCCGTCACCCTAGATTAACCCGAAAGCGTGGACAAATCTGGTCAAGCATATTAATTGGATACCTTGACATTTAGGTGGGGTATGTGTGTGAACGCATGTATGTATTGTTGATAGCGAGGTCCTAGTAAAAAGATGATTTGTGTTTCTCATTACACTTTGGTATTTATATGATTCCTTGAGCCCATATGTCTTTTCATAAACAATCATTATTGATGTGTCAATGGTTCTGAGAATTATTGCCCCGTAAGTGCTCAAACATGTGCTAGGAGTCGAAAATGAAATGATGTTGTTTTTAGTATGTTCGTTGTATTGTGTCTTTAGTTGTGGGTGTTAGACTTGAAACCCTCGGGAGAAGCCGAGCTCCTCCCATGTAGGTTGGCCACGGGGTACCTAACTCGGTAAAACCGCGCTTTTTTCTTCTTTTTCTTCTCTTTTTGGGGACGAAAAGTTGTGAATTGTCGGGTGATTTGATGTGTCCGTTTGTGCCCCTTTCTGGACACAAATAACCCCATCTTAGCATGCTTTTCCCTTTGTTTCGATCACAATAGGGCCATTATTTTGATACTTTTGATCCTTGGTGTGTTTTCGGTATTTTGTAGGAGATTGAGCCAAATTGGAGCATTTCGGAGTATGGGAGAGTGACACGGTCATGGCGCTGGCAGATCTTGCAAGAGAAATAAAGTCTTTATCCGGAGTTCAAATGGAACAAAATTATATATCATGATGAAGAGCTTTGAAAAATCTACGAGTTTGAAGAAGAAAGCAATGTCATCATAGTTATAGATTGTAAGATATTACCCGGTCAAACCTGCTGACCAGCGACCCATCACTCAATTCCAGCACGACCGAGTAATCTTGCAAGGGTGCTATCTTCCGCATCCGACCTCCAAATGAAGACTTTCTTGAGTATAAATTCAAGAGAAAGAAAAGATATACGACTCTCGTGAAGAAAGTTTTTCCATTTGAAGATCGGAATATGGCCAAAACGGCGCCGGAACAGTGTCCCGATCGTGACATGAACAGTGTCACGGTCGTGACACCCGTTTTTTTCCTAGGAACAGAGCGACTGTCACGATTGCTCAGACGATCGTGAAAAATTTACGTTGCAAGGGAAAAAATAGGATGCCACGATGATGTCACGATCGTGGCATGACCGTGACAAGAAGAAACAAAGAAGACTGTCACCATGGTGACACCCGTCGTCAAGATCGTGACACTAGCAACAAATTCCAGCAGCAATGAGCCGTATTGTAAGGGCCATATCTTCCGCATCCGACCTCCAAATGAAGAATTTATTGAGCCTAAATTCAAGAGGAATAAAAGATCTACAACTCTTATGAAGAAAGTATTTCCATTTAAGGACAGGAAGATGGCCAAAACTGTGCCGGAACAGGGACTGGTCGCCAAAACCACAGCTGACTCGGAAGGGCATTTTCGTCAATCTAACAATCCGATTTTAACCATTATTTACCACCACACATTTTTTCAGTAAGGCACATCACTTATTCCCACTCTCCCACCTTCTTCCATCTTCTCCCTAGCTTCCATCCTCCATTTTTTCTCCATAAAAGGCCAACCGAAAGCTTGATTAGGCAAGGAGGAGGAGGATTCCACCACCACGCCTTGGGAAGACTTCAAGGTGCCAAGATTCATCAAGGGAGTACATGATTAGAGGGATTTTGAGCTCCCAAACTCATATTGGGTTCTTTGGTTTGCTTGTTTTTTCTCTACTTCTTGAATTTTGTATGAGCACCATGGTTTTGGGCTAAAAACCTAAGACCATGGGTGCTAGACTATTATAGGAGATTATGTTTATCTAAAGTTTGATTTCTATTCATGTTTGAGTGTATGCTTGTGAATTTACTTGGTGTTAATGCTTGAAGTAGACTAGCTTATATTGTTGTTTGTGAGAGCATGTGATAATATATGTTGGATTCTTGTGCTTCAACATAATTTGAATACTTGCTTGTGAGAGCTTGTGAGTGTTTTTAGATGTGTGAGAGTTGGAGCCTTCAAACTTGTCCGAGAGGAAGGTTTGAAGGCAGATTTAAGTAGATTCAAAGGGTTATAAGCAAAACTTCAACCTTTGACTCGAAAATATTCGTGTTTAATGCTTCCTAACGTTGAACGTAGCTTTCCGAGAGGGTATTTCGACGTTATGAAAGACTTAGTCCGAGAGGATAAGCATCTAAGACTTAGGCCGCGTGCATTGCTCATTGTGATTAGTTGATAGCTTGGATTGACATTTCGCCGTCGGTCTAGCACCCGTGGTTGCTAGTTGCTTGATTTCCATTCCCCCACCTCTATTTATCGCACCTAGCATAGTGAGTTTTAGAATAGTTTGTTAACTTAATTGTTTCGCAGTTTGTTAATCTTTACTTAAAAATCCCTAAAAATCGCGTATTTACTTTTCATTCCCCATCAAACCTAAAAGAAAACGCGACACGACTAACTAATCGACCCACAGGTTGATCCCCAAGAGTTCGACCCGGTAAAACGGAAATACAAATATACTTGGACGATTAAGGGGCCTCTTTAGCGAGAGCACTTTTTGGCCTTTCAAGTTGGCGCGTTGCCAGGGATCAACAGTTTCTTACTTAGTTTAGTTGTGTGATTTATTAAGTTTGATTGTACATTTGCATATACTTTTTGCTTTGTTTATTAAATTTTTTATGACAATTCTTGTGATATCTTGCTTGCGTGCAAATTCTTGCACTTGTGCTCTAACTCTCCTTCTCTAGTGTTGTCTTCTTTTTCAAGTCTAGAGTTATTTAAGAAGGCATCGGAGGAGGGAAAATTCATATGGAGCAAGATTGGAGATATTTTGAGCCTCATCAAGAAGACTTTGAAAATCTGGGCTATTATGAGCAAGAAGGCTACTTTAATGCTTCCTAACGTTGAATGTAACTTCCCGAGAGGGTATTTCGACGTTATGAAAGACTTAATCCGAGAGGATAAGCATATTAGACTTAGGCCGCGTGCATTGCTCATTGTGATTAGTTGATAGCTTGGATTGATATTTCGCTGTCGGTCTAGCACCCGTGGTTTCTAGTTGCTTGGTTTCCATTCCCCCCGTCTCTATTTATCGCACCTAGCATAGTGAGTTTTAGAATAGTTTGTTAACTTAATTGTTTCGTAGTTTGTTAATCTTTACTTAAAAGTCCCTAAAAATTGCGTATTTACTTTTCATTCCCCATCAAATCTATAAGAAAACGAGAAACGACTAAGTAATCGACCCATAGGTTGATCCCCGAGAGTTCGACCAAGTAAAACGAAAATACAAATATACTTGGACGATTAAAGGGCCTCTTTAGCGAGAGCACTTTTTGTCCTTTCACGAGGCCGCCAAAGGAAACATCATCACACCATCCCGAGGACGACACATCCGGGGTTGCGGGGGTGATTACTAGGCACCGCCGAGACAGAGAAGACGTTTGAACTCCTCCGGTGTTGCTGTGGAGATTATGTAGCTTCAGACTAAGGTCCAGACTCAAGCAGAGGTTATATCCACTCAAGCCGAGAAGATTACAGAGCTCGAGATTGATCTCCAGACTCAAAGCTCACAAAACCTAAATATGATGCAGTACTTCCACGAGCAACTGCGGCAGGTTAAACCGAATATGCCTCCATTTGACCTGAATATGTTTAGAGGTCCTGGCCCGTCATCATTTCCCGATTTAATAATAATATTTTATTCAAACACTTTTAATTATGAATAATAATAATTATTATTATATTATAATTATAATTATAATTATAATTATAATTATAGAAATTTGAATATTGATTTTAAAAAATAAATACCAAAAAAACTGTAATTTGTTATTTTTGTAAAAATATAATTTGTAACGGTGCACGTGAAATGTGTGCTGTTACAATATTCACGTCGCACATTACATTGTGCGTTGTTTCAGTAGTAACAACGCACATGCCCTGTACGCCGTTACATTAGTAACAGCCCACGTGCCTTGAACGTCGTTACTAGTCTAATGGTGCACGTGTAATGTGTGTCGTCACAAATTTGATGTCACCGTTCCTAAACTGACGGCGACATTTACTTTCCGTTACTATTCAAACGGCGCACTAGATTTTGTACGCAAACATTTGTAATGGTGCACAATTAATGTGTGCTATCACAGTTTGTAACGGTGCGTTTGTAACAGCACACTGTAAAACGGTTGTTTGCGCGCCGTTACAAATTTGTAACGGCACAAACTGTGCATCGTTACTAACTAAAAAAACTGTTAGTAAAGATGAGTGGTTTCTATCAAGTTCGAACGGTTTGTATTTCTATCCAATTCGCACTAGAGTGCATTCTTATATTATATATAAGGAAGATGTCTGAATGCAACGTGGGATCACCTTTGAAAATAATTATATAAGTTCTGTTTTTTTTTTGAATTTTTGAATTTTTTACCGAAATGTTTAACATTACTAGGTAGTTGCTTTTAACATATTTAAAATAAATAATTACGCGTAAAGATAATTAATGAGTTCTATTTTCCTGATAATTAGCATTTTTCACTAAAATTTAATTTTATGAATATACTATAATAATATGCACGTGTATATATATATAATCATTTAATATTTAAAACAAATAACTACGTAGAGATGATTATTGGGTTCAATTTTATTAAAATTAAAATTTTTAATTTTATTAGTGTCCTACAATTAATGTTATGGATATTATCGATACTGACGATATATTGATTTTTGCAAGTTTTTTGAGACGAAATGGCCGATATCGATGAAAATACTGGTCAAACCCGGTTAACCAGTAAAATTCAAATTGATTCCAATCCAATCCAAATCAATTAATTTTGGTTTACTCCAACTTAAATTAGTTAATTACGATTGTGTCCGATGTAATCCGGTCTTATTTGGTCCACCTAATTAATTTCGGTTGAAATTTAAGTTAGTAAACAACAAAAAAAATCAAACTCGTTCATTCATCTATTTCAATTTCACGTTTGAACTTTAAGATTATTGACAAGTTTGAAATTAAAATTAATATTATTTATTTTAAGATTGATAGTCCGACAAAGTGTAATTATTGAACTTCAAAATTATTGACAAAGTTTGAAACAAAAAATCGTTAGTAATAACTAAATTTGATATCATTATTATTAATTAACAATATTATTTTAGTTGGCTCACGGTGTTGAGCTTGCCAAAGACACAACGGAGAGAATTTTCGAAGGGGAAGGAGATGGACCGGCTAGATTGGTGTAATTTTCTAGACCATATCAGTTTTAGTTTATTTCTAGTACAAATCAAACTAGTTGAATTAATTTTATATCAATTCAGGAGTATTTTTATTTTTTTTTAAATACGTTTTTTATCCAAATTCTAATGATGTTAGACAAAAGTGTAAAAAAACATAATTACTTGACCTTAAGATAATCTTTTTATGAATAAAAGTATAATTAACCCTAGTTTATAAGTTTTTGGTTGATGTAAAAATCACTTCATTGAATTCCAACGAATATGCCCACAGCAGGGCAGCGTACAAGTTGAAATGCCAATTGTTGTCAGCAAATAAAAATCTTGTCTTGCAATTGATTTATACCAAAACAAAAGTAAAGTCCCATAATCTGCCACGAATCAGCCAACCTCTCTTGAATATTCAATTGCATACACGCCGTTGGATTGGATGATGTTTACTTTCAATCAATCCTTCACTCTTTCTCCTTGTCTTGTATCTCTTAAAGTTCACCCTCTCCCCTTTACTATTCTCTCCTCCTCTTCCTCACCAACCATCTCTTTCCCTTTCCCTTTCGCCGGATATGGCTTCCCGGCG
This sequence comes from Geranium rotundifolium, assembly GCA_963920655.1. NCBI lineage: Eukaryota > Viridiplantae > Streptophyta > Magnoliopsida > Geraniales > Geraniaceae > Geranium > Geranium rotundifolium. Next base: position 25,344,918 of record OY987317.1, on the reverse strand, counting down.
AACGCTTCCCTTGCTCTTCTTCTTCCTCTTCCTCCTTGTCTCTGCTCGCTCTCTCGATTTCCCACACCCCAGAAAACATCACAAAATTGAAGGACCCATCAAAACTCTGGTCGTCCTGGTCATGGAGAACCGCTCCTTTGACCATATATTCGGGTGGCTCAAGGCCTCCCGACCCGAAATCGACGGTTTGGAAGGGACGGAGTCGAACCGGTTATCGGTGAGCGACCCTGAGTCCCCACAAGTTGTGGTCTCCGACGACGCTCTCTTCGTTGACTCGGACCCGGGTCACTCCTTCCAGGCGATCCGGGAGCAGATATTCGGGTCAAACGACAGCTCCGCGGACCCGGCCCCGATGAACGGGTTCGTCCAGCAAGCGGAGCGGATGGGCCCTGGGATGTCCAGGACCGTCATGAGCGGCTTCAGGCCGGAGGTCCTCCCGGTCTACACCGAGTTGGCGAAGGAGTTCGGGGTCTTCGACCGGTGGTTCGCGTCGGTCCCGGCCTCGACCCAGCCGAACCGGTTCTACGTCCACTCGGCGACCTCGCACGGAGCCATGAGCAACGTGCGCAAGGACCTGGTCCACGGGTTTCCGCAGAGGACCATCTTCGACTCGGTGGACGAGAGCGGGCTCTCTTTTGGGATTTATTACCAGAATATCCCCGCGACACTCTTCTTCAAGAGCCTGAGGAAGGTGAAGCACGTTAACAAGTTCCACAGCTACAGCCTCAAGTTCAGATCGGACGCTGAGAAGGGGAGGTTGCCGAATTACGCGGTGGTGGAGCAGCGCTACTTCGATGTCAAGCTGTCTCCGGCGAACGACGACCACCCGTCGCACGACGTGGCCTACGGTCAGAGGTTCGTGAAGGAGGTGTACGAGGCGCTGAGGGCGAGCCCTCAGTGGAACGAGACGGCTCTGCTCATCACCTATGACGAGCATGGTGGGTTCTACGACCATGTCCCCACCCCTGTTTCTGCTGTCCCCAACCCGGATGGGATCATCGGACCCGACCCGTACTACTTCCGCTTCAATCGCCTCGGCATTCGGGTCCCAACTATGATCATCTCTCCTTGGATTGACAAAGGAACAGGTGATAGATTTTGGTACTTTAATGTTTTGCTTCTGATTTCTGGACAACTTTCCATTTAGTAGCTTTTGGCTAACAATCTTTGTGTTTTGGTGCAGTGATCCACGAGCCTGTCGGGCCAATGTCATCTTCACAGTTTGAACATTCTTCTATTCCTGCAACTGTGAAGAAGCTTTTCAATCTGAATTCAAACTTCTTGACAAAGAGGGATGCTTGGGCTGGTACTTTCGAGTCTTACTTCCGCCTTCGCGATACCCCACGAGTTGATTGTCCAGGTTTGCCACAACCCCCTCCATATGTTGCAACTATTTGTGAATCTCTAGCTCATCTTTCTTTCAGTAACTGCTACTTTGAGCTTGGTAGTAAAAATTGAATATTGAGGCACCCTGACATGGCCACTAGGTATGCATTCGCCGTTATTTTGCATTAATTTTAGTGTTGAAGCAGAATCATATTGATTATAGGATTGATATTTGAGTCATAACTGGATTATCCTCTGCTTTCTATCTAGCCGGTATCATAGATGTGTACCCTGTGTTAGTTTGCCATTACTAATCAGCACTTCCTTTGAAACACAAGGTTGTTTATCTTCATTTCTGGGTCCGTCAGGGACACTAGTGTAAGCTATTCTGACTGTTGTCAACTGTCAACATATCCAAGGTTCGAAAATGATAACGATTTGTGCTTGTTCTCCATGTGGATTTTCTATGGTGGTGCCCTCTACACTAATATGTTATTGGAACCCTCTTCAGTTTATGATAGTTGAGTAGTTGCCCCAAGGGAACATCTATTTCCATTATGTGTTACAATTTTGGCTTTATTAAACATACCCACCTCAGGGTAGGTCAACATATTTACACCTTTAAAATGTTGTGGACGGGATTAGACCATCTGGCTCTGTTATGAGCAATGCAACTGCTAATTTTTAAAGCCGCGTGCAGAAACCCTTCCAGAGGTTAAGATGTCGCTTAGAGCATGGGGACCCAAGGAAGACGCTAGCCTCTCGGAATTTCAAGTAGAAATGATTCAGCTTGCATCGCAGCTGAATGGGGACCATGTGTTGAATAGCTATCCGAATATGGGTAAGAGCATGACAGTGGGTGAAGCCAACAAGTATGCAGAGGATGCTGTCAAGAGGTTCGTCGAAGCTGGGGTGGCTGCTCTCAAGGCCGGAGCCAATGAATCTGCCATTGTTAAGATGAGACCTTCACTTACCACCCGAGTTCCAGCTGAAGATACCACTCTCTACCTTAAATCTCAATGATCCAATCCCAACCTCTACCTGGCTGGCTGTAAATACCTAAATTATAGACATTATTAATTGTAATGATGTAATCTAGACAGTGCCGCCGGTGTTGTTCAGTGTACAACCCTATTGAAAGATGCTTAAAGACCGATCAATATATAGAATTTAAAAGTTTATGTTTGATGTCCAATGCTATAATAACAAACTTTTATATTATTGGCTGATTATATCACCATCATCGTCGTCATAAGACATGCCAAATGCTCACAACAAAATAACAGAAAAAATCCAAACACTTGTACACAAAAACATTGAAATCAGGTAATAAAATTCACCTTATTACAAAGACATGAAAACACCAAGCTATGAACAAAACTCCAATTCCATAATTTTGCTCATTCACAATTGTGCTCTCTCCCATTACACCAAAACAGGATACAATCAGGAACTGAAATTTCTGGCAGTTGTTGGGTCATGAGATTTGGATTGTGCAAATCATTGTTCCATAACCAAACTTGTAATGTGAAGCTAGCTAAGCATCTGAAACTCTTAACTTGGATCCAAACTTTTCATCTATACGCATGGAATATAAATAAGTGTTGGGATCCACATAAATATAGTTAAGTTGGGAAATTCTAGAATTGGGATGGGACTTACTGATGGGAAGTTTATCAACAAAGAAACATGCAGCTATGACAATGTAGCAGAGAAAAAGGATCATCCCTTTCAAATAGTGTGAAGTTCCATCCTGAAATCAAACATAAGAGAATATTATCAACCAATATATGATAAGAGTCAGATAAGATGAGAGCTAAAGGGAGAGCTTCTACTTGGGATTCGGTTGTCTCAAATTTTTTTAAGAATTTGGCATTATGGAAGGCAAACAATCTCTCTTTTGGAGGGAGGGTGACCCTGCTTAAATCATCCTTAACAAGTCTACCCATTTTCTAAATGGGTCTTTTTCGAGCTCCTAATGTCGTTGTGCTGATAAAAAAAGAAAGATAAGAGCTAAAGTGTAGTCGGATAAAAGTAAACCTGTAATGTGAAGGCAGTGACAAGTATGGACAAAGCAAGGGAACCAGTTTCCAGGAGATTGAAATCAAGATCCATGTTGATACCCATTATCCAAGCGACAATTACAGAAAACGGAACCTGGCACGGTGTAGTATAATTACAGATGAGTAAAAGTTTGTGACAGAAAGTGTTTAGCCATTGTGGATTGTTTCAAATCTTACCACAAACATGGAAATCTGAGTAGCAGACCCCAAAGCTACACCAAGAGAAATATCCTGCAATAAGCCAACAACAGTTATCTAATATAGATTCTGATATCAATTTGGATTGGCTGTGGTTACTGATATATATGAATCATTTACCAACTTGTTTTTGAATGCAAATATGATAGAGCCAGCATGTTCAGCAGCATTGCCTACAATGGGTAGCAAAATGATGCTGATAAAGCTAACAGAAATTCCCCACGAGTCAGATGCGGCCTGAAAGGAGCACCTTCTATCCATCAATTTCAAATTCCACTCAATTACTACGTGCAATTTTTAGTGAGAAGAACATACCTCGATTGTGCCCACGACATACTCGGATAATAATGCTATAATAACTGTCATACCCACCAGCCACGCAAAGGCACTCCAAAATCCAATTACAGCCTTGTCGTCTTCTTCTTCTTCATCTTCAATGTCTTCCTGCTCATTCCACCTAAACAAGTTATTTCTCATTTCACAAACCAATCCATAAATAGGCAAACATGTAGCACTAGCTTCAACGTCAAAACCAGGTATCTATTTCACTCCTCTAATACACAAGGTTAACACTTTTTCACATAGAGTAGACATCTTTAGAGGGATAAAGTCACAAATCAGGCTATTTGGAATTTTCTTCGATTTTGGCAGCAGAAGTTGACAAGGACAATGTGAGGTTCATTGCTTGGTAAATAAGTTACCTCTTGGGACTCAAACAACTGCCTGTGTGTTTTTAACTGGAAGAAGATGTAGGCAATATAAGCTATGAGCATAACAATGCTGCTGGCTCTGGACAATTCCAGAATGTGGCTTCCAACGTCAATGCTCGGGCCTGCAGCGTATCTGAGCATCAGAGGTAGGGCATGGCATAGCAGTCCCAGCAGTAGCATGACCGAGTTCACATCAGCTTGCTTCTGTTGATCATTCAATCAATCAATCAAGGCACATAATAAAAACACAAGTAATGTAATGTAATGAATTGAATTGTATTAGTTTTGATTACAGGGTCGAATCTCTGTTCCTTGTTGATGTTGGCAAGGCCTCCACAGAGGAGAGAAGAGCCGAGAACGAGGAGGAGGTTGGAGAGTACCGAACCAAGGAGAGAGCACTTGAGTACATGTATTTTGTTTTGGTGAAGAGCAAGTAAAGCTATGATCAGCTCCGTGGCGTTCCCACATGTTGCATTTAGCAATCCACCAACTGCACATTCTCAATTCATTAAACAATCATCACAATCTACGACTCAAGATTAAGAATTGATCACAACAAGTACCTGTCGGACCGGTGAAGTATGCGATCTGCCTGAGTTATTGGACAAGAAATTAGAATTAGTGACATATTCATTTTCTAAAATAAAAGAATTTGTTTGGTTGTGAACTCACTCGGTCAAGAAACTGACACGCTCAGCAAGAGGCGCCAAACCAAGCAAACTCAATGCAAAAATCCAAGCCTTGGTTCGTACATGATCAACAAGAAGAAAAACTGAATGTCAGAATGTAAGCAAATAAATATATTTGTAAGACACAAGTAATGATTAATAAAGCACCCGCCCAAATTGATAGAAATCAGCAGCAATGGCGAGTGGAATGGCCGGGAAGAGAAGGACGAGCTTAGTCCCGAGAAGGACCTCTTGCAGATTGCTCAGCAACTCCCGAAGCAGTTGGAACCGGACCTTGGAGAGCAGCGCCGGATCCGATTTCTTACGTAAAATGGAAGTGGCAGAGGACGGTCCAGTACTAGTGCCCCAATTGTATTTGTTGCCCTTTAGGTTCATCGCCTCACCGCTCTCTAGATTGCTCCAACACACCACCTCTCCAGGATCCATCAGTTGAATGGAGTAGTAGCACTAGTAAGTATATAGAAGAATCTGTTATGATTTATAGGTGACAAGGGGTCGTTGCGCGCAGTTTCGTGGAATTTTCGGCGGATTTTGGTGGCATTATTGTACGAGGGTACACGTAATGGAGGTCACAGTAGCCAGGTGTGACCTTGCACATTGAGCCGGAATCAACCGATTCACCGGATGTAACGCTTTGGAACCGACTGCTTTCATCGGTTACTGCAATTCTGATGTTTTCAGGGCAACCGTTTGCTTAATTATTAAATAATGGGGTTTTCTGTATTAAGGATTATTTAAAGCCATTAGTGAGATGGAAACACTAACGCTCACAAGGACCTTTGTTAGATTTCTGTTTCACTAAACGCCAACCGGAAATGTTATATTGCTGTCACAAAATTGTGTGAGGTAAGTAAATCTATATATATATATATAAAATGTTAATTACAATTTATCTCTTTTACAAACTATTATACTTATTTTAAAAACTTTCATTTTAACTCAATTAGTTACACTTTTTCACAATTTACTCATTTCCGTTAGAAACTGAAATTGTTGTTGATTTTTTTTTAAAAATGACAAAAATGCCCTCCTTACATCTCTTTCTTTTTCCAAGCAAAGCTCCAAAATTTACTTGGTAAAAACTCAAAAACAATATCCATGGTGTGGTATTGTAGCTTCCAGATATTCATGGCCAAATTCAAACTAAATCAATTAACGACCAAACCAAATTCATTCCAGCCATCTGTAGCGCGCGATGGTGAGTCTTGTGCCGGTTCGTGAAATTGGGCTTGAAATCGACTACGAGGACGAATGTCAATTTGGCATGAAATTAAGGACCAAATTGTGAGGGCCAAACGAGGGCTGGTCCAGTGGAGATCGACGTAGTTCGCGGCGACGCAGTATGTGGAGGATTCGTAGAAGGAGAAGTAACGAGAATAGATTTGAGGGAAGAATGTGGGCGATGAACGCAAACCCATAATAGAGCGCCTCCGTTTCATCTAGTGGCAGAGACTTCAATCTCGAGTCCTACTTGAGAGTTGAGACCGCGCTCCTGTACCTAAACTTGTCGTTGATCTGAACCGTCCATAGTCATGTGCCTCGCAAAACTGAAAAGGGGCTACACTGAATGGGAGAGATTCGTAATTTCTGGCCTCGCTTGTATTGAACTAATAGATCTAAACATCTTGGCAACAAGAAACAATGATATTGTTACAAAAAAACACAATAAAATACATTGAACTAGAATCTAAAGTTCAATCTTTTATGGCATGTAAGCAAATCAAAGTAAAAGATAATTGAAAAAAAAACAAAATTAATTCAAAGATTATAAAAATCGAAAATAATGATATGATGGTACTTTTTGAAAATTTGATGAATAGTTAGGGATATTTTAGACATTTTATATTTTAATAAATTTTCTTGTCCAAAATTTTATCGGTGTTAAGGAAAATATAAGAAAATGTACTTAGGTGGTCTCAAACGAATATTTTTGAAATAGGTATAGTAATTTATAAAAATGCTAGTAAATTATAATTAACCCTATATAAAATAGAAAATCCTCAAACTGCCATGTGACAATTTTTTTATAGAGATTTTATCAATTTTATTTTTCTAAAATTTAAAAAATTTATTGTTTTAATTAAGCTAGTATTTGTTTCATATTTAAAATTGGAGTCAAAAGTCAACACAAGTACTTATAAATAGAATTACATACGTACAAGGATTATAATACAAGAGAAATACTGATTTAAATGAAACAAATCTTCAAAATTGGAGTCGAAAATAAAAATAAGTACATATGTACAAGAATTATAATATACGAGAAATCCTAATTTAAATGGAACAAATAATCAAAATAAATTACTCCACCACTGTAGGTGATACACATAGTAGAATTTTAATTTCCACTAGAACATATTTACTCTTCATAAATTGATAATAAATTTGAATACGAGTGTATATTTGTTTCAGTCCCCATACATAGAGGGTTTCAATAATTTTATATCGATTGCTCAACTTCAGTCCCCATACACGAAGAGTTTTAATGATTTCATACCGATTGCTCAACTTCATGATCCATCGAGAAGTTTCGTAATGAAAGATATTTTGATTAGTAAAGTTCAATCGTCAAATATGTCTTACAAGAGCTTTTGGGCAGAGTGCTACCAGCTCACATATATTGTTCAGCGAAACAACATGAGAATGTATATATTCAAAAAATTACAGAAGCTGCGGATAGAGTTGGAGTCGTGCCTCCAACAATTACGACAATGTAGAAAGAAAGTTACTTTAACAGCTAACAACAATAATATAAACCTAATAAAACTCTGAATTTGTGTACATTTTATGTAATGCTTTGAAACTGATCATCAAGACTGTTGATGTTCCGAATTTCTTTAACTTTATTTAAGTTATATTTGATGAAATAAGAGCACTTATGTGTTAGGAATTTAATGATATGTTCTTTATGTATTTAACTATTTAATTATATTTTATAAATAACTTCGCGCGATATTATTTGTCAAAGTAAATGTGTTCATTTTGGATTGAGAATTGGTTCCAAAACAAGGCTGGTCGAACTGTATTTGAAAAAATCATGAGGTATGAATAATATTTTGATTTTGGTTACAATTTGTAGTGAGCCGGTGAATTGCGGTTTGAATATAGTTCTCATATATTCAAATTGATGGTTAACCACAGAGAACTAAGCCTAGTAATATTTGAAGCATAACTTTCGATTTCAAATGCACGTCTATTTAGAACTATAATTTATAAGTCATCATTCTATGAGAAGTAATTTTTATTTTATTTTATTCAATTTGGTTTAAGAACCAAACTCAAACTGAAAATCATACCTAAATATGAATAAGTTGTATAAAGAATAAAAAAAGTAAATCCCAAATAAAAAATTGAACGCATAAATTAAATCCAAAACAATACCAATTAAAATCGAGTCAATTTGATTCCATTTAGAGAACCGTAGGGATTTATGAGTGTTATAATTGACCATTTTTATTATCAATCTGATCCTGAATTAGGTTCCTAAAATAAGAGAACTGATATATCTAGTATGGTTATATTCTAGCACACATGGTTTGGTTAACCAAACCAAATGCTCCTAATTTTTACATGTATTAGGTATAATTGTTTTTCATGAAGGAACTCTAATTTCAAGTGAAAATCCCACTCTTACAATAAAAATTAATAATCGATTCAAAATATCTATATAAGCATGTAAATTGTCAGTATAATTGATGAAAACATGCAATAATATAAATACAACATTGATAATGAACTTCCCTCTCTTTTCTTGGTCTTCCTCGTGATTTCTAAAGGAAATAGACCCATATGCAGAAATCTGATAGCGACTTTGTGTTGCTAGCCGATCTGATATGCGAAGCCACATTTCAATTTATCGTAGTGACATGAAAATCATATAATTTACCCTATTGACATGTATACATTACTAAAATCATATGAATTATGTGAGATCAAAGTTTCACGTCATATGGTACTAGAATGAATTGACCTAGAGATATATTTACATATGATGTTGAAAACTTCAACAAAATATGCACATTTCAGATAAATCTTGAGTTGAGGATTTAATGTGGAAGACTAATAGCTATGCTTTGACCATTTATAATCATAGGCATGCTTAAGTCAAGCTTAAAGAGTTTGGAAAAAGAAGTGCATGTGTGATTCTATGCAGTAGTCACTATCTGAGTATAAGATTGAGATAAAATGAGAAAGACCTGGAAACACATATAGAACTTTCGTGGAATTTTCAGGGCTTCATGGAAAGAGGTCGTATGTTTTTTCTCCGATGATGAAATGCAACGAGCTAGAGAACAAATTAATAATTAAAGGACAATCGACCTCAACAAAGAAGGAAGTTTCGGTGCTCAATATATATACGAACGGTTGGAACATAGTGCTTATTGACATCACCACACCACCAAATCTTTGCCGCTTTACTAAGTCTGTGTCACTTCATTATTTCATTGTCTCTCTAACTCATGTGCCAACTCATCATAAACTGCATCATCCGGTAATGTTAATTGCCACATTTTGAAAATCAAATCTATTATTATTACATGAAAGATAGATGAATTGGATGTTAAAACCATTTATTAAATAAACGTTTAAAATAATGTTCAATGCTGACCAATAGTCTAACAAGACGTTTAAAATAATGTTCATTACTTACCTAGTGATCCTATTTTGACTTCTTGATTATATCCAACATTCAATATCTTGTGTTGCCTAAATAAAGTAAAAATATAGGTGGGGTTTGAGTAATTTTGTGTATTAAAGAACTGTTTTTTTTGTGAGCAGATAATAAAAATTGATAAGCTATCAATAAATATAATATTTGAATAAGTAATTAATTAATGGACAGTATAAGTCTAGAATTGATAGGTGATATTTTTAACTTAAAACATTTTTAAGGTAACGAAAGTTTGTCTGATTTTTTTTTAACATGATAAAGTAAATTAATCTGGCATTAAATCGGACAACTAGAGCACTATATCTTTTACAATCTCGCGACATCCACCTTGAATGAGTTGAAATTCTCTGCAAATCCATTACAAGAACCACCCGATAGCGACGAGCATAATAACTAATACGTAAGGAAATACCTCTTGCAAACTTGCGGCCTCTACCTCAAATTGGTTGAGACTTTCCGCAAATCCATTACAAGAACCATCTCGAAAACACTTAGAGCAAGCCCCTAATACACCACCCCAAATAAACTTACGAAATAAAACGATCACCTCCAATCCTCTTCTCAAATCAAGGGTTTCGTGCTATCTGGACCCCCAAATGGCCCAATGGGACGCCACGAGAAGATATTGAAGTTTTGGAAAACCAAAATTTTCTAGTTCGATATGCTTACATAAAGCTGTCCATCGATGCCAGGGAACTCCTGACCCCTCCCAGGCTCGAGCCATCAACCAACTAAAGTCGCAACAATCAAATCGCCAGAATTTTCCTACCCTACCTCTGATGAGCCCCTCCCATATTCGTCTTCCCTCGATCCCGTACTAATCGAATCGCCAAATTTTCTCTACCCAACCACCGCTGACCCCCTCCCGATCTCATCTCCCCTCGTAGATGATATCAAAGTAATATCCCCAACCGTATCATCTTATAATTACAATAGTACTAAAAGTATTTAATTTAATTTTTATGCACTTCTAGTTTAGTAAATATTTATCCAAAATAAAAATGAAATGCAGTATATTAATTGAGCATCTGTTGGTGTGGTGTGGGCTAAGGTTTAGTTTAGTAGGTTAGCCCAAATCCCAATAGCAGAGAATAAGATTTCTCCTTGCGTTGCGTTTGGGTCAAGAGGAAAGAGAGACGTGAGAAGAAGGAACAACCTACCTGCACTATTTTGGTACGTCATGTTCATAAATTACTTGTTTCTTGTGAATGTTAATCTTAGTCTTGATATGTCTGCCATTGTTGCTGCAGTCTAAATGATTGTCCTAAAATTGCAATTTTCTTCTGTTAGCATGTTAAAACTACCATCTCTCATAATCTCCTCTCTCTCCATCAACTGCACCCGATGGCTGTTGTCGAACTTTCCTCCGCCGTGGTTCCACAAGTGGCCTATCTGCTCTGCTCACTTCACTCGGCGGTTGTTTCAATGCGTTAACGCGTTGGGAGGACAGTTAAGTGATGGTGGTAGAGAAAGAAGTTGTGATAAAAATCCCAATGGCCATGCCTTGCAGTAAACAAAAAAAGTCCTCTCTCTCCCCTCTCTAATTATAATTGTCAGTGTTCCATTACTTCTATGAAAGTAGCAAAATTAGCAATACAAGAAAAAGCCAGACAATGATCATTGGAGAATCCTAGATTAAGTATAGACATGAAGGTTGCCAATGCCATTTTACCATAATTTTGGCAAAATGGCAGCTTGAAATTTTAATGGTGGTTGCTAAATTTGTATTGCATATGCAAATTGTCATATTTGCTACTGGGAGTTGATATATTTGTCAATTCACTATAGTAAAGTTAGTATAAAATTAATATTATTATATTAATATAACCAATAAATGAATGACAAATTTAAAAAATATAATTATTAATATTTGCATTTTAACAAGGGATAATGACAATTTGATACACATAGCTATAGCAAAATGACACTTTCATACTCTAACTATTTTTCTCTTTTTTAGTACCCTAACAACTTTTTTGTGACAACATACCTCTAAAATGTCTAAAATACCTAAACTACCCTTGTGTAAGAAACTATATATTGAATTGGTTCAATTTTTTTTTATCTCTGATTCAATTTGATTTGTACTTAAGATGCAAATACAATTATGCCCGAAAATATAAAATTAAATTTGAACCATTTCAAATATGGTTTGATAAATCATATTGGACTAGTTTTATTTTGATTTCTTAAATCAGGAGTATTTTAGTCATTTTAGCATAGATTGTCACAAAAAGTGTGTTAGGGTACTAAAAAAGAGACAAAAATAGTTAGGATATAAAAGTGTCATTTCACTATAGTTAAGTGTAACTGATAGAAATAATGAGAGATTTATTATTGATGTGTTGTGTTGTGAATTACAAGAGACCTCTATTTATAGATGTAATGAAAATAGAATAGGAAACCCTATTACATGTGAGAAAAGGAAATATAAATATAGGAAACTAAAGATAGGAAACCTAATATACTCTAACAACCCCCTCAAACTCAATGCGGTGAAACAAGAATTGAGTTTGAAGTTTAATAGTATTGAGTTCTGGCGAGGATTGCGGCTGTCGAGAATGCTATCGAAGTGATGTGGCGAGAATTGAGGATGGAGGATGCGCCGCTCAAGGCCGATGGCGGATGCTTCATGCCCGTATGTGTTGAATGATGCATGATGTCCGATGATGCCTGATGCATGATGTCCGATGATGTCTGATGCTTGATGTATGATGACAGATGTCGAGATAGTAGCTGCCCGATGATGCCAGATGCCTGATGGCTGATGGCGAGATAGCAGATGCCCAATGATTGCCAGATGCCTAATGGCTGATGTCGAGATAGCATATGCACAATGATTGCCAGATGCTTGATGGCTGATGGCGAAATAAAAAATGCCCAATGATTGTCAGATGTCTGATGGCTGATGGTGAGATAGCAGCTGCCCAATGATTGTCAGATGCCTGATGGCTGATGGCGAGATAGCAGCTGCCCAATGATTACCAGATGCCTGATGGCTGCTGGCTGATGGCTGAATTCAGTCGATGCGCGTTGTTGAAGTTTGATGGAGTGGAGGTTTGCTGCAAATTGATGATTGATGCCGAGATTGATTGAATTGCCTACCCCACCCGTCATAATCACGAATAATTTACGAGTGGGCAAAACGAGAAATTCTGAGAGATTGATTGTTGATTTGGTAGGTTGAGTGAATTGTGATGGTGGTGGTAACGTGAGGTTGATGATGATGATGATTGATGTTGGGTTGTTGATGGTGGAGAGATAGAAGGATGTTGGGTGATTAAGAATAGTTGATTATGCGTTGGTTTTGGCGGAAGCTAGAGGAGATATTGGTGGGTGGTTGATTGGAGCAAGATGGATTAGGTTATGAGATTGATTACGAGATTGGTTATTTGCGGAAGCGAGAGGTTAGAGATTGAGATTGAACTGCCTCCCACCCGTCAGAATCACGAATCATTGACGAGTGGGCAAAGCAATAAATGCATAAAGATTTAACCAAAGATCGGTTATGCCTCTGATACCATGATAGAAATAATGAGAGATTTATTATTGATATGTTGTGTTGTGTTGTGAATTACAAAAAAATCTCTATTTATAGAGATAATAGGAATAGAATAGGAAACCCTAATATATGTGAGAAAAAGAAATATAAATATCAGAAACTAAAGATAAGAAACATAATCTAATCTAACCGTAACAAAGTGTCATTATCCCATTTAACAAAGCTAAAATACAAAATTTATTATTCAATCTTAGTTGTTATATTGTCATAACTCAAAATGTGAATATCAATCATTATCACTTTTTAATATTGTCATTATCCATTTGTTAAATTATATAATAATATTAAATTAATGTAAATTTTGTTATAGCGAGTTGGCTAATGTGCCAACCCTCTACAGTAAATTTGACAATTTGTATTTGCCATGCAAATATGTCAACCCTTATTAAAGATGAACGTTGTCATTATTCCAAAAATATATGGCAAAATAACAACATGCATTGGAGTTGCTCTAATAGTGGCAGTGCCATCCTTTTTTACCTCTTAGATTGATTTTGAGACATTTATGTTGATTAGTATGTAAATGAAATCACATTTCGTTGTTTCATGATGTATTATTATTATTATTATTATTACTATTATTATTTTGTCCTGGATTATTACATCAGTACAAGTTTGAATAAGAAAGCACCACTAGCAATGCATATTGCATGATCAATAGAAAGAATGATAAATTAGAAATTTGCATTCCATCTCTAGAAACTCTCCTAACGAGCTGAGTCTGACCTCGTCGTCCCTGTACAGGCTTCACCACCTCCGATGGTGCTCATCTACAAGCGACGTCATCGGAAGTCTCTTCTTCTTTTACCTCCCAATGCTCAAGAAAATCTCTCACTCTCTCTCTATAGGGTTGGTCACCGAAAGCATGCCTTGAAATCTGATATGCACCATCTTATATGTGATTTTGGTTGTGTAACAGGCACAACTTGGGCATGAACTTTATAGATCTCGGACGATGTTCTGATATGTATCCTGTGTTTAGATCACTGGAGACGGTGGAGGAAGGTATCTTACAGATAGTGGAGAGAGAGGGTTAAACGATACATTATAAAATACATTTAGGGACATTTTAGTCTTTTTAACCAAAATTAATAAAAATGATAATATTGAGAAAATTGTATTTCTAAGATATTCATGTACAATAATTTAGAAAAAAATAGTTATGCGAAAATCAATCAAACCTAAATGCATGCCCATTAAATAGTTTCTTTTCAGAAATATTGTTCTCTTCTATGAAAGTTTATAAATTATACGATTCGACAAGTTTGTCAAATTTTGGTACTAGAATTTGGTAATTTGGTGGGTCAAATCAGTTTCAAATAAAAAATTGCAATTTGAATCACATCGATTAGGTCAAAGTTTTTTGGATAGTTGGTGATCAGTTTGTTATTCCTCTATCTAAAATAATATCAAATACAAATTTAAATAAATGACTACCACTGTCCATAGATTCTCTTTATACCTCAATGTCTGTCATACCTGAAACCCTCGAAATAAATTATAGCCGCATAAATTCACAACAATACATAAATTATGCGTATGTCTTTTTTATTCGTTTGGTGCTTAGATTCTAAAAGAAAACTAATTAATCGATTATGCTTTTTTCTTTATTTTTAATCGTTAAATCTTTATCAGCATTTTAATTATCCTATAACATATTTATTTAATATATATTTTTTAACAATTTGCTCTCTACTCTAAGAACTAGTATCAGATCTCAACATCATATCCAAATGTGTTTTTATGTATTTAATTATTCTATATTGTTCTAGTTTGATTTTTGTGTTGTTTATATATATTAGTGTTTGTTTGTTTTACCGGTGTTTGTACGTATGAGTGTTAACGAAATGTAAATTATTATTTGTAGAATCAATGTATCATGTGTACGCTCGATCTATTGACATGATGATTGTCTCACAAAAATCGAACGAATTAATAAAATATTATACTTAAATAACGAACTATGACGATCAATATTATATTTTTAACTATCCCAAAATCTTTATTACCCAAAAATTTCAATCTCGAAGCCAAAAAAAAACAACTCACTTTCATCATTCTTCAGTTTTTGATCCGGTAGAATCTGTACTAATTTTTATTCAGAAAATTAGAATCTTTATAAGAATCTCTCAAAATTACTATTCAATTTACCATAAACCATACGTTGCAAGATGATATAACCAAATGTGATATTATGATAACTGCATTTATTTTGGGTGTCTAAACAAGTGTCACGTGAATTCCTGACAATATGAAATAAAATAAAATAAATTTGCCTAGAATCACACCCAATAAATATTGCATGTGTTTAGTTGGTTAATTAAAAGGCAAAACTGGAATTAATCATGAAAAATTCAAGCGGTTAATTACTTCCCCTTGTGGTGGTGGCAAATGGCAATGCCTAGATACGCAGAGACCGTAATCAAATTGAAGAAGAAAAAAATTCAGTTTTTGAAGCTGGTTAATCAAGAAGAAGAAGAAACTTCATCATCCTCATTATTTGTCTGTGTATATATATATATATATTTCAATTTGAGAGGATCCTCCTATACCTATAGCGTAGAGCCACACCAACCTCCTCTTCCCCGTGCTTGTGGCGCGCGTCCTCACCAAACCCTCTTCCCCATTTCCTCTTGTTTCACGCCCATCACCACCACCACCACCTTGTGCTCGATCGATCAATTCTCCGATGGTGACGGCCCAAAATGACCCACAACAGCCCTTGTCTCGGCGAGGCCTCATCGTCGGCAACTACTGCCACGACGTTCTCAGCCGAAACGGCACCGTCGTCGCCGAGACCCTCGGCGGCGCCGCCTCCTTCATCTCCACCATCTTCGACGGCCTCTCCATCACATGCGATTTGGTTTCAAAAGTTGGGCGTGACTTTGCGTACCCGACGAATCACGCCCCAATTCTGATACCCACTTCCAAAACCACCCTCTTCCACGCCCATTTCGATTCGAAGATGGACCACGGCGACCGGGTCCTGAGACGGGTCTGCGCCTGCGACCCGATCAGGCCGTCGGATCTCCCGGACGCGAGGTTCGATTTCGGGATGGCCGTTGGGGTTGGCGGGGAGATATTGCCCGAAACCCTCGAGAAAATGGTTGATATCTGCAATCTGGTGTTTGTCGACATTCAGGCTCTGATTCGGGCATTTGACGGGGTTGATGGGACTGTGAGGCTTGTGGGTCTGAAGGAGACCGGCTTTGCCCGCCTCGTGCCTCGAATCGGGTTTCTCAAGGCCTCAAAAGAGGAGGCATTGTTCATGGATGTGGAGGAGGTGAGGAAGCTTTGTTGTGTTGTGGTCACCAGCGGCAAGGAAGGTTGTAAGGTGCTGTGGAAGGAAGGTGAACTGAAAATTGCACCATTTGTAGCAAATGAGGTTGATCCAACAGGTGCAGGGGATAGTTTCTTGGGCGGTTTTGCTGCCGGACTTTTTCATGGACTGGCTGTCCCAGATGCTGCTCTCTTGGGCAACTTCTATGGCTCTCTCACTGTTAGCCAAATAGGGATACCCAAATTCGACTCCACACTGCTCAAGGTTTGTTTTCATAAACCCTGCAATTTTCATTCATGCTAGGATGGTGAATGTGGTTAGACTCAATTCCTATTCATATGTTATAGATTTTGGGTATCTCATGATATTAGAATTGTGGACTGATCCTGCATGCATGTTTTGAACTGCAAACAAGGAAATGTTATGTTTCTTCCCTTTTTAGATCGACTGTGATCTTGTTATTGTTGTTGCATGCTGAAGCTCATTAGCTGAATTAATTCATGTCTAAGATTCTAATCATACGTATTAATTGAAAATATATTGTTCCTAAACAAGTGTAATCACTATTTTGGTCAATGTTTCCAAAGTCTGTAAATCAATCTTGGCAGTAGCATAATATGGTTCCATCCTGTGAACTGCAGTATCTTTACCATTCACTCATGTCATCCATGAAACTAAGATGGTTTTATGACAATTAACCTCTAAAGCTTCTCATGTTGATGCACATCTTTTTCAGGCAGAAACAAAATAAATTGATGACTTATGGGATTTGAAATCGTATTCAAGATTGACTTATTATGCAGGTTCTAGTCTGCATATCTTAAATTTGATTGCTTGACTCTGCTTGAGATTGTTCTAGTCTGCAAGTTCTAGCCTTTGTTGCATATCTTAAATCTGATTACTTAACTCTGCATATCATGCAGTTTTCTGCTTAGGCTCCTGTGCATTCTTCATTCAAAGTGTATCGTGTTCTTTATGTACGATATTGTTTAGTTATAGTATTGATCTTAAATCGGAGATGCAAGGATATCGCCATAGCTTACATAAAAAAAAGATGATAACAGAGGACGAAGTTTATGCCCATCAGCTTTTTTTGTGACACCAATTGTGTATCTGACATGTTTTAATTGTGTGGTGTAAATCCATGTATACTAGTGCTCTTGCATATTATATGTTGAGAAATTTGTACATATAAGATGCTGACACTCCATTCCTTTTGTGGTTCAGAGAGTTAAGGATGAAGTGCAAAGGAGAAGGATTCAATTTGCAGATGGGAGGTTGGATTTTAAGAAGGCAGCAGGACATGATCAGTTCCATGCTTGTCTAGCTGCAAGTAAACTGATGCAAATGAGCCCTGTACAAGATTGCCATCATGTGGTGAAGCCTTTGTTGATCCATGCCCCTGTGTATGAAGAAACAGTTGAGGGCAAACAATGACCAACAAATGAATATGTTCTTAGCTGCAGTTTCCGAGGAAACAATGAATTTCCTTTGCTTTGTTAGGATCATGGAGTAGTCTTGCTCTTTTTTCCACGTTGCCTCTTCTGTATTTTGCTCAAGAAACATTTTGATGCAGAAAAAGTTTAAGAATATATGGAAAATCACTTGTCTCGCCCCATTAGTTACTGTGTTTCTTCCAAATTTGTTTTTCTATCCTCTTCTGGATGTGAATATTATGTCATTGTTCTTTTTATTTATTATTATAGATCATCCATGAGGCTTGTTTGATTTTCTATCCTATGGGGTTGAACCTATGACCATTTGATTGTGAGTGATGTTTTCAAACAACCTGCACCGAAGGGATGTTTTGATAATTTTAGACGACAATATATAAATATATTACCATTTGAGGTGGGGGGCCGCATTTTCGAACAAAATTTACGTTGAAAATTTTCGAATTCTCCGGCCGGGAGGGTGGTTCCCCCTAGATCCGCCCCTGTCATCTGTAGTATACTTTATATTTGAGATCATCCTTTTTTTTATTAATTATTATTATAAACGAAAACTTACCAAATCTTACCTACATTGTTTGTGTAATTACTTTTCTCTATCAATTTTGCCTTGGCTTTGATGGTAACCTGATGATGAATGTTGAGGTGAGGGACATTTTGAGGTATCTATTCTAGAGCACACTCTAATGAGGCGCGCGTAAGTGTTACGCTCCTTAGTCGGGGAGCACTTTTGTTGGATCCCATCTGAACTATCTCATCCTACAGAAATAGCTTTCAGATTACACTCTCCCCAATTTCACAAACAAGCTTGCCAACTCAATAGGAAACGACAGATTGTTTCTTTTGTCACAGAATCAAAAGAGAGACCCGATTTGAGATTGAGTCGGTTGGTCTTTGTCTTGATTGAGATAAATCCATTTTCCACTTGGCCTCTGTTGCAAAATCTAGAAACCGACACAAGGGAAGAAAGAGACAGAGATATGATGAATGAGGCGTGAATCGTGAAGGTCGGTGGTGGAGGTCGGCCATGGAACGAACAGGAAAGACGAAGAAGAGACGAGCAGAGAATGATGAGGAGGAGGAGGAGGTGTGGGCGATGCTGAGGAGCAGCTTCCGGGAGGTAGAGACGGTACTCGATCAGAATCGTGTGCTGATCCAGCAGGTGAACCACAACCACCACTCCATGACTCCTCACAATCTCGCCAAAAACGTAGCCCTAATTTGCCAGATTAACGGCAACATCTCAAAGGTAGTCTCAATTTATTCCGAATTGTCCATCACTTTCTCCAACATTGTTCACCAGCGGCGAGCCATTTCCTCCGCCGCACGCAACCGGAGGAATTGTAGCAGCGATGGGAAAAAGGTCGAGACCACGGACTCACTCAACCAGTCCATCCAGCAATAAATTGGATCAGTAATTTTGACTTAATTTTAGCTCTGTTTGTTTCTTATCGTCTGGTTTTCAGTTTTTGTGACTTTGTTTCAAATAAATTGGACTTGGGTTATTGTCTTGTTGAATTCTGTTGTGTGTATTTGGTTGAATCATATATTCGTGGTGGGCAAGGCATAGAAATCATTTATTCTCATTATAGATGGATCATCAACACACACAATTCTCTTGATACTTATGAGTCATGACATAATCTGATCCTCTTCCTGTGGGTTCTTAACTACATCATTATTAAGTAATCAACGAGTTTGAAGTCCATTTATACATGATTCAGGGCCGGCCCTAGGAAATCGGGGGCCTAAGGCAAAAACTTGAAACGAGGCCTTTCTATTAAAAAGATAATTCAACTATAATTTTATTAATTAAAAAAACTAACATAGTTGATATTATACCATACTTCATACTTCATCAATCAAAATTACATATGAAACTTAAAAATACAAGATTTGTCATCTTTGAAGTACATCTAAGATATATCACCATCCTTCTTCTCGATTTGATCCTCTTGTTCTTGATATACATTCCACCAAACTCTCTTAACCTTTTTAGATGCAAACTCTTTTATTAAACATTCTAAACTTAAATAATTATGAACATAAAGATTAGAAACGATTAATCTGATTTGTAAATTTAAAGTGACTAGCCGTGACCACTAAAATTCAAAGATGTCGATGTATACATGTCAACAAAATTTAAAACAAGAATATAAACTAAAACAAATGGGTAAGTAAGAAATATACAAAAAAATGGTCCAGTAAACAAAAGAATGGATCAATACACACATTTTTTCCATTATAAAATCCTCTGAATCACTGTTGAAGCCTCGTTTTTATTCCCAAAACCATTATTCGTGCTCAAAATCATAAATTTATCCTAAAAAATTTACACCATAAATCAGAAATACCCAATAATCCTCAAAATTGAAGACAATATGAATATAAAAATTGCAACCCTAATCTCAAATTTTCAAAATCTATTCAATTCAAGGCCAAAATTTGAGACTAAATAATCAGCAAGTAAAAGACTAGAATTTGAGAATCGATATGAGATTTGAACCCAAACCACGAAATTGCAGTGATTTCAATCCAATTTTTTTAGGTATTTATAGAAAATTTGAGTTTAGGCTCGTTAGGGTTTATTAGAAAATTTATCTCAGAATGGAGAAGGAACAGACGCGTCGCCTCGAGTTCGAAACCTTGCTCCTCGTCTTCTGATCATTGCATCGTTCTTCTCCACAACGTCGCCTCGTCTTCTGATCATCGACGACATCGTCTTCGCTATTTTGCTTTAGTCTTCGTAATTTTTTGACACAAACTCTTTGTTTAATGATATTTGTGGAGAAGCATCGATTACAATTAACTAATTAAGTGATGTGTGGTTGGTTGGGCTTCAATGTTGGGCCCGACCACATACATGCGTATATACAAAAAATATTTCGGGTCTCTCTTTGGTCTTGGTCCAAGGCAAAACTCTTGAGTTGGAAATTTATTTGGGGCCTCTCCAGGGCCGGGGCCTAAGGCAAAAGTCTCACTTGCCTTATGGGCGGGCCGGCCCTGCATGATTGTATAGATGTTTTTGGTGAATTAAATGAATTCAGAATCCGTAATTAAAAATGATCCTCATGTCAACCAGGCCTGGCTCAACCATTATCGGAGCATAAAGCATTATGAGGTCTTTTATTCTTTTTTATGAATAAATATCCTATTTTACCATTTGTCTCAACATGCTAAGTACAACTCAAATCTGTACGACCCAACAAAACTGAGAGAACTTCGGGTCGGATGGACCCAAACCCGACCTCAACTGAGTCGGGACTCGGGTGGGATTTTGAAAACAACTGAGTAACCCGACTCACCTGACACCCATATGACAAAATAGGCCAGGCCCATTTTACCCTCAGCGCCCAGCTCATTCCCACACTTCTGAATTTAGCCCAACAACAGCCCACCTCAGCCCATCCCTATTTGTGCACTGCCTTGAAACAACAAGACTTATAATGCCTTCATTGCACTCGTTCCTTTCCGATGTGGGATGTGTGAGAGTTATAAACTCTCACAAGATATTGCACGACGTGGCCTCATCTTCCACCGTTGATATCGCGTCAATGAACACATCTTAGCCCTCCATTATAGACAAACGTGTCACGCCTTCGACATTCGACTTTACCTCTCCTCACGACTCCTCAGAATCAGAATCTCTTAGTCTCTTTCTCCTCAGTCTTCAGTCACGAATCCTATCTCCTCCTCCTCAGAAACCTAGAGCGAGAGCCTCTCGCGGCGAGACTCGAGCCTCGAATTCGAATCAGTCTCCTCTCCTCTTTCTCACAACAACTTTCTCCTCTGAAATCCTAACCTTCTCTCTGGTTTGGTCTCATCCATCAACTTCTTCCTTCTCGTCTGAAACCCTAGCAGAGCTGAACCTCTCCGCCCTCGCTTCCATCCTCGTGTCTCTCAGCCGCACATCTTAGCCTCGGTCACATCTCCATCTACTTCATCTCACAACATATCGATTCTTGAGATACCGTTAAGAATCGATCCGTTGGAGTTGGAGTCTTGGAGAGTGGAGAGTCGACCATCACACAACGCTGCCTACAACACCAGTAAGATACAGACTTTATGTTTTAGTGTTCATGCTTCTTCTTCTTTCCTCTTACAATTTTGGGTTGTTTGGGTTTTGAATTCATAATTTAGGGGATAGGGTTACGAATTGGGGTTAAATTTGGGGTTTATTTTGGTTTCTGTTTTAATTTGGGGCTTTTGGGTTTGATTTAAAGTTTTGAAATAAGAGGTTAGGGATACCAATTTGAGGGTTTAGGATTTCGAATTGGGGTCAATTTTGAGGTTTAATTCTGATTTTACTTTTGAATTTGGGAACAAGTTGGGGGGTTTTGATTTAGGGTTAGGGTTCGAGTTTAATTTAGTGTTCCGATTTCAATTTCAGTTTTGGTTTGAAGTTGTAATTTGGGGATTATAATTTTACTTTTCAGTTCTGATTTCACTTGTTTTGAATTTGGGAACAAATTGGGGTTTTCATTTGGGGTTAGGGTTCTGGTATAAAAATTGGGGGTTAGGATTTCGATTGAGTTCCTGATTTTAATTTTAAATCAGTAATGAGGGGTTAGGGTTCGAATTGTGATTAATTTTAGGGTCAATTGTGTTTCAAAATTGAAATTAGATTTGGAATTAGACCAATCTCGGGTCTGTCGGGTTGAACCATAGTCACCCGATAACTCGAGTCACCCAAATTGGACCACCCGAGTACCAAGCCAAGTCGATTTTCGAGTCCGACTCCCTGGACCCGACATGAGCCGAGTCGGGTCTAAAACCGATCGGGTCCATCCAACCGACCCGATAAACAGTCCTAATGCCAAGTGTTGGCATGATCTAATTTTTTTCAATTCGGTAAAGATCATTTGCTTACAAAGTGAGATGGAAGCAATTAGCAAATTAACAAATACATAAGAGTTCATGTGCTCATTCATTTTTACAATAGATAATTTCAGGTGGCTACACCTACATACTGCTGTTTTTCAGGTAGGTACACCTATATTTTTTTTCCAGTTGGATATGCTTAAGATGTGTAAAATTTTCACTTTACACTTTTTGTCCAATTTTGTTAGTTTTTAACATTTTGATATGTGAAATGACTAAAATGCCCTTATAATGGAATAAGTTATTAAACTTGGACTAAAAAGACTAAAATTCCCTTAATTATTTATCTAATTTTTAAACACATGTCACCCTCCACCTCTTCTTTCTCTTAACCATCTCACTCTTCCCCTTTCTCATCTCTTTCCAATCCCGTTGTGGAGGGTCGACTCAATTCAACTCAATTGTAAAGGAAAATTACAAATGCAAGCATGCATATATTTTTTATAATTAAATTGTCTATGTGGAATCAAGTGAGTAGTTATAGAGGTACACGATTCTCCTCCTCTCCTACCCTTCTTAAAACGTTTGCCAAATTTTTTTTTGAGAAATCCAATTCATTGCCAAACAAGGCCTTAAGTGAGAAGTTAAATTTGGAAGTGGATTTGAATTCTAGATTTGAAATTGGATATGAGTTTAAGGGAATAATAAGATCATAACTGTAGTTAGGTTTATCGATTCAAAACCCTTCTTCTTCTTCTTCTTCTTCTTCTTCTCCCTCCGTTGTACCTTTGAAAAATGAAGAAGAAACTGAAGGCTCGTCGGAATTGCCCGAATCTAATCTTGACACCGGAAACAGCCGACGCGACGACGTCGTCCAGCTTCGCCTTCGCTCTCACCCGAACCGCCGTGGGGCAGATCTGTGGATCGGTGGGGTTGAAGGGGACGCAACTCTCTCCCCTCGACGTCCTCACCAAAGTCGCCACCCTCTACCTCTAAACCCTCGCAGAGGTGCAGGATGGCATGTGTTTGAAAATTTGATGAATAGTTAAGAGCATTTTAGTCTTTTCAGTCCAAGTTTAATAACTCATTCCACTATAAGGGCATTTTAGTCATTTTCACATGTAAAAAAAGTTAAGACTAACAGAATTGAACGGAAAGTGAAAAATGAAAATTTTGCACCTCTCAGGTGTAGTCAATTGAAAATTTATTTTTTAGATGTACCCACCTGAAAAACAGCAATATCTAAGTATAGTCAACTGAAGTTATCACTTTTTACAATTACATAGTCATGGTGTTCATCATTTATTAAATAAAGTGGTCCTTACAGCCGCCCTCGGACACACCAACTTGCTCCATATATACCTTTTGATGTTAATCAAATATGCACCCTGAAACACACAAGAAAAGAAAACAAATTTAATTCTTGTTAGACCTATTTCCAATTTTTTCAGAAAAATGTTTACTCTCCTATTATATTGATGATGAAAGATGTTGAATCCTCCACAAATATTGACATCTATTTATATAGAGGACGGCATTGAAGATAAAAGGACGAAAATGAAAATTTAAAAAAAATTCGAAAGAAGAAGGAGAACAGAAATCGAGAATGGGAGAGAAAACGACAAGGGAAGATGAAGACAAAAGTTATGCTCATTTAGGCTAGGGTGAAAATACGGTTTAAAATAATTTTGGGCTTTTGTATTTATAAAAATGAGAATTTTTTTAAACACTCAGTATTATTTTTTGATGGGTCTAAAATAATTGTTTCAGGTGTTTTATAATCACATTGGGCCTGCATCAATCACTTGAGCTTCTAGTCACGAGACAAATGTTAACTGGTAAAATACCAAAATCTGTTTTCGGTTAAAATTAGGTCACTTAAACATGTATTTATCTTTTTCTTTTTTATTGGGTACAATGCTAAACATGTAAAATTTGTCCCAAACTTTTTTAAAACGATTTATTTCTAAAATTTAGAAAAAATCAATATTCAATTACTCACTCTCCATCTTTGTCCAATTGTCCTCTTGATCTTCATTGATGGCCAAATGAAATCATTCACCACAAAAGTGCTACAAAATTACTTTTTATTTAGTTCAAGATGTGGTGTAATATGTTTTATATGCCATAACTAACTTATTTAAAAAGTATATTATTTATTTTGAAACGTGATATTTTTAAAATGATCCACTCATTTAGAACGGATAAAATAGTTGTTTCTATATTTAGTTTTAACCGGTTGTTTTTCCGTTAAAAATTCAGGTCAAATAAGCATTTATTTCTCTGGTGTTGTTTTTGTTAACAGGCTTCATTCAACCCAGACCGAGACGAGTGATCAATTTGTGGGCCGATAACGAGTGAGGGCTTCGGCCTAAAGAGGCCCAATATAATTTTGAGTATTTAAAATAATATAAAAAAGATATGGAAAAAGCACACTCGAAGTGTGTGCAGTCTACAACCACTCGCAGCCATATAAATGGAAGCGCAATCCCCACTTCTCCTCCCACACACTCGACCCAATCCCTT
Organism: Geranium rotundifolium; assembly: GCA_963920655.1. NCBI lineage: Eukaryota > Viridiplantae > Streptophyta > Magnoliopsida > Geraniales > Geraniaceae > Geranium > Geranium rotundifolium. The sequence goes on along the minus strand of OY987317.1, from coordinate 25,319,620 downwards.
ATCTGAGAAGAAGAAGAAGAAGAAATGGCTGGCAGCGGAGTTGTTGCAGTTTACGGCAACGGAGCGATGACCGAGAGCAGCAGCCAGAAATCCCCCTACTCCGTGAAGGTGGGGCTGGCCCAGATGCTCCGCGGCGGCGTCATCATGGACGTGGTGAACGCGGAGCAGGCCCGGTTGGCCGAGGAGGCCGGCGCGTGCGCCGTGATGGCCCTGGAGCGCGTCCCCGCGGACATCAGGGCCCAGGGCGGCGTGGCCCGCATGAGCGACCCCCAGCTGATCAAGGAGATCAAGCAGGCCGTGACCATCCCTGTCATGGCCAAGGCCCGCATCGGGCACTTCGTGGAGGCCCAGATCCTGGAGGCCATCGGGATCGACTACATCGACGAGAGCGAGGTGCTGACCCTCGCCGACGAGGAGCACCACATCAACAAGCACAACTTCCGCATCCCCTTCGTCTGCGGCTGCCGCAACCTCGGCGAGGCCCTCCGCCGCATCCGTGAGGGCGCCGCCATGATCCGCACCAAGGGGGAGGCCGGGACAGGCAACATCGTCGAGGCCGTGCGCCACGTCAGGTCCGTCATGGGCGACATCAGGGTCCTCCGCAACATGGACGACGACGAGGTCTTCACCTTCGCCAAGAAGATCGCCGCTCCCTATGACCTCGTCATGCAGACCAAGCAGCTCGGCCGCCTCCCCGTCGTCCAGTTCGCCGCCGGAGGGGTCGCCACGCCGGCCGACGCCGCGCTCATGATGCAGATGGGCTGCGACGGCGTCTTCGTCGGCTCCGGGGTCTTCAAGAGCGGTGACCCGGCCAAGAGGGCCAGGGCCATCGTGCAGGCGGTCACGCACTACAGCGACCCTGATGTGCTGGCCGAGATCAGCTGTGGATTGGGGGAGGCCATGGTCGGGATCAATCTCAATGATGAAAAGGTCGAGAGGTACGCCAATAGGTCCGAGTAGTAGCCCATTATGCTCCTCATCATGCTTTTATTTCATCCCAATAACTTCGCTTCAGAGTGTTGGGTTTCAATGTATTGCACAATACAAAGGTTATAACTTTGGTTTGTTTGGATTTATAAACTATTATAGTTTTGGGTTTGCAATTCCAATTGCAGATGTTTATGTTTGTCATGGAAACAATATGGTGATGAATGTTGTGATGCTGGTGTGTATCATGTTTTATTTTGATCAATATTAGATGGATGGTAGTTGATAATCCTTGTAAACATACAAGGGTTTTGTTGAATTCATACAGCAGTTGTGAATGTTTTGCATTGAGCTTGTAGTGAAGAAGTGATATTGATGAATGAGTGCACTGTATCTTGAGTGAGTTCATCCACAAATATTTTCTGGTGTTTGTATTACTCATCTCACATTGCTGGTATGAGGTTGGAAAGAAGCTATTGGGACTCATATCTTACTATTTTGACCACTTGGCCTTAATTTCTGATGTGATCCTCAATGGTTGGTAACAACATTGGTTATGTGGTGTTTTAGGAGTAAAATAATGGAAATGGATTGGTACGAAGGAGAGACTAGTTGCATTGGCTTTGATCTGGACCACATTATATGAAAGTGATACACGAGCTGATTGTATCAATATCATATAAGGTTCAAATTCAAGATTCTTTTCGTGTTTGTCGATATCTGATTCCAGATTCAGGTCGAAACTTAAAGTTTCTTCATCTTCCACAGAAATGTGATAATCCTTGGTTGGAAATGGGCAAGCCACGCACTCATAGTTGGAGTGTAGCTTCATCAGACCATACCCATACCACGAATTTGCTTCATCAATTGAATGATAAGCTGTGGTTGCAGGAGCTTCATCTTCATCATATATTAGATGTTTTAATATGTTGCGGCTGGTATCACTAGATCGTGTACTTCTCTCGGCCTTTTGTCATTCCGTCTCCAATTTATGTTTTAATTGGTAAATTATACTGCCAGGCCCATGACTTACCTCTGTCTTCCCTAGAGCCCAATAACATACATTCCTTAGTGTCACGGACCGGAAGAATGGGCCTACATCCGTACATGTTCTCGACCGAGGATGGTCGCCACGGATGTCATCGAGATGGGCCCAAATGGTTTTGGGCATATCCGTGGACACGGATGCGCGTTGGGCTAGCTGGACGGCCCGATCCTATTGGGCCTTGCGGCCCAATTGAACTAAATGGCCCAATTTTAATATGTCATGGACGGAACTTTCTAGAATATTGGAGAAATACCCAAGACTAGAAACCTCCATGATAATATCATGAGATTTCCAAAGAATACTCTAGAATATACATGAAAATATAAATATCTAGGATATTTCTAAGAATGGATCTAGAGAATTAATTCGAGCCATCCATTTGGGTAAATCTTGACCATCCATTAGGGGTTGGTTCAAGTATAAATAGGATGTATATGTGTATTTGTAGATCATCCAAGACTTCCTCTAAGTATTGTAAAGCTCTTGTAACTCTCTCTTCAAGTATATACATAAACGTTTTGGGAATTTTCCCACCCTATTTCCATCTTGGTTCAAGTTCTAGCTTCTGCACACGGGTCTTGCTATCGAGATAGCGAGAGTCAGGCTGACTTAGCACGAGCATACGAGTTGCACACGTGACTAAGTGCCGCACGTACCGCGAATATTTGGAGTAAATTATTCGGGGCGTGACATTAGGCTTCTACTTGTGCAAAGTTTTCAACTCCAACAATTTTGAGATTCTATTACCTCAATTTTCTTCTACACTCTTCAAAATCCTTTCTAAGTTAAGTGTATACACTCATAGTAGGTTAATTATGATGTCATTTATGTTAATAATTGTTGGAATATAATCTTGAATTGTGTAACAACGATTTTTTTTAATGTTTCTGTCTTGAACTTTCCTATTCATTTTGCAACAACTTTTCCTAATTATTGTACAATTAGATTTCATATTTTCCTATACCCTTTACGTGGTAAAATCATCAATTATGAGATTAGCTCATGAATCTAGTTGATAATTTGTTTTCAAGCTTTTTGTGTAGACCACTCGAAATGAATGTAAATAAAATAAACATTTACAGACTGATGTGGCTGATTAACACTTGGAATTGTTGAAGTTCGAGAAATAAAGAATGTTCAAATCCAGCTGCAAGTTATTTTCTTAAGGTAATATTGCTTCCTCTACAACATCGAAAGGTTCACGGAGCATCCGTCTCCCAATATAACACGCCAAACCACTAATGTCTGCTAAAAATAGTGGAGTATGATGACATAACTATTGATTTGTATTACACAGTAGGAAGAATTAGATGAAGAAGATTCAAGAGAAAAATAATGTTCTGTCCAATTTTAATCCTTAAATTCGAGTGTTGACACGCTTTGAACAGACACACATGTTCTACAAATCACTTATGGAAAAGTTGAGAATCTTACAGCGAATAGTTACTCCATTTAAAGTCAACGGATATAAACATATGTACATTAGTTGGGACGAAAAGACACGTCAATTGAAATAAAAACTCACTTGGAAGTTCATGTAAAAAGATAGGAAATGTACTAAACTCTAGATTGAGATCGGGGTCAGGCTGGGACGGCGCTAAAGCGTGTGTATATTTATTTCCTAACATAAGCCGACATGTGGATCTCTCCACTACATGTTATGTGATGATCCAAAGGCACAAACTTTACCTTTCATTTTCTACTATATAAAGAGTCTCATTGTTATATACGTGAGCAATGTGATACTCTTTTTATATTTTGAAATACACTACCAGGATTTATCTAATATGTTATACATTTTTTGGATCTTTACATGTATTATCTCATTCATTACTTGAAAGAGTTTCATATGTGTTTATTATATGTTTAAGTTCTCGGTGATGCGAACACAACCGACACACAATGCCAAAATAGATTATTAGAACCCATTAAGATTTTCCAACATAAGTTAGGATTTTCGGGCTCTATTTTTCATTAACGAATTGAAGTGCGGTATTTTAAATACTACTCATCTTGTAACCTAGTCATTTGGTTATTTTGTTTTATAATTCTCTCAATAAAAATTCATTTCCTATATTTATGAAATAAGTCTGTCAAATTGTTGGTGAACCATGTAATTTTGATGTCATTAGGATAGCTTTATATTAATTTTGCTTGTTATTTCCACGTATATGTCGTTCCAATTATAACAAAGTTGTATCAAAAGTTGGTTTTCGATTTTTTGGTTTTCTGCTAGCTTTACTTAATTTGTAACCTGATTATGAGATAAGAATGTTTGATTTTAGAGTGAAGATCAATAAGTTCATGGGGAGGAATAGTTTTAGCCTTTGACATATAAAAGTGCGGATCTGTTGAGATAAGACGTGATAAATGTATCATTGACGATAAAATCTGTAACCATTAAGATGGCCAGACAAAAGAAGAAACGATTATCCACAGTGACGACTGTTGTGAAGAAGAAAGCACATTCGACTATTATGGTGTGCTTAGTAAACAATAACATCATCACGAACTCGATGAGCAAGAAAACTGCTTATGGGTTGTGGTTGAAGTCGAGAGTCTCTATAGTGACAAAAATCTTGATCAACAAATTGCTACTGATAGAAATAATAAGGGATATATTATTGATGTGTGTATTGTGAATTACAAGAGACCTCTATTTATAGAGGTAATAGGAATTGAATAGGAAACCCTAATACATGTGAGAAAATGAAATATAAATATAAGAAACTAAAGATAGGAAACCTAATATAATCTAACAGCCCTCCTCAAACTCAATTCGGTAAAATAAGAATTGAGTTTGAAGATAGATAATATTGAGTTGCGGCAGTGTTGCGGCTGCCGAGGATGATGTCGAGATGATGCGGCGAGGATGGAGGATGCGCGCCGTTGTTTGATGTATGATGCCTGATGCTTGATGATGCTTGATGCCTGTTGGCTGATGGCGAGATAACAACGGCTGATGGCATATAGATGGTGCCTGATGCCTGATGTCCGATGATGCCTGATGCCTGCTGGCTGATGGCGATATGATAACGGCTGATGGCATATAGATGATGCCTGATGCCTGATGCCTGATGTCTGCTGGCTGATGGCGAGATGACAACGGCTGATGGCATATAGATGATGCCTGATGCCTGATGGCGAGATGGCAGATGCACAATGATTGCCAGATGCCTGATGGCTGATGGCGAGATAGCAGCTGCCCAATGATTGTCAGATGCTTGATGGCTGATGGCGAGATAGCAGCTGCCCAATGATTGCCAGATGCTTGATGCTTGATCAAGTGTGGGTTGATTCGAGCAAGAGGGTAGAGAAAGAGTAGGGATTGAGAGATTGAGATTGATTGAGTTACGGGATCGAAGTAGTGGAATCAAGATCAATTGATGACGAAGAAACGAGATTGTGCGAGGAAAATTAATTAAGTAAAGAGTAAGAGAAGAACCGATTGGTTTGAGAAAGCAAGATTAGCATGCTTATTAGCAGCTGACCTCATTTCTCGAGCAGGCTTATCAGACAGCAAGATTGCTTCCACTCCCATCGAGGTAAACGAGAAGCTTACACCTTCTGATGGGAAACCTCTCCAGGATGCTACATTGTATCGACAGCTCGTAGGCAGCCTTGTCTATCTCACCGTCACACGTCCAGACATTGCCTACGCAGTCCACATTATCAGCCAGTTCATGAGTGCACCACGAACCACGCACTATGAGGCCGTCCTCCGAGTACTCTGCTATGTACGAGGCACTCTATCTAACGGTCTTCATTTCTCGTGTGATACACCTATAGTGTTGCAGGCATTTTCAGATGCAAATTGGGCTGGTGATCCTACTGATCAACGTTCTACAACGGGATATTGCTTCTTTCTCGGCAAATCTCTTATCTCTTGGAGGAGTAAGAAGCAGACGACAGTTGCCCGTTCCAGCACAGAGGCCGAATATCGTGCTATTGCCGACACTACCTCTGAGCTCCTTTGGCTTCGGTGGCTACTTCATGACATGGGCATTACTCACAACTCGGCCACTTCTATCCATTGTGACAACCGGAGCGCCATTCAGATTTCTCACAATGATGTATTTCATGAACGAACCAAGCATATCGAGAATGATTGTCACTTCGTGAGACATCACCTCAAACATGGTACTATCACTTTACACGCCGTCTCCTCAGACAACTAGACTGCTGATATCTTCGCGAAGCCTCTACTTTCAGGACGGTTCAGTGCATTAGTTTCCAAACTCAATTTGAATCATCCACCTTGAGTTTGAGGGGGCGTGTTAATATATGGGCCAAAGCCCATGTTGTGTTATCTTTCCTATTCCTTGTAACGCATCTTTCCTATTCCTTGTAACCCTAGTAGTATAAATATAGGATCTTGTATATTGACTTAAACATCGAATACAATCAATATATTCTCAAACCTAATAGCTACTGAAGTAACACATATTCATTCTATGCGTGAATGAAAATATGTAACTCAAAATTAACTCGGATGAATAAATGTATTTTTTTGCCAGAATTATGTAATATTGACGTGAAGATTGAGGATGGTGATGATTATGAGTTGATTTTGTTAGCATCTTTATCGTTCTTATATGAGAATTTTGTGTAGTCTTTTTTTGCGCCAATCAAATTATCAGACTAGTAGCATTTAGTGGTGACCGACATGAAAATGCGACAATCAAATGTTGTAATTTATAGTCTTAGTGTCCACTAGGAAAGATTTTTTCTGGGATTCATATACATATACAAGACGTAATTGAAATATTTATTATTTAAGACTGGTACACTTCTAAGTCACATAAACGGAAATCTTTCTTAAAAATTTTAACTAACAGTCACTTCTTACTCTTTCCACAAAACTAATTCGGTCAAACTCATCATATTGATTTCACTTTTCAACTAGGTTTATTTACTGCTACAAAAGTACTTTCAGGATTATATGATATTAGGTCCATAAATATGAGATTTGATTAAATACATTACCACTTATGAAATCAATTAATTAACTAAACAAATAAAAAAAGTAGAAAAGAGTCACTAAAAGTCTGATAAGGCCACGGGCTAAAAAGTTGACTGGTGTTAGTGAAGGGCAACGAAGGTGGTCACTTTGGTGTTTGGAATCATAATCTTTTGCATTGTTTATTAATGAAGACAGATCTATGGCTATGGGCTAAGGAAGGAAACAAATACGCACGTTCTCATAACTATTGTTCCATATCCATTTCCAAATCTCATTCTTTTTGATATGGTATTATAAAATAAAAAATATATAAGCAGGGAATCGCATGTAATGTAAGGACAGTAAGTAAAGAGTTATCCTTAAATTAGTGACACTAGCTAGAGACATCAATTTCATGTTTAAATTATGAAAAGAATCTCTTTGAATATTAAACTATACGTTAGTGAAGCTGCTTTGTGCTGTAGGACCGAAAGCCAGACCCGAATGTGAACCCAACCACAACCACCGTTAACATACACTTAATTTACCCATTTTACAAAATAATTCAAAAAATGCGGGAAGGTAACAAGCGTTTTATACATAGAATAGAGAAGAAGAAACAGATAAATGTTGTCATTGATGGGGAGTTATAGGATATGCGTGTGCTTTACGAGGAGATTCAGAGTGACGGAGAAGGAGGCGCCGGTGGACGTCAAAGAGGCCTTTACCAAATACGCCCACGGTGGGTCCCACATGACCCCGGAGCAGTTGAGTCGCTTCTTGGTCGAGTTCCAGTCCGATGATGTCTCCGATGCCGAGAAGATCGTCGACGACATTCTCAAGAGGCGTCATCACATCGCCCAGTTTACGAGGAGGACACTCACTCTCGACGATTTCCACCATTACCTCTTCTCCGCCTATTTGAATCCTCCCATCACATCTCAGGTTCACCAAGACATGACAGCTCCAATGTCACATTATTTCATATACACGGGTCACAACTCCTACTTGACAGGAAACCAATTGAGCAGTGATTGCAGCGACGTCCCAATCATCAGGTCGCTCAACGCAGGCGTTCGAGCAGTCGAGCTTGATGTCTGGCCAAACTCCACTAACGACAACATTCTCGTTCTCCATGGAAGGTATTTTCGTCCATCATGTTTCAATGACATTGCCGTGTCTTATTGTTATGTTCACCTTAGATTATTATGTTCATCTGATGCAGAACACTCACAACTCCTGTGGAACTAATTAAATGCTTAGAGTCCATTAAGAAGCATGCTTTTTCTGCATCTCCATACCCTCTCATAATAACTCTTGAAGACCACCTAAACCCTCATCTCCGACAAAAAGTAGCTCAGGTGATAATACTTCTTTCAGTCTTACTTTCAATCATTCATCTCTGGCTACGACTGCAATTTGTTTACAACAAGATCTATTTGTTATCAGATGATAGCTCAAACATTTGGAGATATGCTGTTTTACCCTGATGCCAAGTGTTTAAAGGAATTTCCTTCACCAGAAGATTTAAAGTACCGAGTTATTATATCAACCAAACCTCCAAAAGAATACCTTGAAGCCAAAACTACCGATGACAACAGAAGTAGCTCACCGAATGGGAGCAACTCGCTCAAGGGAAGTAACTCATTCAAGGGAATGGATTCTTCCGATGATGATGATGATGTTTTAGGAAAGGATTCTTCAGAACCTGCAGATGATCGCGAAGATGGGAAGGTGTGGTAGAATTAAATTCACTTCTTGAGCTCAATTCCGTCAAGTATGTAATAACTTCCTTTTATGTGCAAAGTTCAAATTTTGCTCAATTGCTCTATTGGCCGCAGAGTGATGGTGATTCAAGCAACCATAATCAGGATGAAGGAGGCAATGATAGCTCTGATCAGGACTTGCACCTGTTGGGAACGTCTGATTATGCGCGTTTAATAGCTATTCATGCTGGAACCCGTAAGGGTGGTTTAAAACAGGTGCTTAAAGTTGATAATGATAAAATTCGACGCCTTAGTTTGAATGAACAACTGCTTGAAAAGGCTGCTGCATCTCATGGAACTGATGTTGTAAGGTATTTGGGAGGATAACTTATGTATCATTGCATTCTAATGATTTTGGTTTCGTTTCAGCCTTTGGCTCGTGGTTTGTTAAGAAATGTCCCATATGACTTGATATAGTGCTTGCAATTTCTCAGGTTTACCCAGAAGAATTTCTTGAGAATATACCCCAAGTCTACTCGATTTAACTCTTCCAACTATAAACCACATATTTGCTGGATGCATGGAGCTCAGATGGTTGCATTCAACATGCAGGTTTGTTCACTGTGATCTTCTTCATTGGCATACAAAAGTTTCTTGTTTATTTTTCCACCTTAGACCTTGACATTTAGTAGTTCGCATTGAACTTATTCATTCTTCTAGTTTGCTTAATGCTGCTATCAGCAGTGTCTAAAGTACAATCACTTGATTAGTATCAATTGCACAAGCTATCTGTAGTAAAGTTAGTTTCTATGAATTAGATTCTAGTAAACTTGGTAGTTTTGGACGCAATGTGAGATGGTCCAATGACAGGGCTATGGAAGATCTCTCTGGTTGATGCATGGGATGTTTAGAGCCAACGGGGGTTGTGGCTATGTGAAAAAGCCTGATTTTCTAATGAAAATGAATTCTCTTGGTGAGGTATTTGATCCTAAACTGAAACTGCCAGTCAAGAAAACATTGAAGGTGAGCTTGCTGTTAATATCTTGCTTCCCTTTCCCTTTCCATTATTCATGGTTGACTCAATCTGGTACTTAACAGGTGAGAGTGTACATGGGAGACGGATGGAATTTGGATTTCAAGAAAACACATTTCGATGCTTATTCGCCACCAGACTTTTACGTGAAGGTAAATTGGTATGCATCAGTAATGTGTTCCATTTCCATTTGAATAGAGCCCATTAACCAAGTGAGTCTTATGGCAGGTTGGTATAGCAGGAATGCCAGCGGACGAGGTAAAGCTGAAAACAAAGGTACAAGAGGATGATTGGGCACCTGTTTGGAACGAAGAGTTCACATTTCCTCTCACTGTTCCAGAACTGGCTTTGCTTCAAGTACGAGTAGGCGAGTACAACATGGCCGAAAAGAACAACTTTGGCGGACAAACGTGTTTGCCTGTTTCTGAATTGAGGCCAGGAATCTATGCAGTCCCCCTCATGAACCGCAAAGGAGACAAGTTCAGCTCAGTAAGGCTTCTTATGCGCTTTCAGTTTGTTTAAAATAGACTTCTCCTGGATTCCATCTCCAAGTTGTGCCTGTGTAAATGTAAAATACTTATTTTTTTCATCCTTGCCTTTACCTGTAAGTGAAGATGTTAGTTGATTTGTTTTGCATGTTGTAAATACAAATATGTGAGCTGTAATCTATAAAAAGAAAATGTTCAGTCTCCCTGGTTATTATAGAATTGTAGTAATTTGGTCCTCTGAAATGTGTATGCTACAAAATCTTGCATTATAATATTATAGTGGTAGACAATATTGATGTGAAACAAGAAATGCTCTTTGTGCTGAAGTACATACAGAACAGGCTGACAAAAAGCATATAAACTATATCTGTGGAAAAAATGAAAAAGTTTCAGTGGTTAGCATACTATGAAAAATGAACAGAATTGTTTCAAAGCTGAGCAATATTCGATATCCATTCCAATAGGGCAAAATAGTTCCCCCTCCAACTTGTGTTGGTGTTCCTTTCTTTTTCCTTATGCAGACTAAAAAGAAGGGAAAGTGAGCACTTGTGTTCCTCACAAAAGGGTGAGCAACATTCATCAGGATTGATTCTCACTTTGCTGTGACTCCATTCCCGGTCCCTTAATAAAATGTCAAAGAATCAGCAAATTCTACTTCTGAGAGCTGCAAGTTTCAGGCTGCGTCTCCTGTCTGTAGCAGATAGCTATGGCAAGGCCGAAGCACTCGAGAACCATCTCGAAGCAGTCTTTCAGGGTGTGCTTCTGCTTCAGGAGGATATACAAGCTGAGGGCGGTGGAGCCCCCAGAAGACGTGAAGCACATCTTTAAGCGATACTCGTCAGAGAATGGCACCATGACAGTTGATGACTTGCAGAGGTTCCTGATTGAGTACCAAAAGGAGCCGGATGCTACCAAAGAGGATGCTCAGGCCATTTTCAACAGCGTCAAGCATCTCAAGATCTTGCTCAGAAAGGGTCTACATCTTGAAGCCTTCTTTCGCTATCTTCTTGGCGACCTCAATCCACCTCTAAAATCTCGCGGGGTATTACTATAGTAGTGTTAGTTGTTTGTAGGTGTGATAATGTATTCTGCCGAATTCTGAGTGATGATGATGATTTCAGGTTCACAATGACATGAAGGCTCCGCTGGCTCACTACTACATGTACACAGGACACAACTCCTACTTGACAGGGAATCAGATCAGCAGTGATAGTAGTGAGGAACCCATCATAAGGGCTCTGCAGAAAGGTGTGAGGGTCATTGAATTGGATTTGTGGCCTAACAGCACTAAAGATGATATCCAAGTTTGCCATGGAGGGTAAGTAAGATATTCAAATCAAATCAATATCATTTTCAAATAAGCACAATGAGTTGGGACACTGAGTTGGTTATTCATTACAGGACACTGACATCTCCTGTGGAGCTCATAAAATGTTTGTGTGCCATCAAGGACTATGCTTTTGTTGCTTCTGAGTATCCTGTTGTCATAACTTTCGAAGACCACCTCACCCCTGATCTTCAGGCTAAAGTGGCCAAGGTTAGTTTGGTTTCTCTATACTTATTAATCTTATGTCTGGCTGGCTGATCATGAAACTTGGAATGCAGATGGTGAAAAGGACGTTTGGAGAAATGTTGTATTGCCCTGATGAAGAGCTACACGAATTCCCATCTCCGGAATCGTTGAAGAAAAAAGTAATGATATCCACAAAACCGCCAAAAGAGTACCTCCGGACACAAAGCAATGTGGAAGGAAAGATAAGAGACCAACAATTGTGGGAGGGAAATGTCAGAATAGAATCAATAACTGACGATGAGGTGCAAACTAGTGGTGTACTTGTACATAAAGAAAGAGTTGCTCTGATTCTCATGTCCTCAATTTGTCTCTGCAGGAAGAGGGAGAGGACGAGGAGGCTATGTTGGATGAAGAAGAGTCGGAGGAGGAGGATGCCCCCGAATACAAGCGGCTAATTGCCATTCATGCAGGGAAGCCCATAGGCGGCATAGGAAACATGCTGAGCATCGACACAAATACAGTTAGGCGTCTCAGCTTGAGCGAGCAACAGCTTGAAGATGCTGTCAAGACACACTCAACTGATATCATCAGGTACCCTCCATTCAAACAAGTCCAACCTCATTTAATCAAACACACAATCTCATTTTTTGAGTCCAGATTTACACACAAGAATTTGCTGAGAATATATCCCAGGGGATTACGCCTCGACTCTTCAAATTACAACCCTCTCCTGGGTTGGACACATGGTGCTCAAATGGTTGCATTCAACATGCAGGTTAGACTTAGAGCTACACATTGAAGTTTCCTTAAACCTAATGTCACCCAAATTGTAGATATCCTTTGGTTTGTATAATTTCAGGGATATGGGAAGTACCTATGGATGATGCAAGGCATGTTCCGCGCCAATGGGGGATGCGGATATGTGAAGAAACCAGATTTTCTCTTAAAGCAAGAACATGTCCCCACAGCTCCCTTGCAAATAAAAACAACTCTTAGGGTGAGAGCATATTATTGCTACTATATATCATCCTTGATTCATAATTAACATTTTGGAATGAAAAATGATGCATGAATTACAAATGAACAGGTGAGTGTGTACATGGGGGAAGGCTGGCACTTGGACTTCCATCACACACACTTTGATACATATTCACCACCAGACTTCTATACAAGAGTAAGCATAACATAACATAACAGAACATGCTCTTGTTTAACTTGATATTAAATACTAAACCTATTGTTAATTGCTTTTTAGATTGGGATTGTTGGAGTGGCAGAGGATACCACAGAGATGCAGGAAACAAGGGCGGTGGAGGATGATTGGACGCCGGTATGGAATGATGAGTTCGAGTTCCGACTAAGAGTGCCGGAGCTGGCATTGCTGAGGATTGAAGTTCTTGAATATGACACCTCTCTGAATCCTGACTTCGGAGGCCAAACTTGCCTTCCTGTCTCCGAGCTGAGAAGTGGCATAAGGGCTGTACCTTTACACCACCAAAATGGAGACCAGCACAAATCTGTCAAGCTTCTTCTCGGATTTGAATTTATTTAATAATTGTATTTCCGTAAATGGATACTCAAACTTATTCTATTAACAATATAGTTTTTTTTTGTTCCCGCTTGTTAATACATTGTATGTAGACAATACCTTAGAGCATCTCCAATAAATTAGTTTAAGTTGTGTCATATATTTTCTTATAACATTGTATTTATAGTTTCAGCTCATAATATTGCGGAGATATTATTGTTGTGAGTTGACACAGTGAGTGAAATTAACACGAGTGAACATATATTGGCTACAAAAACCGAAAGTTAGTTAGAGAGATTCTAAGAACGTAATGTTTTCCATTTGATTAAATCTAGAGTAAGGATAGTAGGGTTATTAAATTTAAATTCTATATTTAATGTTGATTTTGTTCATCTGGATCGTGTTGAATTGGATTTGTAGGTCCATATTGGGTGATATATTGCAGATGTCTTAATTGGGTAATTTGAACTCGGTTTAAGCCCAAGGGTGCTAATATTTACATGTAGATGAAGTGGTTAGTTTTGTTAGGTTGTTGGTAATTGGTAATGTTTATGTTTTAGTGTCCGGTGAGCTTGATTGGATTATATGTGGGCTCAAATGATCAATTATGGGGTTTATCGGTTTTTTTCAAATATATTTTTAATTAGTGCTTTAGTTTTTTCATTTAATAGCTGATATTATGAAACTGTGCTGAAATGCATAGAGCTGAGCTAGAATGTTCTAGTTTTTGCTTAAATTGTTTTGCCTCTTTCACTATATGTTAAATATATGTTGAATGGTGATTATTTGCTTACTCTTGTATTCAATTGCTAATGCAAGTCTTGATTTGTGGAGGTCCTCATTATTTGTGTATTTTATTACCAGTGATTGTAAGGATACAGAGACCTCATCAAGTTCTCTGTAATATTAGTATTCTGTAACTATAAAAGTGATTGTTGATGGTAATGGATTTTAAATTTAGGTTTGAGAGCATGAAATTGTTTGTTAAACACAATTTTCATCATATTTCTTATTTCCGTAGCATTGAACCATTTATGAAATTAGTAGATACTAATGTGTTTTGGTCAAATGTGTGTAGAAGCTTCCCTACCATTAAGCGTATGAAACATGATGTGGGGTCAAGCAGTCTCCGTTTGAGCCCACTAAATCACACATTTATCGTTTTTTTCACCCCGTTTCGGTCATGTTAGGACCATTTGGACTAGGATATTGTTGTTCTCGTATATTTGATCGCATGTACACTTTTGGAGCAAAATCGGGCATGACGGGGCAAGCTTGCAGCTCAAGGCACGAAAGAAAAGAAGATGTCACGATCGTGACCCCCAATCGACCAACTAACATGAAGCAGGGAGAGAGTGGATATGACGAGGCATCAAGACATGGGCACGATCGGGAGACAGTCACGATCGTTACACTACTCGTCACGATTGTGACTGTCCAGGGAGTCGAGGACAGAACCTCGATACGACGGGACGTCACGGAGAGGGAACGATCGGGACAACAAGGAAGTCATGATCGTGACAACAAGGAAGTCACGATCGTGACTATGAAGTATACATGAGACGATCGTGACTCTCTCGACACGTTTGACCGGTCAAGGTGGTCCCGAAAGCTAGCGGAGAGCGCGTGACATCCACCACGTCACGATCGTGCCCTCCCCAAGTCAGCACCTATATAAGACAAGTGACCTAGGGATCTGGATAGACCTACCATTTTTCAAATCAGCAGCCACATCTTTTGCCTCTCTAGCACTATTCCATTGGTCTTAAGAACTTGGAGGTCCATCCACTTGGACTCTTGAAGACTTTCAAGGAATTTCTTGAATGCAAGGGCATTTTCCAACACAAGTCCATCATCATCAAGAGAAAGCAAGGAGCATCTTCACTTATGCAAGCCACCATGGGTTTGAGTTTGTATTTTTTGACCCTAGTTCTTCATTTTGTTAGTTTCTCCATGGATAGCTCTAAACTTATTCACAAGATGAGTTTATGAGTAGTCCTAAATAGATTTGGAGTATTGATGTCTATCATCTATATTTTGATTCGAAAATAGTTGTTTCTAAGGCTTTCTAAGGTTGATAATAAGATCTCGAGAGGGTAGCCAACCCGAGGAAAGGCTTAATTCAAAGCTGAGAGGCGGATTAAGTACCTAAAACTTAGAATCACTTGCTTGCCTCACATTGCGTAATTATTGATCTTGGATTGGCTAATCGCCGTCAGTCTAGTACCCGTGGTGGCTAGTTAATTTATGATTGTCGTTGTGTTATTTATACTTTGTTAAGTTGATAATTAATTTGTAGTCAAGTAGGAATTAAGAATTGATTGAGTGCATGAACTAATGTGAAAACCTTCAACAAAACTTGAGTAAATTTCATACTTCTTACAACACGCCGATTTACATAAAGTTTGTGACAACGCCCACATATCAATTCTCGAGAGTTCGACCCGGAAAAGCCGGATTACAAATATACTTGAGCGACTACAGGGCGAACCCTTTTTTGCCTATCAAGTTGGCGCCGTTGCCGGGGATTGATGGTGTTTTAGCAAATTAAGTGTGAATTGTTTTTGTGTGTTCTTCCGTTTTGACGTTTTGAGTTTAATACGTGCTTGTGTGTCTACAGGTGAATTTTCTAGTGCATGACCCGGTCGACCGAACCGGCTCAATTTTCGCAAAATCTTGAGATAGAAGCACTTTGTAGAAGTAACAACGCATAGAGGAGGAGGATGTCCCAAGCCGGAACGGTCATTATTGGGGAAGACGAGGGTCCCTCTCGGACAAACCTCGGTACTACCCCGGACCAACATGCAGATTATGGTCTTCTAACTCAAGAGGAGAGATGCGCAAATGAGGAAATCCGGCAAGATGTACCACAAGGGGCATAGGGCAAGAGCCACCGAGAAACAACCTCCCTCCGGCTCCACCTACCCCTCAAGTTCCTCGAGTACCGCGAGTGGTGCAATTCCAATATCCACGAGCCGCATTTGAGGTGAAACCTATTATGCTCACCATGCTATCGACCATCCCGCAATTCAATGGCTTATCGGGGGAGGACCCGCCGGTGCATTTGCAGAATTTTGCCGGAATTTGTGAATGTAT
This sequence comes from Geranium rotundifolium, assembly GCA_963920655.1. Taxonomy (NCBI): domain Eukaryota; kingdom Viridiplantae; phylum Streptophyta; class Magnoliopsida; order Geraniales; family Geraniaceae; genus Geranium; species Geranium rotundifolium. The sequence goes on along the minus strand of OY987317.1, from coordinate 25,303,339 downwards.
TGGAGGAAGTGTCCCTATGGAGATATTGAGTAGTCTCCTTTTTCGTTTCATACTCGTGAGAAAAGGCCTTTACATGGTACCTTAGTCTCACAAATATCGAAGCGGATAATTGTGAATGGTTGAAAGAGTGCTTTCTCACCCGATTCCTTCCAAGACGCAAGACCGCCGATCTCCGAAGCGATAATTTTTCCTCCCGACAACAAGACCAAGAGTCACTATATGATGCATGGGAGAGATTCAAAATGTTGCTAAGAAAGTGTCCAGATCATAAGATCTCGGATAGAGGGCTCAATGAGGTGTTCTTCAGTAATGCCAACCCTACCACACAAATGGCTCTCAATGCGGCCGGACGAGGTTCATTGCTAGATCTTGATCCTGCCGAAGCATATGAAGCTATCGAAAGATGCGCTAATAACTACTTCCAATGGAAATCTCCACGCGAACCTTCCTTTAGACAAGTGATCGCGGTAAAAGAAAGTGAAACCATCTCCAAGCTTTCCGACAAGTTGGAAGAAATGTTTGAATTCATGAAAGGATGCGGGAGCACGAACGCACCAGTACAAAGGAAAGACGTGAACCAAATCATACCTTGTGAGATATGCGGAGACTCGGGGCACGAATTCGAAAGGTGTGGTCATTATTCCCAAGGAGTACCTTATGTCAATTATCAAATTACTACTAACCAACAATTTAATCATGTGACGTCACTATAAGGGAACAATCAAAGGCAAGACTGTGGACATTACGGTAATAGCAATTATGGAAACAAAGGACGGAGCAATAACAGAAATCACCATAATGATCGTGGGAACTACAACAACGATCGGGGGTACAACCACAATGGGGGCTATAATCACAATGAAAGAGGGTACAACAATCATGAAAACAATGGTTACAACATGAGGAACAACCAAGGGTACCAATGAGGGGGGAATAACAGCCCTTCGGTCTACAATCGCCAAGGTTATGGGAGCCGAAATCATCCAAATGAGAACCCCCTTTCGGGGTACGATTATGAGGTTCCTCACAATCAACACCTCTACCAAGTCAAGAAGGGGGCGGTACGGAAGTGAAGGAGATGCTTCTAAAGTTCATGAAGATGCAACATTAGACAAACTCTTCGGTGGCTCAAATCTTGGAGAGCAACGTGGCCACCATGCGCAATATTAAAAATCAAGTCTCTCAAATCCAAGTCTTAAGACAAGTGGGTACTTTCCCGACCACCACGGAGAACCCAAGACCACACGGTAAAGACCATGTCAATGCAATCACTCTTAGGAGTGGTAACGTGCTTCCGGCCCTCGAATTGCGAGCCCTCCTATTGAAGAGGAATATGAAGATGTCGACCAAGATAGGCAAGAGAAGGAAAACCTTGTGGAGAGCGAAGAAGAATTGCTAGAAGTGCCTAAGGATTCGAAAATTCCTAAGAGTGCGACAAGTGATGTAGAGGCGACCAAGCCCGGAGAGGTTTATGTTCTGCCACATCAACGATCTCCATACCCTCTACGACCAAGAAAGGCACGGGTCAATGATGAGTAATTCGCTAGATGCCTTGGCGTGCTTCGACAAGTGACGATTAATATTCCCCTAATTGAAGCTTTAGGGGAGATGCCCAAATATCATAAGTTTTTCAAAGAGATCTTGTCTAAGTGGGAAAGGCTGCAAGAGTACTCTTCTATCAAGCTAAGTGAGGAGTGTAGCGCGATTGTGCAAAACAAGTTACCGCCCAAGGCCAAGGATCCGGGAAGTTTCACCATCCCGGTGGCTATTGGTAATCATCAAAATCTAAGGTCCTTGTGTGACCATGGGGCGGAAATCAACCTCATATCACTCTCACTTTATAACAAGCTGAAAATTAGGCAAATAAAAAAGACCTCTGTTATTCTTCATCTAGCGTATAGATCCACCGTTCATCCAGAAGGGATGTTTAAACTGGAAAATTCATATTTCCAGCCGATTTTGTAGTGCTTGACTTCCCGGCCGATAATGAAGTACCTCTCCTATTGGGAAGACCGTTTCTAGCAAGTGCAGATACTATGATTCGAGTGAAGGCGAGAATCTTGGAGATGACCGTGGGAAACGAGACGATATACTTTAACATATTTAGAGGTATGAAGAATCCAAATTTAGACCTTTCAACGTGCAATTTCATTGATATTGATGTGGTTGAAGAAGCAGTGCAAGAACACCTTATGGAAATGTTGCAACAAGAAGACAATGACATAAGCGCAATCACCGTGATAAAAGGGAGCAAGTTAGAGTCAAGACTTTATGAGAATCCACTGAGTCATTCAAGTAAAGGGTGTTTAAGTGTTCAAGCTTTATTCGAGGCGGATCGAGCCATTCTGACAAGGAAGCCTTCAATAATCGAGCCTCAAGAGCTTGAATTGAAGACACTCCCTTCGCATCTCAAATATGTCTTTCTAGGAGCGGGATCTAAGCTACCGGCCATTATCTCATCATCTTTATCCATCGAGAATGAGGAAAAGCTAGTACGAATGCTTAAGGAGCATAAGCGAGCCTTGGGATGGAGCATTGCGAATATAAAAGGGATAAGTCTTTCTATATGCCAACATAAAGTCGTGCTAGAAGACGCGGGGAGAGGATCCATAGAGGGTCAAAGACGACTCAATCCGGCTATGAAGGACGTGGTGAAGAAAGAACTCATCAAATGGCTAGATGCAGGGATCATCTTTCTTGTATCGGATAGTACATGGGTGACTCCCGTTCAATGCGTCCCCAAAAAAGGTGGAATCACAATAGTAGCTAACGCTAAGGGTGAACTCTTTCCTTCTAGGACCGTGGCCGAGTGGAGAATATGCATGGATTACAGGAAGTTAAATGATGCTACTCGAAAGGATCATTGCATGTGTGACCCGTTATGGCTCATGCGAGTTCCTTGTGATGCCATTCGGACTCACAAATGCCCCTGCAACCTTCTGCATTCTCATGAACGAAGTCCTTCAGCCGTACTTAGACTGGTTCGTGGTGGTGTACTTGAACGACATCGTCATCTATAGCAGCACCCTAAAAGACCACGTGCAAAATCTATAAACTGTCTTCAAGGCCTTACGAGACAATAACTTGTACCTGAAGAATGAGAACTGTTTATTTGCAGAAGAGGAGGTTCACTTCTTGGAACACATTATCAAGGAAGGACAACTACACATGGACCCAGACAGAATCAAAGCGATCGTAGAATGTGAACCGCCAATCAAAGTTTCGGAGTTGCGGTCCTTCCTCGGGCTCGTCAACTACTACTGGCGGTTTATCATGGGATACTCCTCTATCACAACGCCACTCACAGATATGCTGAAGAAGAATAAGTCATGGGTATGGACGGACGAATGCCAGAATGCCTTTGAGAAGCTTAAAGAAGCATTCGTGAAGGAGTCGGTCATGGTGTTGCCAAACTACGGGAAAGTATTCGAGGTGCACATGGATACGTCTGACTACTCCATTGGTGGAGTACTCATGCAAGACCGACATCCCATTGCGTACGAGGGCAGGCATGTTAATGATACGGAACGACGCTACACAGTGTAAGAAAATAAGATGTTTGCTATTGTGCATTGTTTGCGGATATGGCGCCACTACTTATTGGGCAACAAGTTTGTGGTGAAAACTGAGAACATTGCCACGGGCTACTTCCAATTAAAGAAAAAGTTGTCTTCTAAGCAAGCCCGCTGGCAAGACTTCCTTGCGGAGTTTGACTACAGCCGGGAGTACAAGCCGAGAAAAGTCAACACAGAGACAGACTTGTTGGGGGTAAAAAGTGTTGTCTCGTGCAGCACAACCTTCTAGAGCGGGTGCTCTTTGCCTCACACATTTCCCCACACGCGCAACAACACGCGGTCGAACAAGTACATTTATATTCTGTCCTAAGTCCGTGTCGAATCCACAGGGACCAAAATGGGGTCTCTCAATTGGACATTTCGTGCTCTCTTTCCCGACACGACTCGATAAAATAAATTGCACAAGAAAAGATATTAAACTACACTAAGCACACAACTACATCTACACTACAACTAATGCAGGAAATTAAATGGAGGAGACAGATGATAGATAGTTGGTTAGAAGTCAAGGATTCGAGCACCGAAAGGGCTAAACATGCACGGTCTTGACTCACGATATCGAAATACTAGTTCAATTGGTTGATGTCTAAGTTTAACCTATGTCTTGGATACCGTTCTCGCCTCTCGATATTGAAAACAGCCTAATGCCGGAATGACACTTGCTCTCTCGAGTTCGTATCAATCCCGGGACCGTATTGGTCCGACAATATATTAGGATAGGCACGACTTCAAACCCCTAGCACTTTGTGATGCCTAGGTCCGCGACTATCCGTTTCTCTGGAGCTCGACTTGTAGGAATTATTTGAGGGTTCCAATCAATTAATTTCATGCCCATACAAGAAATTAACCTCAAATATCTGAATTAATAAGGATCTTGCATGATCATGAATTGATCATGAGATTTAGGCTAGAATAAAAAGTTTAATATTACCTTTGATTAAAATCTCTTTGTTACTAAATAGTATTTAGTAACCTCTAAAGATCGTCCACACAGGAAGAGCAATCCGGGGATACTCACAACGATCCTTACTAGAAGATCGAAGCAAGAAAAACGGACGGACCGAGGAGGAGGGAGGGTGGCCGGTCGGCTAAGAGAGAGAGAGAGGAGAGCGGCTAGGGTTTGTGGAAAATAATTCTCTTAATTTTCAGATCTGAAAAATTTCCCTTTTATAAACCTTTTTAGGCAATAATTAATTAAAGGCCTTAATGGGCTTAAAGCCCAAAGCTTTTAATTAATCATGTAGAGAAGCTCATTCTTGCTAGGCCCTGTTTAGCTAAATTAATTAAATCTATTTAATTAGATTATGATTAATTGGTCCGGCTAAACCGTTCTTGATTTCCAGTTTAGTCTTAAACCGAAATCGGTCTAATTCGGTTTAATCCAAAACCGGATTTTGTCTCTCTCAAGATTCCTCCATATGATTCCATCCGTTTTACACAACATTTAGTGTGTGACCCTCTAGGCTCACGACACGTCGGTGGACTGGTAAAATTACCATTTTACCCTTTCCATCATGAGTGGCCTCTAGCAAGACATCATGATTACCCACCGCTTGTGATTATCGAGATTTTGACTTAACCTTGTTGTGCATGAACCTATCATTTTATCCTCTTGATATCTTTGACAACCACGAGACATAGACAAGTCATCCTCGTTCCATTGTCCTGTTTCTTGATTCTGAGTTAACTGAATTATAACTGTAACTACGTATCGACTGCATGGTCATGCTATTGTATTTCAGTTGTACTCATCAAGTGGCCTAAACTGATATCTGCTCACACGTCCGTATGAGGGATAAATGCTTCAGCAATTCATTGAGTCAACTCATGTAACTCGTGATCGAGCCAATCACAGTCGTTATTGTAACCCTTTTACATAAGACGTTAGACTAAGTCAAACTCGTCACTCATTTCATAGTGACCTCAATGGTCCTTCTGTCTGAGGATGTGATTTTATGTGCCGACATATGAGTATGTTCATGACTGTGTCTATGTAACATATTCATGATCGGGTCGTCCTATATCACCCCTGTCTTGTGATACTATGACCTAACTCTGGCCCCCTTCTGGCCATGATCAGTAGAGCGTGATCATTTAGAGTTAACCTCATACCGATCGCTTTTTATGAAGCTATTTCTAGATCGGAGACTTCTCAAGTAAGATTTTATCTAATCTGTAGATCTACTATTATGTGTTGACACATCAATGATACAAATCAAATCATACTTAAGATATTACTACAACACTTAGTAATATGAATGCCCATTTTATTTCAACTAATAATCTTTATTACATGATTAGATTGAAAATACATTGTGCTAGGGCACAAAAACCCAATACGACTTAATCGCCAACACATGCATTCTACGCGGTGCTAATCACGATGCAAATATTAAATTGAGGCAAACACACAACACAATCATTCAACACAACGGTGATTAGGAAATGAACCTATTTCATATTTACCAATCTCGCCTCTCGGCATTGAGATTGGCCTAATTCCAAGTCAACTCTTGCCCTATCGGGTATCGAACCAACTCGGAACCGCATTCGCCCGACAATATTAGGCTAAGGGTTGATTCGAGGTGTCAAGACCCGGCCTCGAGCCTCCAACCCTCGGTGGTTCCTAGATCCGGGACTATCCGTCTCTCTTGAGATCGATGTAGCCCCTAAACACGCATACTAAGTTAGGCTAAGTGTTACGTCGAGGTGTCAAAACCCGGTTTCGAACCCCTCACACTTAATGATACCTAGGTCTATGGAACACCGTTTTCCTCTCGAGCCCAGGTTAGCCCTAAGCATACATTCTACGCGGCCCACAAAATATACATGAATTAAAGCAAGGTCAACCCACACATAACCATCATCATCCTAAAACTAATATCTCAAATAACAATAAATTAATCCATACAATGTCTAACTCCCATGACCTCGGGTTTTTAGCCCCAAATCATGGTGCTCAAGCATTCATATACAAGAATAAGTTAGATTCAAGAAATGGAAAGAGAATTACAAACCCAAACCCAAAAACATGGGTGTTGGGAAGCTCAAAACCTTCTAATCTAACTTATCCAAGCATCTTCTTGCCTCCTCTTCTTCTTCCCATGGTGGTGGTGGTGGTGGTGGAAACCCTCCCTTGGAGCACCAAAAATGGTCTCCAATGGAGGTTCTTGGAGCCCTTTCTCTTTAGGTTCTTAAAGCTTTGTTGTGAGCTCTAATGGAGAAGAGTGAAGAAGATGGAGGCTCTCAAAAGGTAGGAGATGGATGAATAGTGAAGTGTGTGGTTCAAAAATGAGTTAGGGTTGGTCTTTATTAGCAAAAATCCGAATTTTGGACCCTCAGGTCCGTCGGGCAGTCCAGACCAGACTGCCCGGCGGATTTCCTCTTTGCCAGATCCTTCCGATGCCGTTTTGACCCTCTTTGAGATTTCCAATGAGAAAACTTCCTCATGAAAACTGTAGGTCTTTTGTTCCTATTGAATTTAGCCTCAAAAATTTCTTTATTTGGATGTCGGATGCTCTAGATATGGCCCTTGAAAGTCAACATGGCTGAGCTGAAATGGGTCGATGGTCAACCTCTTTGGTCGGCTGATATCTTGCAATCTGTAACTCCGATGACCTTGCTTCCTTCTTTAAAGTTGTAGAGTTTTCAACGATCTTCATCATGATGTATGATTTTGCTCCATTTGGACTCCGGATAAAGATATTATTGCCCTTGCAAGATCTGTCAGTGTCATCCCATTTTAAACTCCATAAATTGCTCCATTTGTACTCCATCACCTACAAAATTAAAATTTTCTCCAAGGATCAAAAAGAACAAAATTATGGCTCTTTAAAGCCGAAACGAGGACAATTCAGTGCTCAAATGCAGGACAGAAGTGTTATTGCAAGGTCACATCGGGTCCGCAACAGTAGACACTCTTAGCAGAAAAGCAGAGTTTGCAGTCATTACTCGACTCGAGGGAGAACTGCTCAGCTTGATTAAGGAGGGGTTCAAGCACGATGCGATACCACGTCAACTCATGGAGCTTTCTAGTAGAGGGAAGACACGCGAGTTATGGATAGAGGATGGCCTACTCCTAACCAAGAAGCGACAGGTCTTTGTTCAAAAGTGGGTCAACATGCGGAGAAATCTACTAAAAGAGTGCCATGATACGATGTGGACATCACATTTAGGTCGACAATGGACGCAAGCATTATTAGAGGGACACTACTACTAGTCACAAATGTGGGATGAAGTCGAGCTGTATGTGAAGATGTGATTGATGTGCCAACAAGACAAAACAGAGAATTGACTATCTGCTGGATTGCTAGAGCCCCTTCCCATTCCCTCTCGTCCATGGGAAAGTATAAGTATGAACTTTATCGTGGGACTACATATATTAGAGGGATGCGATGTGATTCTCATGGTCGTGAACAAATTCTCAAAGTATGGCACATACATTCCCGCACCGAAGGATTGAAAAGAGGAAATGGCAGCAAAACTCTTCTTCAAGCACGTTGTGAAGTACTGGGGGCTGCCACGTTTTATCATAAGTGATCGAGATCCTCACTTCACGAGAAAGTTTTGAACCGAGCTCTTTCTCCTCATGGGATCCGAGCTATACTTCTCGAAAAGCTTTCATCCCCAAATCGATGGGCAAACGGAGAGGGTGAATGGACTATTAGAGCTCTACTTGAGGCACTTCGTCAGTGAAAATCAAAAGGACTGGGCCAAAGATTGGAAACCGGACAACAACCACTCACTCCACACACGCTGGAATCAAGATATGTGGGTAGTAGTCCAATTGCCTTAAAGACTGCCCAGGAGTGGCACGAGCAAGCCGTAGTGGCACACTCTTACCTTGACAAGGCCGCCAAAAAGATGAAGAAATAGGCCGATGAAAGGCAAAGTCCAAGAGAATTTCGAGTCGGCGGCTTGGTCATGGTGAACTTTCAAAGCAACCAACTAAAGACCATTCTGCCGCTGCATAAGACGATGGACTATTCACAATCCTTAAGAATGTGGGATATGTAGCCTACAAATTTGAGTTGCCACCTCAACTTAGGATACATCCGGTCTTCCACGTAAGCAATCTCAAGCCTTATCACGGAGACAATGAAGATTCGGATCGAGGAACGAGCTAAAGAGCACCACCGGCAACATTCATCTCTCATGAAAAACAAGTAGAGGAAGTGCTAGCTGAACGAAAAGTCTCGAGGAGGGGCGTTCTGGCATACACGGAGTACTTGGTGAAGTGGAAGGAACTTCTTGATAGCGAGACAAGTTGCGAACCCGCCGCGGACCTTTGGCAATTTGAAGATAAAATACGACAATGTCATGAAGGTTAAGCGACGAGGACGTCACCAGGTTATATGAGGGAGAATGTTACGGCCCACACAAATGGGCCTATTTGGCCCACACGAATTGGTCCAAATTGGATTAAACCCTCATGATCCATGGAGAGTTCTCTACATCCTTCCCAAACTCCATGGCATTTTCTAGAGTTGTAGATATTTATAGGGAATCTCTAGAGGGGTGATCCTAGCACTCCAAATTGTAGTGTAAAATCTCCACCGTCCATTTGTGGGGATAGGAGTGCTGCCCAAATGGCCAAGTCACTCAAGCATTGTAACCATATCCACATGTAACACAAAGAGCTCTTCTACACTCTTATGTCCGTTATCTTCCTTGCCATCTTTTTGGGTTTTCTTGTTTTCCTCTTGTTCTTACTGTTTCGTGTAAGATCAATGCTAACTTAGGGCGTGCACAAAGAGTGCTAATAATTTAAGTGTCGGACGTAACGCAAAAAGTTAAGGGAAAGCTCTCGTCTTGGGTCATTACATAATGATCTGTTCAACAAAATCACCACCACAACCTCTTAATCCCTCTTATAATAAGAAAAACATGTTAATTTTTTGATGAAAATAAAATAAAAATTTTGATTGATTTTCATGCAGTATTCTAAAATTTCTCAACTTATTGATTAATTATTTATCAATTTTCGATTAATTATTTGATTTCCAATTAATCTTTTATTGGTACTTAATGGTAACGTTTAACGTTTTTTAGTGTAATCTCTCGAAAATTGATGTGACCGTGGAGAAATAAGAATAAGCATCCATCTTTACCCATGATGTCCTTTGACCTCTGTGTGGTTGAATTGGATTCTCCGGAATGTTTGTTTATCTTTTCTTCACATCTCATCAGCCACCCCTTGGGCCCTTCCCATTTTCTTAGTTCAATGGGCAGACAAGAACAAAATAGATTTTTTTTTGTCTGCTCCAAGTGGCTCTGGGACTCACCAATGACAAACTGAATTTGCAGTGGATCACTGTTTTCAGATTTGTTCACATGAAACTTCAATCTCACTTCACATAACTTTATTAATAGTTTCTCTTTCTTTTCTTCATTGAAATCTCTTCTCCTACAGGTTGCAGGGAAGAGGAATACATTAGTTATGGAAGATGATTACAAAAAAAAATGTCTCAACTACTACAAATAGTGTAGTTTTGTTTAGGGGGTTGGGTCCCTAAAGAAACAGTCACTTTTAACACAACTTTTACAACTAGAAGAAACAATAAGAGTGTCCAAAACAATTACCCAGCTACTAAATTTAAATATCCTGTATTTTAAACTAAACAAGAATCAGGCAAGCTTCTTGGGATCGGACTTGAATTGTTCTGGATCTGTCTCGTAGAAGACAATGTCACCCGTGTCACTCACGTAATGGTCTTCTTTGATGCTCCTCACCAGATTGTCAATCAAGTGATATGGAACTGGCCCTGATTTTTTTGGCTCTCTGTAGTACTTCCCCAACACAGGTCTTGCCGCCTTTGTCTGTACAGAGATTTGTTTTCAATTTCACACAGCCACACTATGAGATAATGCTCAGAGATGATGAAATGGATGAAAAAAAGGAGCTTACTGCTTCAACCAAGTGATAGTGAGGGATTTGAGGGAAGAGATGGTGAATGACATGGGTTCCAATGTCATGGTGGATGTTGTTGAAGATTCCATAATCTCTATCAACTGTTGTCAGCCCTCCCCTTAGGTAACTCCATTCCTGTCATTCCAAAATACATCAAACTCTTTCATTTTACCATCATATTCCTATGTTTTTCATCTCATTTCATTAAAGTTGACAAAGAACAAGACAAATGTGATGACGAGCACCTCTTAAATAGACAAGCATTGCAGAATCAATCATTTCAATTGCAAGACAATATCTAATAAACCTTTTAGTCATTTTCAACCACACAATCACATCATGTATGTTATTTCTCCATACCTAGTATATCGTTGGCTGTCTCAATAAAAAAAATTAAAGGGTTTGGTTGGATTTTTCATCAGAACATCTTGCTTATTGATTAGGATATTTACCTTGATAATTGAAAGCCCTCAACATCATTGTTAACAAAGAATCAAAAAGCCATATTTTGAATAGGAAATAGGGTTTTAACAAGCTTCAATCAGTGTCCTAAGAAACGCTAAGCGCTAGTTGGGTAGAGAGAGCCTTTTGGGAATTAATTGGAAAATTAATCGAATTAAAGGATTAATCGGACAAGTCGGGGATTCTTAGAACCCTGGCTTTAATACAAAAGAATTTATAAAGCCCAAAGTTTGTTAATTCGAGTGTGAAAGTAAATAATAATAATACCTTGCCGCGGTACCAAGGAAGCTTTTTCTCATCACTGCCATGATGGTGCAGGTAAGTAACAATGTCCAACCACATAACAAATATCTGCAGATAGAGAATTTAGAAAACAAATGAATTACAGAATACTAAACAAAAAGAAAGCGATAACAAGTATGGTGATTGGTGAAAGTAAATAGGAGTATAAACAGACCAAGTAAGGACCACCATAAAGCTTGAGCACTGGGACCAACCCAAAGACACAGGACATACAGGCAAGCAGAGCCAGCATTACAGACCAGCAAATGGTTGAGGTTAAAACATCTCTCCTCTCAGTTGGAGCAAACAGGTCACTGTAGGGATTAAAATGGGAACCTTTCTTTCCTGGGCTCCTTGACCACTGAACATCATCATTGTTGCAATTTGTGAAATCAAAACATTCAGTAACAAACACACCGTAGCTGTAAAAACTGTAACACATGAAGTGATGCAGTAGGAGGCCTCACCAAATAAAAAGGGTATGCAAAGAAAGGGAAAGGGACAGTGAATCTGAGGAGTCTGGTGCTGATACACAAGTTCTTGTACGTCTTCTCTGGCAACTGAATACACGTAATCGAGTTCAAATTTTTCAGAAAACCAATTCTACACTATCCAAAACAACATGCTGCAGAGATTATTGTTCAAGCAAAGAAAAGAAATGAAAAGAGCATGTACCGGAACCCATGACTCGTCATTCTCAACATGTCCATGATTCTGATGATGAGTTCTGTGGCTAATTCTCCTATTACAGATTGGAGTAAAAATAATTAACAGGGACTAACGAAAACAAAGAAAATGGAGAGAAAAGCAATAAAGAGAGAAAAAAAAACACACACCATCCATTGTAAGGCACAAGAATGGAAGAATGCAAGATGTGACCCACCACAGTGTTGAGGATGGGGATGTCGGAGAAGCTACCATGGCCGCTGCAGATGAATCAGAAAACAGATTAGAAATTGAAAAGTGACCCGAGCGAGATAAAAGCAGAGGAATGAGAGTGAGTACCAGTCATGGCCGAGAACGAAAAGAGCCCAGAACATAGTGCCCTGAAGAGGCAAGTAGAGAGGCCAGAGAAGCCAGGAGTCGAATCTGGAAGCAGCAGCAGCCAATGCGAGGACGAGGAGGACATCCCTGAGGACGTAGGAGATGGATCTGAGAGGACTCTTCACCCAGCAATGCTTGGGAATGGCCGCACGGATCTCGCCCAGCCGGAAAGGCGGTGGAGCAGCAGGGTCGAAATCAAAATCCACATCGCCATCGTCCTTGTGGCTGTGGGCATTGGCGCTAGTGTCAGCCATAGCCATGGAGGATATGGAGATGGGTTGAGAGCGGCCTCCTCTCCTGCACTTAACCCTCAATTTGAGGAATCAACTAAACAACCTTATTTATAAAGCGGTAAAGCCAAAACACACACACACACACACGCGAGACGAGACGAGACAAGACGATGGCTCTCCTCTCTCTCTCTCTCTCGTTATTTATTTGCTTTTTCCCTCTTTCTCAAAACTATATTTTTATTCTTTATTTTAATTTAATGGTTTGGGGAAATGAAATGGATGCCCATTCCATTCCTCCTTTCACGCCTACGTCTCTCAAACAGCGTCCAATTCTTCTTCTTTCTTTTTCTTTTTCTTTTATAATAATCATAATATATATGAGAATGGAATTAATTGATTGATTAATTAATTAATGTTGGGTTGTAGCTTCATCGTATTCTTAGTCATAGGTTGCTGGTGGGGCAGTGTATTAAATAATACTGGACATGTGACAACTATCTACATATCTACTCATAGCAAAATTTTATATTTAAGAATAATTTTGCCTTTTTCAAAAATGCACATATTTTACATTTAAAACACTGCTCAAATCCATTTTTGGCATTAAAATAAAATGTTATGTTACATGTATTTAATAAAATAAAATGAAGAGTGTTTATGATATTTAGAGTTGTACAAACATATAGCGGTGTAGAAGTAATGCATTGCCTTTTTGGGTGGAGGAGGTCTGGATAATATGATTCCCCACTATTCATCCCTTTTGCTTTGGTACTACCAAGTGACTTGAACATCATGGGGATTAGATGTATAGACCATACTAAAATAAATTATATACAAACAACCACTCAATGCTATTCTATTCTTTCGGGTGACAAACTCATAATCAATATTGTTATAGGAAGATCTACAAGTTTAAGAATTAATGTGTCTTTAAAATTATAATTGAATCATGCAATAATAACTATTATAAGGCATTTAAAATAGAGTTTGTGATGATTTATAATGCGGACAAGTGTGTGCAAGTACCAATACTTTCTAGTATAATTAAATCAGATGCGCATGATTTGGAAGAGGCTATGCTCCAAATTCAATACTTTCGCGGGTTTTGTTACATTTGTTTCCTACGATAACAGTTGTGTCATTTTTTTGGTTGCTATTTCACTGATGTTCGTGAGTTATTTATTAGTTCCTCTTATTTAACCAACCAACTATTGATTATGAAATCAATTGAACCAATAAGAATGCATTAAACCAATACTTCTTATCTTCATAATACCATATACATTTAATGTTTGTTAAAGATTATATATTTGATTTTCCTCAATCATCCTATGGTATATTCTCTGGTACATCCAGTACTTATTGCAATTGTTAATTAAGCCAAATATTTCAAAATTATTGTGTAACTTTTAATCAAAAACTGCATTTCTTGGAATTTTGAAATAGTTTTGGCCAGTAATTTTTACTGTAAAACATTAATTAATTAAGAATGAAGGACATAAATAATTGAATACAAATTTGGGGAGCATAACTGTTTTTGGAAGCATGACGAAACGAATGGAAGTGTTTCCAGCTTTTTATTTTATTTTATTTAGAAAGAAGAATATAAAAAAGGCATTACCGAAAATATGAGGTATGTATAAAATCGAGGCATTTGAAAATTGATTGTGAGGAAGATATTAGTCAGAAAAGAGTGAAGAGACGATAAAAGGGAGGCTACACAGCACGTGACGGCTCCACTGAGTCCTGACACTTTTCTTATTATCAACTTTGCCCCAAACCAAACCATCATGGTTCATGGATGAGCTTAGCCGGGTACCCATAAAATCGCCTGGTTTTCTTAGAACCGGTTTAGAATGTCCTGTTTTTAATAAGGTTAATTTCAATTTACACGTGCCGAGTTTTACATTTATTATAGTTATATTTTATTCAGATTAGTTAAATGCATTTTTTTACTTTAATTACTCATTTTCGTTTAAAATTTAACGAAATTTTCTTTTTTAAATATAAACGTTTAAAATATCCTTTACTGACCATCAAAATTTAAAACAATTATATCCGGTTTGAAAAAGATTCGACCGGTCTATCTCGTCCCCTTATTGTTCATTGCATTCATCGCCGGAGAAACGGAGCTCCGACTCACAGCTGACAACTATGACTGGCGACGACCGGCGAGTATCCATGATGTCGGTGGACTTCTTACGACTCCGATGGCCTCTTTGGAGGTCAACTAGAACAACCAAACGGGGTTGCTGACGAACCCTCTCGGAGCAGTTTCGGTGACGCTGAGGACGAACGACGATCAGGAAAAAAAGAGGAGATCGTCGACGAGGTAATTGTTTGGAAGGAAGTGTCGCTGCGTCAACAAGAAGTTCGTTCAAGTCAAACCCAAAACCCCCAATTGGGCCTAGAGCTCGATCTCTGTTCCCAGCCCTAATTTACATAAACCCAAATTGGAACGCTTAATCCAAAAGGTTAACACCTTGAGAATACAACAAAAATTCTCAAAGTCTTAAGTTTAGTAGCAAAAGACTGTGTGGAGTAATAGGTAAGAAGAAGGAAGTCGAGAAACATGCAATACAAAACTAATAAAACAACGGAAAGTATCGAATATGCCTAAAAAACAAATACTTAATAATATGAAGATGATATTTGAAATTTGAAAGATACATTATAGTTTTATACTCCAACATAATTGTATAGTTCTTGCAAACCTAAAAATATTAGACTAAATGCAGTAGCATAACACTTAAGAAGTATTAAAAACTTATTTTCTTTAATTAAGTGGGAGTATGTGTAAAGAAAGGTGATTAAGGAGTGGAAGTGTCATTTTCTATAAAATAAATACAAAGAAAACATATGTGTTATTTTTGGATTAATTCGTGTTAGGTTTTTCGTCAAAAAAGAAATATATAATTCACTTGATTCTCTAAAGTGTAATAATATTTCAGTCATATAATTGAAAGAAATTACTATTTTGGGTAAGCAATAAAGCGTGTCTGCAGATGGAATAAAGGTTGTGCAAATGGAGAGCACAAACTTTAAGTAAAGTGAAGACAGAAAATGAAACAAGAATTGTCCACTCAAAATAGTATGCTTTGAGCAGTAGCATAGCAGCCATATAATATCCTCACCTCACGCGTGAGTGAGTGAGTGAGGCCATAAACATTTCTTACCTTTATTTTTTTGCCCTAATTTTAGGAATAGATTAGAGACTCTCTACCATCACTTCACTTGTTTTGTTTTCTATTCACCGCCCAATTTTCCACTTCTTCCCATTATCATTCGGCTTCATTAACTTCTGGTTTCATGCTGCTCAAATGCTCTTGTGACCAAAAACTCGAGGGTAAATTGCAACTCTCATGAGTATGTGTTTAACAAAAAAAAAATTTAAATTTGAATTTTAAATGTGATGTTTGATTGGCCTTTGTTATCGTATTGGGATCGTGGTGGGGTGGACAGTATTACTTTTCTAACCCTCAAATATTTATATTATAGGGAAAACAACGCTTTTGTGCACTTGAATATATATTTTTGTTATTTTCACATCTCTTTTTTTTTCAGTACCCTGAATTATATTTTGAAACACTTTACTCCTAAAATACCCCTGAATTGAACAAAAATTAAATATTGTCTAATTTGGTCCAATTTCAATTGCGTAAAAAGACAAAATTACCCTTAGCTATTCATCAAATTTTCAAAACCTACCCTCCTCTCTCCTTTCCTCCACCTCCGCCGCCCCCTCCTCGCCGGCGTCTCTCCGGCATCCATCGTCGGCGTCTCTCCAGCATGCTCGTCCACATAGCCTCCCTCAACCCTGAAGCTATCGTCCTTTCTCCAGTGGATCCCCAGCTCTGCGATTCATATGACCGGTTAGTTCTTCACCACGGTTCTGCGACGACGACGTCCAAATATCGCCGCTGACAGACCAATCGACCTGGAGCTCGCTCAGTGTCTGGCCATGGAGTGCTAATGCAATTCCTAACTTCTCAATTTTTGTTTATACAAAATCGATTCCAACCCAACAACAACTATGTAGAGTTGCTTAAAAAATTTTGTTTATATAATCGATCCCAACCCAAGAGCCAAACATGAGCATCAATTTATATATCTATTTATGTTTATCTATAATCGATCCCAACTCAAGAGCCAAACATGAGCATCAATTTATAGATCTATTTATGTTTATCTATAATCGATCCCAACCCAACAGCCAAACATGGGCATCAATTTGTAGATTTGGACATCTTGTTCTCAGTTGCTGTAAATTGAATTTAAGTTTTTTTTCAATTTTTGGGTGAGTGTTTGGGAAGCGAGAAAGAGTTCCAAATTACCCAACCCACAAAATCCTCTTCACTCTCCTTGTTACCGTCGTCGTCGACCTTCACCCTCTTCATTTTCCGATCTTGGCCAACCAGGTGGCTGTTTGGTAGGCGAGAAAGGGAGAGACAGTGGAGGAAAATATTTTTCCATTTTTCAATTTGTTTTTAAATTATTATTTAGTTTTTCAAATGTCTCTTATGCCCTTTAATTGTGAGTGTTGTTTGTTATTTAAAGAAGGGAAAAACGGTAATTTCTCATTAGTAAATTATGATTTGATCTTTTAATTGAACCGGGCTGAACCAGAGACAGATTTAATTGAACCAATTCAATTTCAGAGGTTATTTAGGTATTTTTGATATTTTAAAAGTAAAGTGTCCCAAAATGTAATTTAGAGTACTGAAAAAAAAAAGGTATTAAAGTAATAAAATTGTACATTCAAGTGCACAAAAGTGTCTTTTTTCCTATATTCTATTATAATCTTTTGTCTCCTTTATCTATTCTCATAATCAACCAAACAAATATTTGAGGTGTCCAAGTAATTTATCAAACAACAAATTGTTGTTCCTAAATTGCTGGACTATAGAAATGGAGATCAGGAACCAAAATGCAAGCTTCAATGTATCTTCCATTTCGATGCTTATAATATAATATATAATAGGACAGACTCTTCTTTTGAATCTCAAGTGAAAGCCAATGCCTTTAAACGGCCAACGACCCACTATGTATGTACCATCTTCTTCAACTAAATTTTAGGAAATAAAATACTTTCATTACCCATTGCTTTTTACATGCAAAAATGTTCCCAAACGTAATGTATAAACAAAAGCAAAATCACTCATTACTGTTAATCTATTCAAAAGCAAGCTTAACTCTTTTCCTAGCACCCACGCTTGGTCACTGCTTTTTTATAAATCCTATAGTTTGTTCAAATTGAATAATAATCTTAAAATGAATATGAAACAAGATAACCCTTTAAGTATTAAGAAGTAACAAATCAGTAGGATCAATGGCTTCACACATGCACCTTGAGGTCAAGTATATTTCTCTTGTTTGGTAAGAGAGGGTGGCCGGACCAATGCGCTTGTTTGATCATGGGATATACGGTATCAATTTATTGCACACTTTTATTACTTTCTATATAATGACGGGTCTTAAAAATTGTATCGATACGTTATGCTTAAGCACTTTTAAAACTCGTAAACTATCATCTTCTTGAATTTTTTTTTGAAATATAAAAGGTATTTGAGGTATCAACACGTTTACAAAACAAGTATATCATTTTGATTAAAAACCAAAAGAATGAGAAAAAAATTTGCCTCTCCTTATTCGACAAATCCATTGTTTGATTTGTGAGAAGCAAGACTATCTAGAAGAAGAAGAGAGGGCTTTTGTTTCTTTTTTTTTAATTAAAAAAATAATTTCGTTATTTTTATAAATGTATATCCATTCATAAAAAATGTAACGTTTTGACGATTAGTACAGTACACTATAAAATCTCAGACAAGTGTCATTAGGCGTATTCTTGCAGTAATCACATGTATGTGTTAGTATGAGAACATGGAGAACCTAACAGGGAACAGTAATCACAAGCCTAATTCATATGATTAGTTAGAAAAGGTTGAGAAATAATCACATGAAGACGATCCGCAATATCTTCAAGTCATCATAAAATTTCCTTTGGGGGATTTTTGAGAAACACCCTTTAATATTTGCAGCTTCTGTATTCAATCTATAAAAATCGGTTGGGCACATGATTAATATGAAGATAAGAGATAGACGGTGGAAAATGAAAGTTTCAATGCATATTTTTGCTTTTGCACAAATAGGACCACCAAGCTCATGCTACTGTTTCCCAAACCCAACCAACACCCATCTTCTCCTCATAATTATATCATATGTATTGTCCGTTTGCTGATCAACCAACTTTGCATCTTACTCCAACATTACATTTTCTTGCTAATTATTTATTGCATATCAGATCGTAACGTTAATAATTGTACTCTAATATATAAACAAAAAGTTGGTCATAAACTAATTTTGACACGTTAAACGAATAGTACATTCAGACCATCGATAAAACAATAATTGAAATCTCACTTCCTTACCATTTGATGTATCATCTTGTTAGTTTAATTTTCATTTGAATATGTAAGATAATGAGGTTATTTGGGAAAATGAGACTCCCAATTCACATGACAATATTATAATTTGAGGAAAGCATTTATTAACAATATTAATTGATTCCGACGAAAAAGTGTGTATGAATGGCATGTAAGATTGAAGGTTGATAAAAAATTGGTATGATTGGAGTTGATGATGGCACAAACAACATGGATACATAATTACAATACAAAATAAGGCCAGTGTTATTGCTCAATTCAAGATTGCAGACTCTCTTTACTGCATATTTTGAGGGTCCAAATTGTGGTGCATATGGATTTGGATTTCTCTATAACATGGTTGGCAATTATGACAAACCTAAACCTCTGTTTAAAAACGTTTCTGTACAAACACAAAAGGAACCTGTTTCCTCAAAACAAGTTTGGGAATGTGGTATACTTAGCATAGATGAGAGGCATACATCTATTATACGATATCAAAGATACGAACAATACAATTCTTATACAACAAAAACTCTGATGCTTTCTTGATTTGATGCAAACTGGTGCTGAAAATCTGGGACTATTTTCTTTTCCAATTACTCAATAGATCTGCCGCCTAAACAGTTGCACCACGACCACAAGGATCTAATTTAGTATCAGAATATATGGAACTAATGTAATAAATATGCATAGTTTTGGCATAATAGGTACCTTGGATTTGATGCCTAAATCCTGCTTATATCACGGCCAAATACAAAAGTGGTAGCCCAGTTGATGGCCACGTAGAATCTGTTCCTCCAGCTCACAACACGCGTTAGATAAGCAGAGCGCCAAATAAACCAACTGGTGAAACCCGCAATTGATATTCCCTTGGCATCCTGTGCAAATTAGTTTATAAATGAGTGCTACATTCATCTGTCAATAGAACCGTGTAGGGAATGAGGGGAATGAGAGGGTATTAACCTTGCTTTGTCTAATATCCACAAGAGCCTTGAAACTGCCAACCGTTGCCATGCTTCCAAGATGCTTGTAAACAAACTGATCTCCGTATTTGATGTCTTTTGCACTGTTTGCTCGGCCTCCACCAGCTTCACCAATTGTGTTCAATAGTGTTGATAGATATTTTCCTTGCCGCTCGGCTACCTGTTTCAAACACTCGGGACTGATGAGAGACTGGCACACTCAACATTTAGTTGCTAGCAGGGTAACACACAAGACTGTACTGAAGCATCACAGAGCTATTCATCAATCATCACTACCATGAGTAACCAAAATGCTTATTTCATACTAAAACTTCTTTTATTTGCAGTACATTGAAAGAAAAAAAAACCACATTTTTGATACACAAGGAAGCCTCATATCAATTAATTTAGACGTTTGCTCAGCCCTGTTTTACTAAACATGGGTCAATAAGCAATAAACTATGAACATTCCAAAACTGATACAAATAATTAAACTGCATCATTAGGCTTAATGAATTTCAGTTATAATATACTGACTTGTCATGGATATATTGAGATACAAATCATTAAGTTGCATCAACAACTAATTTTTAGTTATGATCTACACTTGAGCAACCCATTACCTTCAATCACAAAATTCATAATACCCAAAAGCAAGTAGAATAAAAATAGCTGAAACTGTCCTCATCTTACCTGAGCCAAAGCTGGAAGGACTGGTTTGCCAGTACTTTCAAGAAATCCACAACAGTCACCTATTGCAAATACGTCTTGCACAGAGGGAACTCGTAACCATTCATCAATGCCTATCCTGTAAATGAAGATAAAACTGAATCAGCTAAAATAACATATAGGTTTATGAAAATATTTTGAATTAAGATATAAATATGGCCAATGTGAAAATGAATCTTGAAGAAATATAACACTTAACACTCACCTTCCACCAGGAGATTTAGGAAGATCAAGTGCATTTACAAAATCTGAGGGACCAACACCAGTGGACCATACTAGCAAGCCATATGGAACCTCTGTGCCATCATTAAGAATTAACTTTTTAGGTTGAACATCCTTGACAATCCCACGGACAAGACGAACTCCTGACTGGAAGAGGAAAATGATGAAAAGCTGAGACCACACATAACTCAAAAGGGAATATATAGATTGCTAAACAATCTGTGTGTGAACTGGTGTATAAGTTTTCACTGAAGGGAAGAATTTCTTTGCGTAAATATTATTCTTTCAGATTTGACAACATAAAGGCCATTCCACAAACACCTTCAGTATTAGCGCTTTCAGTACTATAATGTATCTAGAATAATAATCTTAATAAGATAAAGGTCTTTAAATTTATTACAACAGATATCACGTACCTTCATCAACTGATTTGTAGCATAGTGCCGAAGGCGATCATCAAATGAAGATAAGATCTCATTTGCCTGTGAGAACATAACAAATTAATTAAGTAAAATATTTCTTATATCTTCATCCTTGCACAGCTCAAAGTAAATAGAGAACTGATTCAGATAAAACTCGTGCATGTACAGATTCAAATCTAATATAAGCCTTGTGCTGATAATAAAAATCTAATGTAAGCAAGGTGAAGATAGTGCAGACCTCAATCAAAGTAACATGGATGTAATCTTTCACATGGGAGTATCTCTGATGAACGTCCTTCATGATAAAATCACTAAGTTCGCCGCTGAACTCAACTCCTGTTGGTCCACCTCCAACAACAACACAGTGTAGAAGTCTGCATTTCTCTTCCTCCGAAATCCCTGTTCCCCAACCAAACCAATTTAGAAAAGAAAATAAATACAATCAGACGGTATGACTCGCCACACCCTGAAAATTTTGCGCATCCTAGGAGTAGCATACCAGGGACATCAGACAACATCAAATTCAGTAGCAGCTTCCTACGAATTTCTTGAGCATGGGATACTTCACGAAGAAATGTGGCGTTCTCTTTCACACCCCTTATTCCAAAAGTGGAGGCCTGTGCCCCCAAGGCAATCACCAACTTATCATATGCTATATCAAACTTCCACGGATTCAAAGTGCTTAATCCATCCGTAACAGTCTCGCAGCGCACCTATAATGAACAAATCCAAACTACTT
Organism: Geranium rotundifolium; assembly: GCA_963920655.1. NCBI lineage: Eukaryota > Viridiplantae > Streptophyta > Magnoliopsida > Geraniales > Geraniaceae > Geranium > Geranium rotundifolium. Next base: position 25,281,334 of record OY987317.1, on the reverse strand, counting down.
ACAACATCCTACACAAATACATGTAACCCCAGTAGAACATTTACCTACACCATACAATGCAGAAGAAGTAAATATGATCACTGCATTTCACCAGAAATGAACTTAGCAGAAAATGAAATCACGTAGAATCATAAAGCCATCAAGAAATGAAGATACCCAAAAGTCAAATCAAATTCAAAATATAAAACGAAGTAGAAAAGTAGTCAAGTTTGACTCCCCAGTACAAAGCCGGAAATTATAGTCATAAAAACCGCAGCCAGATCCCAATAGTGGACCCAGATGAAGTTCAATTCAATCAGTCATTTTCAGAGTGATTCCTCAAGAATTCAGATTCAATTTAAACAAAAAGAAACAAAATCTGCAAGTAAAATAGAAAGGCCGAAGCAGTACCACATGTTGATCGGTATCGATGCCGGTGGAGTTGGCGAGGCAGAAGTAGGAGCCGGGTTCGGTGGAAATGGCGGGTTGGATCCTTCCAATGGGCTCGGCGACGGACCTGAACTCGAGAGTGCCGACGCAGGTGGAGGCGAGGAGTGGAGTGAACACCATGTGGTTCCGAGGAGACACGCAAACGACGTCGTAGATGCTGGTGTCGATGGTCTTCATCAGGCGGCACCCAGCCCACCCAGAGCCCAGCACCACCACCCTCGCCTTCTCGTGCCCCTTCGTCGGCCCCAAGCCGCCGAACCGAGTCGCCGGATCGGCCTCGCTGGCGCTGCTGAAATGGGAAAGAGAGCTCAACCAGGAGCTGCTGCTGCCAATGCCTTTGTTTTTCAAAGATGATCTCATGGCCGAGGCTTGGACAAGATTCCTCAACCAACTCATGATGCCTCAAAATCACAATTCTGATTAGAATTGAATCAGCTCAGGCTCAGCTGAGGCGCTTTATTTATTTTATCCCCCATTATTTGGGAAGAATATTCAGATAAATACTGAAATCAGCACGCCACACTTTATGTGGACGAGTTTGACTTGGCGTCGGCTCTGTATTTTTCCTTTTTTATTCTAGAATAGAACCACTCTGTATATTATTTATTCAAATAACAACTTTAAATATGATAATCACATTTCCTTGCATAGGAAATTAACATTTGAAACAGGAAAGAAATATCTATTATACATCTTTCTTAGATTCCAATTTTAGACGGTAAACGAAAAGAATAAATCAAAATGCCTGTTCGTCGGAAACTTTAACACGAAATTGTTTTCTCTATCCTCTATTCTCTATTAATGGGTAGTACTAGTAGAAGCATCTTATTTATTATGGTTGAAAAGTAAAACAACAGAAAAGTCAAATAAGTACAGCGTTGACCTAACTATTATAAACTGGACCCGTCCAGTTTGGGCCCGTGTCTATTGTTGGGCTTCTCTTACAAATCAAAACACCACAATGTCTTGTCTTGCTCTTGCCCATACACATACCCACAGCCCACAATTTAACAGTCATTTTTTGTTGAACATATATATATAAATACGTGGATAATGGTAAGTTATCTATCCTCTACTCGTGCGGGTCATGTCCACGGTTTGCGGTGGGATCGTCGTAGTCATTGGTGTTCAGAATCAGAGATCTTCTTCCAACTCTAATCTTCACCGTTGATGGGTTTTGATTTGTCGTCGTCTCTATGATCTTATTGCCTCCTGCCACAATAACCGGTCAAAGTTCATCAAATTAACACAGCTGGACTTGCTCGTATTTAGTATCTCTAACATAGTAAATTCACAATCCAACCAAACCCATATGTGCCATGAAAATGAAAAATACCTGAAAAGGGAAGGGCAGAGGAGAAGAGCAAGAGCAAGAGGCAGAAATAGATAGCAGCAGCAGTAGAGTAGCGTTTCATCATCTTTGAGCTTTGTTGGGGTTGGTAGGAGGGAAGTGAGTGTATATATATATATATATATATAGATCTGTGGTACACAACTCAGAGTCCGTGACCATCCAACAACACTCTTGGCTTCTCTTCTCTTCTCTTCTCTACTTGTATTGTATTGTATTTTTATAGCCAAGTACATAAAGCCGCTGACCTTTATTGACGATCTCGCATCTCAGCCCTTCATTTATAAAGTCAACGGGTTTGCCTACTTTAACTTTATCTAAGATTTACAGGCTGGCTGGTTCTTGTTTCTTTCGAGAGGCAGATGCTAGTTTTGTCCAACCCACTTGCATTTCCTTACTTTTAATACATATCAATCACATTCACAGCTCCGTGCCTAACTTTATCACTCTTTTCTTTTCTTTCTCATACCTATTTTCCACCATTTTTTCTTGCTTTCAACTTCTTTATCACTCGTGTTTTATCACCAAAAATTCATACTTTTTTTAGTTTTTGTTTACATGTCACTCTTATCAGCCAACCCATCTTTAGGATGGCTTAATAGCAAATTATACAGCGGGGATTTCATTCAAACGGTGACTTGTAATAATGGGAGTGTTACAATATGCATTAGTCTAACAACAATATTAGTAATGTATTTAATTTCTATCGACTCGTACGCATTTATAACTCTAATGCATATAACACGAATGTCAACAAATAGTTTAGGAGTTGTTAAAAGACATCAAACACAATATTACAATATATTTTTCTATAAAAATTACAATGCGTTCATAATAGTGCTTCCTTTATTTTATACACATTATCATTGTTTATAATAGGATTCTACCTACTTACTCTTAGCTTAAAAATGTTTTGATATGCCATGTTTTTCTTGCATATGTAGTTGTTTATCATGTATATATCAATTAATTAAGTTAGGATCAAATATAAAATAACAAGTTGTAGGAGAAATTTGAGAAACTTCAGATTTTATGGTGGGGCCAGGTTGCAAATTCATTGTAATCATAATTGTCTTGGTGGGTTTTGGGGCGGGTCAGAAAGCAAAATATCAAGAAAGGTTGCAAAACCCGCTTCATTATCATTCTTATGTATGATATATGATAGAGAACAATGTGTATTTCAAAATGCACTTTGTTATAGTATTGTTCTTTCTTAGACCCCTCTACACATGATAATAACAGGTGTGATTGTGTAAGATGGAAAATTAAATTAATTGAGAAGATGTATGTGGCAACAATTTTTCGGACATGCCTTTTACACTAGACAAAGTCAGATTTACATCTACCACAACCAAGCTAGCATTTAACACCCTTCTCGATTATTAACTTTTGCTAAAGAAACAAAGAAACATGGATGATGGTGTTTGACATCTCTCCGCCCCAAACATCCAAGCATTACACGAAATAAAAGTAGACAATCCACATCTATCAAGTAAATCAAATTATATCCAATTAATATGAACTACAATTGTTAAACGATAATTAAATAATCACCAAATATAGGTAATATTTGAAAACAAGTTCCTTACATCAACACAACTAATGGCATACAAGTATTGACTCACAATTCCTATCTATCACGGACAACATTTCATATAACCTTACAATTGCATCGAATTGGTTGATGACATTCATATAACCTTACAAGTATGTGTCCAAGTCTAATGCAAAAGTAAATCTCATCTAATGTAATGGATATGCATAGATTAGCATTATCCTAATATCATAATTAATGAAAAAGAAAATAACAGTTTATTATATTTAATTATAGTTTATTCACACTTTGATATCCTAATTATTTTAGTACTCTAACTATCAATTTGTGACATATATATTAGTTTTGCTAACAGAAATTTGAAATGACAATGATGCCAAAAGACTCCTTATATATTACTAGCTCAACCTAAATCTAAATAAAAAAGGAAAAATCTAAATAACCCAAAACCTAATTAAAGTAGGATATACTAAAATATATCTAAAATTCGTAATTAATTAAACCATAAATTTCAAAGACTTGTTTCGGCTCTTAAAAGTTGTTTTCACGGTCTCAAACTCATCATATTTGAAATAGTTTTGTCTGGGCCTCTTATGGGCATGATTTCGAGTCCATATGCAAAAGTTATGACGACTTGAAGTTGAGATGCTTGCTTGAACTTCTTTATTCAATTTCTCGGGTTTATTCTTGCCATTATGGGTCTCTGAACGACCAATAAAATCATTAAATACTCGCCCTTCATCATTCTTTTCCACTTGAAAAAAACTCGTCCTCGAGTTTTCCGGGTGCAATAGTTCGGGATTTTGACACGATTGGAAAAATTCGTCCTCGAATTTGGCAGCACGTACATTGATTTAAACACTTTCATCTTTTTCTTTATTGACACTCCTCTCTGTTGGTGCCATAATTTTTTCTGCATACTCGTGAATGGCTTCTTTGGCGCGGTGACATCGTTGATGTCGTTGTAGCAAGATTTGCTCATAATTTGGTGGAAGAAATTCATCTTTTAACATTATTTTCATCTGCTCCCAAGTTCGGATAGGAGGTTTTCCTTCTTGATACCTTATGTGAAGCAAATCATCCCACCAATCAGATGCTCCTCCACTCAATCTGCTTAATACTAGTTTCACTCTCTCCTCTTGTGGAGTATTCATATACTTAAAGAAATTCTCAACCTTTGAAATTCACAAAATAATTTCTTCATCACTAATATTTATATTAAGATACGGGATAATCATACTTTTATTCTTGTAATAACTAGCTCGTTTTGCATGTTTGTTTTCTTTCAGCACTATATCATCCTCATCGATATCATAATTATAGTCTGGTTGTCTATAATTATTTTGTATAATAATAGGTGTGTCAACAAGTTCGCCTCGAGCACTTTCCACCCCTGGTCGGACTCTATCGCCACCATTATTTTTGTTGGCATCTACTCCCAAAGAAGTAATTTGATTAATATTGTCATCAAGACGCCAATCTGAACGCCGGAGCTTGTAATCAAAATTATGTATTAGAGGTCTCAATGTCGCCCATCGAGCCGGTAAATCGGTTCTAAAGATTTCCATACTTTGATCTTCGTCAATAGCATGACCGCTTCCTAAACTGTTGTTAGCCACCACCAGATCAAGAACAAAACCTTCCTCTGATACCACCTGACGCAACGAGCCCGCGTGGATAAACGTGGTTGAAAATCACCACACAAGCTTCAATCCTGAAACTTAGTACAAACTCAAAAGTTTAAGAGAAAAGTAATTTATTATGATAAAAGTTGTTCCTACAATTATGCCAAAAGACTCCTTATATATTACTAGCTCAACCTAAATCTAAATAAAAAAGGAAAAAAATCTAAATAACCCACACCAAAACCTAATTAGATTAGGGTATACTAAAATATATCTAAAATTCGTAATTAATTAAACCATAAATTTAAAAGATTTGTTTGGGCCCTTAAAAGTTGTTTTCGCGGTCCCAAACTCATCATATTTGAAATAGCTTTGTCTGGGCCTCTTACGGGCATGATTCCGAGCACATATGCAAAAGTTATGACTACTTGGAGTTGAGATACTTGCTTGAACTTCTTTATTCAATTTCTCGGATTTATTCTTGCCATTATTGGTCTCTGAACGACCAATAAAATCTTTAAATACTCGCCCCTCATCAACTACTCATGTTTGTTATTCAAAATTTCAAAAGTATGTAATTGAGACCTTTTTTTCTCCTTCTCTTTCTCCTTCTCTCCTCCTACCTCCTTCTCCTTCCCATTCAACTCAAGGTGTTGGACCTTGAGTTCTATGAATCCTCTTCCTCCGGTGTGGGTTATGCCAGAAAGGACGAATATGAGCAGTGGGTTCCAACTCCAACTTTGGCTACTCGAACGACACCAATAAGGTGAGTTGTGCTTCGACTCCTTAAAAGACACGGACGAGGTGGTTTCTTCCTCGGCTCCTCGAACGACGCCGGCAAGGTGGGTTCTGACTCGATGTCGGCATGAATCAATTTCACTAGACCTCCATTTCCCAAATATAGACCCTAAAATGAGACTCGTTCTTAGAATTAGGAGAAACAAATTGAGAGAACATGATGCCCTAATTGTCTGATTTTGTTTGATTGGAATCACATATTCGAACATCTTCTTGGCGTTTCGCTCTGGTGGCCACTATTACAACCAAAACTCTTCGAACACAATTAGGAAGAAATCGGAGATGTGGAGTGCTCAATCTTCGACCTCGATCTCACCCGCCAATACGAGGTTGAAGCCTTCATCGCCTCCGAGAAGACAACCCAAAGCACAATTGCTACATTTTAAATTGCTAATCGACACATTTCTATCCATAGATCTCAAGATAAAACACAATACGCCAAAAGAATTCAATTCAAACAAATAAATAAATAAATATGGAACCCAAAATTTTGGAAACGAATGTTCACCATAACATGATTCATACCTACAAGTCTCCTAAAATTACATTAACATTTGAGTTAAAGCCATTGGGTCAGAATGGAACAATAGTTAGTTGACTTAACATGAATATTCTACCATCATCCTTGCTTACATTCATCACATAGTAGTCGCACATTAGACACTTCCCATCACACTTTTCACGAAGCCTTCCAATTGCAATGCCAACACAGGACAGGATGATGCTTGGCCACACCCTTGGCTGGAAGTTTCTAGTTCAAATATGAGTCTGACCTGTAAATGGATGAACAACAAAATCAATACTGTTGAACTCGGGTCCCTCAAAATCTAAGCTCGAGTGATTCGACCAGGTTTGACTGAGTTTTGCTTCTTGTCTCGGATATACCATTTTACCCGAGTTTCATGACACTGAGTTTTAGTGATGTTCACGTGATCAAAGTCGGAACATGTAGGTGATATCAAAATTCTACCATTCAAGTAGAGTACCAAACAGGATTTAAGCATCAAATCAGAATTTCATTTCTGACCAATTTATAACAGTGTTAAGGTTATAACTATCTTGAACAAATTGAAATGTCAGAACAAAACCAAGGGATAATAATTTTATCCATCTATCTACCTAAGGGTTTAACACTAATTTCAACCATCAGAAGCAAAGCTATTTTGGCGATTTGAAACAAGAACATACATGTATTGATAAGTACTTGAAAACCTGGCATATCATTGGAGCACTAAATCTAAATGCCCCAAGTGGTTTAATAATTACAGAGGAAGATATTAATGCAAAGCATAATCTAGACTGGGTCGTAGTATATATCATTGGATCATGTTACTTGTAATGATTACTCAGTCCTTGCACAGCCTGGTTCAAGAACACAAACAAAAATGAATGAAATCCAACTGGCTACATTTTACATGATAAAATTTTATATGCAAGAACTAAAAAATTTGAGTAAAAAGCACAACCTATCTAATCCTTGCAGCCCCAAGCAAATCAAGTAAAATGAACATATTAGTTAAAAGCGCAGCCTATCTAATCCTTGCAGCCCCAAGCACACTAGAAAAAGTATATAGCATAAACTACATTTGTAGTCTTTCAAAGAGTTCGAGAATTACATACAGCCTTTTAGTTAAGAACTTGGGAAGAAACCAAGTGTTAAACTTATTCTAACTCAAGAGGGGAAAGCTAATATGCAGAGAACAGATAGAACAAACAAGCCAAATACCCAAGACCGAGAGATAACATAAGGGGGTACAAACAAACCAAACTTTGATATCGTGTCAAACTCACTCCAACTCAAAAGCGTAAGCCGTGATTAAATTTACATGTTCTAGTGTCAAACTCACTCCAACTCAAAAGCTTAAGCCGTGATTAAATTTACATGTTCTAGACGTGGGTCAGGACTATCGCTAAGATTAAACCAAAGAAAATAGTAGCTTACTTCCAGCAGCCAGTATCATACTTGTACCAAAAATTATTTGGACAGCTATGCATACACTTTTATCATAATACATGAAAATGTCATTCAGAAGTCTTCAATAGCAATTTTTTGTCCAATGAACAAAACATTTCTTCAACACTCAAAGCTCACACAATAATTGTCTTTTCAGGAACAGAATGATGCTTCTCGAATGTTGTCAACAGTGTTATGAACAACTAGTTTCAAACTAATATGATGTTTAACAATCTGTGTATGCAGGTTCAAATGACACTTATGATGCATCATGCAAACAGCAAAATGTAATGACACAAAATTAAGATGTACTAAATCCAGATGAAGGCCACAGACTCACAAATGATTCATTAAACTAAATAATAGTCAAGTATGGCTTACATTAGCAGTAAGTTCCTCGCTGTTGGAAAGACATGCTATACATCACATTCTCAATGGCTTTACTGCCATTACACATGTTGCACGCTGTTTTCAATAAATTGTCTTGCCTGGACAGACCATACTCAGCGCCTCCTTGTGAGTGTACTTCTGTGCATGCCGAGTAACTGTTCAAGTGACACCAAGGACCATGCTTCCTCAGTTTGAGCATACACCTTTTGATTTAAGGTGTCTACTATCACGCTTACATTACCGTAGCCATAAATTTGATGTCCATTGTGCATCCTGCCAGGTTTAGGCCTAAATAACAACTCATTCTGCTGTGCATGGGCTTCAACAACTTCTTTCAAGCTCATTTCAATCGCACTGCCTGTACCATCCACCTGGCCTGAAGCAGCTTGTTGAACATGGGTTGCAGCTTTCTGCTGAGCTTCAAACTGCCTCTGTTCAAGCACTCTGAGATAGCTCATGTTCTCTCTCAACCCAGGTTGGGCTACCTCCATACCTTCGACAGCCTGGTTCATCATGTCAAGACCAAGATTAAGCTGATAACGGATGCTTTCATTTGCTAGAAGCTCTGGAGGAAGAAGGCCCTTCCAGCCCAAATACCATTTTGTAACCTCCTCAAAATTTGGATTCGAACACAGCCAGAGATACAAAACCTGTAACCACTTGGAAAAAAAGAACTTATCCATCAGGTCAACCATGATATGAATTGGAATGGCTGAAGCCCATGACATAACCCAGTAAAATGAATCAAGCTCCTGTTTTGCTGGATTTACTTCAAATTTTTGCAGAACAATCTGCAATTTCGGAACTATAAATCGCCTCATGAGTTGTTCCCAGCTAGCTGAATCAAACACAGTCTTCCAAGGTGACAAAATGGTATAAGCAGATGCATCACTTGGTTCCCAAGCATCCAGAACATTACTCAACTTGTAACGTATCGTATGATACATAATTTCGAGTTTCTGACCTAACAAAGGTAACCACGGATGCACCCAGACGTGGATTGGAATAGTCTCCCGCCGTGGATCCCAATATTCTACAGCACTTCTCAATTTAGGCATAACTATGCTATCCAATATGGTCTGAAGGACAGAAGCTGGCAGCAACTTTTCCCACAAATCTAAAAATTTAAGCATTGGTTCAGGGTCCCTTGGCTCCCAGGTATTAATGGCTGATATCCTCACAGCGGGTAACACAACTTCTGAAACTAATTCAGTATAAGGCAATGACATGTCCCAGATGTCAAAGTAATCTTCTCCTTGCAACAAATTCTTCCATGAAGACAGAAGTTCCAACCCATGGGATGGGTTCCGAAGTGGATCCCATCCCTGAAATACTCTGATAAACAAAGGCAAAGCAAATGAGCAGGCAATGCATGATAAGTTGCATAACTTATAATCATCAGAATACCTCCTCTGCAAGTCATTGAACCTCATAGCAAGTGAATCTAAGGTCAATTTACCCTCAATTTTGTCTTGCCCTATGCCATCTAGTTCCCTAACTATCTCATCCATATTATTCAACTGCTTTTGTTGTCTTGCAGCTTCACTTTCTAATTTCTCCTTCTCTTTCTGCAAGCTCAAAGCTGTCTCCCTTTCATTTCTCAAATCCCTATCAATTTTCTGAATATCTAACTCTGCCAAGTCCACAATTAACTTCAAATTATGCTGAAGTTCTGGCATAGGAACATCATTTTCCCTCGCTTTCTCCTCCGCGTTCAAATCATCCAAACTTGTTAAAACCCGAACCTGTGGGCCCCGCATATCAAACACCTTCTGAAACCCCTCAAAGCCCTGTTCTTGCTTTTTTGCTAATAGTTCTTCAGCTGTCAAATACTCATCCTTCTTCTTCTTCATTGCGTGCTTCGTCCAAAGTTTCTCTTTTGCCCTCCCTGCAACCGGCTTACTCGCCAGTGGCAAACTCTTGTTCTCCTCCAGCTCTGGAACCTTTGGAGTCTCTTTATAGTCATTAAACCCCATCCCCATATTCTTTGGGCGCAACTTCGCTTCGATGGGAACCACAATTCCCTGCTCATTCTTTCCCAGCCCACCTCCCTTATATCCCATCTTCTCTAGCAACCTCAGCCCAATTCCCTTGGTATGCTTCTCAAAGGTCCCAACATTCCCAACTTCTGTATCGTTCCTCCCACCTAGAACTTTCTTCTCCAATTTCGACTTTTCCCTCTCCTTCTCCCTTTTCTGTGCCCCCTCCTTTATCTTCCTTCCAAAAGCTGTTGGTAGAAAGCTGTTGTCTTCATCATCACTGCCATCTTTCCTCCCATTCTCCTCTTTTTTGCTAGAACTAAACCCCAATCCGGTCCCCATCGCAATTCCTAATCCAGGCCTTTCATCAATATCATCCTTATTCTCTTCCAAGATTTGATCTATTTCCTGATTGGGCATCACTGTTCCAGTTGATACAAAGTTAACAGGTTTGGTGAAATCAGCTCTCTTTGTGAGGTCCTTCCGTCGCTTCCTCGAGCCACCACCATCAGAGTCCGAATCAGTATCAGCAAAAACTCCATAGAGGACGTCATCTTTGGTTTGTGTGCGCTTCTCTTTACGCTTGCGGTAGTAGAACTCACCGCCCACCCACTCACCCCCATCATAGTCGTTCTCCATTCCGAATTTCTCCATCTCCTGATCATCATCCATTTTGGTGTTCAGATGCTTGTCCTAAAATAGCCAAATAAAGAAGAGTTAGATAAACAAACTTGAATATTGAGATTTCATTTAAACAAAAATAGGGAAATAGGACAGTCTATCTCAAATATATATGCTCTGTGCAAATTTGTGACCATATGCTGTAAAAAGTAGCAGAAGTGGTAAAAAGGGGTGCTCTTTATTTCATCACACAAACAACCAAATTCAGATATGCCATGATTCAAAAAATGGACATGCAGTAATTATAGATGAAGAAACAATGTCATTTCGAGGATGGCTGCATTTAGCCATTGCCAATATAGTCCAGAACTTTATTCGTTGCCGATATAGTAATTAGGTTGAAGGAAACTTCAAATTCAGGGAGAAATATGCACCAAATTCAATTACACAATTGATCTTTCAAGTACTTCAAACTGTAGATAATAATAGAATTCAGTTAGATTGGATGGACAGTAGAATAGATGGGTGGGTTACAGCAGAAAGACCACATGTCTCTGTTCTTGGACAAGCTCTGGTTAAAGCATCATGAAAGCTTGAAGGAAGCACTGCTGACAATTTGATGTTAATAGATATGGAGGGATACTTGAATTTGACTGAAGTAAGAAAGGTGCTCGAAACAAATGAAAATGAAAACAATAATCATACAGTGTTCGAAAACTCCCAATCACCGAGAATGATGGTAACTTTGTGTTCTCTTACTAATTAACACAACAGTTATCAAGTTAGTTACACTTACTAACACTTGCAATACAAAGTCAATCATGTTAGTTCCAAGAATCCTAACGAGTTAGATTTGTTAGTTCAATAATCCTAAACATAATTCAACAAGAAAATAATTCAATCCCAACTAATAATCAATGATCATATAATCAATAATCAATACAACAATATATACTGTACAAATAAATCAATAATCAATACAAAACGCCTTAATTATTAATACTTATAGAGAGCTTGAAATACAAAACCTCAATAAGCATTCTAATTGTTTAATCAACTGATCAATACAATGGCAGCTAAAAAATCATTAGAACAGACAGGGCCGGCTCAACAACTATTGAGGCCTAAAGCAAAAATTTCTAACGGGGCCTTTATTTTTTATAAAAAGAAGATAGCACTCCGAGATTTTATTAACATGTAAAAAATACATAGGACATAAAGGGCCTTACTCATTTAATCTAAATACATATACACAATACATCGATTAAAATACAACTACCTATAAAATATCAACTAGATGACCAAAATGAAGTATCCATTTCTCAGTCCAATCTTGCTTGTACTCTGTATGCTGAGAATTCCTCTACATCTACATAAAACTAATAGAATTAAAACACAATCCTAGCACAATCAAAAGTAGCTTCTTGTACGTATAATCAAAGCACAAAGAAAAATTCCAAAACTGATCAGAAACTCAATTTAACTTAATGACAAAACATGGAGATTGTGGAGGAGCTGATCAAGTACGATGCTTCTTTGCAAAATGTAGTAGATACCAAAATAAATAATATGGAAAATATGGTTCAAAGAAAAATAAACAAGAGACCATTTTTTGTTAACTCAATACCCACATAACACTTTAATATATAGAACCATGTACAAATTCAAAAACTCAAATAAACATTCGTGAAAAAAAAATTAGAACCAGGGAATAAAGAATCTAGAACCAGTGCATAAAAATTGAACATCAGTGCATAAGTAAAAATTCAAAAACATCAAAATATCAAAAACATCAGTACATATAAACATCAATGCATTAAGAATTAGAACCAGTGCATAAAAAATTAACATCAGTGTTATAACTAATTATTTCATATCATTAAAAATAACATCAGTGTTATAGCTAATTATTCATTTAATCATATAGCATTCAAATAAAAGTATAACAATTGACAATATAACTAATTATGCATAATAAACCAGAATAGCAGAGTGGATAGCAATACACCATAGGCTTGAGCACAATAATAAGCTTGCGCACCATAGCAATACAATAGGCTAATAGAAGAGTGGATAGCAGTAATGAAATTCAGGGAACAAAATAGCAGTAAACAATATTTTACCTTCAACCCGAGATTCAGAGAACAAAATAGCTCAAGCTTGAGCACACCAACGGTCTCCGATACAGATTCGACCACCAAATAGCTCCAAACCAGAACGAGATGAGCGATTTTAATCTAACTGTGCCGAGAAATTACCTTCGATTTATAGATCTAAAAGTAAATTTATTTAATATTTTAGTGAAGAAATCGACGGGAACGATTGAACGTAAAAAAAAAATAAATCTGTAGAAGAGAGGAAGTTGGAAAGAGAAATAAAAGTAGAGAGATGTTGAGTTGAAGCATTCGAGAAGTGGGCGTTAATGTTGATTTGGGTAGGTAGAGTAAAATTAGGTTTATCACTTTGGGCCTTTTTTCAATAAAAATGGGCCTAACATTTTGGATTATTAATATAGAGACAATAGCCAATACATAAATAATATGGATAATTTCAGTTAGCTACACTTAGATTTTGCTGTTTTTTACGTGGGTACACTTAAATTTTTTTCCAGCTGACTACGTCTAGAATATGCAAAATTTTCACTTTGCACTTTCCGTCAAATTATGTTATTTTTTAACATTTTCATGTGAAATGACTAAAATGTCCTTATCTATTTATTTAATTTTCAAACTATGTCACCCTCACCTCTTTCTCTCTCACCCATGATTGAATAAAAAATTGATTTATTTAAATATCAAAACCATCTTCATTTCTGCAAATTTCACTCATCACCTTCGCTTCCATGGGTGCGTGAGAAGAGCTTCGTCGGTGGGCCGGAATCCACGATGGAGTTGGAGCGATTTCAACCTCCGCCGAGAAGTGCCGAGAGGCCAAGAAGGTTGTCATGTCCGGCGGATAATCCAAGAAAGCGTGGTCGGACGAAGAGTGAAGAAACTCGGTCATAAACGACTCACTTGTTGCCTAGAGGTGCTGGATGGAGCCGGACCAGGGCTCTGCGGCGATGGATTTGGAAAAAATCGACGAAGGTGGGCGCGTGAGGCAACGCGTGGAGGAATGCGGCGGAGCGTGGAGGCCACACGCAGAGGAGGAGGATGACCAGATTTATCGGGTCGATCCCGCCGGAGCTCTCGAAGCTCCCGAACCATCTCCAATGGCATGTGCCTCGACCGGAACATGCTCACCGGGCCGATTCCGGAGTCGTTCGGGAGGTCAGGCGCCATAGATCCACCTCTCTGACAACCGCCTCACCGGAAAAATCCCGACCTCGCTCGGGAACAACTTGGACCTTTACTAAGAAGAGAGAGAGAGAGAGAGAGAGAGAGAGAGAGAGAGAGAGAGAGAGAGAGAGGTGGCATATGTTTGAAAATTAAATGAATAGGTGAGGGCATTTTAGTCTTTTCAATCCAATTATAATAACTCTTTAAACCTTAAGGGCATTTTAGTCATTTCACATGAAAAAAACGTTAAAAACTAACAGAATTGGACGGAAAGGACAAAACGAAAATTTTGCACATTCTAGGCATAGTCAGCTGGAAAAAAAAACTCTAGGTGTAGCCACCTGGAATTATCCCTAAATAATATAAACTAAATTTTCTAAATACAAAACTACATGTCAAGCCTTGAACAAAACATATTCAACTTTCATAAGGTCTTCAACAATAGTCGGGGCGGGTCGGGGGAGTATGGCCGGGTCAATAGTTTACTATTATTTTTAGGTAAAAAATTTAAGGGAAAATTGCAAAAGGTCCTAATTAACGAAAGTGTCACTTAAGTGTTGGATGTTTGAGTTAGCACGTTTAAGGGTGGGCATGGATCCAAAACCGGACCGGACTCCCCGATTCTCCATTTCAAGAACTAGAATCGAAACCGTTACCCACAGTTCTCAATTCTCTGGTCCCGGTTCTGTTCAGATTCGGTCTCCGATTCCGTTGCCAAAGTGCCCACCCCTAAGCACGTTTGAGTTAACAATTAATTGAAACTTTAATTAATTTTCATGAATTTGCATAGATGGTACAAAAATGAACATGAGTAGATGAGAAGTTTTGCAAAAATACAAAAAAAAAACATAATTATAAGGAGATATTATACAATTTTCTCAAAATTTAATAGGAAAAAAAACAGAGGCTCTCCTCTACCCTACTGTTAGGGGTGTTCAAGTATCAACCACTAACCAACCCACCCGCATTTGGTCTGCAACCTATTAGTTAGAAACTTGATTAAAAATTGATTAAAAACTAATAAAATACGATAATAATAATAATAATAATAATAATAATAATAATAATAATAATAATAATAATAATAATAATAAATGATTGGACTTTTTAAATTAGTAATGATATAACATTAACATAAGCCACCATGATCAAAAATAACTTTTAAAAAATGATTAAATCATGCGGGTTGTGCGGTACTAAGAGTAACCAACCGCAGAGTCATGCGAATTGCATCTTCCGTAACCCGTACCCTTATGGGTGGTTGGCAGATTTTACTTTCTCAACCCGCACCTTTACGGGCATGTGAGAAGGAAATATATAAAGGTAGTTGACCTGCCCATGAACACCCCTACCTACTACAATTATTGGGTTTCGTCTCCTTTCTGATATGTCTCAGAGAGTCTCACAAATCAGTGAAATCACAACACCGCTCATCTTGCGTTTCGTCCTTTCGAGTTTCGCCGCCGCCCAAACTCTGTCCGGGGTGGAGCTGTCCGACGGGCTGAGAGTTAGAGGTAACTTGAAATCTTTGTGTTTGCTATTCAACCTTAGATTGCTAATTTATGCCATCGGCGAATTCTTTGCACATTGGTTAGTAATATGATGTTTACTTTGTGAAAGCTTCATGGGTTCTCAATTATATCCCTAATCGAGTGAAAGATGTGTCAAATAATTTGATTTTTTGGTGGAACTCCAAAATTTTCTGCGAGTTTATCATCAACGTATTGAATGGTTAATTTCTATGATTGTTATTTGTCGGACATTTCTTTGTTACCTGATTGAAATGCGCATTTGTTGATTTGAATTTCCATTGATTTTGAATTTGAGATGTCTAAAATGGATCAATATTGACCCGGGTGATAATAGCTGAGAAATTATGTTAGTGTGTTAAATGAAGGTTTTACAGTTCAAAAACGAAATTATATAATATATCCTACATTACAATGTCAAACTCTTCTTATTCTTCGTCGTTTGTCATCCAATTGTTTTCTTAATGTCATCTAACTATTTTTTTTATGAAGTTTTCCAGTTGTTTCTAAAACTTTAATCTATCAAAAATTCTCTTATTATATACTTGTATATTTTTGGGTCTTTTTGGTTAGAGGCCTTAAGCGGTGGCTTCACTCGCTTAATGGTAGGGACGCCCCTAAGAACAGAGAGCTGAAAAATCATTAGTCTGGGTTTCTGGTAACAAAGAGAGCCTAACAGAGAGTCAATGAAACTAACAAAGAGCTAGAAAAAAATGAAAAACAGAGAGCTAGAAAAAAACCTTCAGTCGAGGAAGCTGCGACGAACAGAGGCGACGACCGGCAGAGCTATGAAAACAGCAAGGAAGCAACCTTCGACAACGAGATTGGATAAAGATGAGAAAATGAAGAAGACTGAAATGGCATAATAGCCTAAAACCATATCCGTTTTGACTCCGGTTGGCTCGGGTTTCACCCGATTTGATGTGATTGGACCGGATTGGACATAATTGAAATTGATTAGGCCGGGTTTGACCGGCGTTGTTCGATTTTTGGCCAAGTTTGGGGCTTCTCGTCTCAGGAAGGTTCAAAAACCCGAGTTTCGGCGGAGTTTCATAACACCGTTTATGTTTATCGGTTTTTGAACTTTTTCTCATGTTTTTTTTAAAAAGACAATTTTCTTTAACTATTGTTTGAGCTTCATTAAATAGTTTATAACTGGCTTATTTTAGCAAACTATAATTGTTATTTTCATTAACATATGAATTATATAAAAATAATTATTTAATATGAAACGAGTTTTTCTGATTTTTCCCCGATTTGACAAAAGTCCTTAAATTTTGGCTAGTTTTGACCAGTCCCGAGTTTTAGAACTTTTTTTATCGACAAATTGTTATTTTTGTCACCAATGAGAAGATGCTTCAAGTGATCATACTAAGGAAATAATTATCTTGTTCCAAGGAAGATTGAGACAACCCTTGGGACACGAGAAGGCATACCAACAATTAGTGAAGAAGGGATGAGTTAGCAGTGGTGGGAAGAAGGGTTTGCACTGGTGTTTTTTTGGCCTAGTGAAGAAGATGGCTCCAACTCCAACCTTGTGAAGGAGAGAGATTCATCTCCTCATTTTCATTTCAATTTCTTCAATATATCAGTATTTTTATTTCAAATTAGTTGTCAAATCAATTGATAGAAAGTTATTCATTACAATATCATATCAGAGCCATCACAAATTATGAAGAAGAAAACAAATAGAAAATCGAACTTAAAATTTATGAAAACTAGATTCGACACAAAAACTCCATAACTTTTATTGTAGATTGATGCAGGTTCAAACACAATTCATGTATTGAAATATTATGGAGGTAAGAACACTCGAACCGCAAAGAACACAAACCCTAGGTTAAGAAAGCTATATGGTTGAAGTAAAAAAGAAACGCTCGAACGAACAATAAACCAGGGGCGTGCCTACTGTTACTACGTTTAGTATTGGCATATTCTTTAGTGTAAAGTCAAGATGTCAGACAACATGTTGCAACACAGTTGTTGCGTCATGATACTCGCAAGATTAGACAAGACATCGAATACTTCATGTTTTGAGAACAGAAGCTCCGTGCGCAAAGGACTAAAGACAATGGAAGAGTTAGGCAAGGTCCAGCTGGAAGAAAGACACGCAAGTAAGATTTAATAAAGGCGGCAACGCCAACTTGTCACTTTCCAGAAACGCAAGGCGGCAAGAGAGTTCTTAATCGGAATAAGAATCCGATAAGGCAATAGGAGTTGCTATAAAAGCAGGCGCTGCCCCCTTAGCAACTCAGTCCTTTCTCTGTGGTAAATTCTCAGAGCTCTTAAACGTGTACGACTAGCGGATTAGTGTCTGTAAGTCGATGAGATTTGAGTGTCTGTAATCTATTGGGTTTTTTTCGTGATTGAAGAACTCACGAAGAAGATTGTCGAAGACAACACAACCGAGTATATGCTTGCTCGAAGGATTGAATTGAGAGGATCTCAAAGACAGGGGGAGTCCTTGTTCAAGGTTGTTCACGGTGAGATCTCTAGTAGCTTAGGATAATAGCTTGTGTAATAGCTAGTTGATGCTTGAAGTTGTACCATTGACAACCGAATAGTGAAAACCTTTCTACTGGCAGAGTGCTCCCAGACGTAGGTGCGGAATCACCGAACTGGGTAAACATATTGTATGTCTTATGTTAACTGATTTATTATTTACAGTCCATAAACTGTGATTAAGCAAGTTGTCGAACCAATCGTTACAACATTGTGTTCGACATTTTGTCCCTGCTACTTAACATAATTTCAATTGTTATCAGAGAAGCCATATTAAACTGTTAGGTGATTTCGTGCAAAGATTTCGTATAGCAAATATGGACTCAAAAGAAGGAGGATTGATCAATCGACCACTAGTGCTCGATGGAACCAACTATGGTTATTGGAAAGCACGAATGTCTGCCTTCATGAAATCTCTCGATAGCAAAAGTTGGAAGGTCAATGGCTGGGAAGAACCTCACTATGTCGATGCTCAAGGAAATCAAACCGGTCCAAAACCTGAGAAAGACTGGAGCAACTAAGAAGATGAAGCATCCCTAGGTAACTCTCAAGCCCTCAACGCTATATTTAATGGAGTTGACAAGAATGTATTTAGGCTCATCAACACCTGTATTAGTGCAAAGGTTTCCTGGGATGATCTTGCCACTGCCTATGAGGGAACCTCCAAGGTCCGAGAGCGGAAACTACAATATCTTACAACCAATTTTGAAGCCCTTTCTATGAATGAAGACAAGACCATGGTTGAGTTCAATGTACGGATCAGAGATCTAGCCAACGAATCCTACTCATTGGGAAAACCAATGACTGATGAAGATCTAGTCAGAAAAACTCTTAGAGCTCTAAGCTCTAGATTCAAGATGAGGATTACTGCCATAGAAAATGTCATGATCTAAAAATCTTGAAATTTGATGAACTTATGGGATCCCTCATGACCTACGAGCTCTCCCTTCCAATCATAGAGAAAAAGCACAAAGGTGTAGCCTACAAAAAATCCACTCATACTCAGAAGGAGCAAGCACTTTCAGACTCTGCTAGCGATATTGATGACACAATTGCTATGCTCTCCAAGAACTATAATCGAGTCATAAAAAGATTAAACCAGATGGCTGGAAAGAATGTCCCACGAGATGTTAGAGACAAACCTCAACAAAAGTTTCAAAAGGCTGAAAACATATAAAGCAGACGAGGTTAAAGAGCAGAAAAGGAAAGAGGGGTTCAATGCTTCGAATGCGAAGGCTATGGGCATGTCCAGAGAGAATGTCCAAACTTCTTTCTTTTCGGAAAAAGGAATACATCGCTTTCTTTTCGGATAAAGAAGAAGGAGACAGTGACGCAGAACTAACAAGTAACTATGTAGCCTTTACTGCCTCTACATCCACTGAACATTTGAAGAAACTAGCCTCAGATGATGAGTTATCATATGAAACACTCAACAACGCATACAACAGGTGGTATGTCAAGTGGCTTGAAGATTCTCAAGTTATTGAGAAAAAAAACTCACTTATTCTTTCGCTCAATGAAGACAAAACAAGACTTCTTGAAACCATCATTGATCTAAAGAAGGACATCGCTCATCTGAAGGGGGAACTAAAGCTCATGACCAAGTCCATCAAAATGATGAACCCAAGCATTGACACTTTGGACCAAACTCTATCTATTGGAAAGTCTGCAAACAGCTTGGAAGGACTAGGTTACTCAAAAGGAGCTTCAACATCACATACCACTTTTGTTCCTAAAAAAACTACCAACAACATGTCTCAACATATGTCATAAACATCCGGTAGTACCCGGCCTCAGAAGAAACACCACCATGACAATTCAAAGAAAAGAATACATGATTGGACATGCAATCACTATGGACAAAAAGGTCACATCCGACCATTCTGCTATCATCTCTATGGGAAGAGCTCCGTTAAACGCATGACTGCCAAACCTCAAAACCAACAAGTATGGAGGGAGAAAAAGGTACATCACCAACCCAAAATACAAAAAGAATGACGGGTGAAGGAAGTACATTATAGGGCTAACATTGCTTAACTTCACTAAAATCCTCAACCAGTAATGATTGGTACTTTTATAGTGGCTCATCTCGGCATATGACTGGTAATAGTACATTTCTTACTACTCTGACACTATGCTCAAACTGTTTTGTTACTTTTAGAGATGGAGTGAAAGCCATGGTATTAAGAAAAGGGAAACTTAACCTACTCAACTCACCTTGCCTAAAGGAAGTCTTACTAGTAGAAGGAATCACTGCCAATTTGATAAGCATCAGTCAACTCTGCGATCTAGACCTCGAAGTTAAATTTACTCGTAACAAGTGTGCAGTGGTGAACACCCAACTAGAGGAACTCATGACTGGAATTATGTCACAAGACAACTGTTATCTATGGTCTTCAACAGCAGCTCCTCTATCTACTAAATGTCTTCTATTCAAAGAACAAGAAACCAAGCTCTGACACCGAAAGCTTGGACACATAAATCTGAGAAGCATGCAGAAAATTCTATCTGAAAAGGTTGTCATCGGAGTTCCAGATCTGAAGATCATCGAAGGAAAAATCTGCGGAGAATATCAGATAGGAAAATAAGTTAAGACGTCACACAAGAAGGTGCAACATCTTACCACCTCTCGGGTCCTAGAACTTCTGCATGTAGATCTCATGGGATCTATGCAAGTTGAAAGACTTGGAGGTAAGAAATATATTTTTGTATGTTTGAACGAATTCTCAAGGTACACTTGGGTTGAGTTTATTCGTGAAAAGTCAGACACATTCTCTGTCTTCGAATCCCTATGTCGAAGAGTTCAAAGAGCGAAAGGAGAAACCATTGGAAAAATAGTGAGACTTAGGAGTGATCATAGACGAGAATTTGAAAACATAAGCTTTGCAAACTTCTGTGATGTTGAAGGAATTGCCCATGAACTCTCTGCTCCCATTACCCCTCAACAGAATGGGATTATTGAAAGGAAGAACCGAACTCTTCAAGAAATGGATAAAGTCACGATGTTAGCCAAAGGCATCCCTACACGCTTTTGGGCAGAGGTACTCAACACGGCTTGCCATATTCACAATCGTGTCCCTCTTCGTGTAGGTACCTCGGTAACACTTTATGAAATATGGAGGGGAGAAAGCCTAATGTCAAGTATTTCCATATCTTTGAGTCAGTATGCTATATTCTAGCTGATAGGGAACCCCGACAAAAACTTGATCCTAAAAGAGATGAAGGAATATTTCTTGGATACTCTAGAAACAGTCGTGCTTATCGGGTCTACAACAAACGAAGTAGAATTATGATGGAGTCTATAAATATGGTTGTTAATGATGATAGCTCTGAACAACCTAACAATGACGAAGAAGAAAATCCAGACACTCCAGATGTTAGACCACATGTCAGTGACGAAACTCATGACCTAGAGCCTGAGGAAGAAAGTAATATCTGCCCTGAGCAAGAAGAGCCATCCACGACATACCAGAGAATTCCATCCAGAAAATTCCATAAGAATCACCCAGTTCAGGACATAATCAGAGATATCAATGAACGAGTACGTACTCGACAAAAGGTTCCGGTGAACTACAGAGAGATGATAGGTAACCTCTGTTTTATTACAAAGATTGAACCTAAGAATGTGCAAGAAGCCATCAATGATGAATACTGGGTATGTGCCATGCAAGAAGAACTAGTTCAATTTGAAAGAAACGTTGTTTGGGAGTTAGTACCCAAGCCTGACAATGTTAATGTCATCGGGACAAAGTGGATCTTCAAGAATAAGTCTGATGAACAGGGAAATATCACCTGAAATAAAGCTAGACTTGTAGCACAAGGATACACACAATTAGAAGGAGTAGATTTCAACGAGACGTTTATGCTTGTAGCCAGACTTGAGGCTATCATACTTCTTCTCGACATTGTTTGTCATCTACAAATCAAACTTTATCATATTGACGTGAACAATGCTTTCCTGAACGGATATCTAAACGAAGAAGTCTATGTTGCTCAACCAAAGAGGTTTAAAGACCACAACTCACCACATAATGTCTACAAGCTTAAGAAAGTCATGTACGGTCTCAAACAAGCACATCGAGCATGGTATGAATGTTTAACTCAGTTCCTAATACAGAATTGTTATACTCGATGGTGAGTTGACATGACTCTATTTGTAAAGAAGGAAGGAAGCAACATAATGATTGCTTAAATTTACGTGGACGACATTGTCTTTAGAGGAATGTCAAACAAGATGGTGGAACGTTTTGTCCAACATATACAGTCTGAGTTCGAAATGAGTATAGTTCGTGAGCTAGCCTACTTTTTATGTTTTCAGATCAAACAGATGAATAATGACATCTTTATTTCCCAAAGCAAGTATGCTAAGAATATCATAAAGAAGTTTGGTGTAGAAAAGGCTTCAAACAAGAGAACTCCAATTGCTACTCATGTAAAGCTTACTAAGGATGATCAAGGCGAACCTGTAGATCAAAGTCTATATCGAAGCATCATTTGAAGCCTATTATACCTCACAGCAAGCCGACCAGACATTGTTTTTTCAGTGGGAATCTGTGCTCGCTACCAAGCAAATCGAAAGATAAGTCATCTAGCTCAAGCCAAAAGAATTATCTGATATATATCATGTACGAAAGAGCTAGGTTTATTATACTCATTCGAAAAATCCTCTACTCTAGTAGGATATTGTGTGCAGATAGGGCAGGAAGTACTCCTGATCGAAAAAGCACCTCAGGAGGATGCTTTTATCTCGGGAATAATCTCGTCTCCTGGTTCAGCAAAAAGCAAAATTGTATAGCTCTATCTACAGCTGAATTCGAGTACATTGTTGTTGGAAGTAGTTACACTCAACTTTTGTGGATGAAGCAGATGCTGGCGGAGTATGATGTCAAGCAAGATGTCATGACGTTGTTCTGTGACAACATCAATGCCATCAATATCTCAAAGAATCCGGTGCAACATAGCAAAACTAAGCACATTGACACCAGGCATCACTTCATTCGAGAGTTTTTGGAAGACAAGAAGATCAAGTTAGAGTATATTCCAACAGAAAAACAGCTTGCAGATATCTTCACCAAGGCATTGGATACAAATCGGTTTGAAATTCTGAGGTCCTCCCTTGGACTTTGTTACCTTGAATAAAGCTCTTCAAGGAAAATGAGAGAGAGAGTTTTTACTGATTTGTTTTTTTCTCTCTCTCTCTCTCTAGAAAGACTCCAAGGGTCCACAAAATCAAATCTGGGCCCATTTATCCAAAACTCGTTTCAGGTTTTCAACTTTAAAGAATATACAAAAAGGAAACACAAATATTTTGTCATCTACTGACAAGACGTGTAGCCTATCCCCTCCTGACTCTTCGGCTACACAGTAGGAGACGATGCCTCTTTCCCTTGGTTCTCGGCCTCTCTCACGACTCTCCAAAAGGTTAGGGTTTTACAGCTCACAAGTTTCTCTTTTCTGCATCTGAAATAAACAAACCAATCAAGTATCTCTCACCCAAACTCTCTAATCCTTCCACCAAGAACAAAATCTTACAATGGTGGGAATCAAGCACGTCGCGAGGAAGAAGGTCACCCCAAGGACAACTCAAAACAGACATGAAGTAAAAGTGCAAGGATTAACACCCAATGAAGAAAAATCCGAACCACATCAAGGCAAACCATTCTCTGCTCCATTCTATATCTCTAAGGAAGAGAGTGATGAAAATATTCCTCCCCTCAAAAGAAGATAAGGTAAACCCAAAACACCTGATTCATCTAGGCATAGTGAACAAACCCCACTTTCTGAAGAGCCATTACCAGATACGGAAGAAGGAGAAGAACATACTAAAGAATAGAGTCCTCCAACAACTCTAATCTCTCCCAATAAAACAAGAGAGCTCATCGATGAGAAGACACCTGAAGAAACAGAGCCCCAGAGTGAGGATGATATCACTCTGGGAAATTTGATGGGTAAACGGAAAGGGGAAAATAAGATGGAGGAGACATGGATCAAAAGAAAAGTCCCAGAAAAAAGAGAGGCTTCTGTCCCAACATCCAAGCAGAAAAAGAAAAAGAATACCACAATACCCATTGTGGATACTTCAGAAGAAGAGGACCCAGCAGATTGCCCTAACCACAGCCCTAGGAAGAAAGTAGAAGGTCATAAACTCCCTCAAAATGTTCCAGAAGCACCCCTGGACAATGTGTCATTCCACTTAGTTAAGAGTGCCACAAAGTGGAAATTTGTGTACCACCGGACCATTCATCCTGAGAGAGAACTCTCTACTCAGACCCAGAAAATGAAGGTGATCAAGGAACTTCTACAAAGCTCTGATCTTCTACATACAGTCACAAACATCGGTATCTACTATCCCTCCATAGTAAAGGAGTTTTATGTGAACCTAACCACAAAGTTTGATAATCCACTACACTTATAGTATATAAGGGTGTATGTTAGAGGTCATTGCTTCGAAACACTTCTAAGGTTATCTATGCATTTCTGGAAAGAAGCATATATGATATCACTCAAAAAGCTCTTTCTATGGATCGAGTTGCCCGAGAGATTACGGGTGGAAGAAAATTGGTCTGACTCTTCAAAGGAAACATGGCTTCATCAGAACTGGTCGCTAGATATTATATCCTCTACCGTATCGGAGTAGCCAATTAGGCACCTTCCTCTTATGGGTCAAGTGTCAAACCATAGCTTGCCAGGATCATTTACCAGATTGGTATGAATTCCACTCTGGATTTTGGTTCTTTTGTTATTGATCATCTGGTAAAACATGCAAGATCATATGCTATCAAACTCCGTATTGGTTTTCCCTTCTTGATCACTGGGTTGATACTACAACAATGTCCCACCATCATGCATGACTTTGAAGTCGCTGGTAAACGGCCGCTTGAGCTCAGTATAAGCCACAAACTATTTGAAGGAAAGCATGCTCATGATATGGCGCCACCCTTTACCAAGCCCTCCGAACCAGGAAGCAGCTCACAACCAAAGTGATCATTCAACGACAGGATGGTGCATGAACTCATGAAGGAAATAACATATCTGGAAACAACCATTACAACTCTGACCAGTAGAAAGGCTACCTGCGAAAGCCTTCTCCACGATCTACTAGCTGCTCCGGAACATGATCTCGTTGCTGAAGAAAACGTTGCAAATTCCACCTCTTCATAAAGAAACATCTTAGTACTCTCGTATATCTAAAAACTTATCATAATTGTATTTGAATATTTGAATCCCCAGGGACTGTCCAGGTTAATTTCTTGAAAACTTTTTGCTCCTTGGTGAAGCTTGGATTTTGCCCCGCAGTTAGGGGTTAGTTTGCTCGTGTTTAGAGCTGGTTTTTATTTGTGGTTTGTCAAATCCTTCTTTGGTTTTGCCCTTTTGCCATTTTTGAGGCAATCAGGGGGAGATATTAGGTAAGACAGTTTCAAGTCATCCAAAACTTTTGGTGTCTTGTTTCTCAAAACATTATGGAACATGTGTCACGACATGTTACCACGTGTTATGTGCCTTGCTACAGAAGACATCATGAAGATGAAGAACATGATGGAACATGTGTCACAACATGTTACCACATGTTATATGACGGACTGCAGAACATGTGTCACAACATATTGCAACCTTGCTACGGAAGACGACGCTTTACTAAAGAACGGCTGAAACGGCCATCCGGAAACGGTGCTCACCCGAAGATGCTAAAAACGCTGCTAGCCAGAAGCGGTGCTCGCCCGAAGCTCACCGTCAAAATGTGCTTGCCTAAAAAATTGCCAAAGGGGGAGATTGTTACTACGTTTAGTATTGGCATATTTTTGAGTGTTAAGTCAAGATGTCAGACAACATGTTGCAACACGGTTGGTGCGACATGATACTCACAAGATTAGGCAAGACATCGAAGACTTCATGTTTTAAGCACAGAAGCTCCGCGCGCAAAGGAATAAAGATATTTGATGAGTTAGGCAAGGTCCAGCTAGAAGAAAGACACATAAGCAAGATTTAATGAAGCAGGCAACGCCAACTTGTCACTTGCCAGAAACGCAAGGCGGCAAGAGACTTCCTAATCAGAATAGGAATCTGATTAGGCAATAGAAGTTGCTATAAAAGCAGATGCTACCCCCTTAGCTACTCAGTCCTTTCTCCGTGCTAAATTCTCAGAACTTTTAACCGTGTACGACTAGCAGATTGAGAGGTTGATTTATTTAGAGAGGACGTTGTAGATTGCAAACATCAAGTCGAGGAGATTCGAGTGTCTGTAATATATTGGATTTTGTTCGTGATTGAAGAACTCGCGAAGAAGATTGTCGAAGACAACACAACCGAGCATATGCTTGCTCGAAGGGTGGAATTGAAAGGATCTCAAAGACAGGGGGAGTCCCTGGTCGAGGTTTTTCACGGTGAGATCTCTAGTAGCTTAGGATAATAGCTTGTGTGATAGCTAGTTGATGCTTGAAGTTGTACTATTGACTACCGTATAGTGAAAAATTTTCCACTGACAGAGTGCCCCCAGACGCAGATGCGGAGTCACCGAACTTTGTAAACATATTGTGTGCTTATGTTTACTGCTTTATTATTTATTGTCCATAAATTGTGATGAAGCAAGTTGTCAAACCAATAGTTACAACATTGTGTTCGACATCTTGTCTCTACTACTTAACAGAATTTCACCTACCATTAAGCGAGTGAAGCCACCGCTTAAGACTCCTAACCAAAAAAGGCCCCAAAAGTATACAAGTATGTAATAAGAGGATTTTTTGTATATTAAAGTTTTAGAAACAACTGAATGATTTCATAAAAAAATAATTAGATGACGTCAGGAAAACAATTGGATGACGACGACGAATAAGAATAATTTGACATTGTAATATATGATAGATTATATATAGTTTATTATTATAATTTTATTTATTTTCGCTTAATGCCCCGAAAATACTAGGACCGCCACTGCAAGAAACAATACATAAAATGAAGAGGAAGAGAGCGGAAATCGAAGCACCTACTTGAAGTAATATCACAGAGAGAGGATGTGGTAGATGGTGGCTCACTACTGCAATGCAATTAGATTTTTCCGGCAGCAAATATAGTATTAGCTCTAGTTCACGAACGAGGGTTTGAAGAGCTTTTACTTACTCTAATTGTTTTAGGAAATATTTCATCTTAATATTTTATATGAAATGACGACTTTACCCCTATTTGAATTACTTATTTATATTAAAGGTCAAGAGCATATTTTTCTTTTTGTATAATTAGAGAGAACCATTTTTATATTAGGCATATTCAAATCAAATCTCTTAATCTAATCTGGTAGGATTTCTTTGAATTAAAAAAAAAAAAAATTTAATTTTTTATCATAAATAAATATCATAATCATTAAAAAATTAAAAAATATAATTTTATAAATACTCATTACAAAATGTCGAATCTATAATTATAGATGCATGTTGGTCATATATTTCATGACATGGGTGAGAGATATTTAGAGGTGTCTATAGATGATTTCTCTGTATTTGGGTCTTCTTTTGATTCATACATTTGAGTTTACAAAGATGCGAGGATACCAATTTGGTTTTAAATTGAAAAAAATTGTCATTTTATGATACAATAGGGTATTGTTTAGGTCATGAGATCTCCTCTAAAGGTATAGAGGTGAAAGAATTGTTTGAGGATTCCAATCAATTAATTTCATGTCCATACAAGAAATTAACCTCAAATATCCAAATTAATAAGGATCTTGCATGATCATGAATTGATCACGAGATCTAGGCTAGAATCAAAATTGAATATTACCTTTGATTAAAATCTCTTTGTTACTAAATATTATTTAGTAACCTCTACAGAACGTCCAAACAGAAAGAGCTATACGGGGATACTCACAACGATCCTTACTAGAAGATCGAAGCAAGCAAAACGGACGAAGAGAGGAGGAGGGGGTGGCCGGTCGGCTTAGAGAGAGAGAGAGGAGAGCGGCTAGGGTTTTGGAAAATAATTCCCTTAATTTTCAGATCTGAAAATTTCCCTTTTATAACCCTTTTTAGGCAATAATTAATTAAAGGCCTTAATGAGCTTAAAGCCCAAAGCTTTTAATTAATTATGTAGAGAAGCTCATTCTGGCTTAACCCATTCTGGCTAGGCCCAGTTTAGCTAAATTAATTAAATCTATTTAATTAGATTATAATTAATTGGTCCAACTAAATCGTTTTTTATTTCCAGTTTAGTCCTAACCTGAAATCGGTCTAATCCGGTTTAATCCAAAACCGGATTTTGTCTCTCTCATGATTCCTCCATATGATTTCATGCGTTTTACTCAACATTTAGTGTGTGACCCTCTAGGCTCACGACACGTCGGCGGACTGGTAAAATTACCATTTTACCCTTTCCATCATGAGTGGCCTCTAGCAAGACATCATGATTACCCAACACTTGTGATTATCGAGATTTCGATTTAACCTTGTCGTACATGAATCTATCCTTTTATCCTCTTGATATCTTTGACAACCACGAGGCATAGACAAGTCATCCTCGTCCCATTGTCGTGTTTCTTGATTTTGAGTTAACTGAATTATAACTAATACTACATATTGACTACATGGCCATGCTATTGTATTTCAGTTGTACTCATCAAGTGGCCTAAACTGATATCTGCTCACACGTCCGTATGAGGGATAAATCCTTCAGCGATCTATTGAGTCAACTCATGTAACTCGTGATCGAGCCAATCACAATCATTATTGTAACCCTTTTACAGGAGACGTTAGACTGAGTCAAACTCGTCACTCATTACATAGTGACCTCCATGGTCCTTCTGTCTGAGGATGTGATTTCATGTGCCGACATATGAGTATGTTCATGACTGTGTCTATGTAACATACTCATGATCGGGTCGTCCTATATCACCCCTGTCTGGTGATACTATGACCTAACTCTGGCCCCCTTCTGGCCATGATCAGTAGAGCGTGATCATTTAGAGTTAGCCTCATACCGATCGCTTCTTATGAAGCTATTCTGATCGGGGACTGCTCAAGTAAGATTTTATCTGATCTGTAGATCTACTTTTATGTGTTGACACATCAATGATACAAATCAAATCATATTTAAGATATTACTACAACACTTAGTAAAATGAACGCCGATTTTATTTCAACTAATAATCTTTATTACATTATTAGATTGAAAATACATTGTGTTAGGGCACAAAAACCCAACAGTCTCCCACTTGCCCTAGACCAAATTGGTATTCCAATCTAAACCCATTCCCATGACATGTTCCTCATGCTTAGGCTGCGATAGTGCCTTGGTTAAGGGGTCAGCTAGATTATCTTGCGTTGAAACGTAGCTTATCTCTACTTCGCCTTTATCAACCATCTCTCTGATGATGTGATACTTTCTCTCGACGTGCTTGGTCCTGTTGTGAAATATGGGCTCTCTAGCGAGTGCTACGGTCCCCGTGTTGTCACACCTTAAGCTCACGGGATCAGACGTTCGTGGCCGTACATCTAATCCACTCAAGCTGCTTCTGACACAGCTATGTATTCCGCCTCCGTGGTGGAGTCGGCTATTGTCGCTTCCTTAAAGCTTTTCCAACTGAAAGCTCCCCCGTTCAACATGAACACATACCCACCTTGAGATTTAAAGTCATCTGGGTTTGTCTGAAAACTAGCATCAACATATCCAGTGACGCTTAGTTCTCCTTCTATCCCGCCATACACTAAGAATGCGTCTTTTGTTCTCCTCAGATATTTGAGGATACACTTGACGGCAGTCCAGTAATCTTGGTATGGGTTAGACTGAAATCTGTTGGCACAGCTGAGGGCAAACAATACGTCAGGCCTCGTACAGATCATGGCATACATGATGGATCCCACTGCCGAAGCATACGGGATTCCATTCATTTTCTTAAGCTCATCGGGTGTTTTAGGACACTGTTTCTTGCTGAGCTTGATACCATGTCTTACCGGGAGGTTCCCTTTCTTAGAGTCAAGCATTGAGAACCTTCTCAACACTTTATCGATGTAGGTGCTCTGACTTAGGCCTAAAATTCTCTTGGATCGATCTCTATAGATCCTGATCCCTAGAATGTAAGCGACATCTCCTAAGTCCTTCATGGAGAAACACTTCCCTAACCAAGCTTTGGTCTCTAGCAAGGTTGGGACGTTGTTTCCCATGATCAGTATATCGTCGACATACAGCACCAGGAACACTATGTTACTCCCACTGCTCTTCTTGTAGATACAGGGTTCATCTGGATTTCTGATGAACCCGAACTCTTTTACGGCATCATCGAACCATAAGTTCCAATTCCTGGAAGCTTGCTTCAACCCATAAATGGATCGTTGTAGCTTACACACCTTTTTCGTGATGTACTGGATCGACAAAACCTTCTGACTGGGTCATATAAACATCCTCCTGCAAATTCCTGTTAAGGAATGCGGTTTTGACGTCCATTTGCCAAATCTCGTAATCGAAATATGTTGCAATGGCTAACATAATCCGAATTGACTTAATCATCGCTACTGGCGAAAAAGTCTCATCATAGTCCATGCCTTGGACTTGACGATAACCTTTTGCAACCAGTCTTGCTTTGTAAGTCTGAGGCTTTCCGTCCATATCTGTCTTTAACTTAAATATCCGCTTGCAACCTATGGGTTTTATCCCAGGTGTGCTGTCTACTAAGTTCCAGACCTGATTGTCTTTCTTGGACTTCATTTCCTCATCCATGGCATTCTGCCATTATTTTGAGTTGGGACTGGCCAAGGCTTGCTGAACTGTTGCGGGATCATCCTGATCTACAACTATCAAGTCAGTACCCTCTGTGGCTAAGAAGCCATATCTGACTGGGTTTTGACGAGATCTTTCAGACCTTCTTGGTCCTACAGGAGTTTCTGTTGGAATAGGACTTGGATCATTTACTTCATCAGGTACCTCTATATCCTCTATAGGATGTTCCATGTCTTCTCGAATTTCTTCAAGAAGCACAGGACTCCCACTAGGATTCTTGGATAAGAATTCTCTTTCCAAGAAAACCCCATCTCGAGCAACAAAGACTTTGTTCTCTTCGGGTTTGTAGAAGTAGTACCCCATGATTCCTTTGGGGTACCCTACAAAGACACACCTATCTGCCTTGGGTTCGAGTTTATCACCAAGCAACTGCTTGACGTAAACATCGCACCCCTAGATCTTGAGAAAAGACAGCTTTGGAGCTTTCCCTTGCCAAACCTCAAATGGAGTGGTCTCCACTGCCTTTGTAGGTGCCCGATTCAAGATTAATGCGGCCGTTTCTAGGGCATGGCCCTAGAAAGATACTGCAAGGTCGGCGTGACTCATCATGGAACGAACAATGTCAAGCAGGGTTATGTTCCTCCGTTCGGAAACACCATTCAGCTGAGGGGTTCCTGGCGGAGTTAATTCTAAGAGTATACCGTTATCCCTAAGGTGACTGAGAAATTCCTGATCCAAGTACTCGCCACCTCGATCGGAACGAAGCGCCTTTATACTTTTACCAAGCTAGTTTTGTACTTCATTATGGAATTCCTTGAATTTATCAAAGGATTCCGACTTATGTCTCATTAAATAGACATACACATACCTACTGAAATCGTCGGTAAAGGTTATGAAGTATCTAAAACCTCTCCTGGCTTGTGTACTCATGGGCCCACATACGTCTGAATGTATTAGGCCCAGGAGATCACTTGCCCTTTCACCTAAGCCGCCAAAAGGCGCTTTTGTCATCGTTCCCATAATGCAAGATTCACATCTCTCAATTGGTGTGAATTCAAACGGGCTTAATAGCCCACACTTATGAAGTGTCGAGACGCGTTTCTCGCCTATGTGGCCTAGACGATAGTGCTACATCACTGTCTGGTTTAAGTCATCCGACTTCAACCTCTTATTTACGTTATAGTTTGAACTGTAATTAGTGTTAGCAATATTTAAAATATATAATCCACCAACCATAGATGCAATGCCATAAACGATATTATTTTTTGATAAAGTAAATAAGCCATTGTCTATGGCAAATACAAAACCAAGTTTGCCAAACTGAACACTGAAATAATATTCCTACTAAATGTAGGTACACATAATACATTGTCCAAAACTAAAATAAGCCCTGTGGGCATCCTAAGACTAACATAACCGACAGCCGTCGTTGACACCGAACTGTTGTCTCCGACTCTCAGATCCCGCTCGCCTTTCCCAAGGAGCTTCTTACTTTCCAGATCCCGCAGATTAACAAAAATATGAGTTTCTGCTCCGGTATCAACTACCCATGTATATGAGAAAGTAACGTTGAGATTATACTCAACAACGTAAATACCTGATCCAGGTCCTGAAGGGTGTCCTCCCTTCTGCAATCTCTTCACATATTACTTGTGATGCCTGCAATCCTTCTTCCAATGACCTGGCTGCTGGCAGTAGTAACAGACTACCTCTGAGGTCGAAGTGCTCCCTTCGGTTCTAGGAACCGCTTGGATCCTTGGACCTCTAGGTGCCCTTATCTGCCCAGCTAGGTGTATTGGTGCCTTACCCTTACCTGACACTGCTGGTGTCTTGCCATTGTTGGAATGTCCTGGTGACTTGCCAGTAGGTTTGCCAGCTATTTTGAGGCTGACACCTTATTGACCATCAGAACCTCAAGGGTCTTGCCCTTGAGATTTTTCTCTGCTGTCACCAACATCCCATGTAGTTCCTTCATAGTCTTTTCCATATTATGGAGATTGTAATTTGTGATCACATCTCCATAAACCTTTGGAAGCGACATCAGGACTATGTCTGATTTCAGCTGCTCTGTGAATTTGTGACCTAGACTGGCCAAGCGATCAAAGAGCCGCTTCATCTTGAGGACATGTGGGCTCACTGCCTTACCAGCATTCAGCCTGTTGTAAAATAACTCCCTAAGAGTGTCGTATCTTTTCACACGAGCATTCTTCTGGTAGTATATTTTTATTTCTTCCATCATCTCTTGGGGATCGCCCATGAGATGCATGAACTGGTCCTGGGTGTCATTTTCCATGGACCCGACCATAAGGATGCCAACATCTTGTCGATCGCTTATGTACTTGTCATAAGCGTTCTTATCGGCCTCGTTGGCATCATCTGCAGGCTCTTTTAAAGGCTTATCTGTAAGGATATACTCATGTCTGTCATACTGAAGGGAAAGCTTCAGGTTCCTCTCCCAAACCAGGAAGTTGGTTCCCGTCAGCCTGTCACTCGACAAAAGAGACTTTAAGGCTTCACTGCCAAAACGTGTTGATTTGGGTTGCGACGGTGCCATTAATCTATACATGAAAATAAATTCGATCAGATTCTTAATTAAGTTGAAGTGAGAGATACTTGATTATGAACATTTCTGATTCTTGTGTTTGAATCTAAACCAAGATCTCCACATACCCAAAACTGAAGTGAGTTAATCTCATCGCCCCAGTTTTGGACATTGGAGTAGGACAGTCCAGTCCTTTTACAATTCCATGTGATTCTTGGCTAGGGCTTATACATTGTATGTATACGGCATTGCCCTATATCTGATACCCTGGCTCAGATCATCTGAGAATCACAACCAAGTCAACCAATTTTCAACGCATGGTCCAATATTCATGGTTACTACGCTAATGTGCACGTACCCATGGAGAATAGTCCATCTTCTATTAGAACCCATTCTCATGGATCCACGTTAATCGTATCCACCCATGAGTCTGAGGACTAATCGAAGTGATGAAAAGTGGGCGGTATCTAGCTTGACTTGAAATTACTTGCCTTTTTAAATGTCCATTATCACTGATCATTATTTGATCTTAATTTGAAATTATCATCTACAAATCCATGTCGAGATACTTTCAATTCTGGTTTACATGTGCGTGATTAACTTATTATTATTAATCTTTACACATGTGGGTGATGATCTAATTAACATGAACTTATGAAAATTAAAGCATACATTCATTCATACATTCATAAACATAAATGTAAATTTGCTTTAGCTAGCCCGCTAACCCTGCTGGAATAAACTAAAACCTATACTAGGTTTTGTCTTTCCTCATTCTCCTGGACTCCCACTGGCTCCACGCCTCCTCGGGATTACCGTCCTTCTCTTCGGTTCATATCGTCTTGGGACTTCGTAAGTACATTTAATTTAAATAAAATAAATGCTGTGACACGCAAATCACATTTAAATTACAATCCAAAAGCAACTCGCAGGTTGGAAACCGAAATTAAATTCTAAATTCGGGCTAACTTAGCAATCATGTTGCAAACACCGTGTTATCAAACAATCATGTTTTCAAACAAGCATTTTATCAAACAAGCATATTAATTCCAATTTTATCTTGATTTAAATCATAAAATACGATTTATCGAAACCGTTATCTTGAACCGGTTAATTTCTGAAGTAAATCGGTTCACGCTCTAGTTTATCGAAACCGAACCGGTCTGAAATTTTAATTCATTATTGCCAAAAAATTCTGGATTTTTTTAGGTCGGTTCTGACCCGAATCCAATCTTATTTGACCGAACCAAAATTGACCCGAGGGCCAATTTTGGGTTCGGCCAAACCCTAGCCGCCAGGGCTGGCCACGCTGTGACCGACAAGCCCGTGAGGGCTGGCCAAGGCGGGCCGCCTGGCCGTGCAGGCCATGGTCGTCCCCTGGCCGAAGCCGAGGAGCTCGGCCCGATCTGCCACGGGCAGATCTGGTCGGCTTCCTCGTTCCGGCCGATCGGCCCGTGCTGCGGCATGGGTTAGCCTCTCGGCTAGCCTTGGCCTCCCACGGGTCTCGATCCTGATCTTACTCGATCAATTTAATTTTTTTTCAGCAACATTAAAAAAATTTCAGCGATTAATTCATTAACCAAAATTATAGAATTTGTAATTTTTCAATTTACAACACCGAAATAAATTGCAAAATAAAATCTAGGCAATCATGCTCGAATACAAAATCATGCGTAACCCTGCCTCTTATACCACTGAAGGAATTATTTGAGGGTTCCAAAATATTATTTAGTAACCTTTAAAGAACGTCCACACAGGAAGAGCAATCCGGGGATACTCACAACGATCCTTACTAGAAGATCGAAGCAAGCAAAACGGACGAAGAGAGGAGGAGGGGGTGGCCGGTCGGCTTAGAGAGAGAGAGAGGAGAGCGGCTAGGGTTTTGGAAAATAATTCCCTTAATTTTCAGATCTGAAAATTTCCCTTTTATAACCCTTTTTAGGCAATAATTAATTAAAGACCTTAATGAGCTTAAAACCCAAAACTTTTAATTAATTATGTAGAGAAGTTCATTCTGGCTTAACCCATTCTGGCTAGACCCAGTTTAGCTAAATTAATTAAATCTATTTAATTAGATTATAATTAATTGGTCCAACTAAACCGTTTTTTATTTCCGGTTTAGTCCTAACCCGAAATCGGTCTAATCCGGTTTAATCCAAAACAGGATTTTGTCTCTCTCATGATTCCTCCGTATGATTCCATCTGTTTTACTCAACCTTTAGTGTGTGACCCTCTAAGCTCACGACACGTCGGCGGACTTGTAAAATTACCATTTTTCCCTTTCTATCCTGAGTGGCCTCTAGCAAGACATCATGATTACCCAACGCTTGTGATTATCGAGATTTCGATTTAACCTTGTCGTACATGAATCTATCCTTTTATCCTCTAGATATTTTTGACAACCACGAGGCATAGACAAGTCATCTTCGTCCCATTGTCCTGTTTCTTGATTTTGAGTTAACTGAATTATAACTGATACTATTTAGAGGTGTCTATAGATGATTTCTCTATATTTGGGTCTTCTTTTGATTCATATATTTGAGTTTACAAAGATGCGAGGATACCAATTTGGTTTTAAATTGAAAAAAATTGTCATTTTATGATACAATAGGGTATTGTTTAGGTCATGAGATCTCCTCTAAAGGTATAGAGGTGAAAGAATTGTTTGAGGATTCCAATCAATTAATTTCATGTCCATACAAGAAATTAACCTCAAATATCCAAATTAATAAGGATCTTGCATGATCATGAATTGATCACGAGATCTAGGCTAGAATAAAAATTGAATATTACATTTGATTAAAATCTCTTTGTTACTAAATAGTATTTAGTAACCTCTAAAGAACGTCCAAACAGGAAGAGCTATACGGGGATACTCACAACGATCCTTACTAGAAGATCGAAGCAAGCAAAACGGACGGAGAGAGGAGGAGGGGGGTGACCGGTCGGCTTAAAGAGAGGGAGGAGAGCGGCTAGGGTTTTGGAAAATAATTCCCTTAATTTTCAGATCTGAAAATTTTCCTTTTATAACCCTTTTTAGACAATAATTAATTAAAAGCCATAATGAGCTTAAAGCCCAAAGCTTTTAATTAATTATGTAGAGAAGCCCATTCTAGCTTAGCTCATTCTGGCTAGGCCCAGTTTAGCTAAATTAATTAAATCTATTTAAATAGATTATAACTAATTGGTCCAGCTAAACCGTTCTTGATTTCCGGTTTAGTCCTAAACCGAAATTGGTCTAATCCGGTTTAATCCAAAACCGGATTTTGTCTCTCTCATGATTTCTCCATATGATTCCATCCGTTTTACTCAACATTTAGTGTGTGACCCTCTAGGCTCACGACACGTCGGCGGACTTGTAAAATTACCATTTTTCCCTTTCTATCATTAGTGGCCTCTAGCAAGACATCATGATTACCCAACACTTGTGATTATCGAGATTTCGATTTAACCTTATCGTACATGAATCTATCCTTTTATCCTCTAGATATCTTTGACAACCACGAGGCATAGACAAGTCATCTTCGTCCCATTGTCCTGTTTCTTGATTCTGAGTTAACTGAATTATAATTGATACTACGTATCGACTGCATGGCCATGCTATTGTATTTCAGTTGTACTCATCAAGTGGCCTAAACTGATATCTGCTCACACGTCCGTATGAGGGATAAATCCTTCAGCGATCTATTGAGTCAACTCATGTAACTCGTGATCGAGCCAATCACAGTCGTTATTGTAACCCTTTTATATGAGACGTTAGACTGAGTCAAACTCGTCACTCATTACATAGTGACCTCAATGGTCCTTCTGTCTGAGGATGTGATTTCATGTGCCGACATATGAGTATGTTCATGACTGTGTCTATGTAACATACTCATGATCGGGTCGTCCTATATCACCCCTGTCTGGTGATACTATGACCTAACTCTGGCTCCCTTCTGGCCATGATTAGTAGAGCGTGATCATTTAGAGTTAGCCTTATACCGATCGCTTCTTATGAACCTATTATGATCGGGGACTGCTCAAGTAAGATTTTATCTGATATGTAGATCTATTATTATGTGTTGACACATCAATGATACCAATCAAATCATACTTAAGATATTACTACAACACTTAGTAATATGAATGCCGATTTTATTTCAACTAATAATCTTTATTGGATGATTAGATTGAAAATACATTGTGTTAGGGCACAAAAACCCAACAAGAGGTTGATTAGACCCAAGTGAATGTAATTGAAAAAATTATCTTTCTTACCACTATAAAAAGTATCAAAGTTTTTTTTGGACATTACCAACTTACATGCTCCCACTTAATTGGGAGTATCGGTGGATGGCATGAGAACTCAAATTTTATGTTTAATTTCAAGCTTATGATTGATCCTGTAGGAGATCAACCACTTTGATTTATTTCCTCTGATTGAGAATTGTATATGATTCTTGCTCACTTTCCTTTTATTACTCATTCATTCTTCTATCCGATTTCTATTAGTATACATGTTATTCTCCTACAAATTGGTAAACCTAAGTAAGTTCTATTCCAATCAATCTCTATTTTGGTGGAAAATTTTGATTGAATAAGGAAACCTAAACCTAAGTGAAATAGTGAAAAACTCTAATGAAAGACATCAGAAAAGATTTATAGGCAAGGAGAGAGGAACCAAAATTCTCTATATCAAGAACTTCGTCTTGTCCACATGGATCAAGGAAGCCATAAATCGAGGTAATCCTAATACTTACTTATTTTCTATCTTGTGATTAATCATGATGCTCACGATTTTAAATTAATGTCATGCAAATTACGTTTACAAATATAAGAACCCAAGTCATAATGTAATAAAAGTTCTCACTTTTACAAGCAACATATATTATTTTTTAATTATAAATAGTTTGTACGTGAGATAGAGAGTAAATTAAGATAAAGTGGAATAAAAAATAATAACGTAATATGAGAGAGATATAAGGAGCTCCCTACATGTAAGAAGAGAAATAAAATGTAGAGAGTCATGTAAGGAGCTCCATCGGAGTGCATTAAACTAAGTGGAATTGATGACAAATGTTATTTAAAACTCTATTAACTATAAAGTTATGAGAGATAATCCGATGGAAACCATATATTCAAATAGGAAAATAGGAACAAATGTCAACCACACGATGAGATGAGCAATAGTTGAGATTGACATGGTGGCATGGACGCGTAAATAAGTTGAACTTCGTATTTCTTTTGGTCATTTCCCTATTTTGCTTACTTGGACCAAGGACATTGTGGTCATTTCAACCATTTCACTGTTGAGCTGTGCGAGAGAATCGATTTGGCAACGATTCCGATTAGGGTTCAAAAATATGGAATCGAAGAACACGAGTCCAAGAACACGAATCGACCAAGATCAATCGAAGAACAAGAGTCGAAGAGCACGAATCGACCGATCCGAATCGAAGAACACGAGTTGAAGAACACGAATCTATCAAGAGGAGTCGAAGAACTGCATGAATCGACCAAGCCTAGTCAAAGAACACGAATCTATCAAGAAGAGTCGAAGAACACCAACCGAAGAGCACGAACCGAGAAAGTCGAATCGAAGAAGATAAATCGAAATGATGCATTAGCATAAAGTTATAAAAAAAAATAACGAACATGAGAAGCGCGAGAAGGTAAAGAGTGTTGTGAAGAAGATGAAAAAGGAAAGTAATTGTTTGAAACTTGTTTCTCAGTTACTGTTAGGAACATGTTTCAGACAACTCAAACTCTTTGATTTATGTAGACTTTTTGTAACCAGACTGATATCAATTGTCTCTCTATGTTAATATGCGTCCAATTTAATAAAATGGTCTCTCCAAAACATGTTTCAATGTCTATTTGTCATTGATTCATAATTTTCAATTGCTATTAGGAAGGTGCTTTAGACTACTCAAACTCTCTGAATTTCGTGGAATTTATGTAAAAATACTGATGTCAATTTTCTCTTGATTACGTATATTCTCTATTATTGTTAGAAACATGTTTCAGAAATCTGAAAATCTTAAGGTTACATATTACTGCTACAAAAACATGTTTCAGACTCGAAACACGTTTCATACTATCAAATGTTCGAATTCACTAATTTTTCAAAAACCCTAAATTATTGGTGCGTTAAATTCAAGAAACCAAAATCGCGAGATTTGTTGATTATTACTGAGAAATCACAGAGAACAATCAATAATCAACAAGAACAATCACGAAGAATCACAAAATCAACAAGAGTATATTCAATTTCCGATGATTAATTGTTGAATATCGATTGGTTGATGAATCGTTATTGTTGATACAGAATCGAGACTAATTGCTGCGAAATCACGATCTGTTGCTGCATAATCACAACCATTTGCCCAAGAATCGCGTGCAAAATTGCCAAAATCGCCATCAATCGCGGGTAGAATCGCGAACTGAGAAAATTTTCTGCGTATAATTTGAGGGAAGAATGACGGATTTTCCCTTTAGCATGTTTAATGAATTAATGTTTAGCAGAAATTACTTATTAACTACATCCATTGATGATATTTAATCCTACAGTTGACATCTTTCCTATTTTCCTATTTCAATGTTGATTTCCAGAGGAGTGCATCCCTAAAATTATTGACTAAATATGTAATACATCGCCCTTTCTAGATTTGTATAGTGACAGATTATCTAGAAACTATTTTTGGCTTTTGATCCTCTTTCAATTTTTAGTTTTATTATGTATTGAGTTTATTGGTGGTTGAGAACGCCTTGACTTATGTTATGGTTAGGGTGTGGACCGTGTGGTTCCCTTATTCCCCATGTGAAGAAGTTGGGTGGAATGAGAGATCGAAGATTTGTCTTGTTTTTTTTTGTAATACATGTATGATATTAGTAATTTTTGTCATTATTACATGTTTAATCAAAAGATATTCCCTACAACGACTCAAAGACTTAACACTCCAAATTAGTGTCCGGATTAACGATGCCAAGATTTTCGCACATATACAAACACGTGTTATGTCGCGTAGCATAACTTTTATTCTCCCAGAAGATTCGTAATCAATCCTACATGGAACATACAAGTCAAGAAGTTTGGTACTATGCTTATGAATGTACGACTCGACCAATCCAAATTAAAAGAAAAATTATTTGTGAAGTTTGTGATTAGGCTTAAAGGCATTAGGGTGACAACTAACATGAGGAAAAATCATATCCTAATTCTATAGTGAAATATTAATTGAGGAGTATGGCTTAGGGTGCCACAAAACGTAAACATAGTGGCCATCTATCCACAATGTCAATTGAATGGAGGGTTAATAAGATTAAACCAAGGTCGAAAACGCGCTGAGGTGAAGGAGGCTCTCTGTTGAACGAAGTACAAAACGTGACAAGTAGTACCAACCAGAGGGTGACAATATGATAATGCATATGCATACTACTCATGGGTCGTCAATTTGCTCAAAATAGGAATAACATTTTTTAATGCAAAATTTTTTCCTACTTAGTGTCACTTTCCTATTTCTGGAACTAATTGAAATTGAACAGCATAACCAAATCGGAAATCAAATCAATGAAGACCAATAAACCAAAACGATAATCTCAAATTTCATCTAACCAAAACTACACACATAGTATTAGTGTGTGTGGTTTCCTACCGTACACCCGCGCACAGAAG
This sequence comes from Geranium rotundifolium, assembly GCA_963920655.1. Classification (NCBI taxonomy): domain Eukaryota; kingdom Viridiplantae; phylum Streptophyta; class Magnoliopsida; order Geraniales; family Geraniaceae; genus Geranium; species Geranium rotundifolium. Next base: position 25,240,425 of record OY987317.1, on the reverse strand, counting down.
CACATAATTTTTCGAAGTTTAATTCCTGTGTGTGGGAAAGAAGAGACCTGAACCGACTACAAGTATTGTGTGACTGCGACTGTAATTACTAATTTGTAGTCATTGCCCTTTTTCTCTTCCGCATTGAGAGAGTGTTTGTTTTTGGGAAAACCAAATCCCTCCCTTTTCCTCTTACCAGCCGTGAATCAATGGCGGCGGAACCCGAAAACCATATTGGGAGAAGGAGGAAGAGGAAGAGGCCGCTCGATAATAATGGGAGATTTAGCCCTGGTGATCAAGTTGAGGTATAATGGCCCTTTTTCCTTTTCTTCTGCTCTCTCTCTTTTTTTAATTTTCTGGGTTGATAACTGATTTTGGGTTTCTGTTGTGAGTTGGGAATTCCATTGCACTTTTTTTATTTCTGCTTGGTTGTTTTGTTTTTAGTATTTTGGTGTTGTTCTTCCCCTTTTCTTCTTTTTACTCAATTTGGAGGATCTGTATATTTTTACTTGGATTGTGGCTACATTGTGCCCTTTTGTCAATTGCTTTGATCATTACACATATTGACTGCTTTGAGTTCAGTTTGGCATTCATGCAAGCATTTTTCTTTACAGGGTAGTAAGATTTCAAACTTGTAATGTGGGCATGTTTGAATATGGATTTATGAATGTTAATTGATTCTGACGTTCTCGTTTTGTTGGGTGTATTGGGTAGTAGTTAAATTCGATTTTCAAGTAACAAAACCCTGGAATTTTGCAGCTCAAGAGTGAGGAAGATGGCTTCCATGGTTCTTGGCACCCTGGAACTGTCATTAAATGTGGACGGGGAGTCTGTCATGTTCGCTACAACAATTTTGTAATCGAGGATGGCCGGTCTCGACTTCTCACAGAGAAAGTTAAGGTTTCGGCCTTCGCTGATGATAGTAATGATGAGAACCGACATGACTGTGGCAGGCTTATAAGGCCACAACCAAATTTGCTTGACGTTGGGGTGTGGGATCTAAACTATGGATTGTGCGTGGATGTCTGTCACATGGATATTTGGTGGGAAGGTGTGGTTTTTGATCTCGAGGATGGTACAAAGGAGAGACGAATATTCTTTCCAGATTTAGGCGATGAAATGATTGTTCAAATTGATGCAATGCGAATTACTCAAGACTGGAGTGAGGTATCTGACACCTGGCAACGCCGGGGGACCTGGTTGTTTCTTGAGTTGTTGGAGGACGAGTCTTTGATCCTCCCAGCGTCAGTGAAACAAATATGGTATGATCTGCGGTTGAAAGAAGGTTTTCAGAAGATTGGGCAGTGGACTTCCACGGACAAAGATCTGTGGACGGAATTAATAAAGGAAGTTATTGACGAACATCTGATTATCTTTTTCAGATTTGTAATGCAACCTATATCAGAGATAGCCTTTGATGGCTACACATATACTGGATCAGATGTGGGTTGCCTTGCTCCTGTCATCAGCAGTAATGCCCAGGGGGATTTTGGACAGTGGAAACCTGTTAAACCTGACTTAGTTCCTGGAGCTAAGTCGTGCCCATATGCTGTTACTGGATATGCAACTGCTTCTTCTGAAGGGAATACAAAGCTTCAGAGATCATTGACAACTAATGTGAGGATGCATCTCTTATACCTTGGCTGGAAAATTGAGTATAAAAGAGATATAGTCAGAGAAAAGAACATGTCTAGATTTCGTTATATCTCTCCTGATGGGAACGTGTACCACTCACTGATACAGGTCTGCCAGGCATTGAATGGCTCTAGCCCAGAGTTGGAATTTCCTTCTTCAATTACTCATGATGACCAAAGGAGTTTAATAGCCTTACCCGATGATCAACTAACACTCCCACTTGCCGTTGATTTTGAGGAGAATGGGGATGGCGGTTATTTCCCGGAAGCTGTTCAGGAATACTGTAATAATTATGCAGCACATAAGAGCAATATGAAAATCAGGCAAAAGGTGAAGAAACACCTCGAAGCTATGGGGTGGAAGTTTCAACAGGTGTCCAGAATGGTAAGTGGTAAGCCGCGAGTTGCTGTTCACTGCTGTTCACCGAGTGGCAAGTGGTTTTACTCTATGCGCACAGCTTGTGAAAGCTGTTTGAATGAAGAAGGTATAAGTTCTAAACAGCGAACATTAGTTGAGTTGAATCATTGTCATCCAGAGGATCAATGCTCTAGCCTCCCAGAGATGAAGAGGCGGAAGGTTTCTGGTGCTCTTATCAAAATAGGGGATGGTTCAGATGTTAGCCCCCCTACCCGGGTAATGGCTTCCAGCAAAAGAGTACGGCAGGTGGTACCTTCAAGTTCTTCATTCCACATTCCACGAAACATACTTTCTTGGTTGATAGACAACAGTGCTGTTTTGCCAAGGGCAAAAGTTTTTTACCGCAGTAGAAAGGACTCGTGTCAATTGGCACTGGCAGAAGGAAGGATAACTAGTAAGGGGATTAAGTGCAGTTGCTGTCAGGAGGTGTTGACTCCAAGCAAATTTGGAATTCATGCTGGAAATGGCAGCAGTGGTGAGTGTGCATCTGCCAACATATTCTTAAAAGATGGAAGGTCTCTGCTAGATTGCCAGAAGCAAGTGATAAATACAATCAACCTTACAAGAGTGAATCATGATAGGATGAAGGGCACGCGTCATCAAGGTGAGAATGACGACTTGTGTACTGTTTGCCACTACGGTGGGGATTTAGTCTTGTGTGACGCATGCCCTTCCGCATTCCATATGAGTTGCCTAGGGTTGGAGGTACCTAACATTTCCATATCTTGGATTTACTTATTAATATACCTGTATGCTCTTTTCTCCCCTAACCTAAATCACTCATTTTTTCTTGTCTGCAGGATATCCCAGATGGTGATTGGTTCTGCCAATCATGCTGTTGTAGGATATGTTGCCAGTGCATGCTCAAAGCAGACACTGAGCATCTTGAGGATGATGCAGTCAATGATATCTGCATTTGTGATCAGTGCAATAAAAAATGTAGGTTAACCTTTCTATGCCTATAGATATACGTATCTTCCACATATACCGATGAGTTAATATTGAGTATGGAAAACACATATTTGGACTTTATTGAACTTACTTATTTGTGAAATGATATAGATCACCTTGGATGCCTAATAACACAAAAAATAGCCACTCCGAGAAGAAATGCTGGAGATAGTTGGTTTTGCAGTAAGAAGTGTGGAGAGGTAATTCAGACTTATTATCTTTATTTATTTATGTTCATGTCTTTGTTGGCTTGTAATGGTTGTTTGCAGAGAATTTATTTGTTTGTTTCTAACTAAAAAAGAATTTTCCTTCCCAAAAGGTGAATGGACCTTCCCATAATGTCAGAAACGTAGACCCTAAAAAATGGCTTTCCTTTTTATGCTTTAATATGTACTCACGAGGATGTAATTATCAGTACACAGTAGATGCTATTAGCATTTTCCTGTTATGTGCGGAGTGTATTATATTTCTTCCAAGTTGCTTGCAAGTTGAAAGTGTGTTATATCTGGAGCATGCAATAGAGTACCTTGTGTACGCAACACATTAGCCCACCACATGATCAAATTTTTTGTTTGATATAAAGTTTTGGTTATTTATAAAACTCAATCAATATGTGAAGTATCAAATATGTAAAAATAATAAATTACCCTAATTGCTATTAGTTAAGTAGCTTTACGATTACAAAGAAATATTAAATTGAGTTTAAGTAATCTAAATTTAGAATATATAAAAATGCATAATATCTAAAACCTAGTTTGGGAATCATAAATGTCGAATTAATTAGACTATTTGGTTTCAAAGTAATGATTTTATTGGAGGGATGATTTATCAGAAGAGAGATCTATAGGTGGATGCTAAAAAGCTTAGTACATGTTAGTTAATTGACTAATACTATTATTGTTATGTTGCAACTGAATTTAATACCCCACGCATCACATGGTATATAAACTAGTTCAACTACGTTTTTTGGTTGCTAATAGCCATGAAGTAATTTACTTTCCAATATATAAGTTATAGGACTACATGCTAACAAATGACTTAATATTAGTTGCCTAGCTTTATATGTTCATGGCCTCCTATATAACTTCCTTCCATCTGGTGAACATTTTAGGATATGAAGAAACCATCATATTTGGATATATATTCACCATTGGTTGACAGCTTACAGCAATTTAATGAAAGCTGGGAATTTCTCGATTCTTGTATAAGATTGTTAAGACATCATATTGATCTTATGGTCGGGATTGTTTCTCTTTTCCATCACTATTAATTCATCTATGTTTTAAACATTAATAACACAATACCTACAGTAATCACGCTCTTTTTATTCTGCCTTTACCTTATACAGACTGCATATATTGTGATGTATTGTGCTTTAATTTGCGCGTGATTCAACCTGTTGGACGTCACATATGCATGTTAATTATGATCACTTCACTATTGCAAATTTGCAGATATTCAATGGCCTCCACAAGCTAATAGGGATATCAATTCCAGTAGGCAGGGCGAATCTGACTTGGACATTGTTGAAGCCCATACAGTTGGACGAACATGCTTCTGATGCTTGTGTTGAAGCCTTGGCAGAAGTCTATAGCAAGCTCGGCGTTGCTCTTGGGGTGATGCATGAGTGCTTTGAGCCTGTTAAAGAACCCTACACCAAGAGAGATCTTGTTGGAGATGTTATTTTCAATAGAGAGTGAGGCCTTCTGATCTTTCACTGAACTTACACATCTCATCACAGTTTTCATTTAAAGCTTGAGCAAATATGTCATATACATAAGCTATCCTCATTGTTTTCACGTCATTGCCATTCTGTGTTTATGAGAACATATTAAATGGATGCTTCTAATGCAAAAGAAAGTGATACCAGATGAAAAGAAGGAAATTAAGTTATTTGGAAAGAAAAGCAAGCTACCTGATGGATTTCCTGTGATGCAATATTACATTTTTCTATTAGAATATGTCTTCCGTTTCTTTTCGTTGAGATTTAAGTGGTACTTCTTTAAATATCTTGTATTTGTAGATAGGCTGCCATTTTTGTGGGTTTACTGTATGTGCCTTAAGCTACCTGCATCAGGAGGTGGCCCTGTAGTTTCCTTTTTCCGGATGCACTGCTAATAAGTTGGGTACACCTTTTGTTCCATAATAAGTGTCCCACTTTCCACAATGTCTCAAAATAAACCTCTCATTTCTTACATGGGGATTAGTTATTTATGAATTATCAATGACACCCTTGGTTTCAATTAGTTACAACCACTAAGTGGGATAGCGCATTGGGATCATCGTGAGGACTTGTAGTGGAAATGGAAGCACTAACCTCACTTATCCTTAATTGTTGTTAACAAGATAATGGATTCTGGAACGGAGGGAATAGTAGTTAGAAATTTTTCCATGGTGAACAATAATGAATTTTGGGAGTAGTAAAGTCCCTCTAATTGTAGAAATGAGATGTTTAGTGTGTTATAAATTTTTTTTACTGCATAATGAAATGATTTTATGGGAACATATTAAATGGATGCTTACTTTTCAGTTTTTTCATTTATGCCAATACTCATTCAAGCCAACTGGAGCTGGATCTTAGCTAGTCTTAGATACAACTATCTGCTTAAATTTTTGGTTAACAAATGTTCACGTGGTACATGCACAAGTCATGAGTTTAAATGAAAATGCTATTTAAGTGATGTAAACTATTGCTTCTATTTAAGCTTAAAGGCGTGTGCCATTATATTCTAATAAATGCCATTAAAACTTATATGCCGTCAACGTACTTAATTGTGTCAGCAATTTAATTTTCTCTTATGAGGCACCAAATATTTAATCCCTAGGCTCTAATCCCAGCAAATTGTATAATGCAGGTCAGAGCTAAACAGGTTGAACTTCCAAGGGTTCTATACAGTGCTTTTGGAGAGAAATGATGAAGTAATTACCGTAGCTGCTGTAAGGTGAGTTTTATAGATTCATTGTCAAAAGATATAAGCTTTATAGGAGTGCACTTGTTCTGCATCTTGCAACGGTGAAAGGAATATGCCAATGGCCGGCTCCTTTATAATGCCACAATTTTTATTAATTCTGTGGAAATATACAATAGAAACTAAAATCAACTTAATATATGGAAGAGGGGTTTTGATGTAAAATTTTCTTATTTTAAAACTATTTTATGTCCTACAATTTCTCCTAGTTTCTCTCAAACAGGTCAATTTCCTCTCATCCTATTATAACTGTAATGCGTCAAAGTAAAATATTCTATTCCGTCTCCCTCTCACGCCAATCTCTTTTCGTACTACTTTTATTTTTATGGGTGGAATTTGTGTCAGATTGAGGTAATTATAATTTATTTTACCTGTTAAAGTCTGTCCAATCACGTCACATGATATGTTTTTTCTTGGTTGCTGTGTTTGTGTGATTAACTTTATTATCCTAATTTGTATAATCACTTAAAAGAATTTCCTCAATATGTGCAATTTGGTTTGACCTTTTAATACCAGTACAAGGAAAATTAGTCCCTATCCTAAGTGTTAAAATATTTTTTACAGCATGATAACCCTGATGCAATAAAGAAAACTACTTTTGCTTTGGTTTTGGCTGAATAATTATTGGATTGAATTTAGATTGATTCATAGAATAAAGGTCAGTATATGCTCTATTTAAGAGTAGCCATAGTTACCAATATAATAAAGTTATTGAAAAGCACCTGCTCAAATAAAAAAAACTCATAATACAATGTTACTTTTACTTTCGTCCCCTAAAACCTTTAAGCTGGTCCTGGCAGTGCCACCTTTTATGTTTTGTTGGAAGTATAATAATCTGAACAATAGTATCATTACTGCCATAGGGTATATGGAGAAAAAGTAGCAGAGATACCTCTAGTAGGTACCAGATTTCAGCACCGGAGAAATGGAATGTGCCGCATATTGATGAATGAGCTTGAAAAGGTTTGTCTCTATGCATGTACGTGTTTGTATGGTGAATCTGTACTTTTAAATTTATTTCGTTCCCATGTATATGCTAGGAATGAGGCATAAAATTCATCATTTGGAAGTATTTAGCTTTAAATTGAGTTACATAAGGCCATTAAGGATATATCAAGAGGGTCAGTATCTCTTGGAATGCCATGGAAGCTGTTTTTATCTGCCTTAATTTTTCTGTTAGTTTTGTTGTGAAATTTGATCTATTATGATCTGTTTGAACATGAGCTCTAGCTATCACAGAATTGGATTGCCACTTCATTCTCGAAGACAATGATGTGTTCATTTTTTCTTCCATTGGTTCACTTGGACCACAACATAGAGTGTTCCTAATCAATTTTAAGCATGTAGTAGCTCTTATGTAGCTCAAGAATGTTAACCTATATGTCTTAATCTAATATGGACTATAGAAGATATAACTTGATGATTTCATTGTGTTTTAGTTATATAATTATAGGCACAATCCTAATAGAAAATATAAATCTACAAGATACACTAGAATCAATCAATTTACATGATTCTCTACCCACTAATTGATTCTCTACACTCCATCTCAAGGCAGGATATAGATGCTAATCATGCACAACTTATTACATAGATAGTCTACTCGTGCCCAATTAGAGATTTGGTAAAAGGTTCTCTAATTGTTCTTCGGTTTTCATTTATTCGATGGTGACAATCTTTATGAAACAATGATATTGTATTCAACTTGCTTCTGAATTACATAGAGGAGGTTCCTTTATATAGAGAACAATAGGAATATAAACCAAACTAGGTAACATAATAATAACAAGAAATCTTAATACCCAAATCTAAACCCTAATGGGATTTTCATAATACTAGCTCTAATGGGCTTAACATAATATTAGCCCTAATTTACCCTAATTGACACCCCTTCAAATTGATGTGGGTTGACCAACATCAATTTGACTACGGAAAAAACTGATGCAGTGGTGGCACATGACGGTGAAGTGACAATAACTGGTGCTTGAACTCGAAACTCGAAGACAGAGACCTGAGCCTGAAGGCTTTGGGAATTTATACCCAATTCTGAAGGAGACCGGAACCTTGAGGCTTTGGGGATTGATACCCAATTCTGAGACTGGATACAAATGCCGGAGATGGACCGAATACGGAGACCAGAGACGGAGCTGAAAACCGATGTGAATACCGAATACGGAGATCATGGAGACCGAGTTGAATACCGAAGTAGAGTTAGATACCTAATGCGCTACGGCTTTAGCCCATCCTCTCACATTCAAGAGAGGCAAACAATTAGAGATTGATGTGAAAACCGAAGTAGAAACCGAATACAGAGTTATATACTGAATACAAAGATAGATACCGAATTTAGAGATGGAGATCGAATGCGATATGGCTTCAACACATCCTCCCATATTTAAGAGGCTAATAATAATAAATAAACCAAATCGTCTCGAGGAAACACCCAAATCATGTCAATGAACAAGAAAATTGGCCGAAAAATCAGAGTAGCAAAGGAGTAGTGAAGCAAATCATGACTGTATGCTGGTTGATCAGATGACTGGATGCTGGATGATGTTGGTTGACTGATGCTGGATGACGACGGATGATTGGATGGCGCTGGATAATAGGATGCGCGGATGACAGATCTGGATGACGGTGCAGATAACAGATATGGATGACGAAATTGGATGACGGAAACGGATGATTGGATGACGAAAAACGGATGATCAGATGACGGATTTCAGATTTATAATGTCTCACCCACCCGTTAAAACATAATTAACGAGTGGTTAAAGCAGCACTCGCTCAAAGATTGAATCAAGATCTAAAGAAAATTAACCCTGCTCTGATACCATGACAATTTTTATGAAACAATGATATTGTATTCAATTCAACTTGCTTCTGAATTACATAGAGGAGGTTCCTTTATATAGGGAACAATAGGAATATAAACCATACTAGAAAACATAATAATAATAATAGGAAACCCTAATACCCAAATCTAAATCCTAATGGGATTTCTATAATACTAGCTCTAATGGGTCTAACATAATACTAACCCTAATTTACCGTGATTGACAGATGGAGATTAATTTTCCTAAATCTTTTCACGAACGAAGTGATGATCAATCTGAATGTGTTTAGTTCCTTCATGGAACATAAGGCTTGAAGCAATATGAGGAGCATACTGATTATCACACCATAATTTAGCCGATAGATGAACTTTAAAACCTAGTTCAGTTAAGAGATGATAAATCCATGCTATCTCTCATGTAGACTGAGCCATGACTCTATACTCTTGATTTAGCACTCGAGCGGGAAACAATATTTTTTCTTGCTTTTCCATGATAATAGATTACCTCAACAAATACACAATAACTTGAGGTAGATCTTCTGTCAATCTTAGGTCATGCCCAATCTCCATCTAGGAAGTATTCTATCCGAGCGTGACCATGATTCCAATAGGGTATACCACACCTTGAAGTTCCTTTTAAATAGCATAAGATGTGTTATAAAGTAACCCAATTGGTTCGACATGAATTGACTTACAATACTCACAGAATATGCAATATCAAGACACGTTACTATAAGGTAGTCAGTTTGCCCGCTAGTCTTGTGTATTTCTCTCGATCTTCAAATAGGTTTCCCTCATTTGATACTATGTTGAAGTCCGTTCCACCTATAAAGCTCAAGCTGATAGGTGGAGTACTCAAAATGTTTATCAAGCGGTTAATTAATTCACATTCCTTAGATGTGAGACTTTAACACTCCCTCTCCCGCGCGGGCCTCGCACGTGGATCTCACCCGGGATAATCACAAACGGCCCAAACCAACCTTTGATACAATGTAGAAGAAATAACTTGATGATTTCATTATGTTCTAGAGTTGTATATTTATAGGTACAATAGATAATCGTAATTGGAAATATAAAATATAAGATACACTAGAATCAATCAATTGTAATGAATTGATTCTCTACCCACAAATTGATACTAATTGATTCTCCACATAGACGTTGGAGATAAAGTAGTTATAACTCTTGTTCACATTTAATGTTTGAAGCGTTATCATTAGAAAATAAAATTACGCTGATAAAAAGTAATGCATAAAAATTATTGAGAAATAGAATATCTGTCTTTAGGTTCATCATTTTGATTACGTATATTCTTTAATTAATGATTAGTAATTATATATTGTCTTTGTAATGCGTTATTTACTGAACTCTACTATATTGAAACTTACATCATATGAGGTGTGGTATGGGCGGGCATGCAGTTGCATACCATGATGTGTATTTCATAAATAAAAACACAAAACAAGTGCCTATGCATGGGTGAATGCAGGATAGTTTGGGATGACGAGTAATGAGAATGTTATTTTTGTTGCCTATTGCACTAAAAAAATTTGTTTAGTAGAGAAATCTTCTAGAACTTAGCTTATTGCATTTTTTTCAGGTGGTTTGAGTTTTGAACTTCTAGTCTTCAGAAATGTGTTTTTTTATCAGAAGTCTTCAGAAATGTGTTGTTCTTTCATTTCTTTTCTCCATTTCTTACTACTGTTACCCACATATTATTCAGAGGCTCGAGGAAGTAGGGGTGGAGAGGTTGATTTTGCCTGCTATTCCTAGTGTTCTCAACACATGGACTACTTCATTTGGATTTACAAAGATGGCAAAGTTAGAGAGAGATAAATTTCTGGGTTATACTTTCCTTGATTTTCAGGGTACATTTATGTGCCAGAAATTTTTAAGAGAGGAGTCTTCGCCACAATCATGTCTGACAGGGCGTATGTTTCGTTTCACTTTGGTTTAATTGTAAATGATAAAATTGCTATGGTTGCTGTATTTACTGACAAGTTTCTCATGTTATTTTACTGAACAGGGGCGAGGCCTACAACTCATGTTGATATAAATAGAAATTTTGCTATCAATGGCATTGATGGGTCCAGTGCTGCCTCTGAGGTATTTCAAGCTGAACATATAGATGGTGTAGCTCCGGAACGAGTACTTGAGGAGCATGTCTCACCCCCTTCTGAAGGTGAAACTCTGGAACAAGGACTTGACGAGTATGTCTCACCTCTCTCTATTTATATTACGATGAACGAGTAAAAGAAATACATAGTGGAAGATCAAACAAACATGTTATGTTATCTAACCTGGAAGTTAGTCTGGAAGACTGTTTATATGCAAGCCGTTAAAGCAATTAAGTCAAAGTCTTAAAAGACTAAATCGGGAGCTGAGACGTTCTCTCCCTTGGCACTGAGAGGCGCAAGCTTCAATGATAAGACCAATAAATTCATAAAATATCATAAAATTAAGAAAAAATCAGCAAAAATGAACAAAATAAATAAAATAAATAAAATAAAAATTATCAAAGAATTAGCAAAAATTGTAAATTAAATAAGCAATTATGAATAATTAGAAATTAAGAAAAATCAGCAAACAAATATTAGAAAGTCACCAAAATAAACAAAAAGTAGAATATAAATCATCAAAAAAATTAAGTAGAGGGAGGGAGCAGAGTGATCGCGGGAGGAGTTATGGAGCTGCCGTTTGGAGTTCAATGGAGGAGCTATTGCCGATTCCTCTTCTAATTTATGTTATTGTTATTTCTTATATTTAGTAGGTTAACTTTACCTTCTACCAACATAAAAGCTCAATAACAGCTTATAAAAAACTCATATATACAACTTTCATAAAAAGAATGCAATGGCTTTTAAAATTTAAAATTTAGCCTACAATTTGAGGCGTAAGCCTCAACCGCCTCTATATTAAGGCGTGAGGTGTTAGCCTCAACGGAGCTAGGGTGTTAACCTCGGTACACAAATGAGGGGCATAGCTTCAGAGGCTATTTTCGACCACCTCACCTCAAGATGGGCCTTGAGTCGTAAGTCTCAAAGGAGGAAAGAGGCCCAGAATTTTATAAGGGAGGAAGTTGTGGTGTTACAGGCGGTGTTACAGGTGGAGAGGACTTTTTGAGAACTAATCGTGGATTAATCCGAAAATAAATCACACTGAATTTTTGAGAACATGTCCAATCACACTGTGAATTCTGAACCCTAAGTCCACCTTATACCCCTAATCCAATGAGCATGTCCAGTATCACCTTGAACCCGGGTAAATCAATATGCATACTTGGAAATGACTGGAACGAAAGCTTGAATAAACATCTAGACTCAAGGTGATTGAAGCTACGACTTCCCAAAAAAACTAGTGTCATTTCACTCATCGGAATAAAAAAATAGAGTGGAAAGCTTCGGGTATTTTATTAATGTTGTAGAGACGAGATGCTACATTATAGGAACTTATTCTAGATAGATACTAACTAACATTATCAAACCAATCGGTTAAACATTTGAGTTTGGGTCAGAGGGACCTGTTGGGCCTCTCTCTCCCAACCTCTGTTTGACATCTCATAAAGTGTGAGTCGACCTCCTACATAAGGGTGAGTCAAAAACTAACATTATCAAACTGTTCAAACTAAACTCCATCTCTATGATTTGTACAAATAGAGCTGTGACAAACAGAGTTTAATAAAATAGTTAACAACTTATGAGATAATGCATCCAAATCAGAGGTATAAGGAACCTTGTGCTATTTTCCCATATGATCATAGAATGCTTCGGAGATACACTCTCTGGTGCAGAAACTTGTTGACATATCTTGTTCTTGTGTTGAGAATTTTGCTATATGCATGTACTGGTTTTGTTAACTGACCATTGTGATTTGTAACAGTGTTGACAGATGCAAAGAAGATGCTTATAGAACAAGCCATGATGTGGTGCTAGCATGAAAACCTTTAATGGATTATTTAATTCCATTTACTTTTACATCCTTTATTTGTTTGGCACTCCACTGACCGTTTCCTCTCGATGGCAGGGAAAAAGGGATGGCAATCTCCGGTGCTACCAGCGGAGGAGGAGATGAGCCCGAGTGGGATGATAGAGACGCCTTTTCCATGTGTACAGGAAAACCGGAACAAACTGATCAATCCAGTACTCAAGACTGAATCCAGGACATCAATTTTTGGTACAAAACTCGTAGATACTGGTTTTGTATTTGCTTCAGAAAAATATATAGCAAGCTAATGTACAGACAAGGTCTTACAGAATGAAATGGTGCTTCATGTCATGTAAAGTTGATGTTTATTTATCATATGCATGTGGTTCAGAATCAAAATAGCAAAGACTGATTGGAAGTTTAATTGTTGTATGGGAATTGGCTACTTAATGAAATCAGTAACGAGGCCGCTTGCATGGAAGTTGAGGGCAAGCGAGAGGGCTAAATGGATGATAAAATACTTAATGATGACAATAATAGGTGTCTCTATCTCTCTTACATTATTGCGTTTGGAGTGAAGTGGTAGGCTCCAAGCAGCCAAATATTAGATGCGTCCAAGTGGAGGCTGAACTTAGTTTACCAGTCAGTCTCCCATGTCAGGATTGTTTTTGTTGGTAGCAAAGAGTTGTATAATGGATCACAACATGAGCCAGAGTCACATGGTCTTTACCATCTCCAAACCCCCACTACTCGATTGACCTCTTAGAGGTAAGTGCTTTCATTGATCACTACATTAATATCCTAGTTAAGAAAAGAAGTGCGATATAAGCAAATACTCACTCCATTCTGGAATAAGAGTGATGCAAGCCAAAATACTGTTTGATAAGAGAAATAAGGCATGCATGTCTTATTTCTTCCCTGTAAACTGCAGTGCATTGGTGATTGAAGCAAATTCATTGATCTGACTTTTAACTTCATTTCTGTTCATTGGAGATTTTGATCTTCACCAGCAGATTATATATTCAAGGTTTTTTATTAGTAAATCTGTTGGTTACTGCAAACCTGGAAGTAGAATATATTAATCACACTTGAAGACCTTACAATACAAAAGCTCAGAAACATATATTTCATGCAACCAACCAAGTTTGTAATACTTATTCAATACATAGCTTACAAGTTGAGAGTGCACACACATACAAATGTGTTTCCACAAGCATGATGCATGTATGTACTAGCTGTGGATAGTGAGTCCTGGGGAGCTGGCTTCCATAGCTCTTGGTGGTGTGTTATCAGTAAGCTGTGATATGGTGTCTGTATGTTTCTCATAAGCAGATACATGGACACCAAGAGCAGCCCTGCCCGAGGGATCCAGATTGTTTGACCACGAAGCATCCCATTCCACCGCTTTCGCTGTGCTGCAAGCTACACTCGCTCCCCCGGGAACTGTCAGCCGCGCAGAGTTCTGCCACAGTATATTAGTAAATTCAGGGTCAGTTAATACCATTACCGGTGTCAGTTAGTATTAAGATTGAGATCATAATCACCTGTGGGAAGATTCTCTCGAAAATCATCCTATAGTAGTAACCCTCTTTTGTGGTTGGGGTATTGTGTGGGAAGATGTATGAAGCTTTAACCATCATTTTATCACTCACCTGAATTCAAGTAATTAATACAAATGTTAATAAACCTCAAACCATCAAAGGAAATGAAAACACAGTTAGCTAGATATGATGTACATGTTGTGCAGCATGTGCTTTAAGCCCATCAATCCAACTGTACCCAACACCATCACTAAATTGTTCTTTTTGCCTGTAAAGAATATGCTGTATTCATCAACCAAAACACATCAGTTTTTTTGGATACTCACTTGATGATCAAATGAATATGAAGGAAATAAACAAAGTGATGCTCCACCTTTGGCAGGTAAGGATTCTCTTCATCGTCAAAGGCCTTCCTCAGAATCCACTTCTCCATACGTTTTTCTTCTGCTTTGATCTGAAATTGTTGCAAAATACACACACACAATCCAAACATTGAGTTTCAAAGAGAAGGCTTATCACCAAATGGTTAATTTTTTTTTAACTACCATCTTCCATTCGGGATCAATGTCCATAGCAACATTAATGAACTCCTTGTCTAGAAAGGGGACTCGAGCTTCCAAACCCCAAGCAGATGTTGATTTGTTAGCCCTCAAGCAATCATATTGGTGGAGAGCCTTTATCTGAATATACAAGTAACAAATCAAACACATTTCTAGCAATATGTAACAATATATAGCTGGTCTATCACCTTGCGGCATGTTTCCTGGTGAAATTCTTCCTTATTCGGCGCCTTGTGGAAGTACAAATATCCTCCGAAAATCTCATCCGATCCTTCCCCGGATAAAACCATCTTGACCCCGAGCGACTTGATTTTACGTGACATGAGAAACATGGGGGTGCTTGCTCTTATTGTAGTCACATCATATGTTTCAACATGGTAAATAACATCTTCAACTGCATCAATCCCATCCTGTCACATCCCAACCACATGCTTCTAATTTCCATATACAGAAGCAATTCCAATACATATCAAGTAATATTTTGTTGTTACCTGAACAGTGAAGTGAAATTCATGGTGGAAGGTACCCAAATAATCTGCCACTTCTCTTGCAGCCTTCAAATCCGGTGAACCCTGCTCCAGAGATGAATAGAGTGGTTATAAGAAAATACATAGTCTCCACCAAAGATATATAAAATAAATAAGAACTCACTTCAAGGCCAACACAAAAGGAATGAAGTTGTGCTCCCCATTGTTTAGCAGCCTTTGTGCCCGATAAGTGGCGAGCTATGACAGAGGCCACCAAAGATGAATCAAGCCCTCCAGAGAGCAGAACTCCAAAAGGCACATCAGTCATGAGCCTTTTAATCACAGCCTGCATAAACACAACATATGAGCTATATATATAGTTATTACAGTTTATGGGTCAGGTAGCACTAAGTTATTAATCTTTATAGTTCAAGGGGATTGTACATTTTCAAAAGCACGGCGCAGGATAAGTGGATCGTATGGAGTTGAAGGGATTGCCTCGTTGAACCAAGGAGGATTGTACCACCTCCTTAGCCCACCTTGTTTGCTTGAATATATGTGACCAGGTGGAAAGCACTCCAAATGTTCACATTCGTCATTCAAACCTTTCATTTCCGACGCAATCCAAATTGAACCTGGAGATAAAAACATATTAATATATGAACAGAATTCAATATATATGAGAAGCAGGGTACAAATTAAAACGTATATGTATACCATCAAGTCCCCAACCAATATACAGGGAGGTTATTCCAATGGCGTCACGTGCAACGATAAAGCTGTTGTCGCGGGTGTCCAGCAGCACAAATGAGAACATTCCATCCAACATGTCCACAAAATTTTCTCCATGCTCCTCGTACTGATTTTAAATGATGGTCGAATAAATGATTAAGGCCATTGTTGTATGTGACATATATGTTGAAGGAAAACAGAAATTTAACCCACCAAATGAGCAATAACATCACAGTCGCTCCCAGTGTGGAACTTGTGATTGGGCATGCTCGTCCGCAGTTCCTCGTGGTTGTAGATGGCTCCATTTACCTGGTAATTATAATTAAACTTGTGTGGAATAGTGTTAATATATTTGAAGAGGAACATGTATATGTACCGTGACAGCAATTGATTTGTCCTGGTTGAAGAGAGGTTGATCACCAGAAGTAGGATCAACAATGGCGAGGCGCTGATGAGACAAAAAACAGTCTCCGTGCTGGTACAGCCCACTCCAATCCGGACCACGATGCTTCAACCTGACTCGGTCAAATTAATCAACAGCACATGATGTCTACTCTGGTGGCACTATGACTATGATTGTAACAGCTAAGTAATTATGAGAATGAAAGAGAAATTGCCTGCGGGAGAGCTCAAGGACTCGAACCCTTTTGGCCTGAGAATCGCCGGAGCAACCCAAAACGGCAAGTATTCCACACATTTTCAGACACTTGTATGTTTAGAGCATGCACGTCCTCCTTTTAATTGCAATCCGTCAGGTCAGTGTGGGAACAAATTTGCTGACTCGTTTTTTTCCTTTCCTTCAACAATCACCTCTTCAAACTCTGCCTCCATTTTATCAACCGTACACGTATCTCTGACTATTATTGCTTCATTTGGATCAGTTATTCGGTCAGATCAGGCTAACGGTTCAAATTTACTGAATTTATTAATCAACTAACTTTTGTTGGAAACAAAATTTTGATTTGATTTTTGGCAAACAAAATTTTGATTTGATTTTTGGCAAACATTTCGATCGATTATAGTAATCAAATCGATTCATGTGTATGTCCGTTGTGTTTACCTTTTCGAGAACTACAACCTAAGGTATACACTTATAAAAATTAATCAAATATTGAATGAGATAATAGCACTTAAAGATGCTACAAATTATATAATTAATATATCGAGTACCACATCGCTCACACGTGAACGAATGTGACCTTTTATATCCTTGAAAATAAAAGCTTTAGGTGTTGTCTTGGGTCATCACTTAATGTGTAGTGGGGAGACCTGCAGACCAGCTCGGGTTGATAACCAGCCACACGCGCGCACCGTCGCCGTCCCGGCACGACTTAGCTTGGCTTGGTACATTTCCTATTCTTTTTATCCGAACAAAATGCATCTGGATGTGCATAATGAACCTTACTAATTCAACTCTGAATCAAATGAATGCATCCATAATACATGAATATTGTTGATACATTTTGGCTACAAAGGGAGTGAACGTCTTCTGGTCTACCATCTCCTCACTAGGATCAGAATTTCCATCTCTTTCCTACCATATTCTCCATACTCTAAATGCACATCGACCGTTAGATCGCCAGACTCTACTATTCGTAACACTCGTTAGTGGTTTAGTCTGTTTTATCTTGGGAGACAATTGCTCAGGATTCCTTCAAGTGCCACAGAGGGAGCAATATTGTCTTAAGGAAACAGCAACCTGCTGGACTCGGACGACTCTTTCACACAATTTGCAATCTCAGTCTAACCAAGTTTCGGTTCAACTCTTACGTTTTCCTTATTCCATTTGCTATAGTTTTACTTCTCTTTTACATTCATAATTATTGGTCTACACCTTTTACCTCCTTAATAGTTAAGTAGGAATCACGGGATGGATATGCAGTTGTTTTCATTGCGTTTGTCGGGTATCATCGGGCATACCCGACGTACAAGAACTGCGTCGGCTACACTGACTCGTACACGATGCACGCAAGGCCATGTCGGCCAACAACATCATGTCCGATACACGGAAGGGCACGTCGGCTATATGGAATTTGTGCTTGATGTTCTGTATGTCGGCTATAGGGTCGTTAATAGTCAAAGGGACTAGTTAAGGGTCAACGTGTTTACCATAGCCGAAACAATATTCCATGTTTTGTTGGGAATGAGTTTAGGGCAACAGAATTATATTTTTGACCACCAACGGTCATGATCTTTGACCGAGAATATAGCCTGCAATTCTGGTTAGTCACATGAGCAAGATATCGCACACGATGTTGTGACTTTATGCCCGACAACTTGCTCAATCACAGATGATGGATAACTTACAAATAAAAACATAAAACAGAAGACACGCAATATGTTTACCCAGTTCGGTGCAACATCACCTACGTCTGGGGGCACTCTGCCAGTGAAATAGGATTTCACTATCAAGTAATCAATAGTACAACAAAGGCATCAACTGATTATCACACAAATAATTGTCCTAACTACTATTACTATCAATGAGTGCCTAAACCAGGGACTCCCCCTGTCTTTGAGATCCTTCTCAATTCCACTCTCCGAGCAAATGCCTATGCTCGGGTAATCTCTGTCTTCAACAACTCGTGAAACTTTCAAACACTCAATCTCCTTGAATAGTGTTTGGTGAGTTACATCGTTCTTATCAAATCATACAACCTTCTAACACGCTAGTTCTGCACGCTTAGAAGCTCTGAATATTTTGTTCAGAAGAACGTCCAAAATGTTAAGGGGGGAAGCTCTCAACTTTTATAGCAGTTCTACACCGTCTTGACGCGTCATAGGAGTTTCCTTTATCTTCATGACGTATCGAGACATACCTAGGGTTTTCTTAACCCATATAGAAAAGAGTATCTTTAAGTCACGATTATGACAATAGAGAATATCTTACAGACACGATTCTGCAAGATCAAAAGAGGTAACCTCGGAACTTTCCATAAACGAACACTAAAGTAGTCTTACCAGAAGCCGCAACATGAAGACCGACATTTTTCTTCTTCACTAAAAAAATAACGCCAACTTAAATTAACAACATAGCTGATAAACATTGACAATGTGCCTCGGTTATGGTCTATTGACCCTAACAGTCAAAAGTTTGACCAACATCATAACCGACACTCATTGTCAATGTGTGTCGGATATGGTTGGACATGAGTTTTATAAAAGGAATTCTTAGAGCCTCATTTAGAAGAAAGTCTATAAGATTATTTCATTTGGTGTTTGGTGGTTAAACCATTCATCTTGACGAACTTCATTCCATTTGGTTGTTCAATATTTTCTCCAATGAACATTATTTCATTGTTAAAGATTTGCAAATGTTTATGATCTTTTCCAATTTATTTTCGAATGCTTTAATTTTTTTTTTTCAATTGTATAATATATATAGGGGCACATTTGGCTACAAACGGCTGTACAACGTCCAAGCGTTCTACAGATGTTGGATCAGTGCGGATCCAGACGCGCGTTGTCTCAGCGTGCGACACGTGACATCAAGGTTCTACAACACACACTTAAGGGTTCTACGGGTCTATCATGTTCTACATGATTCTACAACTTTGCAATACACATTCAACAGTTCGGACGTTTGGACCTAGATTTGGTTTGTAGCGGATTTCTTCTCTTATAATAGATATACAGGCAAAATTAAATGCAAACCAGGCTTGGAATACAAACCTTCCGAACCGATGAAATGTTACTATAAAATGATAGAATGTTTGGGACCCGGTGGAATGTTGAAAATGACCGCAGTAGAACTTTTCTGCCACGTGTCACGCACTGAGACAACGCGTGCGCAGACGTTCAACAATCCAACGTGTGGTATTGGTTCAGACTGTTTGGACATTCAACATGGTTCGTACTGGAGTGCATATATATATATATATAGGGACACTCTCCACTACAAACCATGTTTGAGCGTCCAAACGTCCAAACCATCTTCCAGCCGTCTAATTTGCGCAAAACGAAGGAGGTGATGACACGTGTAACCACGCGGATTGAGAGTGAGATAACGGTCGCTGACGAAGCCGTTAGGGTGTTGGTGTGTAACATACTTATTTCACGTGTGTAACCATCATTATACAATTCAACACTTACAGAGATCAATTATGGTTTTACGTTATACGTGAATGGTTATACAATTATATGGTAGGTGTTATACACTACCAAGATTTCGGTTACACGTTCATAAAACCGAACACATGTACGCACTATTTGAAGGTGTTACATAGTAACAACTTGTCAGTTACACACACACACAATGGTTACACATGTAGAATAAGTATGTTACACACCAACACCCTAACGGCTCCGTCAGCGCCCGTTATCTCCCTCACAATCCACATAGTTACACGTGTCCTCATCTTCTTCACTCCGCACAAATCAGACGGTTGGGAGATGATTTGGACGTTTTGACACCAAATGAAAAGTTTGTAGCTAATACGTTTTCAATTATGTTGTTCACAAGTACAAAAAACTGATGAATAGATAGAGGCGAACATTGCTAAATTCTTGCATCCTATCCTCCTTCTACTAGAGGCATAGAAGATATGGACTGGCCAAACAAGTCCTGGTTGAAGATCGGGTTGAGTCTATTGGTTGTGTGGTAGAGACGCAAAATACGGGGGCAATCGTTAGTGGAATGGACCGCTATTATAAGTGGGAAGCCATAGCCCGATGTAGCGTTCTTCCGTCTACGTTCAGCGTTTCAGAGGAACACATGCTTGAGGAGGTCGATAAGAGTACAAGGAAGATAGAGGAGGACTTTGTCACTAGGACTACTGAACTTCAGAGGGGACTGGAAGAAAAAAAGAGGCGGATCGGTAGCCAAGAGTGACAACAGATAGGGGTGTAAATGAGACGAATTGAGCCTTCATTTGACAGGGCTCGACTAGTGAAAAAAGTGTTCGATTAAAAAAACTTAGATGAACTCAAGATCGGCCTACTCACTCGATTCGGTTCGCTTACTTTTCAATACAGATAATCTTTAAAAATAAAATAAAATATATAATTTATTAAATATTGAGCGAGTCAGCTCGAGATTGGCTCGACTCAATTCGGCTTGTCTAATTTCATTATAAATATAAACTAAAATTTTAAAAATATATTAATAAAAATTTGTAATTAATTAAATATTAAACAAGCCGACTCGCGAGCATATCGAGTCTTAAAAGGTTAAGCTTGAGATCGGCTCATTTGTTAAACGAGTTCAATTTTGAGCTTGAACTCGGCTCGAACTCGATTATAACAAGCTCAAACCGAATATTTAACGACCTGAGCTGGAGCAGCTCGTTTACAACTCTAACAATGGACATCCTTAACTGGGCAAGTCTGGAGGCATTGCAGCAAAAAATGGAATTGCTTTCATGGTGGTAGACCACCAAAGTTGTGAACCAGCGATCACATTATTTATTTTCTTTCTTCAATAGTTATTTTAGAAACAAGTTAATTTTTTAATTGTATTAGATTCGAAACTTATGATTGTTATTTCAATGGATGTATTGAATTGATGTCGATGTTTTCAATTGTTGTTGCGAGTAATATATTTCACGTAATAAAACATAATAAGTTATTGTTGTTGATTTAAGTTTTTATTGCTGGATATTTGTTTTTTTTGGGGGGAATTTATGGGTTTATAAATAGATTACAACATCCGTAGACTATGGTTACTTAATAGCCAAGTGCATTGTGAGGACCACGTAAGTCGGTTATGTGGTACCATAGTCAACGAGCATACCTTTGTTGGGTATAGTCAGCTACACCCGATGTAGGTGGTGCTCGCTATACATGTCGGGTGTAGATGACCATACCTAAAGAGACATTGTTCTATGTTTTATCATGTGTAGGTGATGTGTCATCGGATATGATTACCACCAACTAGTAATTATACCGACGCACCATATTTGATGTGTATGTTAGGTATCTTTCAAAAAAAATGTTTTAACTTTTGTCATACACACACGTGTAATCTAATATTAATATTTATACAATCAATTTTACATTTTTAAATTTAATTAACACGAACAATATTGGTTATTTTTCTTATATATTGGAGGGGACTCGTGACATTTCTTAATTGCATAACTCAGTATTTTAGTTGTTTAATTTCATAATTTAGTTTAGAGATATTATGCTAACTTAACATTCCTATGTCAAATACAATTCATCACTCCCATGATTATAATGCCTAAAAGAATATATGAACAAATCTTATCATAATAAATTATCATAATTGTACACGTATATTTTAGGGTATTGATCAATTGCAAACATTGAATTTTGCTACAAATTTTAGAACACTTCTAATCCATGGGATGAAATAATTAATGATCAGATTTAATGCTGAGTTATCAATGACATTTTAACATAAATATGAATTAAATGTAAATTTTTTTTGGTCATTTTATACCATTAGAGGGGTATAAACGTATTTTTACACCCCTATTATTTTGAATATTATTTCCTTAATTGAATATCTTATTTTGAATTTTGAATTTAATTTCATTACTCAAATAGCTTTTAATATCGGTTTATTGCAATGATTTGGTCGGTTCACTTGTAAACCATTTCATATGTTCAATGCAATGGTTTCATTGGTTCACATACTCGGATTTATTTGATATATTTCATATGATATGTTTCACCTGACATGTTTTATCTAATATGTGTCATCAGAAATGATATATTTAATCTGAAAAATCTCACATATTTTATGAATATGTTTTATCGAATATGTGTCATTGAATATGTTTCATCGAATATGTGTCATCGAATATGTTTCATTAAATATATGTCATCGAATATGTTTCTTCGAATTGATTTTGCAGAACATCACTTTTTGTATTTCAAACCCGTTTCACCAAATTTGTGTCATCTAAGAAAGTGATTTCCTTGACTTTTAATCTATGAAACATTTTTTAAAAAATTTGGAGAGAACGAAACAGATAATAAAAACAAACACAACAACAAATACTTGAAAAATACACGTGAATCTAAGATTGGACAAGTAATAAACAAGTGCAACAAATACATTGAGTCAATTAACAAACAAACAACAACTCATTGATAAAAAATAACGTAGTTGACTAAAAAATTGAAATCACACAAAACATATATGCGCGAAGAAGCAAAGTTTAGTGCACTTATTGTTGTCCTTTTCACTATCTACATTTTCTGAACAACCAAACCAAAACCTATTAAACAAAACAAGATCATATATTGTCAAATATTTTAAATCAAACACAACTGGAAAAAAGTGGACTAAAAGAGAGTCATGGCATAAAATCAGTACATCTAGTTACAATCCATGACGGCTTATCATGGGAAGTCATTAACATTATACAAATTTCATCACTGATTGTGATTCCAAAACAAAAATCATTACCAAATAGTTGAAAATTTTGAACAGAATAAAAAATCGATCCAAATTGTTACAAACGACGAAACTAATCAAATTCTTTCTGATATTTGCGATACAATCCAAAAATATTTTTTTTATTTCATCTAATAAGTAATCATCGGCTTAATCAAATGCTTACCTTTGGTACATTACAGAGACTCGATTTTTTCATTGTAGACCCTTGCAAGCTAGCAGGAAAAGATTGATAAGGGAGAGCGATGAACGGAGTTGTTCATCGCCGGCGCGGGCGACCTCCCAAATCACTGACCCTCGTCTGAGCTCACCTCTCTGCTGCAGGATTTGTGCAGCGAGAGCACGGTCTGGGCCGTCGAAGTCGACCGAGCTGCTGTGCATCAATGCCAAAACATGCATCTTGGACATGGCGTCGACTAAACTCTCATAAATCTGCCTCTTTGCCGTCAGCTACCTCCCATTCGCCTGCATCCTCACCGTCCCCGTCTAAATCCAGAGCAGGAGCCGTCGCCTGGAGGGTCGATCCGCCTGGATTGGATCACAGAGTTGAAGTAACTTTGAAACGCGAAATTGTCCATTGTCCCCCCTTCATCATCATCATCGTCGTTGTCTAGATTCGAAGCCACGCGCCACCGTCATCTGGAGCGTGAGCATGGAGGTTGCTCTACTTGGATGAGATTGTAGAGAAGCGGCGCTGCAAATCCTTATTTATGGGGTGGAGAAGCAAATAGGGTTAGGTTATATATTTATATAGTACGCTAGTACAGTGGATTTATATATATATAAATCCACTGTACTGGCGAACTCATCCGTAGAGGGTATCCAGCCATTTAGTGTTTGCGAGATTAAAACATCACGCGACATGCGGCATGCGCGCTCTGTGCACTGAAGTGAGGCGCAATTTCGAATTTTTGCGCATCAGAGCGTACTATTCAACTTTCTCGTTCGGAGTGTAATGTTCAACATTGAGAGTGTAATGTCCAACATTGAGAGTGACATTACACGCCCACTGGTGCACATTACACTATGAACGAGAAAGTTGAATAGTATGCTCTGATGCGGAAAAATTCGAAATTACCCCTCACTTCAACCGTAGGAGTGTAATGTCAACAGTGGAGTGTAATGTTCAACATTGAGAGTGTAATGTCCAACATTGAGAGTGTAATGTCCAACATTGAGAGTGACATTACATGCCCACTGGTGCACATTACACTCCATTGTTGACATTACACTCCTACGGTTGACATTACAATCTCAATGGCATGTATACTCTCCAGTTGAGAGTGTATAGTCTACACTTGTGAGTGTGTAGTCTGCACTTACGAGCGTATAGTCTGCACTTGTGAGTGTATAGTCTGAACTATGTTGATATTACACTCGCACGGTTGACATTACACTTCGAATGAGAAAGATAAACAGTACGCTCCGCTGCGCAAAAAATTGAAATTGCCCCTCACTTAAGTGCACAGTGCGCGACATTACACTCTCACAGTGGGACATTGTACTGTCACCTGTCTTGCGCTCTTTTAATCGCGCGAAAAGCAACAGCCATGATGTGTTCGTTCGATTTGGACGGGTTGGGCGTTTATAGTGGAGTGTGCCCCTATAAATATATAGGATGATCCCTGTTCAATACAGTGAACTATGACACATTTTCATGTCAATACGGTGAATTATTTTAAGAGTCAGTTTAATAGGGGGGACTATTTTTAGATGTCATTTTATCCTAACAGAGTTAAAACTAATAAAAATGTATTGTTTGAGGCCTTATTTTTAGAAAATGCCAAATTTTCCCCTTGTATTAATCAAAATCCTTAAATTAAAAATTAAAACCAAAAACCAATCGTGTTCTTCTTGGTTGAAACACTCAAAATTTTGATAGAGGCTTATGTGTTTCTTATCGGAATTGGTATGGGGTCGGCGGCGAAATCGAGGGAGCGGAGAGTTTGCAGTCGTGGACGGAGACGAAGTCGGTGCTGGTCCGGCAGAGGAAGCTGCCGAAGATTTGGTGGCTCTCGCCAAGAACGACGCTGTTTCGGTCTACAACATCCCACAACACGAGTAGAAGAATCAGAGAATAGAAAAGAAGAAGAGCAAGAAGAGGAAGGCGATGCCCGAATATGATTTTTCATCGGCTCGTTTGGGTTTGGGGGAGAGCTCGATTTTCATATCTGTTTTTTCTCAGATCTGAAATTCAGGCGTTAACCCTTCTCTTCGATGAGCGCAAAAACGGTGAAGGCGTTGGTGGTCGTTGGAACAACAGTAGCAGCAACACCTAGGTAATTTTCAGGCGATTAAGCCTCCGGCGCCGTCGTCGGAGGTGCTCTCGAAAAACTCAGACGAAGAAACAGAGGACCGGGACGAGGATGAAGACGCATGGGACTTCTTTTTTCGTGAAGATCGAGATCGACACCCTCCCCTCCGATGAGTTTGTCCCAGATTTGTGGCTTTTGGGGGCCCAATTTCCTTTTTTCTTCGCCGAAAATCCCTTTCTCTTGTTCTGTGTGGCCATTTTGGCTCTGATTTTTCCAGGACAACGTTACTACTTGACGGTGGAGGGACGAGCTGGAGGGTTCGCCGTTGTTGCGTCCCAGCGGTGAACTAGAAAACTCCACCGCCGGTGTCGCTCAACGCCTCCACAACCACGCACAAATGAGATTATAGATTTTTCAATTTGATTGATTATGTGTTCTTCAATTGAGTGGGTTTTAGCGAATTTGTAATCATTTTGGTGGAATTTTGAATAAACCCAAATGAATTGCAGGGGAAATTGCAAAAACTATATGATTGTATTAATTTTGCAACCTAAATTGGTTCAATCTTATGGTGGGTTTTAGTGTGGCAACAAGAACACTACGAGTATTGTCCAAACAAATAAAAAATATACATAATTGTACCTGATGAATTGGTGCCAATTGAAGAAATAAAGTCAATTAAAGTTTAGAGTTCAATGGCACGTGTTTGAAAATTTAAATCATATTGAAGGGTATTTTGGTCATTTTATACTAAATTTAACAGAGTTATGGACGGTGACACTTAAAAATAGTTCTCCATATTGAACTGACTCTTAAAATAGTTCACCGTACTGACATGAAAATGGGTCATAATTCACCGTACTGAACAGGAATTATCCCTACATATATAGTATTTACATGTTGAAGGACCATATTACCCTTTTTATAATAATTTTATTTGTTTCATCCATTATTAATTACAACCGTTGATGAAACTAATCCGATGGACAATAGGCGTTCTAAAATTTGTAGCAGGTATATGGTTTGTAGTCGATCTCTTCCCTATATTTTATCAGGTAGTTTTTAATAGAATAATATATTTTATTAAAAGGCCAACGTGTAGAATGCACGTAAGGGGGAGTGTTGAGAATGTAAAGTCTCGCATGGAAAGAATATAAAATAGAACGTGTGTATATAAAGGGTTGGAACATACCCAATTAATAAACTTGAGCTTTTAGTTGTAGAGCCCGGCCCGATATGTACAACCCAGTTTTACATAATAGAATAATATATTTTATTAATTAAGATATATTTTGTTAATTAAAGAAGATTGTATAATTAAGGTAGATTTTATACTCTTTTATTGTAGCATGTAATTAGCATTTGATTATGTTAAATTATTTGTATATATTTGACTATTGTAAGAAAGTTATTCGAGGAATGAAAATCATCTTCCATCATGGTATCAGATTAAGGTTGTTCCTCTCTCACTTCCGCAACAACCTCTTTCCTTCTTTCTTCTAATCTCTTTCTTCCCTCCTCTCTCTTCTTCGCCTACCACCATGAGTGCAACCCCGAATTTTCACCCCGCCTTAGCCATCACCAATGTAAAATCTCTGATTTCTATCACATTGGATATGGAATCCGGGTAATATCATTCATGGGAAGACTTTTTCAAGGTGCAAGCTCGCATTCACGATGTTCTTGACCACATTATACAACCCACATAAAAGGAGGCCTATGAGACAGCCAAGGCGACCGACCTCCCCTTGTCGAAGAAAGTTGACGTCGCTGTCCTATAGTGGATATATGCCACATTTTCACAAAACATCCTAAGATTCATTCTCATTGACGATGATTTGGCGGAGCACACATGGCAAAGCGTCCACAACCTATTCCATGACAATAAGCATTCGAAAGATATGTATCTCAACAATGAGTTCACCACCACGAGATTTGGCGATTTCTCAACAACTAATGCTTATTGCAATCGTCTCAAGAGTTTAGCTGATCAACTAGCCAACGTTGGGTCTCCTATCAATGATCACGCATTGGTTCTAAAAATGCTTCAAGGTTTGAATGAGTCCAATAAAGAATTTTCTATGGTTATGCAGAATAAGAAAAACCTACCCTCATTTGGTGTGTTGCATTCTAAACTCGCCCTAGCAGAGAAAACTCTCCAAGAACATGCTAAGAATGAAGCACATAATGCTGCCTTCATCGCTCACGACAAGCCGACCAATGATCGGTCAAATAACACCACAAATTGGGACTTCTCTCAAGGTAACTGCAATCATAATAATTACCATGGCAATAATAACAAAAAATATAACAAGAATTATGGCGGGTGATACTCTGGTAAGGGCGGCTGTGGAAGAGGCAAATATTATGGCGAGGATTCTGGTGGCTAGAACGGTTGTGGGAGCCGTCGAGGTCAGGTCCAACAGCAGTGGGCTCCATGGATGCCATGGCTACCGTGGGCATCTCCACCTTGTCCCTTTCACTCATTCAAAAATTAGGCAAGGCCTAAATTTACTCCAAGGCCATATCAGCAGCAGTCCAGTGTTCTTGGACCAATCCCTCAACAAGCATTAGTATATCATGCTAATGCCCCAACTCAAACAGATATTGAGGCAGCCATGCACACCCTTGGAATTACTCCTCCAGATGCAAATTGGTATATGGATACATGGACCACCTCCCACATGACTTCCGCACAAGGTAACCTCTCGTCTTATTTTAATATGAGCAAAAGTCGTGGAATTATTGTCGGTAATGGTCATTCAATTCCAATTCATGGCTATGGTCACACTAAATTATCTTCCCAACACCCTCCACTTCTTTGAATAATGTCCTTTATGCTCCTAAGATTATGAAAAACTTAGTCTCGTTTTGAAAATTTGCATATGATAATTCTGTTTCTGTGGAATTTAATCAGTTTGGTTTTTTTGTGAAGGATTTTCATACGGGCATGCGCCTAATAAGGTGTGAGAGTAGGGGAAAGTTGTATCCTATTACCCAAAATGATACTCTCACCATCTACTTGTACTGTTTTAGCTCCTTCTTTATGGTATGATCGTTTGGGGCACCCAGGAGCTCCTATTCTTGATTCCCTTAGGCGTCGTAATTTTATTGAATGTACTCAAACTCAAAATAAGCATGTTTGTCACTCGTGTTCTCTTGGAAAGCATGTTAAATTACCATTTGTTGCCTCTAATACTAGCACTATTATGCCTTTTGACATTATCCATAGTGATCTCTGTACATCTTCGGTTTTGAGCTCTTTGGGACATCATTATTATATTTTGTTATTGGATGATGTCTCTAATTTCTTGTGGACATTTCCTTTTTCAAACAAATCTCAAGTTTTTTCAACCTTTTCAAATTTCAAAGCTTTAATCCGCACTCAATTTGAAAGGGAAGTTAAGAATGTCCAATGTGATGATGGGAGAGAATTTGATAATTGGCCTTTTTGAGAGTTTTGTAAGCGTAATGAGATTTCTTTCCGTCTTTCATGTCCACATACTACTTCACAAAATGGGAAAGGCGAAAGGAAAATTTGTTCCATTAACAACATCATTCGAACTTTTCTTGTCCATACAGTTTACCTCCCTCGTTTTGGCATCATGCTTTGCAAATGGTGACATACCTCCTAAACATTCTTCCAAATAAAAAATTGGGCTACTCATCTCCTCTTCAGATTCATTATCAATAGGATCCATTATCAATAGGATCCATCATACTCTCATTTAAGGGTCCTTGGGTGTTTATGCTATCCTCTCCTTCCGTCCATTACCATTAATAAACTCTAACCCCGCTCTACTTAATGTGTATTTTTGGGGTATCCTCCTAATCATCGTGGTTACAAATGTTATAATTTTTCATCAAATAAAATATTGATGTGTCGTCACGTGATATTCGATGAGACATAATTCTCTTTTGCCAAGTTGCATAATCCTCCACGTCATATATATGATTTTTTGGATGATGGAATGTCTCATTATGTGATCCAACACATGACATCACCTCCTTCCGGCCTAACGGGTCTAGTCATCCCGCGTACTTCCCCTCTAAATTCAGGCCCCTCTCCTATTGGCTCACATCCACCTAGTCCCACCTCACAGCAACTTGTCCCCCTTCCTGCGTCCTGGCCAACCACTCGGAGTCAAAGTGGGATTTTTAAACCCAAACGCCACTTTACTTTCAACGCCACAGTTTCTAAATCTCCTCTACCTCGTAACCCCGTGTCTGCCCTTAGTGACGTAAATTGAAAAATGGCTATAGGTGACGAATATAATGCTCTTATTAAGAATAAGACGTGGGAGTTAGTGCCTCGTCCATCTGGTGTTAATGTGATTTGGTCAATGTGGATTTTTAGTCATAAATAAAATCAGATGGTTTGTTTGAGAGGCATAAAACCCGTCTTGTAGGTAATGGTGTAGGGCAACAAGTTGACATTTATTGTGGAGAGACTTTTAGCCTGGTGATCAAACCGGTGACCATTCACACAGTCCTCAGTTTGGCCCTCTCAAAATCATGGGCTATTCACTAGCTTGATGTGAAAAACGCCTTCTTACATGGGGAACTCAAGGAAACTGTGTATATGCATCAGCCTATGGGTTTCAAGGACCCTGATCGACCCTCTCACTTTAACCATACCTGACATCACATATGTTGTCCAACATGTGTGTCTATTTATGCATGATCCCCAGAACGAACATATGCATGCACTCAAACGCATTGTATGCTACATTCATGGCATACTTGATCATGGTTTGCATCTATATCCCTCTCCATCGTCTGCTCTTACTTCTTATACTGATGTGGATTGGGATGGGTGTCTGGATATCAGACGATCCACATCATGTTATTGTGTGTTTCCGGGTGATAACTTGGTCTCATGGTTGGCAAAACGCCAACTAACTCTCTCAGAGTCAAGTGTAGAGGCCGAATATAGAGGTGTTGCAAATGTAGTTTCTGAGTTATGTTGGATGCGAAACCTACTGTTAGAGCTCCACTGTCATATTCAGAAAGCTACGTTGGTGTATTGCGATAATGTTAGTGCAATATATTTATCTGGAAACCCGGTTCAACATCAACACACTAAACATATTGAAATGAATATTCATTTTTTCCGCGAAAAAATTGCAAAAGGGCAAGTTCGTGTTCTACATATCCCGTCCCGCTACCAAATTGTCGACATCTTTACAAAGTGTCTTCCATTAGTTTTAGGGAAAAGGACACTTTTGTGCACCTGAATATACACCTTTGACACTTTCATACCCTAACTTTTTTTTTCTCTTTTTTCCATACCCGAATTTCATTTTGGGACAATTGGCCATTTACTTACCATAAATGGCCCTAATTTTTTGTTCAATTCATGAGTATTTGGTTCAATTCATTTGTATTTTGGGAAAATGGTCCAGAAGTACCCTGAATTTTGGTTCAATTCATGGGTATTTTGGGTATTTTGAAATTATCGTCCCAAAATGAAATTCAGGTATGGAAAAAAGAGAAAAAAAAGTTAGGGTATGAAAGTGTCAAAAGTGTATATTTAGGTGCACAAAAGTGTCATTTTCCTTTAGTTTTATTTGAAGATTTTCGGGACAGTCTCAGTGTACGCAAACCTCCCGTTTCGACTGCGAGGTGTAATAAATAATATATTTTGTTAATTAAAATATATTTTATTAATTTAGATATATTTTGTTAATTAAAGAAGATTGTATAATTAAGGTGGATTTTATACTCTTTTATTATAGGTAATTAACATTTGATTATGTTAGATTATTTGAATATATTTGACTATTGTAAGAGTATTATTTAAGGAAAATCATCTTCCATCAGTTTGTAATTTGAACGACAATTATAATTTAACATGAACATTTAATTGGCGATGAGAAAAAACTGAGAATTTAATTCATTTTGCAGTGTTGTGTTTCACGTTGCAAGTTGTGTTTTGTTCTTTTTATTTTTTGCTCGTCGTGTGATGATTGTAAACTAGAAAAAATGTAGGTGGTCATTTTGGGTTTACTAATTAATTCGTAGCTAAATATGCGAATAAAATCATCATTATTCTATTAGTTCAGCCCATGTCCATCTGTTGATTTGAAATAAACTTACATTGAAACAATGGAAAAGTCATGGATACATATGCTTGCCTCTTAAAAAAGTCAAGGACAATTATGAGAAAAATTTAAGAATAGTATATCTCAACAAGCGGGCAAACACACAAATATCAACTTACGTACCTATCATCATATTAACCCTTACAACATTATTTTTTTTTTTAAAAACCTTAAAACATTGAAAATAGGTATATTTCAATAGGAAATTCTGCAAAAGTAAAAAATTATCACTCTACTGGTGCTCTAAATATATATGTTTTTGGTCAAATATCTTCAAACTCATATTTTAAGGTTTCAGATCTCAATGAAAATATATACGGCATAGACATAGGAACTCACTTCCCTGTTCAAAATTCAGTTTCCTTAATACATCCCTCAAATTTTGGGGTACATGACTTATATTTCATTTCATTCAAACTATTTTTTACTATCTCATGTTTATAACGCTTAATAATTAATATTGGATAGATAGCCGTTTCCAGTAGCTGAACATTACACTCTTAGTGATAAGCTCGATGGTTTGATATTGTTCAAATATATAGTAAGGAGGTTTTATATGTAAATACGTTAGTGATTTAATTTTTTTAAAATTATTTATTCAATAAGTAGCACCATTAAGAATTTTTTTTAATCTAGGATTGACAATGGTTTTTCTTCAAGAATTAATTGATTGCACCCGGGAGCGGAACTGCATGGGGGCAAGAGGGGCAGCCGCCCCCGTGGCCCGAGAATTTGAAAACTTTGCTCAAAAATTGCACATGTCTTTCTTTAAATTTTAGAGAAAATGTCACTTATCTCACTCGTAGTATACACGATTTTCAGTTACCCCCTCGTCCGACTGATACATATTGACAAGTCCATGTACTTTTAAAAAATTTCACGGAGGCCTAACGGTGTTAGTTTTTGGTCAAAATGACGAAAATGCCCCTGTATTAAAAAAATTTTAAAAACATTTTCTTAAAATATATTTTTTATAAAATAAATAATAAAAACTTATTCTTATATTATTTTTAAAAAAAAAATTAAAATGAAAAACGGTTTTTAAACATCGTTTTTTATATTTTATAATATTTTTTTTAATACTAAAATCAATTTTTATTATTGATTTTATAGAATATTATATTTTTTAAAAAAAAGTTTAAAAATAATTTTTATTTTTTTAAATACAAGAGGTATTTTTGCCATTTTTACAAAAAATAGTTGACTTTGTCCGAAAACTAACGGTGTTAAGGTTCTGTGAGAAATTCTGAAAATACAATGATCTGTTAAAATGCATTAATCGGCTAATAGAGGTAAGTGAAAATCACGTATTATATGAGAGAGGTAATTGACATTTTTCCTGAATTTTATGATACATTAAAGTTGTGTAAGATACTAAAATGTGAATTTAGATTAGTGGTAAAATTGTCATCTTACTCTCTCAGACACAAATTAACTTCCATCTATCTCATTTAAATTGTGAAATTAAGAATTTTATGGTTGTATATTTGAAATGAACCTAAATACATTATTATATTTCGAAGTTATGGAATTCCAGGGACTTAGGTAGTATTATCAAAGATTGTCGGTTGTTATTATATTCAATTTATGTTTTGTAAAGGTATGTTTAATCGGATGATCAGCGAATATAGTGTAGCTCACTTCTTACTGGAGCTACTTTGACCGTAAATGGTTGGGTATAACTTAAAGAGGTAATTTCATATCTCAGTTTTACCTCATTTTCAAATCAGTATTTTAAGTTTGAAAAGGTTTTTGTCGGTACCCGAAATTTAATTAGTTACAGATAAGTACCTAATTTGTTCAATCTAACATAATTTGGATGTGAAAAGACTAAAATGCCCCTAATACTTATAATAATTAATATTATATTGAAACTTTTGAGTTGAATAACTCCCTCATACGACCTCTGTTTCGGTCTCATAAAATATCAAATCGAAGAGAATCGGAAGATAAACAACTTTAAAAAATAATATTAATAATTAAATTAAAATAATAATTAATATTATTTAATTATTAATTATAAATATTATTTAATTATTAATAATTAATAAATTCTTATTTAATCATTAATATCCTTCAAAGTTTTTTATCTTCCGATTCTCTTCGATTTGATATACTATGAGACCGAAATGGAGGTCGTGTGAGAGAGTTATTAAATTCGAAAGTTTCAATGTAATATTAATTATTATAAGCATTAGCGGCATTTTGGTCTTTTCACATTTCAATTCTGTTAAATCTAACAGATTAGGTACTTATATGCAACTAATTAAACTTGGGGTATTAATAAAAACCTTTTCCAACTTGAGGTACTAATTTGAAAATAAGACAAAATTGAGGTACTAACATGAAATTACTCTGACTTAAACAATGCTGTTGTGCTTCATTATAACTGATAGGCAGGCCATTTTCTCTAAAAATGAATTCTTAACTCTTTCTTATTATTCCATTTTTATTTTCATTAAAATTTTCTTATAATTGTAAATAAAACAAATTGTCAATGTCATTAATCACTCAAAAACAGACAATTTTATCAACTATTAAACAAACGTCATAAATACTGGAAAATATTTTCGTGATAATGGATACAACCAAAAAAACTTGATAAATATCAAAGAGAATAGTGATATAGTACTGTATTATAGATTCCTACCACTTGAGGAAGTGAAAGGTCGTCATAATTTAAACCATATGTTTCCTGCAACTTTTGTGACATTTTGAGGGTCCTTGTTAATTATTTTTGTAATGCTATTATGCTGATGAGCATGCATTGCCCTTTGACAAACTGTTGGGTCGTTTCCTCCTGTTTATTTTGATCCGCTTATTAAATTAAACTTTAATTACTCTTTTTTTCGTATTTCTTCCAACTAGGCTATTGCATTTTTGACGAATAGCTTTCAAATTTCAAATCACACTGTTTGTTTGATATCAATTTCATTTTAAAAGCAATTATGTGAAGAGTAAACTAAAGAATCATGAATTATTTAAATATCGTAAAGTTTGGAGTGTGGAAGTTTTATGGGTCATGTCTTAGAGCGCATTTGCATTGAAAATACAGTAGAGAGTCACTTCTTTAGTTTTCAATTTAATCATACTCTTCATACTTAAACTTCATTCATTATTATAATATTATTTTTTAATTTTATAGTTGCAAGAGAGAGAATAAGGATTGAGTTGAATAAATTAGAATAAAAATATTATAAAATAGCAAGAGAGAATTTATGGAGAGAGAGAGAAGATGAACGTGAGGAGCTCTTTATTGAAGGGAGTCATGTAGAGAGCCCCATTGGAGCGCATTTTTTTCATTCTCCCTCCCTACTAGGGGTGATAAAAAAAACCGTAACCGAGATAACCGAGTCGAAACCGAGCCAATCGGTTACCGAACCAATTAATTCGGTTAAATCGGTTTGGTTATGGGGTGTAACCGAATCCTGTTCGGTTCGGTTGTCGGTTACGGGACCTCAGGAACCGCTCGTACCCGAACCGAATAACCGATCATCAACAAGAAACGATGTCGTTTTACACTACCCCACTCAGACTCACGACGTCATTTCAGACTCACTCTGCCTCCTCGACTCGAGACTCTCTCTCGACCACTCACTCACAAGTCACAACCCTCTCACTCTCAGTCCCTCGCAAAACGTAGCAGAGCGAACGACGAGACTGCGAGAGGCTCATAGCGAACGACGAGAGGCGACCCCGACCGAGTGTTGACCGTCCGTTTTCGTGCGAGAGGTGATCCTGGCCGAGTTTCGACAATTCGATTTCGTCTTCACCGGCCGATTTCGAGCGTGAGGCTACCAAATCGTCCGATTTCCGACCGTCATCGGCCGATTTTGAGCCCTCTGTCTTCACCAAATTTGTTCTCTCTCTTCGCCTTCGAGTTTAAATTTGTTTTGTTTTGTTTTGTTTGGTTTGTCAATGATATTCCCTCTGTTGTTTGTAGCAGCACTCCTTACTTAGTGACTTGCTTCGTTCCCAGTTCATTCCATCTTCTCAACTACTTCCATTGTAATTTTCGTGAGTTTCTTAACCTTTTTTAACTTATGTATGTTTTCTTAACATAATCAAGTGCTAATATGTTTCTTAATTATTAATTGTGAAGGGTCATGAAAAACAATTCAATGAATTCACGATCGATGAGCCCTCCACCACGGCCGATGAGTCCGCCACTTCCGATGTCTGAGTAGTTCTCAAATTCTTTACCAAATCAACAAATGAGTACATAGCAAGAGCATTATCCAATCAACAAGAACATTGTGCAATTTTCTGCTTTTAGGTTCTTTTTCTGAATTAATTTTAGGGTTTTAAAATTACAAATTGTCATTCGAATCTGTTTTAGGGTAATATGTGAATGAATAGGAAATATGTTTTAGGGTTTATTAATTCATTACAAACTGTTTTACTATATGTTCTAGCATAATATTGAATTAAAAATCTGTTTTACGCTTTGTAAACGTGATTACAATCTGTTCAATGGTTTGAATTAAAAAGTTATTTTAGGGTTTTAAAATGTGATTATAATTTGTTTTTGGGTTTTAAGGTAATACAATCTGTTTTTGGCTTTAATTATATTACCATTTTCAAATCTGTTTGCAGGGTTTTAAAATGTGATTATAATCATGGGTACTATTTTTTTAAATTATCTCATGGGTTATGATTATGAATTTATGATTACAATCTGTTTTATGATTATGACTTATCAATGGTAATTATTATGATTATTATCTGTTATGACTTAAGTGAACTGCATGTGTTATAACTTGTTGATTTTCAGTGAACTGCCCGTGACCCATGCATATTTTCAATTTATAATATGTTGGTTTATAATATATTTTATTATTATTATTAATTATGATTACAGTCTGTTTTATGATATCAAATGATTATGAATTTATGATTAAAATCTGTTTTATTATTAATAATGCTAGTTACTGTTATAATTATGAAGTATGAAATGAACTATGAATTATGTTAAGACTTATTAGTTATTACAATATGAGCTTGCAAATATTGTAATACTTACGTTTCTTATGTTATGATGTTATTTTTTCACTTATTGATGCTACTGTTAGGAAATGTGATGGAGCGATGGCTTCTATGCAATTGATTGCTGGAAATTGGTTTTGATGTTTGCTGTTGTTGGTTGCTGCTCCTGGAAATTGCTTGTTGGCTCCCTGGACTTGTCTTGAAGAACAAAAGCATAAGTTGTTATTTATTTCTCATTCTAATCTTGTGAACTTGTAATGAATTATACTAGACTCCACAAAGTAACTGAAACTTAGTATTATTGCCTACTTTATGATATGATATGATATGATAAATCATCATCTGAAACTTAGTGTCATTATTGAATATTGATGATGATGATGTTTAAAAATATTAGAATTGGGCCGAAAAAGGCCCAAATGAGATGACCCAATAAGTTTTCGGTTACACCCCATAACTGACCGAACCGAACCGCCTAATTGGGTAGTTCTAACCGAACCGACCGACTAACCTTTGGTTCAGTTTTCAGTTATGTTGGTTCCATAACCGAACCGGTCGGTTCGGTTCGGTTATGGAACCGTGAACACCCCTACTCCCTACAGTAGCTTTGTAGCTATTGTAGGGAGCCACATTGGAGATGTTCTTAAAACATATCTTTAGTCCATTTCTAACACCTACACATTTTCAAAATAATTTTCATTCATTTGGTTCGAGTTCCTATGCAACTATAGTCTCAGATCTTCGGCCTCAAAATAATTGATTATTAAATAAACTCTATTTCAAATACATATTTGATACCGTGTTTTTCACGTGACAAAGTTAAAGAGAAAATATTTATATTTTAATTCTTGTATAATTAGGGAAAATATTACTTTACTATATCTAAATATCAACAATTTTCACAATACTATACTTAATTTAGTATTTAGTATGTGTAGTATCTAATTATTTTTTATAAATTCAGTTTATTAAATTCTTCAAAATCTGTTAAATTTTATGTTGAAAATACAAAATTGCCTTTTAACACCTTAATTTTTTTTAATATATGGTACACTTAACCCCATAACCCAACTCTAAATCTTCACCCTCGCCATCTGCTCATCAGACTGTCCACAACAGGAGAGTAGGGAGGGAGTGGGCACTTCCAGATGTGGCAGCCACATTAATGAGTCCATTGAAGAGTGGGTTACGTGGAGGGAGGGAGGGTTGGAAAGAGAAGGAGTTGGTGAGAAGGAGTAGAAAGAGAAAGAAGGGACTCCCAATTTTATCATATTCTAATGCATTTACTCGTATTTATCAAATATGTAATATACTAATTTTTTAAATCATAAATATATAATATTATACTTCAAAAATAAATAAATATATAATACCACTATTTATATTTAATAAATATACGATATGTCCATTAATATATAATATATAATAAAAATAAAATATATTCATAGAATATAATTAATATTTATCGTACATATATATACCTCTCATATTTAATAAATATATAATATGTCCATTAATAATAATAATAACAATAATAAATATTCATGAGTATAATTAATATTTATTGATTCGTGTTATGATTTTAATTATGTATTTTAATTTTATAATAATATAATTTTTATAAATTATGTTTTTCATATTTGTGTTATAATAAATCAGTTTGTTTTTTATAATTATAAATGAATAATAATGTTAAAATATTTAATTTTATGTTGTTGAATTAAATAATATAAATAGGAGGCACTTTGTTGTGACCTCCAAAAAGTGAGTACCTCCAGAGAGTGAGTGTGCTGATGTGGTAACTTAAAGGCACTATATTATGAACATCCTTATGAGAAACCCAACAACAACAAAATCAAGCATATATCCCTTTAACTAGTTAAATCATGATACATATACATTTCGATCTACACATAAGCACAAAAGTAATTTTACCGGAACAGAATATTTAGTTCCAACAACATAAATTGCCAATTAATCCAATTAGCAATCTTAGCGGCATAAATTACCTCCTAATAATCGAAGAAAACAATCAAATTAGCAAGAAAATGGTAAAAAAGCCACCACCACCCGCGCTAGAAAATTGAACACAGTCACTATCTTGACAAAAAATGGCCTTAAACATAACTAAAGGAGAGAAAACCATATAGAAAGAGAGCTTACAGAGCCTATAATCTTGATCTGGTAAACTCAAGCGACGAATCGGATACAAACGGAACGGGATCATAAATCCCTAAATCACAGAGAATAGAGAGAACTAGATTCACACCATTCATATTTCTGATCATCAAGAGGTCCAAATTGAGAAATTAACGCCAAAATTGTATTATCAAAGTATAATTAAACATACACAATTTGTAAGGGAAATTGAGTAAGATATATTCAAGAGTGTACAAACAATTGAATTGTGTAGAAATGATTATGAGAGATTATTTAGAGAAAAACCATGGCTGCTATATCACTAAAGCACAAAAATGTCACACGTTTAGAACGATTAAAGATACATGCTACAAACCCTATGCAAGCAATCATTATCGACACCGCCTATTGATATTGGTGGCAACCTAGACTCGAGATGTTTACCATCCCTCTCAGGTAGGAGAACACCACGATTCTACACTATGAACAACAATAACAGGGTAGGGGTTCCAAAGGGTTGAACCACTTCAAATTAAAGTCCGTCTATCACCCACTGTCCCCCTCAAACAAGGTAACGTGACTCAAACAAACAATTACCGTTTGTCAACAATAAACACAAGTATTAATCACTCAAATTCAATCAATATCATGCCTATAAAAGCATATAAGTTGCTTTGTATATATGGCGGATTTATGGGTATTATGCGTGTGTTTTTATACCACGTTCTCAACTCATTATCTCTATTTCTTGCTTCACGGGTGCTCTGAGTGAACTATACATATTTTAAATCAATTCAGGCTATTTTCAGGGATACTCTGTGGCCAAGGGCCACGGACCCGTGGTCCTTCTTGGACCACTACCATGGCAGACACATGGGTCTTGAAGCTCAGCATAATAGCCCAAATTTGGGTATCTAATGTGGATCTGCTTACAAAAGCGTTATCACTTAATGTCTTTCATAAGCATCATGCTAATATGAAGGTGATATTATATGAGATATAAAATCTTAGTGGGGCTTTTTATTTTATTTGCTTTATGGTTGCATTTGGTAATTTTCTGATCAGAAATAAAGTTAAGTTTGGTCACTCTGTTTTGGTTGGATCAGTTATAAATAAACATGTATAGATCACACTGCATGTAATTTCTACGTTACACATTCATGATTGGTCTATATAATTTGGTAATACTCATGTATGCAACCACATTGATGGGTTTAGTTACGATAAATGTGACGAAAGCCGCTTTGATCCTTTCACGATATAATTTATGGACGAGATTGTTATATATTTCAAGTATATGATAGCAACTTTTGGGCAATTAAGGTTTAACACATTTGTTATTTTACATACGTGGCCAGTGGGAGATTGTTGGAAAAATTCCAATATAGGGTCACGAGTGTAATATTAAATGTGTTGTGTTATCTTTTAAATTGACCCGATTAAGTTGATCTGCATATAAAATAAAGTGTTGGGCCAATGATATAATTTTCATGGGAAAATACGTGTAGATACTCTTGGTGTATTTATGATTTGATGATAAGTCAAATCATGAATATCATAACTAGTTATATTAACCAAATATAACTAAGGATATGGTTTCATATAAAATGCAAAAAGCATTAGGTTATTCTCTAATCCTTTCATAGAGAGAACTAATCAGATGGTGCTCTAAGATGTGGTTATATGGAAATTGCCATGGTTGTCAAATGATGAACACGAATACGATCCATGTATGTTTATTCGATTAACTCCATCGATTCTCTAAATATCAACATGAGTTATTACGTATTTAGGGTTTTGTATATATATATATATGCTTTTAGCTTTTCATAATCTTGTTTCATATAGTTATAATTGAATCCTAACATCGTACCATTCAACACAAAGGAGCAGTGATCGATAAGGTAAGGACAGGTCCGACCCAAGCAAAATGCAAACAAAGCTTTTGCTTTAGGTCCGCCAAAGAATAGGCCCGTTTATATGTTATAAAATAAGTTGATGAGGTCCAATTTTTTTTGTATAAACATGCCCAAATTTTTTGAAACCTTAAATTAACTAATCCAATTTTGTGCACGCCTCATTCACTCATACTCACTCGTCACGCCTCATTCGTTAAATTAACTAAATTAACATCGAAAATCGGAATAGTTTTGCATCGTGTTGATGGATGTATCTATAAATTTAACAATCCCAAACTATCCTTTCTTTATTATAAAACCTAATCTACTGAATCATATCAGCGACTTTGAGTTTAGTCTATTCCGTGTTTGAGGATAAATCTCTTTGATTTTATAATTATTTTTAGATTTAAAATTATAGTTATTTAAATAAGCATGCCGCTCTCTGTTTTAATCAAGTTAGGTTTTTTATGATTATATTTAGGAGTTTGTAACTCAACTTGAATCTCGTCTAATTCTCTCTGAAACCTTTTCAGATCAAGTGTTTAAATTAGTGCAAATCATGTTTTCGTCGATTTGATTCAAGTGTTTATATCTGATTTTTGTATGTTTCAATCTAGTTTAAATAATTGAATGTGTAATTAAGTTTCCAATCTGTTTAAATGTATTTTTATTAATTTAAATAAGTTTTGAAACAAGTTTAAATCTTGTGTTATGTCTGTTTATATAGCTGACTTTGTTTAAATCAATTTTTAAACTAGATAAAGTTTGTTATTGCCTATATAAATCAAAATTTTAAACAATTTAATATGTTGTTTGCCTCTTTAAATAAAATTTAGATTATTGTATTTGTTTATTTCAATTTTACTCTACTTCTGATTAACCGTTTGTAAATATTTTGGTTTGATTTTTCGACATACTAATCAATTTTAATATCTTTTCTCAAGCTCCAAGAGCTCTCAGAATGCACCTGTACAAGCTAAATATTTGACACAAACACAGTAAAGGTTTTGTGATGAAGATGTAGTTTAGATTGTATTGTGAATTTTGTTATTGAAATAAGTTTGTATCATAAGGTTTTTTTGAAGGTAGTGTAGTATAAGGTTAAGTTTTATTATTTGACAGAATTTTCGAAGTCCTCATATATTATTTTTGCTTTAGGCCTTAAAATCTGTTGAGCTGGCCCTGGGTAAGGTTGTCATTAGTCTCTTGATTTGTGACATTAAAATAAAATACATGAGATAACTAGATTTAATTACAAGAACGGGTGAATTAATATAAGTAATTCTTAATCTCAGGACTTATACTTCAGCCACTCTTATACACACCCAAATTTATCAGATTTTTTTGAAGTGTAAGGTACTTGTTTTATTGAAAAGGCCGAGCCATAAATAAATGCCCAAGATAGAGATCGAAGGCCTGTTTCTGAGTTTTGAAGCCCAACCCGTAGACGAGGACATTTTTGTCATTTGAGCAACGGCCCCGCTATAAAGACACAGCTCTCTTCTCTTCTGTGAACCCTAACTCATCATCTGCAATTGACATATATATGTGTCTCAACCAGTCACTGGCGTTTTTCTCTTATCGGTTCCATTTCTCTTTGTTTGCGTTTCTGGATTTGGCTTCATAATCTGGTCTTTGTGGATTACTCAATTCCCATTAGACTCGTTCCCTTGAAGCAAAATTGATCGTGTTGTTCTGTTAATAGTATCTCTTTAATAAATATTTGGAGAGATCGATGATGAGTCTTATACAGACCTATAATGAGTTGCGGGAATGATCGCAATGTTATGAACATCTAAGGGGCTGAGTTCTCATTGTTATTTTTGCTTCACTGGTTAATTTAAGAATTGCTCAATTGTGAATATGTTTCCCTCGCTATCCGGTGCTTCATCTATGGGTTACTTGGACGTCGGGCAACCAATTTAATTTAATCTGCTCATTAAGAGTCAGTGTTGTTGAGGAAGTGAAGAGGTGGCTGATTTGTAAAGTAGTAAGGCTACATGTGTTATTGCCTTCAAGGTCCATGGAAGTGTCTCTTATTGATGCATTTATAAATATTGTGAGTATGATTGATTTTTATCAAATCTAGAAAGAGACTTGTAGAATAATTAGGACTCATATTCACATTCTTGTCTAACAGGAAAGGGTGAATATGAGGGCGTTTTCCATTGGTGTCCTCAACCAAAAGCAAGTTGAGTGTAGTAATTAATTCCTAAGACTAATTACTCACCATATGCTTTTTTTCTTTAATCAGAAATAGAAGCTTAACATTTGCTAAGAGATAATAACACTCCAAAATATTCAATTTCTAAAATAAATTGATACACCTAATCTTCAAATTGTTATTTCTGCACACTTGATATTTCCATTTTTCATTTTGTCTAGAACGGTTTTAAAAATATTTAATATATAATTAAAATTTGAAAATACTTTTGATACATGACAACAATATAGTCAATATATATTAATTATTTTATTTCATAAATAAGGGACCAAAATACCCTAATTTCATTTCAAAATTTCACAACAAAGCCATTGGCATGTAAGACCAACAATTGGTAAACCCCATCAAATAAGGACAGCTAGCATGATAACTCATGAAGCAATACACCTCAGCATATGTATTTGGACCCAAAAAATTAGTTTCAGAATTCGGGAAGCAAAGCCATACGGGAAGCAATTTTAACTATATTTTAATTAAACTAATAATTTTCAGCACAAATTTTATTAAAATAATATATTTTAACATTATTTTGAGTTAAAAATAAAAATTGGGGAATCCACGTCCTCGTTAGAAACGGGGAATTCCTGCCACGTTACTAACGAGGATGGA
The DNA here is from genome assembly GCA_963920655.1 of Geranium rotundifolium. Taxonomy (NCBI): domain Eukaryota; kingdom Viridiplantae; phylum Streptophyta; class Magnoliopsida; order Geraniales; family Geraniaceae; genus Geranium; species Geranium rotundifolium. The sequence goes on along the minus strand of OY987317.1, from coordinate 25,196,830 downwards.
ATTGCCAAATTCGGCCTGAACCTGCCCCATCTCCATATCTTGGGTGTCAAGTCAGGGTGAATCTAGTCGGCTTCTAGTTCAAGTGGGTCGTGAGCTTGTAGGGTTGATCTCCTTGATTATAAAAATATATTAGTTGGCATTGCTTAGCCACCAAAGTAGGGTGAGTGACTTCATGAGATCGAGGATGTATCAAATTTCAAGAATCTTTTGTAAGGAAGCGCAAGATGCGTTTTGAGTCACCGGAGTAGCGATTTGAGGGAGGGCGAGGGCTGACTTGAGCGGGTCGTTCTCGGCTCCTATGGCATCGGAGTGTCTGACCCTAAAGAGTTCGTCGGGGTTAACGATGTCTTCGGAAAGGGAGTCGATTAGTCGAAAATGTCGGTGTCGGGTGCTTACCAGTTCTGATTCGATCCTGTTGAGAAGTCGTCACTACTGCGAGGAGTTGGCACTGGGAGCTGCAATTTCGAGAGCAGCTCGTCAAGGCGTGATGGCCCGGCCTGGCCTGGGCACCGTCACTAATGAGAAAGCGTGGCTCTGATTGTGACTTGATGTGGTTGGCGATAGAGACAGTGGCGGATCCAGGGGGTGGGCACCCCCCCCCCCCCGGCCTAGAAATTCGGGAAAAAAAATCAGATGAAGTTTTCCCGAAAATTAGATATGTCCCCCTCCCTTAAATTCTAGTATTTATACAAAAGTTGTGTAGTTTAGTGGTGAGTGTGTTGTATTTAATAGTTGTGTGCTTATTTTGATGTTTGAGCCTATATTTTTTCTAATAGTTGTGGGCTTTTAAACTCACTTATATGGATCGTCTTTAATTTTCAATCTATTTATTGGTTCAAAATTATAATTATTTTTTACTAATTATTGTAGTAGTTAGTTTTTTTTGTTTTTCACTAAAAAACCGACTCGTCTCATATTTATATATACATGAACGTTAAATTCAAAATCAAATAAAAAATTAATCAAGCTCGAATTAGTTTTTATTATACACATTTAATAATTATTTTTTAATTAACTATGTTATTAATGAAATTAAAATTTTAGTATAAAGTTTTGCCCACTCTTGAAAATTTTTCTGGATCCACCACTAGATAGAGGGTCTTTCATCGGATGTAATAGCACCCATAGGTGATCCCGATTGAGATGCATCTTGATCGGCCGATCGGGAAGCTCTGAGGGTTTGAGAGGAAGGGTCCCATCTGGGAGGTAGTTGATATGGGGTTAATCATACCCTTTTTGGGCCCGTAAACCCCGCATCTTAGTACCTTCTCGCCTCATTTTGGTTATTGGAGATATGTTTTTGCGTCGTTTATGTGTGGTAGTGTGGTTTAATTTTGTGTAGGGTATGGACGAAAAATCATAATTTTTGAAGCTCGGGAGGAGGTAGCTTGTAGAGCAAGAAAACCACATATTCGAATTTTTAGGGTTGTAACGATGCTAGTCACGATGGTGACATACGTCGTGACATCAAAACCCCCAACTTCCAGCATGTTGTCACGATATGCGTTGAGATCGTGATAATTTAGCGTGACAACGGCCATTTTTCGAGAGACGAAGCAGTTACAATCATGACGAGATTGTGACGAGAAGCAACAAGAGGTATCACGATCGTGACACTACCGTGACAAGAGCAAATTCAAAAATATGTTACGGAGCAGGCACGATGAAGTGGCGAGAAGAAGCAGAGGATGTCACGATCGTGACACCTCCGTGACATTGTGTATTTCTACGGCAATAGTTAAGTTAAAGGAATCAAGACTTGGAAAAGGATTTACATTATTAGCAGCCTTTTTCCAATTTTCCCCCAAGGGTTACTATACCATTGGAGCTTAAGAACATAAATGCATATTCCTCACATACCTAGCTTGAGATTGAAGATTCAACACAATTTCCACCACCAAGTCCTTAAGAAAACATCGAGGGAGCCACCAACTCATCAAAAGAAGAGAGATTGAAGCAATTTTTTTGGAGAACATATAGGCAATAGTTTGCAATTCATGTTTCTTTTAGCTATTTTCTCTTATAGTTTGAGGTTCTTAGACTTAAGCACCGTGATTTGGGGCTAATTGCCCTAAATCATTGGTGCTAGACTATTTACGGCTTAAATGTTTATCTAAATGTATGATTTTCATTCATTGGCATATTGGTATATGAACTTATTTTGTTAGTTATTATTGAATGTAAATATTTGTTGATCATGTTCATGTTATCAAATTTGTTAAAATGACAAGATTGTCCTCCCTTATGTGTCTAATGACCACTTACTCCGTGTTTCCTATTAATTACGACTCTGCCACCAACTTTTTGAATTAATCTTCTTTTTTTTCGAAAAACACTTTTTGAATAAATCTCATTGATTAATGATTAATGATCTAAGATGCATTTTTGGTTTAAAAACCTTCCTAATGATTATTACAGATAAATCTCAGGTAGCTATATCTAAAATGACATGAATATATTTACATACAGCTAACTTTAAAACATATCAAAAAGTGTACCGTTAAATTTATTTCTTCTTATTTAACTGATTATCAATATAAAAGAGAGCAAAATCCTTCTCTTTGACTTTCAAATTTTCTAACTCGTGTCAAAATTTTTGAACTTAATCTGCTTTTAAAAATGGGTGAGTTTGGCACACTTAAAGATTCTAAATGATTTTAGGGTTTTTTATTAAGATATATAGTTGAATTTCATATCTTTTTAATATACTAAGTTTCGTGAAATTTGAAGATTGTTTGGTAAGCCAAACAATGGGTTCAAACTTTCTTCGAGAAACATGAACTTTTCAAACAAGAAAGTTTCCAGCAAAAAATATTAATCCACTTTTGACTTACCAAACAACCTTCAAATTTCGTGAATCTAAACATTTATAAAGGCATAATAGTCAGGAACATTTCTTACGAAGACTCCAAAATCCTCCGAAATTTTTTAAGTGTGCAAAATCAACCGTTTTTAAAGGAATACGAAATGGAAAAATGGTATGAATTTGAAAATTTGAAAGTTAAAGAGAGGCATTTAGTCTTTTTTGTACTGAAAATAAGCTAAATGAGAAAAAATAAACTTAAATGTTCTTTTTTGGCACGTTTTGAAGTTTGTTGTATGTAATTGATATTCGTGTCAACATATTTGTACTTACGTGAGATTATCCCTAGTTATTATTAGAAAGTAGGACGCACATAAGACCTCCGAATATGGTTATATAAATTTTTATTCGTGCAACTATTTTATAATGGCCCGTGCGATATTCCCCATCCCCGACGGGGATCTCCTAATCTGAACGAAAATGGGGCGGAAAATTTTTGAATCTAGGCAAGAACGGGGCGATGTATTCCCGACTCACTCCGCCCCTATATTAAAAACATATCGTTTTAATTGAAAACTATATTTTAAAATACATATTTAATAAAAGAAAATATCTTGAAATATATTTGTATTAAAATAATATGTTATGATACATATATAATAAGTAATACTACTTTTTAGTTAAAAATAATATTTTAATATAAATTTTATTGAAGCAAATATGTTTTAACATTATTTTGAGTTAGAAACAGAAAAAAGAGAATTCTCGTACCTGTCAGGAAATCTACGCTCCCTTTAAAAACGAGATTGCCAAATCCGGCCTGAACTCTTCCCATTATCATCCCTACCTAGGTTTGTATAATGCTCACAACAAAGAAAAGTAAAATAAATTCATACTCATCTCGGTCCTTACTCAAACATTTTGTGCAATGCTCACAATAGGGATGCATAGAAGACCTTCCTAATCTTGGTCGAGGACCCTAACATGGCCATGCTCTCCCATAGGTCTCTCATGGGTCCCATTATTAGGGGTGGCCATGGTTCAATTACCTTAACCGTCTGAGTAAAAACTTGAGCAATAGGTTTTGAATATTAGCGAACTAGATCAAGTCGGTTATAATCGACATAATATTCTGGTGATTTTTGGGTAGAATAGGATCGAGCCGTAATATGACATGCTTTTATTTGTACCAGACATATGACCTTATTTTTAGATGAATTATGCAATTTATTTACTTCAATTAATCAACCGTTTCAAATACAATTTTTCTTATTCGAATTGAATATCAGGAAATAAAAGACATTGATTTTTTATAGGATACTAAGCCATAGACAGTAGTTATAGGTATACATTTGAAATCAAACATTACATTTTATAGTCATAGACCATTTCGATTCGGTTATTTTGATTATATAATATGCTCAACTCAATTTTCGATTTTGGGCCGATTATCGATGTAAAATGAACAACCGTAGCAGTATCATGGTTGCTCCTGAAACTTGAAGTGTTATCAAGTTAAAACGCAAGTGATAATTTGAAAAATTAAGAAATTAAAAGCCAAGGTTTTCAAGGATTAAAAGTATGATATAGAAAATAATTTACAATATAACATGAATACTATAAATAGAATAATTTCACGAATCGGTCCAGTTTTACATTTCTCTCTTCTTCCCTCGAATCTGCTTCGTCTCTCTTTCACGGAGAGGTCTCTGCTCTGCGATCTCATCTCCACCGATCGGCCCGTCGTCTTCTCAATCTAGGGCACCATGGCCGCTGCCAATGCTCCTATCACCATGAAGGAGACGATGACGGTAAGTTTTCACCATCTCATTTCCTTCAGATCATCATACGATTTTGTCACTGTGCTCTTCTGGTAACTTGCTTGTGCGGTCATGTCGATGATTTGCTTGGTGTCACTTTCAGTTGCCCAGTGTTGGTATAAATCCGCAATTCATCACCTTTACGCACGTTACCATGGAATCCGATAAGTACATTTGTATCAGAGAAACTGCTCCGCAGAACAGCGTTGTTATCGTAGACATGAACATGCCTATGCAGCCTTTGAGACGGCCGATCACTGCTGATTCTGCTTTGATGAACCCCAATTCCAGAATTCTAGCTCTTAAAGGTGCTTCTGATCTCATCATGGTTTCTCCCTTTCAATTTCTTGATTTCACTGTTTATATGGTTGGATTTGGCACATTGTTTCGATATTGGTATTAGACTAGTGTGATCCAGATATTTAGCGCCCCTTTTAACAATGTGCTCCTTGTGTAATTAATTCATCATGGACATTTGAGCTCATTTTCTGCTGCAATTGCATACAACGGGATTTTTTTTTCTGCTCATTAACTTGTGCATCCATCTTGAAGCTCAACTCCCGGGAACTACTCAGGATCACCTACAAATATTTAACATTGAAATGAAACAGAAGATGAAATCACATCAGATGCCTGAGCAGGTTTTAATTTACGACATTATGAATGTTAACTAATACATATAATATTTCTTGTATCTAGGCATTTGATTTACAGGACTTTTAAGCATTGCAATTTCTTCATTTTTGCGCAGATCGTCTTTTGGAAGTGGATCACACAAAAGATGCTAGGCTTGGTCACCCAGACCTCAGTGTACCATTGGTCAATTGAAGGTAAGATAATTCACCTTTTGAAGTATCATAGTTTGATGCATTCATTTTGTTTGTTTACATTATATCTCTGTATGTTGGTATTCATATTTTCATTAAATGTTTGTATGCAAGTTTTGCTTATTGGCTTGAATGTAAAGGTGAATCTGGGCCTGAGAAGATGTTTGAGCGAACAGCTAATCTGTCTAGTAATCAGATTATCAACTACTGTTGTGATCCTACAGAGAAGTGGCTGGTTTTGATTGGAATTGCTCCTGGTGCACCTGAGGTAAGATATATCATTGATTCCATATCATTATCCTGCAATTATCAAAGCTTCTATAATCTGTATGTAGTACTTGAAGGCTAGTAGCTGATGCTGAGTTCATATTTTTTCCTACTCCCTGCATCAGAGGCCACAACTTGTAAAAGGTAATATGCAGCTTTTCTCTTTGGATCAGCAGCGAAGTCAGGCTCTTGAAGCACATGCTGCATCATTTGGCACATTCAAAGTACTATTTTTTCCTCCATATTCATTTTCTCTTACCCGTGGTTCATCATAATATGTTGTCCATTGTCAAGTTGGTTGCTTGAGTGCTACATTGTAATTATTTCTATACTTTCATGTATAGGTTCCTGGAAATGAGAATCCATCTATTCTGATCTGTTTTGCCACGAAGAGCTCTAATGCTGGGCAAGTTACCTCAAAGCTACATATTGTTGAACTGGGGGCCCAGCCAGGTTTGAGGATCAACCCATGATGTGCATGAATGCACACACACAAGACACCTTGTTTTTGCTTAACTTTGTGGTTTCTGATTGGGATCCTGAAGAAAGAACTTCACTAATTTAAAGTAAATAAAAAAGCATAACCTAAAATACTGAAAGAAAAGCTTCTCAAGTTTCTTTTTCGATTATTAGTCTGCTATAAAATTACAATTATGTCATTTCACAGTTTCCTTTAGTTCACTGGCATGGCATCTGTTCTATAAATATTTCATATTGTCCTCGTTAAAATTCATGTGGTTTTATTAATCTGGATTTTGCTGGCAGGCAAACCTTCATTCACTAAGAAACAGGCAGACCTATTCTTCCCTCCCGATTTTGCCGACGACTTTCCTGTATCCATGCAGGTAACGACCTTTTGTTGTTCTTGATTTACCTGGTCTCATATGGGTTCCATATCATTTTACCTATTCCCAATGTAACAGATATCCCAGAAGTATTGTTTGATATATGTGATCACAAAGCTTGGACTTCTATTTGTATATGACCTGGAAACTGCTACGGCCGTTTACAGAAACCGAATCAGTCCAGATCCTATCTTTTTGACAGCAGAAGCTTCATCAGTTGGTGGTTTTTATTCAATTAATAGGCGGGGGCAGGTGTTGCTTGCAACTGTAAATGAAGCAACAATTATACCATTCGTTAGTGGCCAGGTTTGCTTTTGATAATTTTCTTCCATGTTCCAGATAATCTGCTGTTGTATTTAGTGTCATCTGGTGATTCTTGCAGTTAAATAATTTGGCACTTGCAATTAATCTCGCCAAAAGAGGAAATCTTCCAGGTGCAGAGAATCTGGTAAGTTAACGCTCACACATTATTCTTCATTATTATATCTGTTGCATCTGGTTTATTAGACAATGACTTGAAAGATTAACTCATTTCTTGGTTGAGCCACATGTTCTTTCTTTTCTGAGTTTCGTAGTTATTGAAGGGGTCATATTCTGCTTTTGCTTTTGAATTTTGATACCCATTGGTAATTTGGTATATTTTCTTTCTGTTAAATATTTGTTATGTTCACTACACTAGCCTTTTGGTTGCACTAGTTTTGATCATGTTAAGTTTACCCATTAGAATGGAATAACAATACAAAAAAATACTATATGATCTTTGACTGAGGGATTTCAGTCACAATATTGCCATGACCGCAATAGATAATTTGAAAATAAACACGTATGTGTGACCTAAGGTGAACCATTAGTTCAATTACACGATGAAGTGCTGAAGAACAATTAATAAACAAATTTATTTTCAGGGCAGAGAGTGGTGAACAAGGAATCTCACTATCAATGAAAGCACGGATCAGACATTGGACTTGCTGTGATTAAATGTGTAGTTATCAAGTTATGCTAGGGTGCTGAGTGATCAAGGACAGATCTAACATGGCTAAATCAAGAGTCGGTCCAGGACTCTTAACTATTTCTGTCTACTATGGAACTGAGTATAGAGTTTTTTCTTCATAATCTGTCTGAACTAGAACATGTAGCTCTGTTTATTTGTCTACGAAGAATCTGCTTCTATAGATGGTCCCTATATTTTTTTATCTCATCCTATTTAAATGAGAAAGTGACCAGTTTATGGAATGCTTGGTTATATGATATTATAGGCACAATTAAAGATATGAGGGCTTTACAAGCATTGGTCACAAAATTTTCACTCCTCGCTTTAAAATGACTTCAATGGTGACCTACCAAGTATGTTATATATTATTAGGAAATGCTAAATGATGTGTATTATAGTTGCACTTGTCTTAACTTTTTAGAATATGAGTTGGTTTCTGAATCACAACTGATGACAATTTGGTGAGGTCTAGGTTTGCTGAATGTGTTCTGTCATATTAATCAGGTTGTCCAGAGGTTCCAAGAATTATTCGCTCAGACAAAGTATAAGGAGGCCGCCGAACTTGCTGCAGAATCCCCTCAAGGAATCCTACGTACTCCTGATACGGTTGCTAAGTTCCAGGTATCTTTTATGGATTTTTTTGTTTAGTCCAGACAGCTTCCAAGTTCTTTCTAGGCTTCTAGCTGATAATGTTCATTTCTCTGATTGTGGCTTATCTCATTAGTAGAAGGTTGTGGTTGGACTAACATTTTCCTTTGGGGGGAGGGGGGGGGGGGGGGGGGGGGTCTTTGATCTTCAATTTTAATGACTGAAAATATATAATTGTTTAATGCTTAATTTGTTTATTTAACTGTACATTTTTTTGTTATAGAGTGTTCCTGTACAAGCTGGTCAAACTCCACCTCTACTGCAGTATTTTGGAACTCTGCTAACTAGGGGAAAACTCAATGCTTTTGAGTCTTTGGAACTGTCTCGCTTAGTTGTAAACCAAAATAAAAAGAATCATTTGGAGAATTGGTTGGCAGAAGACAAGCTTGAATGCAGTGAGGAGCTTGGAGATCTTGTGAAGGTTTAGATTGAACTTGTATTCATTACTCTCCACAGATATTTCTCATTTACCTTAGGTTCTAACCTTGAAATACTTTTCTATTGTAGACTGTAGATAATGACCTTGCATTAAAAATTTATATCAAAGCTAGGGTGACTCCAAAAGTTGTTGCCGCATTTGCTGAGAGGAGGGAGTTTGACAAGATTCTAGTATACTCAAAGCAGGTATCTTACATATGTATTCATTCAGTGAGAAATGACTTATATGAAGAATTTCATGATTTGTATAGAATTGAGCAGTTACTATTTTTATTTTCATCTTTTGAAGTTTCTTAAGTTAAGAATCTCATTCTCACATATTTTGGTCAATACAGGTTGGGTACATGCCTGATTATTTGTTTCTTCTGCAAACAATTTTGCGGTCAGATCCACAGGTTTGTTTGATTATGAATGAGAAACAACCAGCCCCACTCCAATTCTTAATTCTTCTGAATTTTAGTTTTGTCTGCTTTCATTCTAGATATGTGATGATTTTTTCTTGTTCATAGGGAGCTGTTAACTTTGCTTTAATGATGTCCCAAATGGAGGGAGGCTGTCCGGTTGACTACAATACAATAACAGATTTATTTCTTCAGGTTTGATTTTGATATTCCTCGTTTCTTAAGTAGTTTAGGTACAAACCAAAAATAAAATAGGAAAGATGGATTTTAGTATGTTGTCATATTTTAAAATTAATTATATTTTGTTGCATATATGGGATAATAAAGTTTTCTTTACTTGTTGCATCTTCAAATTTTCTACCAGGGACAAGTAAATCATATATGTTAATTGACAACAAGTATTATCAAAAATGATTTTTCAATATATGATCGGTCTTCTCTGTTTTTGAATAGAGGAACTTGATTCGCGAAACAACAGCTTTCTTGTTAGATGTGTTGAAGCCTAATCTTCCTGAACATGGATTCCTTCAGACAAAGGTTAGTTCTTATTCTCTTGCAACAACAGTTGGCAGTTTTGGTTATGTTTGTTCTGGTTCCAAGTCTCTGCTTATAGTAGCTTGATAATCAATTCTATCTAGGTTCTTGAAATCAATCTTGTTACATTTCCAAACGTGGCTGATGCTATACTAGCCAATGGTATGTTTGGTCATTATGACCGATCACGTACCGGTCAACTATGTGAAAAGGCTGGTCTCTACATACGGGCCCTTCAGGTACATTTGCTCCCCTTACCCTTTCCATTCTCTTGTTTACGGTGTTAGAATATTTTTAGACTCAAAATGTGTTTTTGATATGCAGCATTACACCGAACTACCTGATATCAAACGTGTCATCGTGAATACACATGCAATTGAGCCACAGGTTTGCATCAATGCCTATATAGTTGAGACAAATTCGCCCACCCTTTTTTGCTCCCTCTCTAATGCTACTGTGTTTTCAGGCTCTTGTTGAGTTTTTTGGAACTCTTTCCAAAGAATGGGCCCTTGAATGCATGAAAGATCTTCTTATGGTCAATCTGAAGGGAAATCTTCAAATAATTGTTCAGGTAAGATATCTTCTTTATGCTGGCATGCCAGTATATTTTGGGATGTTCATGGGTATAGTAATCCAGTAACCAGCTCGATCCAATGGATTCGTCTTGGATTGAATTGGGTTTGACGGGTGAATGGGCCGGTCTTGGTCCAGAACTTTTGGGATCAAGTCTTCATTGGATGTTTTTGGTTATATAATCCCATATGAACCTAGGGCAATATGTATCTTATTTTGCGAGAAGCAATCAAAATTTCTAATTATATATTTATTGGAATGAGCTTGTCTAGAACTTCTCTGCAGACTGCCAAAGAGTATTGTGAACAGTTGGGTGTTGATGCATGCATTAAGCTCTTCGAGCAGTTCAAGTCCTATGAAGGATTGTACTTTTTCTTGGGGTCATATCTGAGTTCCAGGTACTAAGAAGTGAAAACAGATATAAATTACTATCTGTCTTGTGAATTTATTTATTTTTATTAAATTTATACTCAGTTAACAATTGTATATTTTGTTCTTGGACAGCGAGGATCCTGATATCCACTTCAAGTACATTGAAGCAGCTGCTAAAACTGGTCAAATCAAGGAAGTAGAACGTGTCACTCGGGAATCAAACTTTTATGATTCTGAAAAGACAAAAAACTTTTTAATGGAAGCCAAGCTTCCAGATGCACGCCCTCTGATTAATGTTTGTGATCGTTTTGGATTTGTTCCTGACCTGACTCATTACCTTTATACAAATAACATGCTCAGATATATTGAAGGTTATGTTCAAAAGGTAGATACTGTAAGGAGTTTTATATACTTATAATATCCTGCACTATATGTTATTGTAATTTATCCTCTTTTTATAGGTCAATCCAGGAAATGCTCCTCTAGTTGTAGGCCAGTTGTTAGATGATGAGTGCCCCGAAGATTTCATTAAAGGTCTCATTCTTTCGGTCCGTTCTCTTCTTCCAGTTGAGCCCCTCTGCGAGGAGTGTGAGAAGAGGTACATTGTCTTCCCTGTGACCTGTTTGTGTAACATAATTCTTATCTCTTACTTTCACTTCACTTTTGCTTCTGTTTGCAGGAATCGTCTTCGCTTACTCACTCAGTTCTTGGAGCATCTTGTGAGTGAGGGGAGCCAGGATGTTCATGTTCATAATGCTCTCGGTAAAATCATCATAGATAGCAATAACAACCCAGAGCATTTTCTCACTACCAATCCATATTATGATTCACGAGTTGTGGGTAAATACTGTGAGAAACGGGATCCCACCCTTGCTGTTGTCGCATATCGTAGAGGACAGTGTGATGATGAACTTATCAATGTCACCAACAGAAACTCTTTGTTCAAACTGCAAGCAAGGTTTGTATGTTTTTGGTCTGAATGAAGGGATCATTTTTACTGTTATGATTGGGCAACTCATATCATTTGTTATCCTTTTTTGATCAGATATGTAGTTGAGAGAATGGATGGTGACCTTTGGGAGAAAGTTCTTACTCCTGATAATGAGTATAGAAGGCAGCTAATTGACCAAGTTGTCTCTACTGCTTTGCCTGAAAGCAAGAGTCCTGAACAAGTTTCAGCAGCTGTTAAGGCTTTCATGACTGCTGATCTTCCACATGAACTTATTGAACTACTTGAGAAGATTGTTCTCCAAAATTCTGCTTTTAGCGGGAACGCTAATCTGCAAAATCTGCTAATCCTGACTGCTATTAAGGCTGATCCTTCCAGAGTTATGGACTACATCAATAGGTTAGACAACTTTGATGGACCTGCCATTGGAGAGGTCGCTGTGGAAGCTCAATTGTATGAAGAGGCATTTTACATATTCAAGAAGTTTAATTTGAATGTTCAGGCTGTCAAAGTCCTGTTGGATCACCTCAAGAGCATCGATCGAGCTGTTGAGTTTGCATACCGTGTTGAAGAAGATGCTGTCTGGAGCCAAGTGGCCAGTGCCCAACTCCAGGAAGGCTTAGTGAGTGATGCAATTGAGTCATTTATTCGGGCAGATGATGCAACACAGTTTTTAGAAGTCATTCGGGTTGCTGAGGATGTGAATGTATACCACGATTTGGTGAGATACCTTCTAATGGTTAGGCAGAAGGTCAAAGAGCCCAAGGTGGACGGTGAATTAATATATGCATATGCTAAGATTGATAGGCTGGGTGACATTGAAGAGTTCATTCTCATGCCAAATGTTGCTAACCTTCAACTTGCTGGAGATAGATTGTTTGATGAAACTTTATATGAGGCAGCTAAAATCATATTTGCGTTTATCTCTAACTGGGCGAAATTGGCTTGTACACTAGTGAAACTTGGGCAGTTTCAAGGTGCTGTTGATGCAGCTAGGAAAGCTAACAGCTCAAAAACATGGAAGTTTGTTTGCTTTGCCTGTGTGGATGCTGAAGAATTCCGTTTGGCTCAGATATGTGGTCTAAATATCATCATTCAGGTGGCGTACAATTTTCTGTTATATTCAGATCAGCTTTCATAAGTTTAGCTCTCTATAGACCTGTCTATTTTCTAACTGCTTTTTTCATATTTTGACATTTTAGGTGGATGATTTGGAAGAGGTGAGTGAGTATTACCAAAATAAGGGATGTTATAATGAACTTATATCTCTCATGGAGAGTGGACTGGGATTAGAACGTGCGCATATGGGAATCTTCACTGAATTGGGAGTTCTGTATGCGCGATACCGTTACGAGAAGCTTATGGAGCACATTAAGCTGTTCTCAACCCGTCTCAACATTCCCAAGCTTATCCGAGCTTGTGACGAACAGCAGCACTGGAAGGAGTTGACTTATCTATACATCCAATATGACGAGTTTGACAATGCTGCAACAACTGTAATGAATCACTCTCCAGAAGCTTGGGATCATATGCAATTCAAAGATATTGCGGTTAAAGTTGCAAATGTTGAGCTTTACTACAAAGCGGTGCAGTTTTACTTGCAAGAACATCCTGATTTGATTAATGATGTTCTGAATGTACTGGCCCTTCGTGTTGACCATACCCGTGTGGTGGATATAATGCGAAAGGTACACGTTTCTCTAAATCATGTTATATTTCACCATTGAAATTGTGTTATGCTACTGCTTTTGAGGTTGTTTAGCTTAAACTATCTTCTGTATGTTTGTATCCCTCATGTATTTCAGTCTGGGCACCTCCGTCTTGTCAAGCCGTACATGATTGCAGTTCAGAGCAACAATCTTTCTGCTGTAAATGAAGCTCTGAACGAGATCTACGTTGATGAGGAGGACTACGAAAGACTTCGTGAATCAATAGATATTCATGATAATTTTGATATGATAGGCCTGGCACAGAAGGTAAATTCAAGATTATTACTTAATGCTGGTCTAGTCTTGTATGGTGGAACTTATATTTACAGGGTTGAATTTTATTGAGCAGATTGAGAAACATGAGCTCCTTGAGATGAGGCGTGTTGCTGCTTATATTTATAAGAAATCAGGAAGATGGAGGCAGTCCATTGCATTGTCGAAGAAAGATAATCATTACAAGGATGCCATGGAGACATGTTCACAGTCAGGTGACCGTGAACTTTCAGAAGAGCTGCTGGTCTATTTCATTGAGCAGGTTCATTTCTCCTAGATGGATTAATCATTCTCATCTATGTTTTACTTTAAGCTTCTTTATCTTTCATCTTTATTATTCAAAGCTTGATCTGTTGGGTGAATCTAAACTTCAGCAACAAAAATTGTTTTCTTTTCCAGGGAAAGAAAGAGTGCTTCGCTGCATGCCTCTTTGTTTGTTATGATTTGATCCGGCCAGATGCTGCCCTTGAGTTAGCATGGACAAACAACATTACAGATTTTGCATTCCCATATGCACTGCAGGTGATCTTGTTTCCATTTCAATAAGCTCTCTAAAATGAATTTGAATATTGAGTTTGTCTGAGCCTTGTTTATTTTTGTTGAAATTAGTTCATGCGTGAGTACACACACAAAGTTGATGAACTTGTGAAGGATAAACTTGAATCTCTTAGTGAGGTGAAAACAAAAGAGAAGGAGGAGAAGGAAATGGTTGCTCAACAGGTAACTGCTACGTGCAATATTAATTTTGTCAAGTAGATGCTTTCTTTTTTTTATATATATATGTGCACCAGAATATACATAATTCTCACTTTCATACCTTACTTTTTTTTTTTTTTTTCAATATCCTGAATTAAATTTTGAGGCACTTTACTCCTAAAATATTAATAATACCTAAACTACCCTTAAAATTAAACCAAAATTAAATCTGGTCCAATTTCAATTGTTGAAAATACCAAAATGCTCTTAAATCAACTTTAAATTTTTAAAACATACCCTTTAACTCTCTCCTCCCATCTCTCTCCACCTCCCTCCTCTCCTTCTCCTCCGCCGTCCCCTTCTCTTCCTCACCCTTGCCTCCGTCCTCTCCTTCGCCACTGCCACATCCTCGGTCTCCATGTCGCCTCCGTTCACTCCTGCCGGAAGCTTCCGGTCGTCGTCGGCGGCTCCAGATCGTTCATCCACGCCCTCGTCATCTGCCTTCGACCTGGCTCCTCCACCCCATCTTCTTGCCTCCTATTTTCGGCGAGTGGGTTCGGAGCCTCACTCCCGGAGAGCTCTTCCTCGCCGGAATGTTGGGTTTTTTGGTCCCTGCCGGCGATGCTCTGTTCCTTGAAGATCAGAGACGGAATCGAAGTCGAAATCGAGTTTTTTGATTTGGGTCTCGACGAAATTGACCCTAGGTTTCGCTTTGGGTCTCGAAGTAATCGAAGTGGTTGTTGGCGGTGGCGAAGGAGAGGACGGAGGCGAGGGTGAAGAAGAGAAAGGGGCGGCGGAGGAGGAGGGAGGTGGAGAAAGATGGGAGGAGAGAGTTAAGGGGTATGTTTTGTAAATTTGAAGTTGATTTAAGGGCATTGTGGTATTTTTCAACAATTGAAATTGGACCAGATTAAATTTTGGTTCAATTTCAGTGGTAGTTTAGATATTATTAGTATTTTATGAATAAAGTATCCCAAAATGTAATTCAGGATAATAAGAAGAAAAACATATAAAATATAAAAATGAGAATTGTGTATATTCAGGTGCACAAAAGTGTCATCTACCCATACGTATAAATGACTATATAGGTTGACCTGCAAATCTTAGCTTTAATCTAACCTAACCCTAGGCACTGCCGTTGGAAACCATTCCTATTTCCTGTAATGAACTAAATTAAGCATGGCGACTCATAATCAACTATACACTCATCAATGTAGTCTTTGAAGATGAAGTGACTCATTGTGCATATATTTGTTTCCTACAGAATATGTATGCCCAACTGCTGCCTCTGGCTTTACCGGCCCCTCCAATGCCAGGAATGAGTAGTCCTCATCCGCCAATGCAGGGAATGGGTGGTGGTTATGCTGCACAGCCTCCAATGGGGATGCCACCTTTTGGCATGCCCTCTTACTGATATCCCCGTCCCGTCCATGTCAATGAATTTAACATAATATAGTTAGTGACTTGCAAGCGCTGAGCTGGAATGTTGCGGAATCTCTTTTTTCATTTCTTATTTGGAAGGAAGTTGAAGGTTTGGAGGCTGGCACGGTCACTCTGGCAAGGGCTGAACCGAACCGAGCAGGTCTGTTATGTAATGGAGATTTTGTATGCACCCATGTTACAGTAACAGTTTCATCACCCTTTTTCTCTAAAAACAAATCCAATTCCCACTGCTCAAAGATGAGGCAGAGACAAGTGATCAATTACTTTAGATTTTGACATTTTTACTACATTTAGGAGTTGTTGAGTCAACAAATGGTCTAGAATAGATCTTAAAGATTGTGTTTATCATTTTTTATCAGCAAAAGGGAGAAATTGTATAGATGAAACCAGCAAAAATTTATAAGAAGAAAATAAGAGCTGACTAAGTGCATCTAGAAACAAACAAAAAGAAAAGAGAAAGAAGAGACAAGAAATAAAAAAAGAAGAAGAAAAAAAAGAAGAAACCCCGGACATTCAACATGTAGCATTGAGCTTGATTAGAGGCTCTGTCTTGGTAGGTTCAAAAGACGTTATCATATTAAAATCAGTCAAAAGGCTTGTACAAAATGCCCAGATTTGAATGATGATGTTTCGAAAATTATTCTGAGATGGGAATTTAGATGCCTTGAGCGAACACGGGTAAGAGGAAGCAACAATCGGCTTGGTGAAGGCCAAAGGAGGTTCCACTATGCGAGAGTTGGGAGACCTTTTACGGTGGCGACTATGGCGATAAACCAATGGAACGGGGTTCCAACGTCGGTGCCTTCGTTTCTTAGCCTTCTTGCCAGAAAGCGCCACGAGCGGTTTGTTCAAATTCTCAAGAATTGTAAAAATAAATAATATTTATACTAATATTTTTCAAATTTCTTACAAAATGCATCAAAACTCATATTGTAATTATTAAAACCTATAACCAAATAACAAGTCAAGATTGATTAATTAATTAATGAGTTAAGAACATTTAATAAAAATATAACCAAATTAGCAAGTCAAGATTGATAAACTAAATTAACAAGTCAAGAACATGATCTCAAACCAAGTTAAGAAAATAATTATCCCTAAAATAGTAAAAAAAATTTAACTATGTAATATTCATATTATATCCATAAGCTTCATAAGAATATTTATATGCCTAACAAGTTAGGATATTTTCAAGTTTTTAAAAAAATTAATTTGTTTGTTCCGAACCGGATAATAACCAATCCAAAACGATCTAGACTCAATCCAAATCGACGTAGACTCTGTCCAAACCAGTTTAGACCCGACCCAGACCTGGTTTACATGTGTCGATTTGGGTTGACCTGCTCGCCTATCCTACTCTGATTGCCACAAAGTGTTTCAGTGTTGTAGTTTTTAGCGCCTCGACGGTCATGTAGCCCGAATTCTACAACATTGGTTTGATCAATCATGTAAATAAAACTTTTGTTTTAAAGAATAAAACTGAGTGTTACCGTTTATTTATTAGGATAATGTCACATAACTTCTATTAAGTATACGACATTTTCACTTAACACTCTTTAAGTAAAAACCCGCATTATATACCCCTATCAGATTTTTAACGTTGCAATTTACCCATTTCCGTTTGCTTTTTTGAAATGAAGAAAATATCCCTTAATTAAAAAGTTAAGAAAAATAATATTTTATCTTTTTTTAATTTATTTTAGAAAAACTAAAATTCAAAAAGATATTATTATTTAAAAAAATTCAAAAATAAATATGATTTTAAACACCGTTTTATTTTTAATATTTTTTCAAATATTTTTTTAATCTAGAATAGTTTAAAATTTTTATTATTTATTTTTTAAAAAAAGTACCAGTTTTTTTTAAGGTTTAAGAAAAATACCAGTTAAAATTCATTTTAATTTTTGTCATAATTTCAGGGGATTTTCTTCATGTATAAAAATAACGTAATTTGCAAAATTGTTTTTAATGAATTGAGTAAAGTGTGCTGAAGGAGGTCTAATGAAAAATGTGTATAATTAATAGGGATTTTCTCATATTATTCCTTATTTTTAAGATACAATTTACATGCCCACTCGCAAATTAATTCTGTTTAATTGAATAAAAAAACTTTTTTAGTACCCCCTTAATTTGTCGGAAGTTTTTCGCCTTAAATTTTTTGAATATTTATATAAGGACATATTTAAGTGAGAATCAAGAGTTGCGTGAAACTCGTGAGAACCAGTCAAATATGCCGACGGGGCGTGTAATTTTTTTATACTCTAGAGGGGAAAGTGTTACCCGTCGAGGAGAGTGGTGTTACGAAAGATTGAAAAAAAAATAAGTTTATTTTTTATTTTTTGGGTATGTTATAATACATGTCATAATAATAGGAAATACGATTATAGAAATACATAACATGATAACGGAAACACATGGCTTAATAATGGAAATACATAACATAATAATGAAAACACGGTTCTCACACGTTCGCGCAAGACCTCCTAATTCGCATGAGATCATGAATGCACTCCAATACAAACTCACCTAAAAATGTCCAAACATCCAAACCAATGTATAACCGTTAGATCTGCCACGCATGCGATCACGTGCATCTGAGATTAACGCCAAAAAATTACATCCACGCTTTCGCAGTGAGGGTATAACTGTAATTGCGCCATAAGGCGGTTCGCGCATTTAAAGAGCGATCATTATCGATCTACGATAAAAATAGTCGTCATTAAAGCGCGATCGCGCATTTAAAGCGCGATCATTCAACGATTCACACTAAAAATAGACTAGATTTATAAAATAATCATTCATCGTTTTATGTGTTGATGAACATTATCTAATTAACCTGGTTATACAATATACAACAACATATTATACATCGACAATGAGACAGTTATACACAAACCTCTGAAGTGGCTAATCGTTTTATGTGCCGATGAACATTATTTAATTAAATAAGTTAATGTCCAATGACAAATATGTATTTCAAAAATTATTAAAACATTGAACAATGTAAATTAAAGGGATAATTTCATGTCAGTACCCTAAGGGATAATTGAACAATGCCGATGCCGCCTGATCTGGGTTCCTCCACCATCGCGCCATCACCAGATCTAGGTTCCTCCGCCGTCGCTCCGCCGCACCCAGACCAAGTTTTGGAGAACGTCCTCGAGAGCGTGCTCCACTTCCTGACCTCTCACCGTGAACCTGCTACTCTGTCCGAGATCCGGTCAAACCTGCGGCTCCGTCCGAGGATGTAGAGCATCGTGTCGAGGGACAGGGCGAAGTGGAGAAACCTTCTTTAGGTCGCGGCCAGGTTGAAGAAATCGAGGGCTTGAAATGGACTTTCATGGCTGAATCAGCGTTTGATGCAATCGTTCAATAGCGTTCCATGACTCTTCTGTGCTCAAGTACCAGAGATTTGTAAAATTATTCACTCCTCCTGACATTATCATGCTCTCTGGAATTTGTTCATACCCAACAAGCCATTTATGTTTTTGATAACTTCCCTGCTTTTGAACATCATGATACACTGAAACTCCATAAAATTCAAAGTCTTTCCATGTTCCTGCTATCCACATTTGCATGTGAAATTTAGCAAGTTGTTGTGACCACACAATTGTTGCACTACTTGAGTAGTTGTTTTCTGTTTCATTTCATGTCTTCCCTTTACCTCACTACTGGTGGGAAGGACAATGGTTTAAAAGAGAAAGTAGGTTTTTTTAATTAATTTATTTTTAAAAAATTTCATTTGAAAAGACTAATATATCCTTTGAACATAACATTAGCTTATGGTTTAAGTGAGGGTAATATAGTATTTTCATATTTACTAATTAATTATCAAACTGAGAATTAAGCATTAGGGGAATTTTGGACTTTTCACATACCAATTCTGTTAGATTTAACATCTGTTACCTTAAGTGCAACGTAATTGAACTTAAGGTATCGGCAAAAAACTTTTCAAACTTGGGGTACGGATTTAGAAATAAGTCAAACTTGGGGCACTGACATGAAATTACCCCTAAATTAAATATATGTATTTCCAAAAATATCGGTATACAAAATTAATCACCTATTTTTTACCAAATTTATTGATGATTAATTGTGAAAGGGATCACCACGGTTTCCAATCGATAAATATCATGCGGCGGACGTTATGTAACCGTGGTGATCGATGCAAGCTACGATCTTAATGTAAATTCAACATGTTATATATATATATATATATATATTAAATCTGAAAGTTACCTCTTCTAATCGATGAAAACACAAGCTTAGTGTTTCTCTATTAGGTCCACACATGCACCACAACCGAAGAGGGTTTTCACTCAAATTTTTTGCTATGAATTTTTGAGAGAAGCTTGACAACAATGGAGGATGAGAGGGGAGAGAGAATTCAGCAATGAGTGGGAGAGAGTGATAGGATTAGTTGCTGAAAATTAGAGAAGATAATGGAAGATATTATGCGAATTTAATTTGAAAATTAAAATTGAATTTCAAATTAAAATTGCATATCTATCCTTCATAAACTCTTATTTGCATTTGTTCCCATTCATAACTTAAATCCCTAAATGGGCTTTAAGCCCGTTTAACTAAAACCCAAATTAAATCCATTAACTTGAGTTCTAATTTCGGTTTAGACAAAACAGCTCAATTTCCTCGAATTGATTTCTTCAACCGTCTGGTTAAAACCTTAGGCCAGAAAACTACTGAATCGTTCTCAATTTTCATCCATAATTGTTGTCATATATCGTGCTTAATGCGTGTGACCCTCTAGGCTCACGAACAATTGGCAGACTGGTAAAATTACTATTTTACCCTTTCCATCATAAGTGGCCTCTAGCAAGACATTATGATTATCCAATGTTCGTGATTATCGATTATTCGACTTAACCTGTTATCGTACATGTCACTGTCCTTTTATCAAACCGATATCCAGATTGATCAATAGGCATAGAATGGTCATCCTAATTTATCAATCACTGTTTCTTGATATCTGAGATGACTGAAAACTGATACTAAGGTATCACCTGCACGGTCGTGCTCTTTCTTCAATCATACTCATCAAGTGGCCTAAACGGATATCTTTCTCATACCGAAGTATGAGTGATAAATCCTTCAGACGCCTTTCGAGTTCACTAGTGCAATCAATATCAAAGCCAATCGAAGCCGTTATAGTTACCCTTTTATAGTTAACGTTAGACTAGGTTAAACTTAGGTATTCGTTACATAGTGTACACAAAGACTCCTTGGTCTTAGGATATAATGACAAGCTACGATATGTGAGTATCTCATGACTGGATCTATGCAGCATACTCACAATCGGGTTGTCCGATATCATCGACCTGATGGTATCAATGATATAACTCCGGCACACACTTTGCCATGATCAGTAGAGCATGATCACAAGGAGTTAGTCTCATACTGATCGCTTCATAAAGAAGCTTAGCTGATCAGGGACACATCAAATGTAATTCTTTCTGATCTATAGTTCTACTATTAGTGGTTACACACATAATGACATAGATCAAATTACATTCGATATATTACTACAACACATTAGTAATATATGTCGATTTATTTATTCGGAAAGATGATAAAACATTACATCTGTAGATCACTTTTATATTGGACTGGGGCATAACTCTAACAATCTCCCACTTGCCAATGGTTCCAATTTAAGTTCTGATCTACTCCCATAGATTTTGCATGTTCCTCATGCCTAGGCTGCGATTGAGCCTCTATGAAGGGATCGGCCATATTATCATTTTGTCGAATAGCGTTTAATCTCCACATCACCTCTATTTGTGATAACTATCACGAGGTGATGTCTGCGGAGTATATGTTTGGATCTGTTGTGGACTTTGGGCTCCTGAGCAATAGCTACGGCACCTGTGTTATCCCACAACAAGCTTATCGGATCAGACGCTCGCGGCGTTGCATCTAATCCGATCAGAAAGCTTCTAATCCATACGGCCTCTTTAGCTGCTTTTGTTGCAGCTATATACTCAGCCTCCGTTGTAGAGTTGGCAATTTTGGCTTGCTTAAAGCTTATCCAGCTGAAAGCGCCACCACTCAACACAAAATATATCCTGACTGAATTTTGAAGTCATCTGGATATGTCTGAAAACTAGCATCGACTTGTCATTTGACTGCTAGTTCTCTATCTATATCCCCATACACTAGGAATGCATCCTTGGTCCTCCTCAAATATTTGAGGATGACCTTTGACAGCAATTCAGTGTAATCGACCGGGGTTAGATTGAAATCTGCTGGTACAGCTTAGTGCAACCGAGACTTCCAATCTCGATGGATCCCACAGCCGAAGCATAAGGGATCTTATTCATCCTGCTCAGTTTATCAGGAGTGCTAGGACTCTGTAGCTTGCTGAGCTTGATGCCATGATGCGTGGGTATGTATCCTTTTCTTAGAATCAAGCACTGAGAGTCTTCTCAACACTTTACCTATGTACATGTTATGACTTAGCAACATGTTCTGACTTAGGCCCAAAATCCTTTTGAAATGATCTGTAGAGATCCTGATGCCTACATTAAATGCAGCATCACCTAAGTCCTTCATCGATAAGTACTTCCCTAACCAAGCTTTGGTGGCAAGGTCGGGATGTCATTCCCGATGAATAAATACCAAGAATACAATATTACTCCCACTCGCTTTCTTATGTACGCAAGGCTCACTTTTGTTTTTGATGAAGCCGAGTTCCCTTACAGCTTTAAAAATGAAGGTTCCAACTCCCTGAAGCTTGCTTAAATCCATAAATGGATCTTTGTGGCTTACATATCTTTCCGGGATTCTTTGGATCTACAAAACCCACATGTGGTGTGATATACACGCCCTCTAGTAAGTTCCTGCTAAGGAAGGAGTTTTGACATCCATCTGCCATAGTTATGGCTAATAATAATCCGGATTAAACTGACCATTGCTACTGATGAAAAGATGTCATCACAATCCATGTATTGAATCTGACGATAACCTTTTACAACCATCCTAGCCATATTGGTCTGAGGACTTCCATCCATGTCGGTCTTGATCCTATAGACCCACTCAGAACCAATGGGTTTTATCCCAGGAGTTTGATCAACCAAGCACCAGACTTGGTTGAAATACATGGATTTCATTTCCTCACTCATGGCATTCTACCATTTTTCGGAGTCTGGACTGGTTAAAGCTTGTCTGAAGGTTTCTGGATCATCCTGATCCACCAACATCACGTCATTTCCCTCAGTGGCTGTGAAGCCATATCTGTCTGGAACATGACGAGATCTTTCAGACCTCTTTAGACCATATGAAATTTCTGTAGGGATTGATTCTTCATCGGCGACCATCTGAGGCTCCAGTACTTCTACATCTTGCATAGCAGGCTCCTGAATTGCTTCAGGCTGTTTCATATCCTCTCGAATTTCTTTGAGATGCATGGGACTCCCACTAGCTATTTTGAAAATAAAATATTTCTCCAAAAATACCCCTCCTCGAGCAACAAAGACTTTGTACTCGCTGGGTATGTAGAAGTTGTATCTCTTAGTTTCTTAAGGATACCTTACGAAGACACATTTATCTGATTTGGATGCTTGCATCTCTGCTACCCAAATATTTTAGGGAAAACATACTAGGATGTTTTCCACGCCATATATGACTACTACGCGAAGGCGCACGCATCCAAATAGAACTGACCATCTCATCCCGCTCCCATCCCAATGAATACTACGCGGAGGCGCACGCATCCACAGTAACGGGAGACGTAATGAGTTTCATGTGGTGTACCTTCTGTTACTCTGGTCCAGCTCTTATTTGGCTACTACGCGGAGGCGCACACATCCAAATATAATTGATTACCTTATTCAGCTCGCATCCCAATGAATACTACGTGGAGGTGCACGCATCCACAGTAATGGGAGACAGAAAGACTGTCACAAGGTGTACTATCGTTGTCTTCATCGGAGCCCGATTCAAAATGAATGCGGCCATTTTTAGAGTCAAGTATAAGTTGAGCTCTCTTCTGGCCTGAGTACTCATAGGTCCACATACGTCGGAATGTATTAGACTTAACAAGTCACTCGCCTTTCACATAAACCTGTGAAAAGTGCCTTTGTCATTTTGCCCATTAGGGGAAACTTGCGTCTTTCAGTTTGAGTGAATTCAAACGGACTTAAAAGTCCACACTTGTGAAGTGTAGAAATGCGTTTCTCGCTCATTAGGCAAGACTTGCATCTTTTAGTTTGAGTGAATTCAAACGGACTTAAAGTCCACACTTGTGAAGTGTTGAAATGCGTTTCTTACCTATGTGCCTTAAATGACAATGCCAGATTATAACTTGGTTTAAATCATCAGATTTAAGCCTTTTCTTATTTACGTTATACCGATTAAGATTACCAAGGTAAATATCTGATCCTGAAGACGTGGATACCCACTCTTCTTCACGTGATCCTTGTATTTGTTTACAATCCCTTATTCCTGTGTCCTGGCTCATTGCAGTGATGGCAGATCTCCTCCATTTTGTCCTTAATCTTCACAGCAGCGTTGGGAGCTGCTTGAACTTTTGGACGCTTGGGGTGTCTGAACTGCCATGCAAGGTGCTCATGAGCCTTACCCGTACCCTGATCAGCTTTCTTGAAGCTGGCCTTCTTGTTGACCATAAGGACCTCCTTGGTCTTGCCCTTGAGAATCTTTTCAGTGGTCACAAGTATCCCGGGAAACTTTGTTAAGGACTTGTCCATGTCATGCATATTGTAATTTACTATGAAATCACTATATGTATCTGGAAGTGACTACAACATAAAATCTGCAGCCGTTTCCACCTGATCATCAAAACCGAGTCTGGTTAGATGCTCCTGAAAACATTAAATCTTCGTGACATGGGGACTAATAGGGCTCCAGCCTTAAGTTTGCAGGAGTTAAGTTCTATGAAAGTATCATATCTTTCGACACGAGCTTTCTCCTTGAACATTTCCTTGACCTCTGCCTTACAGGTATGAGGATCACCTGAAACGTTCATGAACTACTTCTATAACTCTGGCATCCTACTGCCCACCATAATGCATGACACGTCAATTTGGTTACTAAGGAACTTTGATAAGTATCCTTAGTGCCCTAGCGACGTTCAGCGGTGGCTCAGCAGGAGGTCCCTTGGTAAGGATATAGTACTTGCGTTCATGCTTGAGTACAAGCCTCAAGTTTTTATTCCAATCTGAGTAATTCACGCCCTTGAGTCTGTCCTCAATCTGGACTCTCAGTGCGCTATTACTCCTTTGTGTTGTGTTTGCCTTTAAGTTCTACATGGTAAAATTAATTAAAATTCAAGTTGGAGATTAAGTTACAAAACACTTGTCTGATTCTAACATTAGAATCTGAACCAGGATCCAATCATACCCTCAATTGAAGTGAACGGAGGCTCACTGCTCCAATTGAGAGCATCAAGGTAGGAATACATCCATTTACAAAACCATGTAATTCATGGCTAGGGTCTGTACTTAAAAGTACACGGCATACCCTATACTGATACCCTAGGTCAGCCCTAGCTGACAATCGTAGACAAGTCTACCAAGCTTGAACTATGGATATAACTAATGTAGCTACTACGCGGAGGCGCACGCACCCACACAGAACTACCCATCTCATCCAGACTTTTTCTCTATGAATGTTACGCGGAGGCGTACCGACATTCATAGGGTCAAAGCCCTTTTGAGTGCCCAAACTTGGATGGTATCACGCTTGACTTGTAATTATTTGCGTTTAAGTGAATTATAAAAGTCTGATTGCATATCGATACAATCTTAATCTGGAATCATCAATTGCAAATCCATGCAAAGATGATCCCTTAGCAGGTTACATGCGAGTCAGATTAAATTTCAATTTTAATCTTTACATGTGGGTGATAGCAAATCATACATAAACTTGTATATTTAAACTATCATATATTCATACATTCAAACATATAAATGTAACAATAAAATATATGCATAGCTAAGCCCATCTTAAGTTCCTAAGAATCTAGCAATACTAATCCTAAAGACATGGTCTTCAAGATCCAAACTTGCTCCATTCTTGTGAACTCCCACTGGCTTCGAGACTTCTCCAATCCGAGTCTTCCTCTTGACTTGATTCTTGTGTCGGTCTTCGTGATTACAAATTAAAATAAATAAAATGAAATACAAATCACGACACGCAGGCCGTATTTACTACAACCCAAAATTAAGCAACACGCAGGTTGCAAAACCGAAATTAAAATGCAAATCTAATGGGCTTAGCTAGCATCATGTGGAAAACATCATGTTATCAAAGATCATGTATACAATCAACATGTTTATCAAACAAATAAATTTTCCAAATTTTATCTTTCTTAAGTTTGGAAAAATTCCGGTTTATCGAAACCGGACGTTTTAACTGATTAATTGAATTTTGGACCGGTTCTCGCTGGTTTATCGAAACCGAACAAAATCTGAAAATTAAATTTTTAGGGTTTCCAAATATTCTCGCGAACCAACCGGTTCATCTCGAATTTGGTCGAGCCGAACTGGCTCAACCGAGGTCGCCCGCGGAGGCAACCACGGTGGCCCGTGAGGGTTGCCGAAGTCGCCCTCGGGGCTGACCGTGGTCGGCCACGGGAACGGCCATGGTAGCCCGCGAGGGCAGCCATGGCCGCCCCTAGGGCAGACCCTGGTCGCCCGCGAGGCAACCATGGTGGCCCGCGAGGGCTGCCATGGTCGCCCATAAGGGCAGACCGTGGTCGCCCGCGAGGGCTGCCATGGTCGCCCGTAGGCGACCCTCGTCGGCCCTTGGTGCTGACCATGGTCTGCCCTAGGGCATTCCATGGTCCACCAAGGGTCTCGACCTGGTCGGCCATGGCTAACCCGAAACACCCAAAAAAAATTATTTTCCAAAATTAATCAAATCTGAACATTTTTCGATTTACATGCATGCTAAGTTAATGAACACATATAAACTCAAAAAAAAATCAGAATTAAACATGTAGAAGAATAAATAACAACCATGGCTCTGATACCATTGAAAGAGATCACCACGGTTTCCAATCGATAAATATCATGCAGCGGACGTTATGTAACCGTGGTGATCGATGCAAGCTACGATCTTAATGTAAATTCAACATGTTATATATATATATATATATATTAAATCTGAAAGTTACCTCTTCTAATCGATGAAAACACAAGCTTAGTGTTTCTCTATTAGGTCCACACATGCACCACAACCGAAGAGGGTTTTCACTCAAATTTTTTGCTATGAATTTTTGAGAGAAGCTTGACAACAATGGAGGATGAGAGGGGAGAGAGAATTCAGCAATGAGTGGGAGAGAGTGATAGGATTAGTTGCTGAAAATTAGAGAAGATAATGGAAGATATTATGCGAATTTAATTTGAAAATTAAAATTGAATTTCAAATTAAAATTGCATATCTATCCTTCATAAACTCTTATTTGCATTTGTTCCCATTCATAACTTAAATCCCTAAATGGGCTTTAAGCCCGTTTAACTAAAACCCAAATTAAATCCATTAACTTGAGTTCTAATTTCGGTTTAGACAAAACGGCTCAATTTCCTCGAATTGATTTCTTCAACCGTCTGGTTAAAACCTTAGGCCAGAAAACTACTGAATCGTTCTCAATTTTCATCCATAATTGTTGTCATATATCGTGCTTAATGCGTGTGACCCTCTAGGCTCATGAACAATTGGCAGACTGGTAAAATTACTATTTTACCCTTTCCATCATAAGTGGCCTCTAGCAAGACATTATGATTATCCAATGTTCGTGATTATCGATTATTCGACTTAACCTGTTTTCGTACATGTCACTGTCCTTTTATCAAACCGATATCCAGATTGATCAATAGGCATAGAATGGTCATCCTAATTTATCAATCACTGTTTCTTGATATCTGAGATGACTGAAAACTGATACTAAGGTATCACCTGCACGGTCGTGCTCTTTCTTCAGTCATACTCATCAAGTGGCCTAAACGGATATCTTTCTCATACCGAAGTATGAGTGATAAATCCTTCAGACGCCTTTCGAGTTCACTAGTGCAATCAATATCAAAGCCAATCGAAGTCGTTATAGTTACCCTTTTACAGATAACGTTAGACTAGGTTAAACTTAGATATTCGTTACATAGTGTACACAAAGACTCCTAGTTCCTAGGATATAATGACAAGCTACGATATGTGAGTATCTCATGACTAGATCTATGCAGCATACTCACAATCGGGTTGTCCGATATCATCGAACTGATGGTATCTATGATATAACTCCGGCACACACTTTGCCATGATCAGTAGAGCATGATCACAAGGAGTTAGTCTCATACTGATCGCTTCATAAAGAAGCTTACCTGATCAGGGACTCATCAAATGTAATTCTTTCTGATCTATAGTTCTACTATTAGTGGTTACACACATAATGACATAGATCAAATTACATTCGATATATTACTACAACACATTAGTAATATATGCCGATTTATTTATTCGGAAAGATGATAAAACATTACATTTGTAGGTCACTTTTATATTGGACTGGGCATAACTCTAACAAATTGAAGATTTATTTCCAAATTAATTGGGAATTTACCGTAGAAATTTGAATAAGAAATAAGTTATAAGTCAACCAAGCTAATAGACGATTGAAATTCTGATCAGCTAGTCGTGCAAGATGCCACTCACAGAGTTACACAGAATGCTATAACATTGTGTCTGACTTCTTGCGTAGATAATGCAGGACAGTAAATATAAAGCTATAAGTAATGACACAGCAGATTGTTTACCCACTTCGGTGCAACGTCACCTACGTCTGGGGGCTCTCAGCCTAGTGGAAAGATTTCACTTATCAGTAATCCGTCAGAACATACAAGTACCTGTGATCACTCCTAGATCTATACTTTATGCTACGTCTTATAGTGCAATCTATCTCAGGGTCTCCCCCTGAATCCAAGAACGTCTTGATTCTACTCTTCGAGCAATCGCCTTGCTCTGTCGTCTTCAAGTCTTCTTCAAGCTTGGTGGTTGTGTGCAGTCTTCAACTCACGACTTCAGTAAACCCTCAATCACATAACTCTCTATAGTTATGTGATGCACAATGTCCTAAGCTCAATATGCAATTTCTCAGCCCGCAAACCTTCACGTCTAAGAACCTTGCAAATTGTTGTTAGGAAACAAATAAAGAACCACACGATTGCTAAGGGGGTAGCCTAAGCTTTTATAGCAATCATGGATGAGTACTAACCCTAAAGGATTTCCTCTTAATCGCCGTCTTTCTTCTTTTCAGATTAGGAGTCGTTCTGCACTTTCCTAATCGTCTTCTTGATTTTCTGCCGAATCTGCACTTTCCTGATTTCTGTCGATCAGGATGTTTGCCGAGACGCCGTCAACAATGTCACAGAAGATGTCGTAGAAGATGCTTCGACATTCTTTGTAACAAGTTCTTCGGTTCCTTTAAAACTCAGCCAATCTCTAAAACCGTCGTAACTACAATCTCCCCCTTTGGCTATTTTTAAGGGCAGCATTCTTCATCGTCTTCTGCGTCGCATTCTGCATCGCTTTTGTCGTCTCGTCGATCGGCAGTGTCACACGTATCATCGCGTCGCGTCAATCTCCATCTTTCTTCCTTGTATCATCGCGCGCGTATATCTAATTTAAACTTACTCCCCCTTGCTGGCTCAAAAAGAGCCAAAGTATGAACAAATATTGCAACAAATCCGGGAAATAAGAAACTAAATCCAAACATAACTCACACTTGCTCTCAATCAGCTGTCGAGAGAAAGCGTGATACATTGTTCACAAAATATTACAGACATAGAAGTTGTTCAGTAGTTCAAGAGTCAGAGAATTTCATAAAAAATTTTAAATAGAGCTGCTGTTGGAACTTGCAGTCCCTGTTGCTTCTGTTG
Organism: Geranium rotundifolium; assembly: GCA_963920655.1. Lineage (NCBI taxonomy): Eukaryota > Viridiplantae > Streptophyta > Magnoliopsida > Geraniales > Geraniaceae > Geranium > Geranium rotundifolium. The sequence goes on along the minus strand of OY987317.1, from coordinate 25,167,334 downwards.
AGGCTTCTTGGGTAGCTTCTTCTGGGTCATTTGTGTTATCATCTTCAGAGCCTGGAGGAGACATGGATTGCAGCAAGTTGGCGCAGTGAGTTCGGCGCTGCGAGAGGTGCTTCAGAGCAGTCTTTAAGTTTGCAATGTCCTCATCAAGCAGAGCAATTTCTCGTTCGAGCATGACGGCTTCCCTGCTGGTGGTCCTGGTGAGAGGGACGGCACTTGTGGCTCTACTGGTCTTTGCCTTGGCTCCGGCCTGACAAGATCAGGAGCATGCTTCCCTTCAAACAGCTTGTGGCTCACCACAATCAGTCCTCCTCTTTTTCCCACCTTATCCGATGTTTTCAACACTCCAGGGTGTTGGTGTACAAGTAATTCAGAGATAAGGGATGGAAAGGCTATGGGAATTTTCACAGCAAGAGATCTAGCATGGCGAACAAGATGATCAATCACAAATTGTCCAAAGTCAAGTTTAGATCCAGTACCTATTTGGTAGATCAGTATTGCCAGCTCAGGTTTGATAGATGATGTGTGGGTCGAGGGCGCCCAATTTGCCACTCCAATCCGGAAGAGAATGGAGTACTTGGAAGTCAGATCTGATGCTGCCATGGTGCCTTTGGATGGCCATGTTCTGCTTTTATCTCCAATGATCTCACAGAGGACTTTGCTTAGGTCGGGTGGTGGCACAGATCGAACCTTCTTCCTTCCCAGGAAGTCATTGATAATGTCAGAGGAGATGTCAAAGCGAATGCCTCTAACATATACCTTATCAAACTCTGGAGCATCTGGGGTACCAAACGTGGTAGGCAAATTTGCAATGAACTCCTTAACCAGGAGGGGATAGTGATTACCAATGTTGGAGACGGTTCTCATTAATTCTGCCTTCTCCAGGAGCTGTATAATGGCCTCTAGCCCAAACAGCTCCGACGACAGTGTCTTCTCTGGGTATGCCGTTCTCTGAAACACAAACTCTCACCTCTTTGCACCTTCTGCTGAGTGAAACGACACATTGTCGTAAGTTACACTCAGGGTGTTCTTGGCCGTCTTCAGGGCCTTCTTCTTCTTTCCTTCCTCAACAGGGACCTCTTCAACGTCATCATTAGTTGTTTCATCCATCAAACTCCTTGTCGCGATCACTTTCTTCCCTTTTTCTTTGACATGCGATTTTTTCCTTTTGTTGCTGGGACCTCCAGCCTCCTTAACCTCCTTTCTTTTCCTTGTTTCTTTTAGTTTTCCAACTATAACAGCCAAACTTTCAGTTTCTTCTAGAACCTTTTTCTTCAGGGATGATAGGACTGTGTGTGCCGTCTCAGCAGCTTCTTCCATAACATCTTCTCTGGCATCCAGAGGGTTTTCTTCTGTGTTGTTGGTGGTGGCATCCTTGTTCTTCTCAGCTTCTTCCAGATCGGTCTCTCCGTTTCTGGTTTCTTCTTTCTCTTCTTCTTTCTCGGCTTCTTTCCAGTCAGCTATTTCTTCTTCTTCTACAACTTTTTCAGTGGCTTTTGGTATGACATCTGTTCCTTCTTCTTCTCCTCCTTCTCCTTCCGCAATGCGTTCCAGCCCATGACTGACCGGAGTCAGATCCTCCTTTTCTCCTTCCGGACGTATCAGTTCTTCTACCACACCTTCTTGAGGTGGGTCCTGGTTTTCCAGTAGTGATTCTAACAAATCACTGTTTCTAGAGGTATCGGCAGAGAAATCGTTACCTGTTGGTGTTGGAACTGCAACGATTTGCATGGAGGCTTCTCGATTTTCCTGGCCAAGATCATTCTCTCTTTCTGGCCCAGTTAGGTCAGACATTGAGAAAGCAGCACTTCCGGTCCGGGACTTTTTGGGAACTCGAGTAAAAGCTGGTATTGGGGCTTTCTCTGGTGAAGCATCCTTGAGAATTTCTTCTGACTTCTTCAGGGTTTTTGGCCCTTTAATTCGCACTTCATGCTTGTTTGTTTTCGCTCTACCGCTTCTGGAGCCTTTAGATTTAGTTTTCTTTGAATCGGTGGCTTCCTTTGGGGCTACTGTGCTTCGAGTTTTCACCATTGTTGTTTGAGAGATTAGCAGAGAGTGAATGGCGAAAGAGATGAGAGCAAACACAGAAGAGAGAGGCAGACTAGGTTTTTAAAAAAAGACGATTCAAATCTTTCTAGCGTCTGAGCGTATCTTCCTTTTCTTTTATATGGGCTTTTGATATGCTTGGCCCAATGACATTTGTTGGATTTTCGACCGGTTCATGAAGAGGCACCAACTAACTCCTTTCAACCGTTTCTGCAACTTCTTATTGTTCACTGATGGTGCACAGACCGAGTGATGATCTGAGATCCTCGAATCTGCTTGCATCTAATGCTTTTGTGAAAATATCAACAAGTTGCTTCTCTGTGGGAATGTGCTCTAGGATGATCTTCTTGTCTTCGACCAATTCTCGAATGAAGTGGTGTCTAATATCAATGTGTTTGGTCTTGCTGTGTTGGACATGATTTTTGGAGATGTTGATAGCACTGACATGATCACAATATAAAGTCATGGCATCCTGTCTGACATTGTATTCGACTAACATCTGCTTCATCCAAAGTAGTTGTGTACAGCTACTCCCAGCAGCAATATACTCCGATTCGGCAGTGGAAATAGCAACACAGTTTTGCTTCTTACTAAACTATGATATGAGGTTGTTGCCAAGGAAGAAGCATCCTCCAGATGTGCTTTTCCTATCTGATGTGTTTCCAGCCCAATCGGCATCACAATACCCCACCAAGGTAGAGGATGTGTCGAATGAGTATAATAAACCCAAGTTTGTAGTCCCAGAGATATATCTAATAATTTTTTTGGCTTGGGATAGATGACTAACCTTAGGATTAGCTTGATATCGTGCACATACTCCGACAGAGTAGGCAATATCTGGTCGACTTGCGGTGAGGTAGAGAAGACTACCGATGATGCTCCTGTATAGGTATTGGTCGACGGCTTCTCCTGGATCATCTTTAGTTAGCTTGACATGTGTAGCTGCTGGTGTCCTTTTATGTGAGGCTTTCTCTAGCCCAAACTTCTTGACAATATTCTTCGCATATTTGCTCTGAGATACGAAGATGCTATCATTTTGTTGTTTAATTTGGAAGCCTAAAAAATAAGTAAGCTCTCCCACCATACTCATCTCGAATTCTGATTGCATCTGTTGAATAAATATCTCTACCATCTTGCTTGACATCCCTCCAAAAACAATGTCATCGACATATATTTGAGCTATCATTAGGTTCCCGTCTTCATTCTTCACAAATAGGGTCTTGTCGACTCCCCCTCTAGTGTAGCCGCTTTGGATGAGGAATTTTGTGAGCCTTTCATACCAAGCCTTTGGTGCGTGTTTCAACCCATAAAGAGCTTTCTTGAGTTTATACACATGATCAGGATAGTGAGGGTCAACAAATCCTTTGGGTTGTGACACATATACTTCTTCATTGAGATCCCCATTCAGGAACGCACTTTTGACATCCATCTGGTAGAGCTTTATCTGTAGATGGCATGATATCCCTAGCAGGAGACGGATTGCTTCAAGTCTTGCCACAGGAGCAAAGGTCTCATCGAAGTCGACACCCTCAATTTGAGTATACCCTTGAGCAACTAACCTTGCTTTGTTGCGAGTGATGTTGCCAAGCTCATCGGATTTGTTCTTGAAGATCCATTTGGTGCCTATGATGTTTCCTTCACTTGATTTGGGCACCAGTTCCCATACCTGATTTTTCTCAAACTGAATCAGCTCTTCTTGCATAGCATTGACCCAATACTCATCATTGATGGCTTCATTGATGTTTTTGGGTTCTGTCTTTGAAACGAAGCAAATATTTCCTATCATCTCGTTATAATCTTCAGGAGCTTTTGACCGAGTCCGTACGCCTTCATTTAGGTTTCCAATAACTCCAGAGATAGGATGGTTAGTCTGGACTCTTCATGAGGGATTCTTGTTGCTGGTTTCAGGAACTACTTCGTCATTGGCGACATCATCTTCTGTTTTGCTGCTAGCATCTTCTCTGACATCTGGAGTAGCATACTTCCTGACATTGTTGGGCGGATAGGCTCCGTCTTCGTCCGTCGCATCTTCTGAGGCATCTTCGTAGTCATCATCAACGACAACATTGATTGATTCCATCATGGTCATGGTTCGTTTATTGAAGACTCGGTATGCGCGACTATTCCTTGAATAGCCAAGGAAGATGCCTTCATCGCTTTTTGGGTCAAGCTTTCGACGAGGCTCTCTATCAGCCAGTATGTAACAAGTGGAGCCAAAGATATGGAAGTACTTAACATTGGGCTTTCTCCCCCTCCATATTTCATAATGAGTTACTGACATACCTGGTCGGAGAGTGACTCGATTGTGGATATGACAAGCAGTGTTAAGTGCTTCTGCCCAGAAGTGAGTAGGTATGTCTTTAGCCAGCATCATAACTCTCGCCATCTCCTGTAGAGTCCTGTTCTTGCGCTCAACAATGCCATTCTGTTGAGGAGTGATTGGTGCTGAGAATTCATGTGCTATCCCTTCTGAGTTGCAGAAATCTGCAAACTTGCTGTTTTCGAACTCTCGACCATGATCACTACGAAGGCGGATGATTTTGCCAATTGTCTCTCCTTTTTCTCGTTGGACTTGGATGCATAGATTCTTGAAGATCGAGAAGGTGTCTGATTTGTCACGAGGGAAGTCAACCCAAGTGTACCGTGAGTAATCATCTACACATACAAAGACATATCTTTTTCCTCCAAGGCTTTTGACTTGCATTGGTCCCATGAGATCAACATGTATCAGCTCAAGTACCCGAGAGGTGGTGATATGATGTAGCTTCTTGTGTGACATCTTGGTTTGCTTACCAATCTGACATTCTCCACAGATCTTTCCTTCTACTATTTTCAAGTTTGGAATACCTGTGATTGCCTGCTCTGAGATTGCCTTTTGCATGCTTCTAAGATTTAGATGTCCAAGCTTTCGGTGCCATAGTTTGGTTTCTTCTGCTTTGGAGACAAGGCACTTGGTCGCTTCGATATGTGTCTCGGGAGACCAGATATAGCAATTGTCCGTTGAGCGAACTCCTTGTAGAATAGTGATTTGATTACAGTCTTTAACTATACAGGCTTCTTTCATGAATTTCACTTCTGAATCTTGTCATGTGTCGAGAGCATCCAATGTCGAGATACCAGTCCTTGTTTGTTGAAGCACTTAAGGATGTATATGCAACATTAGCTCGATAGACCAGGTTCTTAGGTCTCCATTCAAGGCGGGATGTCTTCGGAGGAGATGAGAGATGCCTTTGATATTTCTTTTGTTGTAGCTGAGCTTGCTTCCTCTCAAGAAGTTGGAAACAAAAAGGTCTGATGTGACCAGGTTGACCACAGTAATGACATATCCATTGATATTGATAGGCTGGTCTTCTGTAGCTTTGTTGTCTGCGTGGATGATGTCTTCTGGAACTTACTTGACAAGAACAGGTTGTAGACGATGTTATGGCTTTCGTTGTAGGTCGTCCTGTAGGATGTGTTGGGGCATCCAGTAATTTCTTGTCAGCCATGGCTTATTGTGGGATAAACTTTGTCCCTGCCGTTGTGGGGACAACATGTGTGTACCCTAGTCCCGTCGTATCTTTGGACTGTTTTCCCACTGATAAAATCTTGTCAAGGCTTTCTGTGCTCGGATTCATCATCTTTACCGATTTAGTCATGAGACTAATTTCTCCATTAAGTCTGGTGATCTCTCGTTTCAGCTCCACGATCGTCTCTAGAAATCTTGACTTGTCGCTGGTAAGACTAATGATCCTTTCGCCTTGTTGATCAAGTATCAGAGTTTCCTTGATCCATCTGGTATGCAAGCCTTTGTATGCCTCGACTAGTTGCTCTTTAGTCCAATTCTCATTTGGAGTTGGATCATCATTGATGTCGACAGCATTATCAACATTACATGTAGGAGTAGTAGTAGTGAATGCAACAAAGTTGCTTACTTCTTCATATCCACTATCTTCATTGTCATCATCTGATAGGGTGGCATTGTATCCTCGTTTTTGTTGTTTGAGGAAATTTGGACATTCTCTACGGAGGTGGCCGAATCCTTCACACTCATGACATTGAAGTTCTTTATTTTTGTTTTCTTCCCCACTCCTGTTTGGTCTGTCAAGACTACCTCCAACTTGAGCTTTTTGTGGAGCTTTGTTTCTGGCATTTGCTGTGACATTCCGTCCACCCATTCGACTAAATTTTCTCATGGCTTTGTTATAATTTTTTGTGAGAAGGGCCATTATAGCCTCGATGTCTTCATCAGAATCTGAATCCTCAGGATCTGGTTGCTTGTGTGTTGAGCTTTTGAAAGCAACTCCTTTGTTCCTTTTGTCGATGTTGGGTAGAGACAACTCATAGGTCATTAGAGACCCCATCAGCTCATCAAACTTCAAGACCTTGAGGTCATGAACTTCTTCAATTGCTGTGATCTTCATCTTGAACCTAGGGCTAAGAGCACGTAGGGTTTTTCTTACCAATTTTTCATCAGACATTGGTTCTCCCAGAGAATAGGATTCATTGGCTAGATCACGAATGCGAACATTGAAATCTGCAATTGATTCGTCTTCTTTCATGATGAGGGCTTCGAAGTTGGTAGTCAGGTATTGCAGTTTTTGTTCTCGAACCTTAGTTGTTCCTTCATATGCTACGGCCAGGATGTCCCATGCTGATTTGGCAGTTGTGCATGTGTTGATTAGTCTGAACATATTCTTGTCAACACCATTGAAGATAGCATTCAGAGCTCGAGAATTTCCCAGTGATTCTTCATCTTCATCATCGGTCCAGTCTTTTTTTGGTTTTGGGCCGAGAGGATTGCCATCACTGTCACTGAGTTGTGGTGCATTCCAACCATTGAGTACAGCCTTCCATGTCTTGTTGTCTAGTGACTTCATGAAAGCACACATTCGAGCCTTCCAATAGCCATAGTTGCTTCCATCTAGAACAGGTGGTCGATTTATGGATCCTCCTTCTCTGGTATTGTCCATCCTTGATCAAAATATTTGTTTAGGAACTCACCTAAAGCTATAGGTGTCCCCTCTGATACCAATTGAAATTCTGATCAGCTAGTCGTGCAAGATGCCACACACAAAGTTACACAGAATGCTATAACGTTGTGTCTGACTTCTTGCGTAGATAATGCAGGACAGTAAATATAAAGCTATAAGTAATGACACAGCAGATTGTTTACCCAGTTCGGTGCAACGTCACCTACGTTTGGGGGCTCTCAGCCTAGTGGAAAGATTTCACTTATCAGTAATCCGTCAGAACATACAAGTACCTGTGATCACTCCTAGATCTATACTTTATGCTACGTCTTACAGTGCAATCTATCTTAGGGTCTCCCTCTGAATCCAAGAACGTCTTGATTCCACTCTTCGAGCAACCGCCTTGCTCTGTCGTCTTCAAGTCTTCTTCAAGCTTGGTGGTTGCGTACAGTCTTCAACTCACGACTTCAGTAAACCCTCAATCACCTAACTCTCTATAGTTATGTGATGCACAATGTCCTAAGCTCAATATGCAATTTCTCAGCCCGCAAACCTTCACGTCTAAGAACCTTGCAAATTGTTGCTAGGAAACAAATAAAGAACCACACGATTGCTAAGAGGGTAGCCTAAGCTTTTATAGCAATTATGGATGAGTACTAACCCTAAAGGGTTTCCTCTTAATCGCCGTCTTTCTTCTTTTCAGATTAGGAGTCGTTCTGCACTTTCCTAATCGTCTTCTTGATTTTCTGCCGAATATGCACTTTCCTGATTTCTGTCGATCAGGATGTTTGCCGAGACGCCGTCAACAATATCACAGAAGATGTCGTAGAAGATGCTTCGACATTCTTTGTAACAAGTTCTTCGGTTCCTTTAAAAATCAGCCAATTTCTAAAACTGTCGTAACTACAACGATTATACCCTGAAGAATATGAATCAGCTTTCAAACAAGTGATACAATACAACCAAGCAAGTTATACAGGGTACGTCGACATGTTATACATAAACAAAAAGACAGTTGTAAACTTGATTAATCTAAAGCTTGCCACAAATGACAAACACTTACAAAAGCAATACAAAAAAATTCACAGAAGATGGTTAATCGTTTTATGTGATGCTTAGCATTATTTAATCACACTGGTTATACAGTATAAACCGACATGTTATACACAGTACATCTATATGTTGTACATAAACAGAAAGACATATGCAACATCTTCTTCGACGTTGTCATCTTCGTCGTCATCATCTTCTGCACCTCATATTTGTTGCACATGAAAGAAAAAAACTCTAAATCAAAAATCAAAAATAAAAAATCAATAACAACATGATGATAAAAAATAGGGATAATTCCATATGGGTACCCCTGGTTATGTCCCATTATCACATGACATACCCTAGAAATTTTCGTATCAGGGTGAATACCCTAGCATTTCATTTGTCTCACCGTTACTCATTCCGTCCAATTCCGTTAGTTTTTAACATTTTTGACATGTGAAATTACTAAAATACCCTTAAGGGGTAAATCAGTTATTATAATTAGAGTGAAAAGACTAAAATGCCCTCACCTATTCATCTAATTTTCAAATGAATGTCACTCCCTCCTCTCCTCCTATTTGTCTCTGCACGACCTCCGGCCACACGCTTCCCCCTAACTCCGGCCTCCAGTCGACCTTCGACGGCCTTGTCTCCAGAGATTCCGGCGGGTACGGCTCTGACGAAGTGCCCGAACGACTCCGGGAACGAAAAAGCATACTGGTCGGCCTGAGATGAGCTCGAAACTCGCCAGAGGGCTCGCCGGAATCTGGGCACGAAACAGCCGCCATTGTTCGGTGTGTTCATCTCTTCTCCGGGATCGACTGCCGGCGATGGAGACGGTGGCCACGTGACCGCCGACGATGGAGACGGTTCGGGTTGCGCCGGTGGAGCACGCACTGGGTTGTAGCTGACCAAGCCGGTGGCACCGGTCGATCCCGAAGGAGATTTTCGGGCTCAAGAAGCTGACCAAGCTCCTCCTCCTCAGGAAGTCGCTCACCGGAGCTGTAGCTGACCAAGCCGGTGGCGTCGGTCGATCTTGGAGAAGAGATGGACACACTAACAGATAGAGGAGAGAGATGGAACCAGAGAAAGAGAAAAAAGAGAGAGGAGTGGCATTTTTTGAAAATTAAATGAATAGTTAAGGGTATTTGTGTCATTTCATTCAATTTTAAAAAATCAATTTATCTTTTGAGGGTATTTTAGTCATTTCACATGTCAAAAATGTTAAAAACTAACGGAATTGGACGGAATGAGTAACAGTGAGACAAATGAAATTTTAGGGTATTCACCTTGATACGAAAATTTCTAGGGTATGTCATGTGATAATGGGACATAACCAGGGGTACCCATAAGGAATTATCCCTAAAAAAAACTCTAGATCGGATCTTAAATAAGAAAACAACAAATCGAAAATCCAAAACTATGAAATCGATATAAGCTCAAATTGGAAATCGCGCGACTTAACAAGATTTGACAACTGAATCGAAGACAAATACGATCACGTAGCACCGTCTTTGAAGAATTGAGATCAAAATCAAGTGCGAAAATGAAGTCGAAATCTCTCTACAACCAGTACAACCTCGCGATCGTTGTTCTAAGAAACCAAATTGTCACATATTGTATTAGGTCTTCTGAGCAAAATGACTCAACTGCCCCGACTTCTTTATTTGTCTCTGTTAAGTTGGTATCAAATCCGTCCGTGCCAGGTGTCGCAATCATGTCGCGCACGCAAAAATCAGACTGTTAAGGTAGTGTTTGGACGTTTTGACAATTTGTCTTGGTTTGTACTTGATATCTACTCTATATATATAGGGATGCACTCCACTACAAACTCCATCAAAACGTCCAAACCTCCAAACCCTCATATGTCCATCCATTTTTTCGCGAGCGACGATCAAGCGACATGTGGCAGAGTGGTTTACTAATACTGTTAGTCACAAATAGACGGAGAGCTGAGGGCACGCTCGTCATTCCAATATTATATTTGATGTATAATGTTCTGTGTTGAATTGTATAACATCATATTGTGTGTGATGATCGCGCATTTAAAGCGTGATTATTCAGCGATTTGCACTAAAAATAGGCTCATTTAAAGCGGGATCACGCATTTAAATCACGATCATTCAGTGATTCGCGCTAAAAAGAGGTTAGATTCATAGAGCGTGTGTTCATCAATACAGTATGTAACAACATGTTATACATGGTACATCGACAGTAAGACAATCATACACAAATCTCTGAAAGTGGGTAATCGTTTTTGTGCTGCTGAACATCATCTAACTACAATGGTTATACAATATATAACATCATGTTATACATGATACACCACCATCAACTATTTGTTACCAAAATTATTGATGATTAATTGAATATTTATTTCCAAATTAAATGAGCATTTACTGCAGATATTTAAGTATGACATAAATTACAAGTCAAGAATCAACTATTCGTTACCAAAATTATTGATGTTTAATTAAAGATTTAGTTACAAATTAAATGAGCATTTACCGCGATAGTTAAGTGGGACATTAATTACAAGTCAACCAAGTTAATAGACGATTATGATCTCAATAATATGAATCAGCTTTAACATAAGTTATACGGTACAAACCGACATGTTATACAAGATACATCGACATGTTATACATGAACAAAAAGATAGTTGCAAACTTGATTAATCTAAAAAATGCCCGAAGGTCAAGCGCCTACAAAAACATCAGAAACACATAAAATGAGTAAAAAAACATGCAGCGACAGTGGTCAGTCGTTGTCATCCTCGTCGCCATCGTCTTCTAAACCTCAGATTTGTTGTACACGAAAGAAAAAACTTTAGATCATAAATAAAAATAATAACAAACTAGAAATCAATAACAATATAATCGACAACAGATCTAACATGATATAGCGCTACTCAGATTAGATTAAAATCGGCTTCAATAAAAAAAGAACAAATCGAAACTACAAAACAACGAAATCAACGTAAGATGAAACTGAAAATCGCGCTACTTACCGATCATTCTTAGTCGAATCGAAGACAACAAATCACACGCCTCATCGTCTCTGAATCGAAGCCAAAATCACTTTGCAGCAAGTCAAACGTTGTTATGAGAAGACAAACCGTCGAAATTGGGTATTAGTCTGCTAAGCGAAAAGACCCCAATACCCCCATTTAAATTTCAGACTCTGTTAAGTGGGGAGACTCTCCATCCGCCAGGTGTCACCATCTCCTCTCTCCCGCATCCATCCAATGGTTATACATTAGTTTGGACGTTCGGACATTTTTGGGGAGTTTTGTATTTGATATATAGGGGCACACTCGGCTACAAACTTATATAAAACGTCCAAACCATGTAGAACCGTCGGATCTGAGACGCGCGTTATCTCAGATTGCGACACGTGGCAGGGTCCAACATGTTATACTACATTACACTACATGTTATATATGACTTCAATTTTGCACAGATTCACCATGTTATATAACACTGCACTACATGTTCTACGTGGTTATACAATATTGCACTGCATGTTATACAGTTCGGAAGTTTTGACATTTTTAATATATATATATATATATATATATATATATAAGAGATATCAGCTACAAACCAATTAAAAATTTCAAAACGTCCGAACTGTATAACATGCAGTGCAATATTGTATAATCACGTAGAACATGTAGTGCAATATTGTATAACATAGTGGATCTGTGCAAAATTGAAGTCATGTATAACACGTAGTGCATGTTGTATAACATAATGAACATTACCACGTGTCGCAATCTGAGAAAACACGTGTCTCAGATCTTACGGTTCTACATGGTTTAGACGTTTGAACATTTTTATTGGTTTGTAGTCGAGTGTACCCCTATATATATACATAATATTTTTTTAAACTTATTCTAATGGGATGCACTACGCTGGAAACTAGTAATCAAATAGAAAAATATAAACAAACGTTAGCCATTAGATGAAATCCCATCAATGGATGTAGTTAATAAATAATTTCAGCTGAAATTTAATTCAATAAATGCAATGAATGGCAAATTCTTCATTCTTACCTCAAGAATTCCGCGCTGAAACTGTTAAAAAAACTTCTTAAATCCGAGTCTACAGCAACTTCTCGAATAATCGATGGATCGATATTCATGAATCGGTCGATCGATCGATATTCATCATTTAATTGTTGAAATTTCAATTTTCTTCAATTCATTAATCGATATTCAACAATCAATCGTCAAAAATTGAATATACTCTGTCAATTGTGTGATTATTCTCAGTTTTCTATTTTGATTGAGCAATCAATCGGTTGATTGTTTAATTTTTTATGTTGATTTTGTGTGATGATCGAACAATGAATCCGCCTTTGTTAATTGTTCTTTGTGATTTCTCATAAAAAAATTTAGTTCCACACAAATCAGAGTTTTTTGGGGTCTGAAACATGTTCCTAACAGTAAATGAGAACCTATGTAACCATGAGTAGACATTTGACATCAGTCTGAAAGATCTTCCTAACGGTAATTGAGAAATTATGAATTCATGAGAAAATAACACTGAAACATTTCTTAGACATACCATTTCATTAAAATAAACATATATCAACATAACAAAGCAATTGACATAATTCTATTTACAGAATCTCCACACAAATAAGAGTTTTGTGAGGTATGAAACACGTTGACAACAGTAATTGAGAACCCATATAACCATGAGAAAAGAACATTGAAATAGTAACTAAGTCTTTTTCAGTAAGTCTGAAACATGTTTCAACAGTAACTTAGAACCTATGACAAGCAAAATGGCCATTTGCTTACAAAAATTTGAGAATGAGAGTTCCCCGGGTGTAACGAGGTGTCCTCGAGTGAAACGAGGAGACCGGTTCTATACTATAACCTAGGGAAAAGTGAACCCTGTTGGGAAAAAGGTGTATCGAGAGGTCCCTGGGTATAACGAGGTGTCACCGGGTGTAATGAGGGGACCGAGTTTCATACTATAACCTAGTGGGAAAGTGAACCATGTTGGGAAAAAAGTGTATCGAGGGTTCATCGGGTGTAAGGAGAGTTCCCCAGTTTAACGAAGAGACTGAGTACCATACTAACCCTAGGGAGAAAAAGTGAACCATGTCGGGAAAAAAACGTAACGAGGTGTCCCCGGGTGTAACGAGGAACCGGGTTCCATACTATACCCTAGGGGAAAAGGTGTAACGAGGGTTCCCCGGGTTTAACGAGGGGACCGGGTTCCATACTATACCCTAGGGGGGAAAGTGAACTATGTCGGGGAAATGTACAACAAGGGTTCCCCGCGTTTAACCAGGGGACCAGGTTCCATACTGTACCCTAGGGGGAAAAGTGAACCATGTTGAGGAAAAGGTGTAACGAGGGTTCCCGGGTGTAACGAGGGACCGGGTTTGATATTATACCCTAGAGGAAAGTGAAACCTGTCGGAGAAAAGGTGTAACAAGGGTTCCCGGGTATAACGAGGGTTCCCCGGGTATAAAGAGGGTCCTCAGGTTTAACGAGGGAACCAGGTTCCATACTATACCCTAGGGGGAAACGTGAAGCCTGTCGGGGAAAAGGTGTAACGAAGGTTCCCCAAGTGTGTAAAGAGGGTCCACCGAAAAAAATTCCACATAAATTAGTCTTATAAGTCTGAAACATGTTCCTAACAGTTTGAGTGGTTTGAACCTTCATAACAGTAACTAAGAATCTATAAATCTATGAGAAAATAACACTCAAACAAGTTTTGGAGAGACCATTTCAGCAAAATGAGCACATATCAACAGAACAAAACAACTGACATCAATCTATTTCCATACAAATTAGAGAGTTTGAGTGGTCTGAAACATGTTCCTAACAATAACTGAGAACTTATAAATCCATGAGAAAAGAACATTGAAACATGTTTTGGAGAGATCATATCACCAAAATGAACACATATCAACATAACAAAGCAACTGACATCAGTCTATTTACAGAAATTCCACACAAAACAAAGAGTGAGTGGTTTGAAACACCTTCTTAACAGTAACTGAGACCCTATAGATCCATGAGAAAAGAATACTGAAACATGTTTTGGAGAGATCATTTCAACAATATGAGCACATATCAGCAAAAAGAAGCAATTGACATCGGTGTACATTACAAAATTTTCACATAAATCAGAGAGTTTGAGTTATTTGAAACACGTTCTATACAATAACTGAGAACCTATGAAGACACGTTCTAAATGGTTCTTCTTTGTACATATTAAACAAAGAAATAAGGGTAAATTCCACATAACCCCCCTAACTATATGTGTGTCTCACATGACCCCCTTAACTACAAAATCAATTTGTGAGGTGCCTTAACTATCCAAAAATTCCAATTTACCTTTTTTGTTGACTTTTTTCAAACTTCTGTTAAATTTTTGTGAAATGACGAAAATACCCTTGTATCTGAAAAATTAAAATAAATAAATAAAAATAATTTTGAACTTTTTTTCTAATTTTCGCGTTGTACAAAATAAAGAATAAAATTTTGTTAGTAGTAAAACTAATTTTTTAAAAGTTTTTTTTTAAAAAATTTAAAAATAAAAAATTATTTTTAAACATCGTTTTTTATTTTTATAAATAATTTTTTTTTTAAATTAATACTAAAATATTTTTTTATTCTTTGTTTTTGTAAAAGAAAACAGAAAAAGAAAGTTCAAAATCATTTTTATTTATTTATTTATTTTAATTTTTCATATATAAGGGTATTTTCGTCATTTCACAAAAAACTTAACAGAGTTTTGAAAAAAGTCAACAAAAAAGGTAAAGTGGGATTTTAGGATAGTTAAGGCACCTCACAGATTGATTATGTAGTTAAGGGGGCATGTGAGACACGCGTATAATTAGGGGGGGTTATGTGGAATTTACCTAAGAAACAATTGACACCAAGTTATTTACAGAGATTCTATACGAACCAGCAAGTTCCAGAAATTTGAAATACGTTTTAAACAATAACTGAAAACCTATGAAATTATGAGAAAACGACAATGAAACAAGTTTTAAACAGTTACTAAGTCTTTTTCTTCACAACACTTTGCACTTCTCACACTTCCTCTTGTTTTCTATTTTTTTTCAAAACTTTATGATATTGCATCTTCTTCAATTTATCTTCTTTGATTCGTCTTGTTTGATTTGACTTCTTCGGTTTGTGTTTTTCGATTCATCTTGGTCAATTCGTGTTCTCTGTTTCGTGTTAGTCGATTCGTCTTGGTCGATACGTGTTCTTCGACTCGTGTTCTTTGATTTATCTTGGTCAATTCGTGTTGGTTGATTTGTGTTCTTCAAATCGTGTTCTTCGATTCTAGATTTTCGAACCAAAATTGAAGCAAGCCCTAATTGGAATCGCAAATCGCCTCTCTCGCATAACTCAACAGTGAAATGGTTGAAATGACTTTACTGCCCCTAGGCAAAGTTAGTGAAATAGAAAAATGACCAAAATAAATTGCAAGTTTGACTTATTTATGTGTCCATGCTACCGCGTCAATCCCAGCCATTCCTATTTCATCATGTGGCTGACGTTTGTTCCTATTTTCCTATTTAAATCTATAGATTCCATCGGATTATATCTCTATTCTAAAACATGTATTTATGTTAAATAAAGGTTAAAAATTGATTTTGGTATTAAAAATATTTTTGGAAAAATTATTATTTATCATATATTTCATGAAAACCTTTATAAAAACTAATTAAAATAATATTATTTTTGTATTTTAAAATTTAAGTATTTTCGTAGTTTCTATAAATATTAACAGGATGAAGAAAAAACATGCTTTAGTGGACAACGAGGATTAAGAAAGACTAATAGCGTCGACATGTACCCTACTTTCTGGGTTTGTGTCGCCACAATTGGTTGAAGTCTCGCAGCGCCGATCTCCTATGGGTGTCGACGTCTGCGTGGTACTGGCGGCGACGTTAGCGTGGTGCGACGGTAGGAGCAGAGCTCATGTGGAGGTAGATATGGGTCTGATGGAAGCATGGTCGGGTGGTAGATCGGGTTTTGATGGAGGTGAGGTCGGCTGGTTTGGGGATGGGCTCAGACGAGTGAGGCTGGAGTTGCTGATGGGTCGGGCCTGGGTTGTGACGGCGGAGCATGGAGGGCTGCGGGGTTTTATTTTTAGTTGGTTGGTAGGGCGGTACTGTGAGGGAACCAGAGTTATCTAGCGTCGGTGGGCAGACTCATGCAAGCATACCGAAATAGGGGGCCTCAGCTTGCTCAAAATTAAATACATGTCTTATTGGGGTCGGTATTGAAAGAAAACAGGGGGTCCCTAGTGTCGATGGGTTGATCCGGTTAAACCCAATGAGTTGAGAGTATTTGAATTTCGCGATTCTCATATTGATCGCAGGGTTGATCGAGGAAGATGGTTTAAGTCGGCATGCAGCAAGATCACGGAACTTCTCCATCCGTATAAGTTGGAGGTCGTGGCTCTGCATGATGCTAACTAGTTTGATTCGATTGGTCTTCGGGGTTATTAGAGATGCATGTGTAAAGCATTTCGCAACAAGATCACAGGTTTCTCCATCTGCATGAGTTGGAGGTCGTGACTCTAAATAATGCTAAATGGGTCGAGCTGAACAATTTTGGAGAAATCATTAGCAAACGGTGTTGCGTACTATCAATTATCGAAACTTATGTCTTTGTTTTGCTCGTAATCAAATGACTCACGAATTTGTCATGTTTGTTTTAACTAATAGTAGCTGAGATTATGGTGAAGAGTGTGTCTCACCATATATAGTTTCAGCTATCCGGCTTGATGCCGGGTTAGTCAGTGACTTACGTTTTTTTTAATTGGCAAAAGCATATTTTACCGGCGGAGACAGGTACAGGTTCATTCTACACCTGGCGAGGGTATCAGTATCCTGCCATCCAAACGGTAGCAATATCTTTCGCTGTTGCTGTCCTCATCGGGCGTAAACCCCAGGAGACGATACCCTATATAAACCCTCCTCTCCATCGCAAGCCCTACTTGTACTGCTCTAATACACCTCTTCAATGGCCACCAGCAACGATCCCGAGCTCAGAGAAGATGATGCCGTCGCCGGAGACGACGAGGACACCGGTGCTCAGATTGCTCCAATCGTCAAACTCGAGGAGGTCGCTGTCTCCACCGGCGAAGAAGACGAGGACTCCATTCTCGATCTGTAGGTTTCCCGATCATCTCTCTCTCTTCCTCATCTCTTGTTTTAACTCGATGTTTTGCAGGAAAGCTAAGCTCTATCGCTTCGATAAAGACGGAAACCAGTGGAAGGAGAGAGGCGCCGGCACCGTCAAGCTCTTGAAGCACAAAGACTCCGGCAAGGTTCGCCTTGTCATGAGGCAATCTAAAACCCTCAAGATCTGTGCCAACCATCTAGGTCCGTTACTCTCCATTTCCATTGTAGCAATCCTTCTCTTCTCTTGAGTTTTTGTTTCAACATCTTCTCCCAATTGCTTGCGTGTGCAGTTCTACCTACCATGTCAGTGCAGGAGCACGCCGGAAATGAGAAATCATGTGTGTGGCATGCTACTGATTACTCCGATGGAGAGCTAAAGGATGAGCTCTTCTGTATCCGATTTGCATCCATTGAGAGTGAGTCTACCACCACCTTTATTCATTTCAATTTCTAAATCACCTGATTTGCATTTTTGGAACTGTTATTAAGTAGGACTAATCGCCTGATTTACAAGTAGAGCTGTTTTGTTGACCTTCAAATGATAGGAAGAAACATGGGTTATGAAGTTAGTATGATGTTTAGAACCTTATGTATGGTTTTTAATCAACTTGATCTAAATGGAAGACTGAATTAGTAAGGAGTCTTGAATATGAAATCATTTATATTTCAAGTATATCTAAGTATTGGTTGTGTATGGCTGCTTTTGTGTTTCAACATATGGCATCATACTGATCGTCAATAGTGGCAGACCTGCTTGCTTAGCAAACCTAAGTGGAGTTCACTAAATATGCTGATGTGATACATTCAAATTGTCAAGTTGACTTATTGTGTTAATGAAAAGGACTTCCATTCCCTCAGAAATTTGTACAACCTAATCTAAAATAATATACATTACATATTTGTGAATGAATTTTAATTTCTTCTGTTATTTTGTTTACTAATGCTTTGTTAATAAAAATCCCTCTGTTCAATAACACTTGGATCTAATGAAAACTTAAACCTTGCTCAGTGAATGCATATACAGTTCCATGGAGTACGACTTGTTAACCAAGTATTGAAATGGTTGTTTGACGTCTCATATTATTTCTTCAAACTTCCTAGCACTCTATCTCAGAAATTAATGGGATCCAGTATGTATGCAATGCTATGATGTTAGTGCAGGGGATTGTCTTCAATTAATCATATTGAAGGTATATTTCATGTTCAAATGTAGAGCTATCAAGTTGTAAAGTGAGGAGTGATTATAGGATGTCATATCATTCCAGATAATATAAAGGCTGTAATCCGGATAATTTTTTGGTGCATAGTTGATAGTTACATGGTTACTATTATTTGCTTTCTCTTACTGCGCATACTAATGACCCTATATTAGTGTCGGCAATGAGCGATACAAGGATGTCAATTGATATCCCTTTCATTCTATGGGTCATAATTCAAAAAAGATAGGTGGTTTATGTGAAAGATAAGGAGGAAGTGTGAACCTGCTGACTTGTTTTGCATATGTAATAATCAGCATTCATTTTTTCGATTCTCTTGTTATTATAATTATTTATTACTGGATGCGTTGTGTAACATGTGCAAGATAATTTCATTTGATGGGCCATTTTGTTCATATGGAAATGTACTTTTCCAAGATGCTTGGTTTGTTGCTTGCCTCCTAGAATTATTTTTCAATTGTTGTCACTTAATAAAATGACATCCAATTAGAGAAATTGCATTTCATTAGCCTGAATTAAGTTTCTCCATGAACATCATGGTGGTCTGTGGATGTAGTGCTTGTGGTTTCAATTTGCTAATGGTAGATAATGGCCCTTTTGTAGATTGCAAAAGCTTCATGGAATCATTTCAAGAAGTTGCTGAATCCCAGGAAAAGAAAGAGGAGAATGAGGATGCATCTGCAGCTGCTGGGCTTTTAGAGAATCTGAGTGTTAAGGAGAAAGAATCTGAGGAGAAAGCTGGGGAAGAGGTGCCTGTTGCAACAGTTGACGAGGAAGCAAAGGCTGCTGATAAGAAAAGTGAAGAGCCTGCTTCCTCAACTTAAAGTGGATTTGTTTGTCTTTTTTACAATATTCTTGGTGAGCTAAGGGTAGTTTCCTGATCTTTCCTATATACCCATACCTCGGCATATAAACGGCGGTGTGGTGTACATGACAGGTCTGCGAGTCTATCAACATTTGGTCAGAGTTGGGTTGTATTTGGTCATATTTCATGTTTGGGGTTGTCTTTCCAGTGTGGGCATGGTTAGAGAGTTATATTTGGGATTTGATTTTTTTGATACAATTAATTTACTTGTTGCAAGTCACTGGTCATTATTAAGAGGGCTCAACAGAAGGAGAGTGCTGGTATTGTTATCATTATTTGTGCAGAGCTTGAATTTGTTATGTCTACATTTATTTTTAATGGGAACAAATCATGCCAACTTATGTCCAATCATTGTGGACAATATGCTGAATCAAGTATTTGAAGGGAACTCAAAGTGGAGGTTTGTGCTAGAGATTTTGGGTGGATTTGTCAAATTTTGTCCTGATTGTTGATGGTGGCTCTATAGATCTGCAGTCGCTCACTGCCTTGTGACGTATCGGGGAATGTGTGGATTATATTAATATATCAATCTCTTTGCCTTTCTCAGCGAAAAGAGACTAAATGTTCTTCCAAGTTATGTTTGAATTGTAACCAAAAACTCTTGCTTGATTTCAGTGAATTAATGGTATTATCCAATAACTACATTTTAAGCATGTTATTGGCATGAATTAAGCAGTAATTACATAAGAATTAAGCACATCAACTTCAATCTGTTCATCCTCATTCTTTCCCTTTGAGGTCGGTCGGGCAATGTGTAGCTAGCTGGAAACTAAAATTATCCCAACTGAGCCAATGGAAAAGGGCCTATTGTATTGCATAATTTGATCTATACAGCACAGCACACACATGGCACACCTTCCCTTCTCCTTAGGGCACATGAATAACAGAAATTTTCTTCATTCATAAATGGGTCTGGTTGAGGATCACAAATATGTAGGACACTCCTATCACTTGACCCTCCCAATACGGCACTTCAATTAGCAAGAAAAGTTTGACTTAACCTACCAGAGTAAGTAAGATATGAAAAATGATCAGCCCAATGATTTATGCATTCCACTTGAATGAAAGCTACCTTCTCTAATACCTTATTTTTCATGAGAAATTAATGTGCAAAGTAAAATCAGGGAGATCTCATTCAGGTGGACTGTAATTATCAACCTTCCCTTCAATTTCTTTTTCTTCAATTTTGCACTGTCAGTACCTACACTGTGCATTACATTTATTTTTCTTCTATTTCCATTGCTTCAGTAGCAAACAACATGATCCCAATTTCTGAATCGGAGGCTAACCCCTCTGACAAGTGTGGGATTGGAGGGGGATGTTCCATAAGATGACAGTTGAAATTTTACAATCAGCCCATATTTCAATTCAATAGATTACCTGTGGATTCTGCAACTGACCATCATCCAAGAAACCAATATCAAGATTTATAAGCAAACAGTGAAATGGAAACAAAGAAAAAGGTGATGAACAAGTTTTGAGCAGAGAATTTAATGGTGCACCTAACATGTCTCCTCTTATAATACACCAGCAAGTGCAAGAACTCTCCCACCTATATACAAGACTAGTGTCGTTCATTAGCATAACATCATTTTCCGGTGTACAGTAACTACATGGCCATAGTGCAATTACAAGAAACACATGCAACATTTCTCTTTTATGCCATTCCTCGGGCTTTAGGTGAGACCATACCTTGCTTCCAAAGTAAGAGCATAAATAAAGGGGGGAGAGAGAGCGAGAGAGATCCAGTCAATTGAGTTTCATGACAGCAGAGCAAGCGAGGATGTCACGAGAAGATGAAGATGAAGACGAAGACTCCGAGACCAGCTTCCTCATGAGAGAACTCAGAGATTCCATGGAGAGGAATCATTCATTGGAGAAAGAAAACCAGGAGTTGCGACAAGAAGTAGCACGCATGAAAGTGCTCATAACTTCCCTCAAAGCACATGATAATGAAAGGAAATCAATGCTCTGGAAGAAGCTACAAAACTCCAACAACAGCAACTCAGCAGATGCATCAAGCCAAAAATCATATGCTACACCAGAAAAGCCGAGTTCAAGACCTGAGATCCCAGAAGTAGGCCTGGAAGAAAGACCGCATAGAGTGCCAAGACCACCTCCTGTGCCTTTTGCTGCAATAACTTCATCAGCATCCCTCAAGGAAAGGGATGGGAATAAAGCGGCATCAGCACCAGCACCACCTCCACCCCCAATGCCTTCAAATTTGTTAGGCAAGTCCAAATCCATCCACCGCGTGCCACAAGTTGTGGAGTTGTATCGTATGCTTACAGGAAAAGACGGGCATATGGCAAATAGAACAAGTCCAACAGTGAGTCCAGTACCCACATTTTCCAAGAACATGATTGGAGAAATTGAGAACCGCTCAAGTTATCTCTCAGCTGTAAGTATACTACTCGTCTTAGCCTCCCCTCCATTTTCAATGATGTTCCGAGAAATGTGAATATGTTGATTTGCTGCTTATTTTCCAGATCAAGTCTGATGTTGAGGCGCGGGCAGAGTTCGTCAGTTCCTTAATTAAAGAGGTGGAGTCAGCAGCATATACAGAAATTTCCGATGTGGAGGCATTTGTTAAATGGCTCGATGAGGAACTTTCTTCCCTGGTGGATGAAAGAGCAGTACTAAAGCACTTTCCAAATTGGCCGGAACGAAAAGCTGATGCAATGAGAGAGGCAGCTTGCAGCTATC
This sequence comes from Geranium rotundifolium, assembly GCA_963920655.1. Lineage (NCBI taxonomy): Eukaryota > Viridiplantae > Streptophyta > Magnoliopsida > Geraniales > Geraniaceae > Geranium > Geranium rotundifolium. The sequence continues at coordinate 25,145,339 of OY987317.1, read as the reverse complement.
GAGACCTGAAGAACCTAGAATCCGAGGTTTCATCATTTCAGGACAACCCTAAGGAGCCTTTCGGCCAAGCCCTGAGGAGGATGCAAGCTTTGCAAGACAGGCGAGCATGTATAATTTTTATAGAACAATGTTGCCTACAGTTGAGTTTTCATGTTGTGATCTGATAATAGTTTGAAATTCAAATTCACAGGTTAGAGAGAAGTGTAAGCAATAGTGAAAAGATGAGGGAAAGCACAAGCAAGAAATATAGAGATATGCAGATACCTTGGGGATGGATGATGGAGACAGGACTGATTGGTCAGGTAGGTGCCATATTGCTAATCTTTAAAATGAAGCATGAAATTTGACTCATACCAATAAACCTTAAACCATCTTTTTACCAAATCAAACATCAAACAATATTGTAAGCTTTACTCAACTACATTAAAGAAATTCAAACGAAAGTAAACATCACATCCCTCACTTTTGTTTTGCTTCATCTCGCAGGAATCAATTTAACCCATAAATTAATATTTATAAAATTTAAAAAGATTATTATAATTTTTAATAATTAAATATTATTCTTTTGTATTTTTGAATAAAAACTTCCAATTTTTGGTTATGTTAAAAATGTACGAAAAGCAAACAACACTATAATAATATTTCACTGAATAATTTTAGTCACATTCAGGTAAGTTATATAATTATGGGATAATTCCAAATGACATACCCTGTTTATGTCCCATTATCACATGAAATACTTTAAAATTTTTTGCATCAGGGTGACTACCCTAACATTTCATTTGTCTCACCGTTACTCATTCCGTCCAAGTACCTTAGTTTTTAACATTTTTGACACGTGAAATTACTAAAATAACCTTAACGGATAAATCAGTTATTATAATTGGACTGAAAAGACTAAAATGCCCTCACCTATTCATCTAATTTTCAAACTCATGCCACTCCCTCCTTTCTTCTCTCTGCACGACCTCTGACCTCTGACGGCCTTGTCGCCGGTCTTTGCTCGTCTTTTGCCTCGCTTCAATGGTCTCCAACACCTCCAGCACCGCCTCCGGCCTCCTACAGCGTCTCCGTGTGGTGGTCGGTCTTAGCTTGCCGAAAAAAATGGTGGCCTCCTTACCACACTCGAGCTTTCTGTTTTCGACGGAGACAAGAAACAGAGCAACAACCGCCAGAGAGAACGCCACCGACGGAGGGCTCGTCGGAACAGTCGCCGGAATCTGGGCACAAAACAGAGTAGGTATGGATCTGCCCAGACGAGCCCTCCGGCGAGCTCAACGACATTCATTTCTTACCACCATTTTTGAATCAGCCCAGGAGCGAGGCTAAAGACGATCGGAGGCCGGAGACACGGCCGTCGGAGGACGGAGGTCGTGTAGAGAGAAGAGAGGAGGGAGTGGCATGAGTTTGAAAATTAGATGAATAGGTGAGGGCATTTTAGTCTTTTCAGTCCAATTATAATAATTGATTTATCCCTTAAGGGTATTTTAGTAATTTCACATGTCAAAATGTTAAAAACTAACGGAATTGGACGAAATGAGTAACTGTGAGACAAATGAAATGCTAGGGTAGTCACCATAATACGAAAAATTTTAAGGTATGTCATGTGATAATGGGACATAACCAGGGTATGTCATCTGAAATTATCCCTATAATTATTAACTTATTACTTGTTAATTTGTCATTGATCCAAGTCCGGACTGAAGAAAAATATTAGTTGAAAGGTATTAATTTTTAAGAGTATTAATTCAGAGAGGATCTACCGTATATCCCAATGTAAATATACGGAATCATAAACATTTTCCACATTTGCAGATGAAAACGAGTTCACTAAGGTTGGCCAGAGAATACATGAGGAGGGTCGCAAAAGAAATACAGTCTAATGAGTACACAAAAGAAGGCAATGCTATGATTCAAGGAGTGAAATTCGCATTTCGTGTACACCAGGTAAACTCAAAAAGGCATTCCTACTCAATTGGAATTAATCGGATTGAAGAATTAATAGAACAAGGGGGTAATTTCTAGAACATTGTTCAAGATGCATATTCAACATCCCAAAACAACCTACTGTTCTATTCCTGATGAGAGCTTTACTAACGATAATGAGATTCAGTTTGCAGGAGGGTTCAATGCAGAGACCATACAGGCATTTGAAGAACTAAAGAAAGTTGGAATGTGTACAAGCAATATAAAAACAAGTTGTAACAAAACACAGCACACCATAGATATTTGAAAATGGCTGGCAGTGTATCTGCTTGCAGTCCACCATCATTTCTACCTTAAAGAATTACTTTTATGGTACAAGCTTTCATAAGAAAAAGATGACCCTCCTTTCCTTGGCTTAGATATAGTTTAATATGACAAAAACAAATTGCTGTACAACCAACTGGAGATCAATGGTAGAAGTAACAAATCAATGCAGATACAATCTCAAGGATGAACATGTATAACCTAGATGGCAAATCATATATAATCAAAAGATAAAGCGAAATTAAGAGAATGAAAAATCATAATATAATGCAAAACTGGAGCTTATGGAATTGAAATGGAAATGTGTCAAGAAACATAAGGGCATTACAAAATGGCGAACCTAACCATTTTCAACTAAAGATAATGAAAGCTTCTACTTGGATCTTTGTCTCATCTTTCGGCGCTTCCTCTTCCACTGCAAATTTCAAGAATACCGTATCAGGAAACGAAACGAATCAAAACAAGTGATGAAGATGCTTCTCCTTGGCTCTCATCGCCAAGGAGACGATGCTTCTCCGAGATCCAATCTAAACAACAATCATTTGCAGATTCTATTTCTGTCTTTATAGGAAAACCCTAATTACTCTTTGTAACATTACTTCATTGGTTTTAGACTTTTGGTAACTTAAATTACACTTCTATTATTTGACCATTGAACTGGGATAATATATAAATTTATTTTAAGTAAATAAATAAAATAAAAGGTCGAGATATTTTGAGTTTATTGGTTTAAGCGACAATTCGTAAAAAACTCAAAAGATAACAATGCCTGAGACTTCCTTGATTGGACTCAAAACATTAAAAATGTTTTTAATATCATTTGGATATTTCGGAATAGTTATAAATGAAACTTATAGTTTATAAATTGAAGAGAGGAAGAAAATCAATGTATACAAAGCATAAGATGAAGAGATTACTACAAGAACACTTTCATTCCCTAGATCATGAACAAAGCATATATTTGTAGTACATATAATCTCAGCTGACTACAGCTAGTTTGACATCATTCTCATATAACTACATTTAACATATTTTTTCTTTTGAAAACCACGTTAACTTTGAATATTCTCACCTACCTACATTCCGTTAGAATTTCAGTTAATTTTCACTGTAAAATGACCATATTACCACTATTTGACTTTCAAAATTTTCAAATCATGTTATTGGTCTTATTTGTTCACTCTCTCACCTAACCTAACCCCAACTGTTCTGATGGTCACTCTATTGGTCACCTACCTTATACTCAAACAACAAATCACCCATTAGAGTTAATTGCAGCCAAATCTTAATTATTTGTCATGTTTGAGTAAAATTTACTTTAAATATAATTCTTAACAATAATTATAATTGTTTATTTATCAACAATTAAACATTCGTTCACTGTTGTCCATTAGAATTGTTCAAAATTAAAACAAAATCTTAAACCTAGAAAGCCATTGAGTATAATAAGTTTAGTTCTTTTATCTACGCAATTAGATTGGTTTGTTTGCGGGTATAATAAATAATTCATAGAAATATTTGACAATCTACGTTATTGGTGATTAAAATATGTCTTAAACTTTAGTTTTTGTGTTTTTGGTGGTTCCTCTTAACTAAATAGTGTTCAAATGTAAATCAATGCCACAAAACTTTATGATATACTAATTATATATGCTCTATAACAAAACAAAACTCACTAAATCTTCCAAACTAACGTACGTCAGATGACACATTATAATTTGTTAATAACCTGTAAGAGCTCGACTAAATCTATTCATAAACTGGTCATGTCCCAACACAATAACTAATCCTAAAATTTAGGACAAAATACATTATGCACACTTCCAAAATACATTATGCACACTTTCTATACTTAAAATGTGGTATTTTTGTGAATTTATATAGTTTTTTTGAAGGCAAACCAATGTTTTCCAATACTCCCAAAGACAACTTATAAGCATCAATACAAACACCATAAGGGCAAACAAATACCACGAGGACTCGCTCCTCGGTCCATCTCACCCGGAGTTTTCACGATTCTATATGCAATTATGCCAGACTCACATGATTTCGGACCAAGTGACGCACACACCAGCATTCCCAACACGGGAAACAGTCTAACCACAACAAATTAACAACACAAACAACCCAACATGGCTAATAGACAAACTATACACAAAGTGTAACACACACTAGAAAATACATACACCCCCAAACAATGTTATACATTTATATTTATATCATCGGTCGGGCAATAGAGATATTTTTATACATTTATATTTATATAATAATGTTAGTTTTATTATTAAATTAAAAGTTCTATCATAAGCCTCATATAATATTTTTTAAAATTTTTCGTCTAAGAAATACTTATTTGCCTCCTCTGATTCAATAATTATTGCTTATTTTACATGAAACACATTTTGTCTGATTACTATTATTAGTTTACATTAATATTGGTGATTACTACTTTTTTGTTTTTAAGAGCCCAAATATAAGCAAATTTAGGTTAACTTTGACTTGCATAAAATAATTAAACTTGAATACAAATAGACTTAAAATATTTGGCTTGAGTTCATCACATATATTAACCTCAATTTGTTTTGATATTTTTTTTATTCGAACTTGAATATCGTACAATTTTTCTAACTTGTGAACATGAATACAACATTTAAACCCCAAAATCCATCTTTTGAAAATTCACTTTTATTTATTCTAGTAAGAAATGTCGCTTCTCAACCGAAAATTCTTTATTATACAAATAGATACAATTATTTGATAAATATGAATACATAATTTTTCCCTCAAAATTTGCTAACAACTAGAATGTGCAAAAAAGATAATTTAATACTGACTATTAATTTTAACAATTATCCTTTTTTTCAACTTTGTTTTTACCAGAGCAGCTTATATTTGTAAAGAATGAAAGTGCAAATGGTGAAGACCGTGACAGGAATACTGACTTGTCAGGTTATTAATCCCTTACGTCAGCACACCCACTTCTTGAAAGCACTTCATTTTCAGAGGCCAGATTGCCAGAACCTTCCTATTTATATTCTTTAACTCAACAATACTATTTATACATATATAGTTAATTATTTGAACATATACTTATATATAATTAATTATTTAATAGGTAAATTGTATAAGTAATTAATTATTAAAATATAATTATATAAATAATTTATTAATTATAAATAACTAATGTGTATATATTTAGTTAAATAATTATATATTATAATATTCACCCACCCTTCCTTTTCAAATCTTCACTTTCTACTGTGGTGTAGTTTGGATAGTTGTTGTGGCTGGTCTTAGGAGATGAATGAAAAGTCTCGTTGAACGTGAACCCGATCCGATCCTCCATCTTGATCACGCTGACGTGTCGATAAAATCCAAGCTACAGTTTCCGTCACCTCTTATTGAGATGCCGACTGACTTATCATGCCCGTTATTGTCATTTCACAAAATATTTCATAAGCAGGCAGCTAGCTGAGTCAGCGGGGCCCACCTTCAGTTGATCCAATATCGAGTATTTGAGGGAACACGCTTCACACTCATCGATCTGCTTCTTTTGTTTCTGTTTCTACATTTCCTTTTCGTTCAAATGGGAAGCGGTTCTTCGAAGAACGCCGACCGAGGTGGCCAGTTGTACGTATCGTTGAAGATGGAGAACCACAAGCGCAAATGCGAGCTCGCTCCTCATGTTTATGGCTCTGGCCCTCTCGTTGGCTCTTGGGACCCTTCTCGAGCTGTAATTTTCACTCTCTCTTCTGCTTTTCCATTTTTTTGGTGGTTTTTCTAATTTGTTTTTTTCTTTTCCGTTTATTAGCTCTCGATGGAGCGCGAGTCTCCGTCATTGTGGGAATTGAGCTTTGTTGTTCCTCCTAATCACGGTACTTTTGTAGAATCTTTTTATGGACTGCAGGTTTTGGTGTTTATTTCCATTTCATGTTATCAACACTTTGCTTGATTGCTGGGAAAATCAATGGTAATGAAAGTTAGGGGTTTCATTTGTTCTGCTGTTGAAATGTTTTTGCATATGAAAAATTTGAGCACAATCAGGATAGTATTTGTATTAGGGTTCGGTTCACTTCTCATTGTTCTGGTTTAGTGCAAAAGTAATTAGCATCATTGTAGTTATTCTCAGCAGCAATCAAATAGTGTGTTTCTCTTAATTTTGGTTTAATCTTGGAACTTTGTCTTGGCTTCTTGATTTAGAAACTCTGGATTTCAAGTTCCTTTTGAAGCCAAAGCATGGTGGTGCGCCTTCTATAGTCGAGGAGGGGCCGATTCGTCAACTTATTGGAGGAACCTTACAAGCCGATGGCAGGCTTGCATTATTTAGGCTTGATGCCGAAGAAGTTATTGAGTATCAGGTGTTCATCAAAGTCGACAGGATCTCACCATTTGATCTTGCAGCTAGTTGGAGAGCTTACCAAGAAAACCTCCAGCCATCCACTGTTCGTGGTATTCCTGATGTTAGTATAAATTCCGCACCTGCAAGTGGTGTTGAGGTAGGATATAGGTCATAAGATTTTGCTATTTTTGTTAACGGTAAATAATGCCTAGCTGGTTTCTTTCTTCAAGAAGGTTTGCAATAAGAAATTTTTTGGGAATGTATTACTTTCTTACCTTACAAAAAATGAAGTCATGCTAAAAGAAAAACAAAAATAAGAAATTTATAGTTTGTAGCTTCTCCTCGATAATGACTACATGTTGTATAAATTCTTTAGTTTGAATTCTTCTCTACATAGTATATAAAAACCTTAGACAGAACATCTTTGTTATCTCCTGATAGTTGTACTCAATATATCATAACTTTTTCATCATGCTCTGTTTCAGATACTTTTTCTCCAATTAATGTTTAAACTGATTACAAATTTACCTTGACTAAAAATGTCGTTGTATTGTCTATACCAGAATGGCTCCTCATCTACTCTGGAGCTTGATCTTGAACATTATGTCGTCCCAGCTCCTGTAAATTCCGTGGACTCAAGCTTCGTTTATGCAGCTAACTCAACAGAGACTCCGAGATCTTTATCCCCTGACGGGGATTCTTCTAACAATGATGGACCAGCCAATGGCGACGGTGTTGTTCATTATCCAGAAACAATAAAGGTTTATTTTGGTAACCCATCTTACAAATTTATCATGTCGTAAACGCTCATTACAAGATGTACACACAGATTGTGCCCTAAGCTTATCTATTCAGGGATATGGTACTAAACCTCTGATGTTCAGAGTTTCTGCAAGTCTCCTTGCTTAATACATACTGGCCAGATCTTTCTCGCTGTATCTGGATGTTAATTCTCACTTTGTATGTTGCCCATGAATCTTATAAGTCGCTATCGTATTATAAATATTATTATTATTATCTAAACGTTAATAGGAAATGGAGGTCAGTGTCCCAGATTCATCTAATGTATATTCAGTCCCTGGGATGATGGAATCAAGGCCGGCGAGAAAATTTTCCCCGTTGCAAAAGCAGCATAGTCTCGGAGGAATTTCGATAGAAAGAGGAGTAGAATCTCCTAGACTTGTTAGATCTTCTAGCTCAAACACATTCGCCACTGACCTCAAACTTGATACAGAAACCAAGGTTTGTGGAATATAAGTTTTCTTCCAATTACGAAGTTTGTGCAAGCCAGACTATTTTCTATCTCTGGTGGTTTTCAATTCCCATTAAGTTATCCTAATTTCCAGAATTGTTATGTTTTGTGTTAATTGTTAGAATTCAATGCCAGCAGCGGCTGGAGCTGTGGCTGCTGGAGCTGTAGCAGATCAGATGCTTGAACCCAAGGAGGATAGGCATTTGGCAATTGTCCTGGTAATTTCCTCCATTCTGTGTCAATAACACATGTACACTGTTTGGTCCTATTAATTGCATCATAAAACTTTACAAGGCTGGAATAAAAAAATTCTCTCTGTGTAGCCTGAGTTCTTTTAAATTAGTGTGGAAATTATTATGTTCTTTAGGTTGGTCTACCTGCTCGAGGAAAGACTTTTACTGCAGCTAAACTTACAAGATATCTCAGATGGTTGGGCCATGATACCAGACACTTCAATGTTGGGAAGGTAATAATGGTGGCATTTTTCGTATTTTTCATATGGTTACCTGTAGACCAAAATTGGAAGTATGTGACATTTTTCCTTATTCTTGTCACAGTATCGGCGTCTTAAGCATGGAGCTAACCAGGTAAACTTTGATTTTTCAATTGGATTTATGCTAAAGGGGTAGGATTTTATGTTGTTTTGTTTTAATGTATGCACGATGAACTTGGTTATGAATAATTATTTTATATGAAATTGCAATTAATGCTGTGGAGATCATAAATGTAAGCCAATATTCTGATCTTGTTGCCTCTCTCTACTAGTTAAAATAAGGAAAGAGCATTCCTGTTATCATCTACTGCAGTCAATCAATTCCTGTTTCAATTTCTGTTCCGAGTTGGAAAGATTATAAACAATGGAGTTTCATGATTGAGAAGATGTGCTAGATGATGATGATTGTCATTAGTGTTTCGAAATTTTACTCTCAATATTTAATTTTGTATGGAGATTTTCTTCATTGTTTTAAAGCTCTTGAAGTGTACTGCCTAAGGACAACTAAGATTTTTCTTGGATGTCTACTCCATTTGAGCAACTGCCTAGAGGATTTACTGGATGCCGCTAAACCATTTTACAGACTCTAGAATTCTTAGAAATTAGTCCTGATGGTATGATAAATTTAATCAAATAGATATACTTCCAAAGAAGGACAGCCATTGAAACCAAGAAAATCAAAATTGTAGATTTAGTTACGATTAGAAAAACACAAACACTTTTCTCTTTATCCATGGACCCCTTATTTATACTCAAATAATTGGAAATTTTGAGTCCAACTTAAGAGAATTATGTTTCGTAATTCCTTAACCCAAAATATTTCAATTTCCAATTGATCCTTGGATACAAATCACAATAATGTATATTCTTCCCCGACTTTTTCACTGAGACGTAAAAAACGATATATAAACTATTCTCCTATAAGACAGGTAAGACTCACCCGGCAATATAAGTTTTTTCCGGTCATAAAATAGTAAGGATAAGTATTTGAGAGCTGACTATTTAACTCAGTATCCTGAAATTTGTGGAGGCAATAAAACTACAAGTTGATTTAAACTTTGTTCTGTTACTATGTTGTATGTTGTTAGGTTTCACCTCATGATACAACTACAGAATAACTCACATTGTCATGGGTGATTGGTTCTCTGCTCTAATAACTGCTGTCAGCTAGTTATGTTTTCTTGATGATTATTGATAGGTGTAATTTTCTTAAAACAGACTGCTGACTTCTTTCGAGCTGACAATCAAGAAGGCATGGAGGCACGTAATGAGGTGAATATCCATTAAAAGTATCATTATTTTAACCAGATTTTGCTATGATTTGGTTGTTCGTCTGCTGAGTGCACAATTCTACTATATTTAGTTATTGGGGTTTTGTTCACATGTGAATGAGACTTTTAAAACTCAGAATCTATTTATTAGTTTTGTGATGTCTTGGTCTTGCATGGAAATACCATTTTTTGTATGGATGGATAATCATAGTATCATTTGACATTTATTTGTTAGATCTGAAGTTGGAACTACAAGTATCCATTTTAGGATATGGGTAAACTTCAATTATTTTGGATATTAAAATCCCAGAATAACTAAGATATATCATATGCATTATGAAGTGATTACACTATGATGAATATAGTGTTCTTGCATATCATCATATTAAGACTAATTTATTCATGATAAAAACAATATTGCTACCCAAGTTGAATTTTGACTGGCCATTTTATCAAATTACCCCCATATTTACCTTCTTTGCACATAGTTTTAATATATCATACTACCAGGTAGCAGCCCTGGCTATGGAAGATATGATCTCCTGGATGCAAGAAGGTGGTCAGGCAAGTTATTATGTTTGGTCTAGTACAATTGATATCTGTGTGCATTTCCATAGTGGAGATTATGGGTTCAAATCTTATTAGGTGGGTTAGGGAGGGTTCAGCGAAATGTTAATATTTTCTGATAAAAATAACAATTGATATCTGTGTAATCACTTTGTTTCCACTAATTCTGTTTGGATTTATAGGTAGGTATATTTGATGCCACAAACAGTATGAGGAAGCGAAGGAATATGTTAATGAAAATGGCTGAAGGGAAATGCAAGGTGCCAAAATTATTACATAATATGCTCACTTAGTCGTTTCAAACTAACTATTAGCCTCTGCTTGCTATCTGAATTTATGTAACATAACTAGTTTTAACCTATTTAAATGACGTCTATGCTTTTCCTACAGATTATTTTTTTGGAAACTCTATGCAATGATCCGGGCATTATTGAAAGAAATATATGCCTTAAAATTCAACAAAGCCCCGACTATGCAGATCAGTATGTTTGCTTTCTTAGACAGTTGCAACTTAATAGTAAGTGTGTGCTAATTATCAACACCTTCTGCAGGCCAGATTTTGAAGCTGGATTGCAAGACTTCAAAACTCGACTAGCCAATTATGAAAAAGTAGTTTTCCAATACATACTTGATGTACTTTGTTGTGTTTACAAATGCTCCACATATAAATATTAAAATTTACCATGCTGGCCTCTATACTAGGTCTATGAACCAGTAGAAGAAGGATCATACATCAAAATGATTGATATGGTCAGTGGACATGGTGGACAAATACAAGTAAGCAACTAGTTTGGTTATGTTGTCATGGTAAATTTATATTGCGGGTAGGATGTAAAATGGTCTCTAGTTGAATAGGAATGCCTTAATACTTCTTTCGAAGTATCAGTGGCCAGTTGTTAAGCACTTGGGTCCTTGGCCCATGGGTGGGCATCAAACAGGGTAGGCGACAGTAATCCTAAACAAAAGAATTGAAAACTTAGCATTCCTATTCTAGAATACAGTTGATACTTGAAGATGAGACACATCAATCATCTTAATATTGGCATTCCATTTTACTATTCTCTCCTGATTAGTCAAATATAGTTGATCAAAGAACAACTTTCTTTGGTGTTGTACTCTTAATTGCGAGACCTTGTTATATGCAGCTTTGCATGCATGTTCTTTGTATTCATTTTGTACAATTCTCTTGCAGGATATTATTTTCACCATTTCTTATGTTTTTTAGGATCTGTCTAGGCTTTTTATCATTTAGGTGTATCTGGCACTTTTGTCTTGTTCCATATTCTTAAAATTATATTGTATCATATTCAGGTAAACAATATTGGTGGCTATCTTCCAGGACGCATTGTTTTTTTCCTGGTATGCTCTACAAATTATGGAATTCAGTTTTAGCCTTAATTTGCTGCAAGACTTCTTACAAAAACCTCTTCTGTATTCTATTTAACCTTAGGGATGCAAAGTTTGTTACTTTTGAGAAAACAAGAAAAATGTATATTTTAAGTTTATGCTAACCTAACTCGGATTATTCAGTTCCTTTAGCATACTAACATATGGTGCAAAGCCAGGTTACTAATACTTGTATGCATTGGTTTCTTTGCACAATAAGGTTCTTGTATGAATCATGTATCGGTCATTTACTTTTAGTCATGTCATGCCAGTCCAATATATGATTGTTAACCTAGTGCAAGGTATTCTAAGGAAGCATCCTCGATCACAATGAAGCAATGTAATTATTAACACGTTTAACGGTAAAAAACAGAGATGCCATGTCCAAATATGTATCAGACTAAATGGCATAATTAAACCATCATATTACATGTTACAAGAACTTGAGTAAGATCATATATATTACTAAAGTGGGTTACACATTTGATTGGCAATTTAGTTTTGAATGTACAAGTCACACACAGAGACACGTGTGTTTTCATTTGTATCATTCTTGCTCAATTGGATTTTTTAAGCCTTGTCATAGCACATAAACTCCTGAATACATATTTCAGGTGAATACACATCTCACACCACGCCCAATATTACTTACTAGACATGGAGAGAGTCGTGACAATGTTAGAGGCAGAATTGGAGGTGACACTGTCTTGAGGTATATGCTGTCATCCTATATACTAGGTGTGTTAGCTATCTTTCATATGTTAAAATGGAATATGGGAGTCGTACAGTTTTGTTTCGTAAATTGTTTTTCTTATCTCCCTTGTAGATACTCTCTAATAGTAGCTGAATATATACTGTACAATGTTTTTCATAATGTGACAATCTTTTGTGTACAACAGAAATTATTAGAGCTACCTTGAGTACAAGCTAGAACGAGCTTGACCCTAGCCTCCAATTTTGTAGAAAGCATGTTTAAGAAGTGCCAAAATTAAGTTTGACACTTGCTCACTGGTTTAGGATATAGGACATACTACCATAAATGCTTTGTTTGAGGTATGCTAGTAGGCTCTCTGAAAGACCGTACATCATATTTAACTTCAAATCCTTCCTTATAGTTGTTTCTGCCCCATGTGAAGAACATTGATTCAGTGCATATCAAAGAATAGATATATTAGAGCATGAGGTCAAATGTAAAATTATTGAAACCTTGGCAAAACTTGTTTTTTAGGAAATTTGTATGTACCAAGATTTGAACTCAAGACTGCCTTCTTACCATTTGGCCTAACACATTGATCAATTGGTTAATAATGCCAACCGTTACCGCTCTTCTCAGACTTGGTTAAAGTCTAGATAAATTTTTTTATTTTCTGACCAGCACTTATTTGTTACAACCCTGGGTCTGAGATCGAGTTACTGGCCTCTGAAGCACGATATCTCCTCTTGGTAAAGCCAGAGGATGTTGCCTTTTCTTCCCAATATTGCCAAACCTGCTACAAACAATTATTCTACTCCTAATCAACTCCTAAATTGTAAGATAATATGTGAGATAATTGATGATGTTTATTGATGGTCTTATAGGCTTATTTATATATACTATGCCAAATCTAACATTACTAGGAGTTTTAATACTCCTGGAACAAGGAATCCCAAACCAAGACTCCAACTAAAACTCAAACCGATAAATTCAATGAAAAGTCCCAAATAGGATTTGAGTTGATCCCGGACTCCACTTGCTGTAGATATTACCTTTTGTAGGTTCATATGCCCAGTCCCGTAACATTATTACATTGCCTACACATTATACCATCAATGATCTGGTTTGGTTAGTAAAGTATGGAAGCATTGACTATCTTAAAATTATTTCTCCAACAGTGATGCTGGGGAGGTTTATGCAAAGAAACTGTCTAACTTTATTGAGAAGCGACTGAAATCTGAAAGGGCTGCTTCTGTAAGCTTCATCAATTTTAATGTTTTGTTTCTTTATTTCTTTTATTCTTGTCTGCATATTTTTTCAATGCCAATTCTATTGGTTAGTTGATTTTTTGGTTTGCTACCAAGTACCAGGCTAGCCAAAGGCACAAGCTTGAGTATGTTACTATATTGAATGTATGACAAGATTAAAAAAAGAGAGAAAAAAGAACATAGCGACCAAATCGAGTGACTTTTAAAGAACGAATTTTTGTGGTCTAGATATGGACAAGCACACTGCAGAGGACAATTATTACAGCAAGTCCAGTTGTTGGATTCCCCAAGGTTAGTTTAATTTCTATAGCGTCATTCACTTGCTCAGTTATATACCCAACAATTGGTAGATGACAGATGAACCTACAACATGTTTGTAACTAAAGAAAGTTATGTATGATTCATGCTCTTTTGGTAGATACAATGGCGTGCCCTTGATGAGATAAACGCCGGTGCATGTGATGGGATGACATATGAAGAGATAAAGAAGAACATGCCTGCGGAATATGAGTGTGTTGCTATCCCGTTTTCAGTTTTAAGAGATAAGAAAGTTGTGCATAATTCCCACGCTTGCAAGTTCCATATTGTTTTCTTACTGGATTATTTGTTCCTACGCAGAGCACGTCAAAAGGAAAAGCTAAGGTATCGGTATCCTCGCGGGGAATCTTACCTGGATGTTATTCAAAGGTAATTCTCTCCAGACAAAAACGTTTTGGTTTACAACTTGTTGCACACAATTAACTTTCCCATCCATTGCAGACTGGAGCCTGTAATAATTGAACTTGAAAGACAAAGGGCACCAGTTGTAGTAATCTCGCACCAGGTGATCATATTAATATCATCAACTTGTGCTCATATCTGTTTGGTAATGTTGATTATCTTTAACCCTTACGACAAGTTTCTTTTGCTCTTCACTTTTGCAGGCAGTACTGAGAGCATTGTATGCTTATTTTGCTGATAGGCCCTTGAAAGAAATTCCGCATATCGAGGTACTTGCACAAATTTTGGTGAACTAGTTAGCATATACAACTCAATTAGAATTAGAAATAGAAATGTAACTTTTTGGAGATGATCTTCAGATGCCACTGCACACTATAATAGAGATACAGATGGGAGTTGCGGGCGTTCAAGAGAAAAGATACAAACTCATGGATTGAGCAGAGCATGCAATGCATGATGAGGAAGTTTCAGTTTTTACCTGTTTAGCTTAGCTGTCATTCATTAGCAAGATCTGACATTAATGGGAATGCTTTACAATGTAACTATTTCAATTCAAGTGTTCCCAAGACAAGAAAAGAAATTGCTACTCGAGAATAGGACAGCTAGATATAGGAATATGATATCTCTCTCTCTCTCTCTCTTCTTTTCAGCAAGGGTTACATAGCTTTTCAAATCTCTCTTGATTGGTTTGCTACTGTCACTTGATAGCACTGCAAACATTGACCTACCTTGTTTTTATCAGCAATAATTTGAGTAACAATACCGTCGGCACAACGACCTCATGCTTATTATATGAAGTTGTCTGTAGGTATTAGAAAGAGTAGCATGTTTGTGGTGCTGGTTAGTATATGAAACAGTCTGCATGGCGCAGACTCTGCAGTGACATTGTATGACATAAAATGCACCAACTGGTTTTGATAATTGTTGTTGACCTACAACTATTCATTCAACCATTTAGTCACTTATCAAACCAAACCAGGAGAGTAATTCCAACAAAACCATCAGTAGTTGAAATTGAAGGGATCAAAAACCAGCCAACGCACACCTGTATGAGTATGATTTATCTATAAACTACATTTGAATCTCAAACCTCTTCTGATTATGCACTATTGTCTTATGTTAGGAACCGGAGTTCTCCCTATGCACTATTTTTTCTTATGCATTTCAAATAATTCATGTGCTTTATTTTATTCTCACAGTTAAATAAAAAAAAGGTTGCTAAATTTAATAGAAAAGTTGGTATATTATTTTTCATCACAAACAGAAGGGGAAAACTGGCATTTCAGGAGTTCTACCTATGGCCTATTATATTTATGGAATAAAGTATTGTTTGGCACCTTTAATTCAGTTAAACATAACCAACGGCATTTCGAATTTAATAGTCCTGCACGGTAAAATTTCAAAACCACCCCGAAGTGGTTCCGGCGGGGCTCGAACCCGCGACCTTCGGCTCATAAGACCAACGCTCTAACCAACTGAGCTACGGAGCCATCTGTTGTCAAATTTCGGATATGAAATTTCTGTCCCTTCTTATTTTCTTAGACCGGCCTACTATAGGTGTAGTGATGTGATATTGCTATTTTCAGTTTATGGCTTCACATCATTAATATCAATGCGTAATTGGCAAAGATTATGGTATCCATTGTATTTTAGAGAAGATGATAGATACACTCTTTTAACTATTCATCATTTACATATATTACTTATGAACTAAAATAATTAGTCGTTAAGGTCTCCTAAGTATTCCTTTTTTGCATGTCAGTTGAGATTGTTAATTTTGCTAACCTCCTCATACATATAAAGAGGATCATGTCTAACCTTAGTCATTGTTTGAATTTGGAGAGAAAGGAGAGACATACTTTGCGATGGCTAAGAGGGAGTGGACTCCGCAGGGATTGAGACGTGAGAAATAGTTCACAAGAGAAGACTTTGTTGGGAGACATACTCCACATGGACTTGAGACTAAGGGCTTTGGTTGCACTGAGGATTATGATTATGAAGGTTCACTTTCTTTGCTTAAGAGAGTGGATAGGGGACATGCATGGAATGCAAATGGCGTCTTGAATATTGGAGTTTCCATCTTGGCGTGAGCACTGTATAGTGCTCACGAGGCAAACCACCAACGATAACATAATCGATCAAGTCATCACTCGTTTTGATGGGGTAGGATGTCCCAAAGTGGACTTTTCACACTCTCATTGGGTGGATATGCCCTTGGGGAGGTTAATATTCTTTTGAGCTCGTCACACAGTTATTATTAGTGCGTTTGAATAGTCAACTAATACTAGAATCTGAGTATTTCCTTATTTAGTTTGCTTCCTATTGTTTCTTGTATAAAAGAATCTTCTATAGTAATTTATCATCAATCATTCGTCAATGATACAATTATATTCTAGAAATTCATCATGATATCATAGGGTTAGGTTCGATCCTAGTTGTGTGTGGATTTTTCCGCTCGTTAGTTATATTTTAGCAGGTGGGCAAGACATAATTGTTTTGCTCTTCTTATTTTTCTACAAAAAAACCCCACTATCCACTACACTGTTCACCGAAGATTTTTCAAGGGTTTAGTGATTTTTCTCACAATCACTCGTTCCGTTATATGGGTTTGCCTTTGGTGTCAAGATATTCTTATACATTGTCGTAGTTGCTTGAAAATTTTGATGATTAATCTCAAAATCACTTTGCACCATCGTTATGTGTGGTAGCTGCTTGAAAAGTTTTGGTGGTTTTTTTCTTAAGAATCACTTGTCCAAGTATTCATAAATTTGACATAGTTGAGGATATTTTGCATTGCCGTTGTTTGACGTGGTTACACATTTATGTTTGCTTCCGAATTAATGTTTGATTCACATGCAAAACTCGTGTTATACAACTTGCACGTGGCCCGGGGATATTAAAATAGTTAAGTAGTATTATGATTTGAGCATTAAGGTTTACTTTTGTCTATTAGTATGAAGTTTCCTTACTTAGTTTGTTTTCTATTGCTTCCTATATAAAGATACTTCATATTGTAATTGATTATCAAATATTTATCAATAATACAATTATATTTTAGAAATTTAACATAATGTGTACAATTGAACTAAAATGTCCATGTTAAATGAATATGAATATTGTAATATGTCAAGTATATGTTTTGGATATTCTTTAATATATTCCTAGATGTTGTTTATAGCCGTTAAATTAGAGTGGTTTGTCCTTCATTTGAGATTACTTTTGTATACAAGGAGCTCTCCCCTAATTTTTGTACACATACTACTTTTTATATAAAAGTCTGTCTTGCCTCCTTGTTCTCTTGGTGGATCTTGTTTCTATTATAACTGGTTATAATAATCTCTTTGGCAGATTTGACTAGAAGCCACACAAATCAACTTGTAAGAAAATTGATCCCATAACATGTGGAATCTTAAAAATAAATAAGTTTTAAAATTAGAGTATGAGTATGATAACCAATAATTTTATCTAAAAATGAGCTTGTATCTATAAAATTGAATGAAAAAACAGAAAACATGACAGAAATTCTATTCAAAATATTCAGTAAGACTTATTTAGTTGGTCATGATAGGTATGTCTCCTAAAAGAATAGGGTTTGAGTTTTATTTGATGAAACACGTGATCGAGAGGACTATGGAAATACCATGTGTATATGGGATAAATGTGCATTTGAAAATTGTACATGAATTATCTATTTAAAGATATTTTATATAAATTATCTATTTAATTTTCCAACAGAAATTGGTTAGGATATTTGGCTCTCACCCGAAAGCCCCGGTTCAAGTCCCGGCAACGGAACATCTTTTTTATTTTATTGAATAAAGTATAATTTTTTAAAATATAAATAATACAAAATTGAGAAAATATAATTTATTCTTAAAATTGAATAAATGAATGAGGAAAAGGTGGTCCAGTGTTGATTAATTAACATAATGCCAAAAATATATGGTGAGCCAACTAAATTGGAACCCAAATGTCCCTATCGCCTATCCTACAACAACTAGAGGATTAGGGCAAGAACCATTCATTTCTCTCAGTAAAATTGTCTTCTCTTTGCCTTTACTAAACTTCACATGTTTTTGATGGTTAAACTATAAAAATAATATTTATTTAAAAGATAATTACGTATAAATACACTTCATCAAACATGTTTTTATATATAGCACAATTTTTATTTATTTTACCCAAAACTCTTATTTTTGCACATCAATATGATGATGTGGGGAAACCAAACCAAATCTCAAAGTTCAAGTATCAAAGAAATTTTCTGAAAAATAAAAATCAAGCTTCAAAAAAGTTTTGGTTGAATTTCTAAACCGAAAATAAGTTGTCGGAATTTATAATCTCTATATCGAAGTCGTCTTCATCTCCATCAAAATTTATGTCTCTCAAACTACTCTCACATTCACCAGTCGATACTTCATAATTTTCAATTATTTTAACTTGGCCCCTCTCCCATCTTGGGAAAAATTAGCTCTACCTTTTATTAATACAAGGGATAATCTAAGCTAGCTACAGCTGGTTTGACACGTTTCTCACATAGCTACAGCTAACATATTTTTTCATCTGTGAGGTGCGTTGAGTTTGGCTATTCCCACTCAGCTACAAACCGTTAACTTTTCAGTTAATTTTAAATGTGAAATGACTAAAATACCCTTAATAGTCAATCAAATTTTCAAATAGTGTCATTTGACCATTTTTTTGTTCTTCCCTTTTCCTCTCTCTCTCCACAATACAGCCATGGCTCACCGGAAGGGCTGGTGCTGGAGGCGGTCTGGGGCGATGCACCGTCAGAGGTACAAGGTCCCTCGAAAGCTTCTCAAGGTCCATAGTATCAGCTTCTTCTTGAACTGTCCTCAAAACCCAGAATTTTCCACTCCATCTAATATCATCTCCTGGTTGCGGCAATCTTCACTGCAGAAGACTTTTTCACCTCTAAATTACACCAAAAAAATAATTAATAATAAGTTTTTTATGAAAAATAGAATTCAGTTCAATAATGTTATGAAGGAAGAAAATGGATCAAAACTTGTAAATAAAGATGTCATTTTTCTGCTCCAAGTTCTTGCTGCAGGTGTGGCATGAGCTGAGGAAGCTGGTGAAATTTTTGGTCTTGTTTGGTGAGCAAGAAACTGACTTTCCAGAGAAAATTGATGAGTGGGTCTCAAGAACACAATTATCAAATATGTGGGTTGTTTTTGGATTGGGCCCATGTGAGGTCACACAAGTGTAGTAAGTGTAGTCCTCTGAAAGCTCCATCTCCTCTAATGTGAAGGCCTGAGGAGGAGTAGGAGAAGAAACTTGATTGTTCTTGGTGGGACCAAAAATGGAGGATTTAGGGATTTGGACTCTGAGTTTTGATCCAAACAGGACCTTACTGTTTCTGGGTTTTGACCCATTTCCCCCAAATTGCTCTTCTTCACTGAAACTGTCAATGAGTGCAAGACCAATCCCTCTAGGCTCTGACTATGAGATTTTGGGGTGTTTCTTGATTTGAGTTTTTTCAGTTAGCAAGAAATTGAGCGCCTTCAGACACGAGGTTTTTTCAGGCACGAGGATGTGTTCGTGGACTTGAGCGCCTTCAATGGTGGTTCGGAGCAGACCAGCACGCTCCACTTGTGGCGGTTCCGGTGGAGGGAGGTGCACTCCCTTGCGGTGAACCCTCGCCGAGGGTCGATGACCTTGTGCTCATTGACGATTTGGGCGTCGCCCAACAAGAGGCTCGCCGGAAATCAGTACAACAGAGAGAGGGAGAGGAGAGAGGGCCAATGACATGTCTTTGAAAATTTAAATGATATTTAGGGGTAGTTTGGTTATTTTACACGAAAATTTGACTGAAAACTTAACAGTTTGTAGCTGAGTGAGAGTTACCAAAGTCAGGGCACCTCACAGGTGAAAAAATAAATTAGCTGTAGTTATGTGATATTCGGGTCAAACTAGCTGTAGCTAGGTTAGATTATCCCTTAATACAATATACCCATTGCTGATAAATTTTTTTTATGATATAATTGTTTCTTGAACTCTCGAAAATCCGTCTTCTCCCTGTCAGTCCCTCATCGTACATAGAACTGCCGATATGTTATGAACGGTACAAAAATATAAATTTTAAATGAGATGACAAGAAAAAAAAACAGTTATGTCTACTTATATGCAAATTGTGTTTGATTGGATGTAACTACAAGTATCTCTTTATCTTATAAATGAGAGAAACTATTACTGTAGAAGTGAATATTGATTGCTGATATTATGTCAAAGCAGAAGCAAAAATAAAACAAGATTGGAGTATTCAAATGTAAGAAGCACAGCCAAAAAAACGAAACGCGCAGGATCAATCAAGCATCGATATGAAGACAAAGGCAATGACAATGAGAGAGAGAGAGCAGACAAAGCAACATGAAAGTAAACAAATGAATAGTGAGTCTTTTTTTAATTTCGTACCCAATTATCTTTCCCCTCCCTTATTCACTCAGCATGAACACATATGAAAGCACACCCACAGCATCGCCAACAGCGGGCGTGGCTCCCTTGATTTCACAGGAACAGCTTCCCCTGATGCGCGACAAGCTCTATGCGTTGCACGGAGAGATCATGATGCTCTCTCTCATCGCTCTCTTTACTCTCTTCCTCGCGTTTTTGGTCACTCTTCCCTGTATCAAGCGCACTGTTAGGAAATGGAGTCGCGACCAATCTGAAATTCCAGAGTACACCGCTGAAGAAGAGAATCGATATTCTTTTCTATTTACAAGGAAGAGAAAAAGTATGGAAGATGACGCAAGAGAACAACAAGAGTCACTGGGTCAGCTGAAGAGCAACAATAGTAATATCTGCACACAATTTCCATTATAGTATTAGGAGAAGTAACTTTAAATATCTTCAATATCCTAATTTGTGGCTATGGAGATCTCTATCTTTAATTTTATTCTTCTATCTGTCCTAATAACATCTTTGTAGCTTTCTTTGTATTTTTTTTTCATTTTTGCTGACATTCAACAATACTTGGATCCTGTTATTTTCTCTTCCTCTCCAAGAACTCAATATAAGGAAACAACTTTTACTTCTTGGATACCAAAATTATAGCATGCCTAAATATTATACAGATTCACAGAGAGAGAAGCAACATGCTACCAGAAACACTATTGGGAATAGATAGGAAGGTTAGAGAACAATTCAATAAAGGGCCAGCAGCAAATCGAACCTTAATACCCAGAGTTTTAGCCAAGACAATCTTATGGTGTCACATCTTCAGAGAAGCACACCTATTACATTTGCCTGTGCTTGAACTAATTGATGATTTGATTCTACCTCTTCTAGTTTTAGCTTTACAATTGGTAATAATTCACAAGAGACCTGTGGCATCAGAAGACGAGGCTGCCCACCAACAGAGAAGTCAGGGGAACTGTGAGGTTGTCATCAAGCTCAGTGCTTATAGGGAGTGACTCCACCACTGTCGAGGCCAGAGATACAACCAAGAACCCCACAACCATATCCCAGCTTCCTTCAACAAACCCAAACAAGGAGAAATACAACATATACCTGTCACAATATTTTATTTATTACCAACTCACTAGTTTACATTTATTAGGCTTTTGTCAATGAAAAATGAAGAAATTTAAGCTTAAAAAGAATTACCCGACAGAAACTAAAAACCCGGCAGATGCCATTGCAACACTGCCAGCGATCGATTTATTTTTGTTGTAAGGAATTTTCTGACTCCCGAATTTCCTCCCCACAATATCCGCAAAACCTGGGCGAAGGAAATTGGAAAGAAATCATGTCTAGTTGTTGCTTTATATACATGCATATGAAGGAAAAGTTTTGAGCAAAAAAAAGTAATTGCACTGTAAATAGATAAGATAACTTATAAATTGACATCAAGCAGTGAGCTAATCAATTAACAGTACCATCTCCAGCACACATGTTGCATATGACAGCAATTGCGATTGGGGAAATTCTCCAATACATTATACAAGCGACAGTAGCTGCCACAGCATAGTATAAGGGTCCCTTAAGAAGTTCCCTGATGCAGAGAATAGGTTGATGAATAAAATTTAGATATGATGACAAAATTAGAATGTCTCTCAACATCTCTGCTATTTCTTATACTAAGACAAGTGTCTCTTATAAAATTATTTCCCACCTAAAAGAATCAAGCTTTAAAGCCAATTTAAGTGGTGAATGTTGAATACAAACCAAAATCAGTTTATTTTATTAGCAAACAAAAGAAACTAGAAACTAGAAACTAGAATGTTTAGAAACTGACTTAATCAATCAATGTCTATTCATTTGCATCCCTTCATCGCACATACGTAATATCATCCAAAATGATAGTTCTGTAAAGGATGTAACCTGTGATCTCCATATCTGCTAATGGACTTAACTGTGGCCTCATCTTTAGATATTCCAAGCCCCAAGAGAAGCATTTTTATGATATTAATGCCCGGAATAAGAGATGCTAAAAGTGGCGCCCGATTATCTGAGCTGTAAAAATAACGTATGCTTCAACAAGGCACGCACTATAAAGAAAATCATCAGCAGTAGTTCAGAAATTTACCTGAATAGTGGCCAGCAAAGCATAAATGCTAGTCCAATGCTTATGTGCACCAGCTTCCTATTCATTTTCTAAAAAAATAAAGTAAAATTAAGAAACCCCTATAGACCAACAAGAAGGAAGAGACAACATAACGTAAGTTTTTTGGCCCAATCTAAGAACATTCACTAAATTTGACTTCAAAATTTGATTTTCTCAGTTACAGATGAAACCCATTTCCAACATTTTGATTTTGTTAATTGTTTTTAGCAAATTCTCGGGCACAGTCAAATCGATCTTCTAAATCTCTATGACCCCAACTCACATTGTTGCTCAACTAGGTCAATTTGTGGTAATTTGCTCACTGTACTAGTAAGAACTCGATCTAGCCGAACCAATAATTGAGATTGAAGTTAAAACCTAGGGACTTTATTCAGAATCAAGCAAACACATTTAGATGCTGGAAAATAAAAATCCCCAAATTTCTTTGGGAATTATAGGTTTAAGTAGTGATCACCAACAAAGTAATAATATTAGAAATAGAAAAAAAGGAGAGAGTACGAACCTGGTCGAAGATACCTCTTTTTGCAGTCTCTTCCCAGAATCGGAGAATAGAAAGAGCGACGGCGCCAGAGACGGCGGTGGCGCAGATGTCGGAGGCGATGGGAGTATCGGGAAGAAGCATGGCAGGCGGTGGAGGATTAAGAATTCTTGGTGGCCTCCATCGACCGGCAGTGAAGGGAAGGGAGATGGAAGGAGCAAGGAGCAGCCTCTGCCTCTGCCTCTGCCTCGAGGAGTAGGGTGAAGCTGAGACTGAGAGATGTTGGTACAAGGTTTGAGCCATTCTGTCTGCCACGCTCACTTCGTCTCTAATGTTTGAATTTCGCCCCTAACATTTCAAAGGGATAATTGACATCTTCTTGCACCTAGAGGGTAGAAATAACATTTTCATTTCTTAATTAACAGGATTAAATAATGGTTAATAATGGTTTAAAATGAGTAAGACTTATTTTGTATCAAGTTAAACAACAAGGTTAGATTTCAGCATAAAATGACAAAATTATCCCTCCTTATTAATCAAATTTTCAAAACAGGCCAAAACAAACACAAACCCAAATCCATATTCATGATCATCCGATAAACGTGTATAAGGCCGAGGATGTGGACCGTTCGACTCCTACACCGTCCGTCAACCAATCTCCGGCGAGTTGCGTCCGGTTTTGGCGACAGAGATGAGTACACTTTATCTTTGTTTTTTTATCTTCATTGTGAATGAGGAGAAGAAAAGGGCAAGGCAATGGTGGGTTTTGGAGAAGAAAATAATTGGGTTTTGTTTTTTTGTTTATCTATTTATTGGGGATGTGGTAAATTTTGGAGAATGATTGTGAGGGTGCGGGGAGAGAAAAATGGTTAGGCGGGTGTGAGTTTGTATTTTTATTTAGGAAGAAATAATATTTTGATGATTTAAGTTGACAGACAGGAATGTATATGAAGGAGTGTGGAGAGGTCATTTCCCTTAATTTTCCAGCTTAATAAGCCATCTTCTATAGTATACACACTCCTTTCTTTGATCGTACCTCCCACGCCCCAGTAATTTGTATGTTATAATTTCTTGATATTGAATAGGGATGAAAAATTAATTTTTTGGGTATGTTTGTTGGTTGGGATGGATTTGAGTTTGAGTTCTGTCTTAGAATGCTTTTGAAAATTTGATTGATAAGAAGGAACACATTTGTCATTTTACACTAAAATCTAACCACGTTGTCCAACTTGATAGAAAATGAAACTTTATTAACCTTAAAATCAATTTTCTGACATCTGAGATTAACCATCTTTTTGGTACTCTAATTATTTTTATGGGGAAATGACAGATTGATGCACCCAAAAGATATCGTTTCTAACTTTGATACACCTAAGTTTAAATTTGTCATTTCCGCTCACCGGATTTGCCATTTATTTGTCCCATCAGATTGAAAAAATTTATTTTGTGTGAAAAGTCAAAATTGCCCTCAATTATTTATCAAAATTTCAAATTGATGTCATTATTCATAATTCATCAAATTTTCAAAATGGCAAATCCGGTGATTGGAAATGACAAGTTTAAACTTGAGTGTATAAAAGTTAGAAACAATATCTTTTGAGTGTATTAATCTATTATTTCCCCTATTTTTATTAACAACATACCACTAAAATGCCTAAATACCTAAACTACCCCTGATTCAATTCGAAAAAAATATAATTGACACATAAAATACCTAAACTACCTAAGAAGCATCTTTTTCAATTCTATTTTATGTGTCAATTCTATTTATATTTTAAAATTGAATCAGAGGCAGTTTAAGTATTTTAGACATTTTAGGGGTATTTTGTCAATAAAAATAGTTTGAATACTAAAAAAGAGAGAAAATTAGTCAAGGTATGAAAATGTCATTTCGCTATAATTAGGCGTAACAAAGTGTCAACATCCGTATTTCATATTTGATGGCTAGTTTCAATTAATTTATTATGGCGATAAATGTACCTAAATTACTTCTTTTTGCATTAAATTACGATAATATTACGGCCCAGAGTGATTTTTCGAGGAGTCTTCCGTACCCAAACTGATTGGTGGAGGGTTTCAATTAGGCTACTGGGATTGTGGGTTGATAGATATAGATCTGTCTGGTTACTAATTTACTTGAAAGCGGGGGGTAAGAGTTTGACAAATTGGAAGGAAACTATACTTGATCGTGCTTTAGTCGACGAGGCTTGGCTTACTAGGTTCCCTCTCGGTTATATAATTTAAATTATTCTACGTCGGATCATAGTTCAATTTTAGAACCAAGAATTCGTATTCATTCGAGCTACTATAAACTTTTTTCTTTTGAGAATGAATGGTTAAATAATTTGGAATGTTCTGAGATAATGGGGTCAACTTGGGTGGATGGAGGGGTTCAACATGTGTAGTTCATATTAACAAAGTTGAGACTCGTCTTCAATCTTGGAAAGCTCGTCTTTCTATTACCAACAGTCAAGAAATGAAGAATCTGTCGGGGGAGGTTTTTCAGGTTCAGTCTCGTCATGATCAAGAAGTGTGGAGTTGTATGGTCATAATAACTAACCTGGACGCCTCCTTCACAATAAGGAAATTCACTGGAGGGAACGCTTTAAGCAATTACAGTTGAAGGAGGGCGATAAAACACTTAATTTTTTCATTCCTCAATTTCAAATCGTCGCCAGATTAATAATATTGTTCACAAGCTAGATGATTCTGATTCTTGGTAGGGTTGGGATTCTGGACTTCCTGCCCGTATTTTTAATTATTTTAATAATATTTTTCTAGCAGAAGATGTTTAGTTAGGTGAAGTGTTGAACCTTATTTGCCCAATTATTACTCCTGCTCAAAATGTAGCACTTATGCCACCGGTTTCCATGGATGAGGTTAAAGTAGTTTTGTTTGGTATGACTCCAAAAAAGCCCACTGGCCTTGACGAGATTAACCAACCTTTTATTAAGCTTATTTGTCAACAATTGGGTTGGAGATGACATAGACCATTCAAGTTTTATTTCACCTTTACTTATCTTCCGGACGGTCTCAACGATATTAATACCATACTTATTCCTAAATCTAAGACTCTGATTAGCATATATCAATATCACCATATTCCTTTATACATTGTTAAGTACAAGACTATTTCTAAAGTTTTGATTATTTATATGCATATCTAAATAGTAGAGATCATCTCATGCGAATTAGGAGGTCTTGTGCAAAACTGTGAGAACCGTGCTTCCATTATTATGTCATGTATTTTGATTATTAAACCATGCATTTATAATATTATGCCATGTATTTCCATAATCGTGTTTCCATTATTATGACATGTATTTCCATAACATTATTATGGCAGACCAAAAAAACACTTTTTTTGTTCCAATTCCTTGTAACACCCCTCCCCTCGACGGGTAACACTTTTCCCTCTAGGTTATAGAAAAATACACCCCTCCCTCGTTATATTTGGGTGGTTCTCACGAGTTCTCACTTGAATGTATCCTTATATATATAGGGGCACACTTGGCTACAAACGGCTGTAAAACGTCCAAACATCTAAGCGTTCTACAACCGTTGGATCGTGCCAGATGTAGATCGTGGAACCTAACGGTAAACGCAACTCTCCATCTTTTCTCGTCAAGCCGTTTGGGCATTTTGGTCATTCCAATATTAGATGCGATGTAAAAAGTTTGGTGTTGGTTTGTAGAACGTCATTTTTTGTGTAGCTGGTATGTCACCGTGTAAAACCATGTTTGTTATTCTGTAGAATGATATATGTTTTAGTGTAGAACCGTTATATTAGTGTATATAATGTGGAAGATATTTGACATTTTATTTAGTAAAGCAATTTGTCGTAGAGTATTGTATTGTACTTTATTGTGTAGCACATTATATGGTATTATGTAGAACGTGATATCACTATATATGAAATTTTGTGCCCTGAACTAGTCTTTTCATCTTCCCTAATGTAGAACGTACTGACAAAACATGTAAAACACCATGTCAACCAGTGTATAACCACATGCAAGATGTCAAGCTGGTCTAAAATACACTTGAACAATCAAAGCAACTCGGTTCTCGTTCTCTCCAGTAATTTCAGTACTATAAAACGAACCAACAAACAATGAAATCACGTTCTACGAACCTCAAATCAAACAAAAAACACCCAAATCACATTCTGCGAATCTCAAATCAAACAAAAAACACTCAAATCACATTCTACGAATCTCAAATCAAACAAAAACCCTACTGAAAATCGAGAAGAAACCATGCAACATCAATCCCACTATAAAAAAAAAACAATGATTACTTACTGAAATCGATGAATGATCAAGTTCAACTCTCCTCTGCAAGCAATATTCCTCTACACTCAGGTTCGTTTGGAACATATTATAAATTTGACGGCGCGATTTGGCAAAGAAGATTCGCGAATATAATACACCACTTGGTTAGGTTAATTGGCGAAACGATGCTTCTTCCCTTACGGCTCCGTCTGTATGTGTTAAGCTGTTGTGGTGCAACGTCCACGCCACGTGTCGTTAGATCATGCTGCGCGAAAATAGAAAGGGTTGGATGAGCAGTTTGGACGTTTGGACACTTCCATTTGGTTTGTAGCCGATTTCTCCTATACATATATTGATGTAGGACAATCTCGCTTAAAATTCTTAATTATATTAGATTTTGGACAATTTTAAGTTTTCCTATTATATTAGGTTTCCTAACTCTAATTAGTTTCGATTGATTAGTTCTATTGATTTAGGTTTACTAGTTTGAGTTAGTTTTGGAGAATTAGTCATATACAAGTCTTAGTTCTATTGATTTAGGTTTACTAGTTTGAGTTACTTGATACTAATGAAAATAAGAACGGGCTATCTAGTGTTACAAGAAACTTTTCAGAAATTGACGATGGAAGTCAAGATGCAGATCCTGATAGCCACATGCAATCAAGTAAAACAAATGTGTCAAAAATCAGTTCGTTGGATCCATCGTCGATACACGCAAAAGGTACCGAGCTTACAATTGAAACTCTTGATATTGAATTGACTTTTGGTACAATTAGTTGTTCTCAAGTTCCATCAAGAGGTTATGAAAACGATCATAATAGAAATGATGATCAAAAACCTGATGGAAATATGAAAGTGAACAAGGAGCCACCAGACAAGAAATCATGATGAATCTAATGACCAAAGAGATGTAAATCTGTTATTGAACTCAATTGATACTTCTCATGGTGAGATAAAAGAAGAATTGCTAGTGACAACTCGAAGACATGATGAAACTTCAACTAATGATACAACACCTTTTATGAAAGAAGTGTTGTCTGCACCGCAGATCACTATATCGTCTCTATAACTTCAACTCCAACTTATGCGTGCTTTATTTGATGAATATGGCTGGAATAGACTGTTCAAAAGAATTGACCTCAACCAAAAGTTGGTCACAGTTGATGATTATCATGAAACTGAGAGCAATAACCTGGTTCATGCTCTAAACATCAAGGATAGGAACGTCATGCACGTCGACCATCATGTAAAGACCTCGTGTCTTAGAAGAGAAGAATGTCTTAGATGGGACAAACTACCTATGATTGGAAATGTGCAAGCAAAAGAAGTTGATAAGCTGCCTGCTCATGGAATATATTTTGGTTCTCCACACAAGACCTTTTATGGACTGAAGAACCGAGATTTTGAGTCCAAATTTAATACATGTCGAATATGGAATTGCTACCCCAAGAAACAAATTCTCGCCTACGTGGATGTTCTCAACATGATCAACATTGGAGACACACTCAAGTATCATCCACCAAATAAGGATGTTTCATCTTTGAGTCAAAATTTCAAGGTTAGATGCATTTTCGCGAGTATACCTACTGGAGCAAGAGGAAAAACAATCACAAGAAAATCAATAGATTTCGTTTTGACACAAGATCTAAATGTTTATCTCTTCAATGAGGAGTGCATAAAGGAGATGGATACAAAACTGGAGGAAATAGCAAGGATGTTGCTTCACAAGGAGAAACGCGCTCTATATAACGACTACGTAGCAAGTAGAGATTTTACCCTAAATCTTATGGAAGTTTATGAGAAACACCATCCACCCGATGAGTTCTCTTTAAATCCAGAAAACTCGGGACGAGTTTTTTTCAAGCGCCGGAGAATTGATGCAGGACAATCTCGCTTAAAATTCTTAATTATATTAGATTTTGGATAGTTTTAGGTTTTTCTATTAAATTAGGTTTCCTAACTCTAATTAGTTTGGATTGATTAGTTCTATTGGTTTAGGTTTTTCTAGTTTGAGTTAGTTTTGGAGAATTAGTCATATATAAGTCTTAGCTGGTGTAGAGATTATATCATCATTATCATTATTATAAACTTGAGTATTTTGGATTAGTTCTGTTTTCTCCCTAAACTTAAGGTTTTATATTTGCTTCGTTTCGAAGCACCTTTCTGCTGCACCATATATATACAAACATGGACCTAATAAAAAGGCTGATGTGGTGTTTATGTGGAAGTAGGTAGTCACCAATTCAAATACCTACCATACTTACATGTAATTAGTTTAATAATTACCTAATTATTAATTATCAATTCAAAAACAATCATAATTACACTTTAATCTAAAAAAGAATTATCATAATTATATATCCGAAAAAACTTAATAATAAGTTAAATAATACAATAACTACACTAACTAAATTTATAATTTTCAAAACAATCAAGACATGTACAAAAACACTCAAAACCTTAAACCAAAACATTTAGAACTTTATACCAAAACACTGAAAAAGTGTCCCCTTATGGGGAAAAAGTCAAGACTTTTTCGAAACACTCAAGATCTTATACTAAAGTAGTCAATACTTTATACGAAAATACTCATAACCTTATACCAAAACACTGAAAAAGTGTCCCCTTATGGGGGAAAAGTCGAGACTTTTTCAAAACACTCAAGATCTTATACCAAAGTAGTCAATACCTTATACCAAAATACTCATAACCTTATATCAAAACAAAGAGAAAGTAAACCCTTAGAAGGAACAGTCAAGGCCTTTCCAAAACACTTAGGAACTTATACCAAATAGTCAAAATCTTATACCAAACACTAAAGACTTTATACCTTACCCAATTTCAACTACTCTAACGATGGTTGTTGAGTGAGTCAAGAATTTTCCAAAATAATCAAGAACTTATACTAAACACTAAGGACCTTATACCTTACATGGTTTTAACTACTCTAACGAGGGTTCTTGAATGATTATGAAAACTTGTTTTGACATAAGGTCTTTTGTGTTTTGGTATAAGGTTTGGTCTGATTGTGACAAATTCTAGACATAGAAGACCTTATACAAAACAAACGAGACTTTGTACTAGATAGATAGATAATACCTTATACTATCAAAACAAGACTATGTAATATTATTGATACCGCGATAGAAATAGTGTATACTAATATTATTGTTTGTTGTGCAATACAATAGGGGAGAGCCCTTTTATATAGATTATGAATTAAAGTAAATAGGAATACTAATGATAATAGGAAAACCCTAATACATGGTAGAATAGGAAACCTAGTACATAATAGAACCCTAACGAGCCTAACCATAATGGGCTTAACTTATTTGTCTAACAACCCCCTCAAACTCAAATCAGCTGTAAATTGCCAAATTGAGTTTGAGTATCTTCAATAGCTTGAGTATGAGACTGTTGGTATGGTAGGTGGACATAGATGCCCTAAGACACTTGTACGTAGATATACGTAGGTGACATGAGACACTTAAAGATATGTGTTATGAGATACTTGAAGATACGTGTCGTGAGACACTTAAAAATATGTGTAGTGAGACACTTATAGGTCCCGAGACACTTGAAGATACGTGCCGTTAGACACTTGAAGATACATGCCGTAAATAGGTGGATGGCAGATCCAGATGTTTATGCTGGATGACAGATTACGCGCGGATAACGAATCATGTGCGGGTGACAGATGATGCGCGGATCACGGAGCCGGATGATGTATGGTAGCGGCAGATGGTGGATGACACTATTATGTGGAAACTAATAATTGGATTGCCTTGCCCACCCATCATAATTATAAATCGAGGAGTGGGCAAAGCATAAAACTATTTAAAATACAACTAATGATCGATTATGCCTCTGATACCATGATAGAAATACTGTAGAGAATAACATTACCGATATGTTGATAATGTGAATTCATCTGCCTCTATTTATAGAGGCAATTGAAAAACCCTAATACACAATATAATAAGAATAAAATATAGAATATATAAAATATAGAAAATATTCTAATATTCAAACACTACTATAATTTTAAATTTAATTATGATAGTTCTTACATTATTTAACTTAATGATAAATATTTATTGAATATGTAATTATTGTAGTTATTGAATTGATAATATATAATTATATATCTTAGTTATTGAAATTATAATATGTAATTATGGTAGTTAATAAATTGATAACCACCTCCACATTATCACTTTCATCCTGTGTGCATTCACCTCAGACTGCAACGAGTCATTCAGATTTGTTCGTCCCTCTCATCCAATAATTCTCCTCGCATTCATATTGTTTGTATTAGGTCCTCCGTTTGTACGATATTTCTCCTCTACATATATGAAGTGTTCAACTGAGAACCACTCTTGTGGTGAGAACAAATAAGTAATCCTAGGTTTGCTTTGGTGATTTGATGATGAATATTAATATGATTTTTGTTGATTTAATTTATTTTGATGATTTTAGCACGATCACGAGTAGCTAAATTTAGGATTGAGGATGAATTGAAAGAGAATTGGCTTGAAAAAAGTGTTTTATTTAGATTTTTGGGTTAGAAATAAGGTATTGAGACTCTTATCATGTTGAGCAATTAATTGATGATTGTTACACCATGATGGAGAGGTCGGTACTTATAATGGTGAAATAGTTTAATGGATTCGATTTACCATCCGAGGGTCTCAACTCGTAGGGTGAAAATTTCTATTATTTTAAAGAGATTAAGCGAAAGCTAATCTAGCTTAATCGTGACAAGTTAGGTGGGGTTAATAGGCTCATGCCTTTCATGATTTTGATATGTCTTTAATTATGAATGACGGCTCGGGCTAGCTTGGTTGTGACGGACCAAACGCGATCACGTGTTTATTGGATTTATCGTTGTCGTGTTTGGAGAAGTTTGAAATCTCAATACTTAATTTTTTTAATTAGTCTTTCTAACTAGATAGTTAAATCTTGATAACCAAATCAGAATTAATCCCTAGAAGCAACTAGAATGTTAAAATTTTGGATTCTTACAATAGTTTTCTCAACCCTTTCAGATCTTACAAACTGAGCATTCACTTTACTAGTTTAGTGACCACTCCTAGAGTAGATTCATTCACTTTCCATGAGATCGATTTCGGGTAGTAAGGAAGCACATTATTACTTAAGGCCGGTGCACTGGCCGAGTAAGTGATGGGTAATTACGCACAGACTCCTAGTGGGTGGTGGTAAACCGGGCACGTCATTACATATTGTTACATGACACACATAAGTATATTTTTGTCCAAACTAACATTTTTATAAGATTAAATTAGTTCATTCGTGTGAATTGTTACACTAACATTCACGGTTATGAATTGCAAGCCGTTTGTAGGATTTATGCCCTATGCCAATCTCAGTTTATATGTAATTGTTACATCATCACTACAATAATAAATCGGCATATATTATCATTGTGTTGTGATAATATGTTAAATGTGATTTGATATGTGTCATCGAGTGTGTCATCAGTGATAGTAGAACCATAGGTCTGCACAGATCACATTCAACGGGTCCCTAGTTAAGTAAGCTTCACTAGCAGCGACCAGTACGAAGATGACTCTTTATGATCACGCTCTACTGATCATTGGAAATGGGATTACCGGAGTTAGATAATAGATATTGAAAGGCGAGAAAAGGTTTGCCCTTTAATCGTTCAAGTATTTGTGTTTCCGGCTTTGCCGGGTCGAACTCTCTAGGATCGACTTGTGGATATTTAAGTGGTCTAGTTGATGGTTCGACGTGTTGTAAAATGTATTTAAATTACTCAAGTTTTAAGTTGTTGGTTTCTCGATTATACTAACATTTTGCAATGAAAACGAACTTTAAACACAAATGAACACATCAATCGAAAAACTTAACAAGCAACAATCCACGAGTTTTCCTTAAATAAGCTATCCACCACGGGTGCTAGACCGATGGCGAAGAGCCATTTCAAGTTGAATAAACAAGTTAGAGCAATGTGAGCGATCTAAGCCTTAAATGCTTATCCTCTCAGGTAAGCCTTTCCTAACGTTAACTACCCTATCGGGATGTTACGTTGACGTTAGGAAGCAATACGTGCAACTATTTTTGAGTCGAAGTAAGAAGCTAGGCTTCTACACTTTGAATCTACTTATATCTATAATTAACCTTCCTCTAGGACAAGTTTCAAGTTAACTTTCATATAACCTAGATATCAACACATTCTCACATGCAAATATCTAGCTACACTCAAGTGCAAGATTATAATCTATATTATCACAAGTTCGCACCCATAATACAACTCATCATCAAGCATTCAAATAAATACTCTCATACATATGCTCAAACATGAATATATAACTCAATCTTGAAAAGTCTCAATCTTCATACAATGGTCTAGCACCCATGGTTGAAGTGTTTAGCCTACAACCATGGTGCTAAGAGTGAAACACAAGGAAAAAGAAACAAAAGAAGCTAAGGGAACAAGAAAGAGAAAACTATGGCCCATGATGGGCTTGAGGTCTTCAAAGTGTAGATTGGTTGCTCTTCTTGGTGAATCCTCTTGCTTCAATGCTTGATCTTGGTGGATTTGAAGTTGTTTGACTTCTTCAATGGAATAGTGTTCTTGATAGAGAGTTGGTGGCAAGCTATGTGAAGAAGCTGAAGGTCTTGAGTAATGTGTAAAAAGTAGTCTCTCTATGTAAACCTAACTCTTGACTATTTATAAAAACGCAGATTTTGCCTATGTCACGATTGTGACATCGTTTGAAATTTTAGGACCGTTGCGCTCGCTGTCACGATCGTCGCTGCTCTTCGCTTTGGCTTGGTCACGATCGCACCTAAAGGTGTCACGATCATCATTTCTCTTGATTGTATTGGTTACGATCGTGCCTAAAGGTGTCACAATCTTGACTCATGCCTTTGTCGTCTTCTTGTCATAAAACTGTCACGATCGTGGCCGATCCTTAACAGCCAAATTTTTCCTTTGCCACGACGAATCGTCACGATCGTTCTGGTGATTGTGACAAAGCCTCTATCGACCCAACTTTGTAGTGTCACGATCGTGACGGTGAGAGTCAAGATTGTGGCATCCTCTTTTCTTCTTGCTCCTGGTTTCTTGAGCTGCAAGCTACCTTCTCCTTTGCTTCGGTTTTGCTCCAAACACCTTCCAAAGTTATCCCTGCACACATTTCAAGTCCACGGTAGATCTTCGCACTAAATAGTCCTAATATGACCGAAACGAAGGAAAAAATGTGCTAAGATAGGGGATATTTAGGCTCGGAAAGGGGCATAAATGTCCTACATCATATATTATTTGGGAAATTATATTGGACGACCTACCTGAGTATGCAGCATAGATGCAGTCATGAGCATACTCAGTTGTCGTAGCTTGTCATTGTATCCTTAGACTAAGGAGTCTTTGTGATCACTATGTAGTCAACATCTGGGTTTGACATACATCTAACGTTACCTGTGACAGGGTAGCCATAACAGCTATAAGGGATAATCTCACCTAGCTACAGCTAGTTTGACCCGAATATCACATAACTACAGCTAACATATTTTTTCATCTGTGAGGTGCGTTGAGTTTGGCTATTCTCACTCAGCTACAAACCGTTAACTTTTCAGTTAATTTTAAATGTGAAATGACTAAAATACCCTTAATAGTCAATCAAATTTTCAAATAGTGCCATTTGACCATTTTTTGTTCTTCCCTTTTCCTCTCTCTCCACAACGCAGCCATGCCTCCTCCCTCCACACCCCTCTCCGCCACAGCCACGCCGTGTCCCCATCCTCCTCCTCATGCCCTCCTTCCCCTCCCAATCCCCGCCGTCTCCGTCGCCGATTGTTCCCTACATCGGCGTCAAGCTCGTCACCTACTTCCCCCAAAACTCCTCGACCCACAACCTCCCCGGGGTCCACGGTGCCTACGTGCTCTTCAGCTCCGCCACCGGCCAAACCCTAGCCTCCATCGACGGCACCGCCCTGACCCTCTTCCGCACCGCCTCCATCTTCCGGAACTACGGCTGCGTTGTGGAGAGAGAGGAAAAGGGAAGAACAAAAAATGGTCAAATGGCACTATTTGAAAATTTGATTGACTATTAAGGGTATTTTAGTCATTTCACATTTAAAATTAACTGAAAAGTTAGCGGTTTGTAGCTGAGTGAGAATAGCCAAACTCAACGCACCTCACAGATGAAAAAATATGTTAGCTGTAGTTATGTGATATTCGGGTCAAACTAGCTGTAGCTAGGTGAAATTATCCCCAGCTATAATTGGCTCTGGGACGGGCTGCATGAGTGATACGGAAGAAGGCTAAGGGATTTGTCACTCATACTCTGGTATGGGAACGATATCTGTTTGTGCCACTTGATGAGTATGACTAAAAGAAATTGCATGGCCATGCGGAAGATACAGGGTATCAATTTCAGTCATCTCAATATCCAGAAACAGTAATTGATTAAATAAGTATGACTTATGATCAATCTAGATATCACGTGACAAAGGGATAATGAAATAGACGACAAGAGGTTAAGTCGAATCATCGATAATCATGTACGTTGGGTAATCATAATGTCTCTTATGATAGATAGGGCGAAATGAGATTTCGTGCCGATATACCAACGTGACGTGTACTGAGGACAATTGAGTGGAAAAAGTAAGGTAAAAGGAAAGGGGCCACGGGCTGTGGAATTGGTCACGGGTCCGTGGTGGGAACCTTGGCAAGACCGTGGCTAGGTGAACCACGGGGTCGTGACTAAGTGATTGGCCACGGGTCCGTGGTGAAACCAAGGAATTGGCCACGGGCCGTGGCGGGGCCACGGTGTGGCAAAGTTGGCCACTGCCCCGTGGTGGAGTCTGTGGCGAGTCGACGTGTGACATATTTGCGAAAACGATTTCCGCAAATACTTGCCACATTCTGAAGCAGATAATTACGACTGCTTCAGATCAGAAAAACTGACAAATTCTTTTTAGAAAAATAAGTTTTTCTCTTTCACCAGGGACACAGAAAAGAGACGCTACTCTGCCATATTGGTTCCAGATGTCAAAAACATTTGAGTTACGTGGGTTTTGACTCCCGTGGGACGGAATACGTAGGCCACCCAAATGAGATTTGGGTTCAAGTCCAAACACTCCGATCCGTTTTCAAGTAAAAAGTTTCAAAAGCCTCTTTTGATTTATCTGGTAAATTGCAACGGATCCTGAGACGAAAAAAATAGTTATGTTACTGATTATTGCTTCCGCTGCCATGATATGGACCCATATTCCCCACACCGTTAAAACACAAACTGTGGAATGTAGTTTTTCTTAATTTTATATTTGTTAATGAATGAATCACATAAAATGATTTGCTACGTAGTTGAGGTAAAAAGAATATTATTACTATATTAATAAATGATCTCGTGTTCAAGTATTTAAAAATGTATAGATATGTTAAAGAAAGTGTTAGCATCACATATATAATATATTACAGGTGACTTGAACTATTTCGGGGTAATTTGAGATTTTGCCATTTGTGCAAAGAACAAATTAAGGTTATTCAAAATACAGCCAAGGAAAATAATTAATAGCAAGGCAATACAGAGCAGCGCAGGCTCTACAATAGTGGTACAGTATCTACCTAAAAGGAAACGCTGGCCTGTGTTTATCACCCCGCCTAATTACTTCACTAATCAAGAATTAAATCCCAGCTTAATTTCTTTCCATTCCTTGCCAAACCCAACAAGCCTCATATATATAGCTGTAGCTTCATCGAATCTGGTTCTACATTATATATGCCAATTTCAAATTTCAATATTCATTCTATATGTGTAATTAATTACTCTTAAATACCATTACTTGGCTCATTGTATATAAAAAGGCAACATGTGTAGAACAGAGGTAATCATTCTCTGACAAGTATGGAGAAGCCGATTCACACTCAGAAGTCGCGGAGCATCAAGAACAAAGAAGTTGGCGAGAGTCGCATCGAGAGGCAGAGAAGGGAGGAAGAAGAAAGAATCCACAAAAGGTACATTTTATATTTAGTTACACGTACCCTCTAATACTAAATTACGTGCAAATTGTTTAATTATTTGAAATGATGATAGGCGAGAAGCATGCAAACGCTATTCACAAAAGAGTCGACAGAAAGAGATGGCCTACTTGGATTATCTGCAGAAAGAACAGAAACGTCTCCAAGTACGTGTTAATTATATTCTTGAATTATTTATTCCCGATATGTACAACCCAGTTTTATATAAATTGAACTGAATTAAATAATTAATTAATTTCAGAAGCATATATCAATGGTGGCTCCCAAGGTTGCTGTAGCTCGACGAGAGAATGCAGCGGTGAAGGTTGAGGTGGCGGAGAGGAAGCACGTGCTTAACAAGTTCAGGGAGTCTCTGTATTTGAAGGAAGGTACGTATCAAAATTAAAATAAATCTAGAAATTAAAAGAGAGTAATGGTTTTGTATAATTGTAATTATATTGCAGTGGAATATGAGCAACTATCATATTTGAAGGACCTGCGTGGCATAGAGATTGATCTGGCAGATCCAGAAATGCAAGTGCCTATATGCGATAATTGTTACGAGGGTTTGGCTCAGCTGAATCATGATCAGAACAGAATGATGAAGATGGGTTTTGATGGATCACAAATGCCAAATGGGTTTCCTGCATTTGGTGCCGTTTCTGCTCCTCGTTCTTGATACCTAATTAATGTTACCAAAATTTTATTTGCAAGTGTTGGACTTGGACTTGGAGTGTCAGTGCAGTGTAGTCTGATTAAAAAGAGATCAAACTATGCTGCTTTTTTGTTTTCCAGTATTCACATATAGAAAGACTTGAAAAAGAAATTACATGTTACCCAACTTTTATTTTCCGTCATTTTAACAACGTTTTCCCTTTATCATTTACAAGGAAACTCTATATATGAAATTACACGAAACATACAGAATCACATTAAGGTAATCAAAATAAACCAAATAATCAGAGTTCTATTAGAACAAAAAAAATGACCCTTGATTTATCTTCCTTTAGGCTTATAAATCTACTTGCAAGTAAACTAGGATTAACCATGCTCTGACAGTACTTAACCAACAAGTTTTATCTACCCATAAGATGATTGGTTATTCATGAATTGTGACTAACATCCTTAAAACAAGTTATTTGGAAAATCAGTGGCCCCATAATTTATATTGAAATGAGGAAGTAAAGATTTATTATGTAACAATAGTAACAAATTTTCAATAGGATGCCTAGCTAAGAGTACTTACACGTGATAAATTACTATTGAGCAGATTATAAAGCATAAAATGTAGCTACTATTGAATCTTGAGGAACTGGTGTATGTGTGTGCAATGTGATCATCTCCAACAGGACACAGTGAGTAATGAAGCTCCCATGCAACCCAACACCATTTCATTCTGATTCAATCCTTGAGTGGTCAGCCAATACAAGCTCTCCCCCTCTCTTATCACCTCCTTAGCCTCCTCTACATTCCTTTTGCTCAACCTCTGACCCTCCAATCCTATCTGCTCAACCACACTCCTTCCACTCTCTTCCCATGTTTCCACACTTGAAACACAGTTGGCTAAGAACATCGACTCCATGGCTATCCTCGCTTCTGCTAGCTCCACTGGAAGATGCCACTCCATTGACTCAAACATGGCTTTCAGCTTCACCATCTCTTGTTCGAAATATCCCCCAAATCCACTGCACTCCCCTGTCCCCGTTCCGTCCCCAAAAGCTATGACTCCTCTCTTGTTATGGCTCTCTATTGACTTCTTTGCCACTTTTAGGAACTCTGCAACATGGCTCATGCTCCTTGATCTCCCCATGTGAGGGACACCCACCATGCAATTGAAGGCCAGCCATTCCCTCCTCCATCTGCTGCTGCTGCTGCTGCTGCTGCTGCTCATCTCTCTCACCAATCCCTCCATGTCCGTCTCCTTCACTATCAGTGTTACTCCCACAGATTGCGCGTATTCAAGCAACTGCTTCTTTGTTCTATCTTGCTCCTCCCAGCTCAAATATGTCAGCTGGACCACATTCTTGTGCTTGTGCCTCCTCCTTCCAATGTCTCCAATGAGCGGAACCCACTGAGCGCCCTCTCCCATGTCAAAATCAATGATGTGCACAACCTCAGCATCATCAGGAATGGAGTCTAGTATCATAGAATTGGCTGTGAAGTGAGCAAATCTTCCAAAGGGGAATATGCGGTAGAAGGCCTGAAACGCTGCCTGGTAGTTCTTGTTTGACTCTTGCCTCAAGTAGTCCTCTTGATTCTCGTCTTGAGTCTGAAGAAAGTAGTAAGCGAGGCGCTCCACAGGGGCGCCCAGAGGACAAGCCTTTTCCCTCAGCCGCTTCAATATTTCTCCCATCAGCGCGGTCTGCTCCATCTCCACAGCCTCCCCATAAGCCTTGAGCAGGTACAAAATGCTCAGTTGATTATCAACTTCCATTTCCTCACCGGGCAAAACCAAGCCAGGCAGCTGACACGGGGAACCCTGATCTATAGCCAGCCTCGACCCAGCATCATCCTCACAAGACTGCTGTGAGGAAGAGGAATCGGGTGTGCTCTGATGATCGCTCTCCATCCAATCACAAAGATCCTCCAGAGGAACATCGTCAACAGAAGCAAGAAAACCGTTCAAGTCATGAGCAGAAAGAGTGGAATCAAAGGGAATAGAGAAACAAGACTCGGAGGAATTTTCAAGGGACATGGTGGGAGATGGGAAGTAGTCAAAACTCCCCAACTGGACATCCATGTTTGAAATATAAATTCCAACATCTTCAAGAGCGTTAGCGGACGAGGACTCGTTTTGCCAAAGAGCCTGAACAAATTGCTCAGTTTGCATCATCTTTGAAAGTATCTACCAACAATATGCTAATTCTAAGCTAGTCTTGTTCTTGAAGAAAAGGGCTTCTGGTTATATTTATATATATATACTTGAGCCTCAGCCACGGAACATGAAGACCAGAGACTATAACAACAATGCAATAGAATAAACATAAATTGGACCAATCACAGATCACACAATTTCTCCATGGTTGTAACATTTTTTATTA
The DNA here is from genome assembly GCA_963920655.1 of Geranium rotundifolium. NCBI lineage: Eukaryota > Viridiplantae > Streptophyta > Magnoliopsida > Geraniales > Geraniaceae > Geranium > Geranium rotundifolium. Next base: position 25,104,713 of record OY987317.1, on the reverse strand, counting down.
ATTACTAGTTCCCATCGGAATCATCTTCTTCAGTTGGCAGCTTGTGAGGAAATAGAGGGCGTAACTTTCTCCTTAACCAGATTGATTATTCATAACATGATTACAAAGATAAGATAACTATTCAAGTCTTTGTCACATAGTTTCTCAGGACAAGTCTTCTTACCAAAGTTGTACACATAAGATATATGAAAGAAATCAAATTGCATATTATATACCTTCACGTCTCTGTTGAGGATTGAATTGAATATTTTGATCAAATATCAGATACACGTATCCAAAATATCAGTACGACCTCAATGTTGACATGTTTCTGAAATTCTATACCACAATTCACCCACCGAGAAAAGAGCATGTATTGTATTGTATGAATATAATAACTAGCCAATCAAGATGGCATGAATTGTTTGATTATGTAATGAACTTTTTTCATAAGATGGACACAGAAACATAACAGCAAGCCATTAACAAACACAAGTATGTGTATGTATATACTCAGATAACACTCAAACATCTGAGGATGAACTAACAGCAAAATAAGAGGGAAGCGGATTATATCAAACATTGCTTTCAAGTTGATGGATAATAATTTGTCGGATGTGGGTGGTGTCACATCTTAAGAAAATTCCGTGCGCTTGGTTTTCAAGAATTCACACTCGGTCAAGAGGAGGAGACGTATGTTGGTAAATTGGTGAATAATAATGACTCTTGGCTTATAGTAATTGTCCTAAATACAGAATATGGAACTGTACCACGTGTCCCTCCCAAGTTGCAAAGAGGGAACCTCAGGACTGGTTTTATGGCTCTATTCCGCTTTGGAAGCCAGAAATTGGCATCTCTTCTATTCCATCATTGACCTGATTTATGTATCAGTAACTATCTACAAATTTATAAATTAGAATGTGTTGAAATCTCAAAGTCAGTCTAAAGCGCAAGTGTGAATTGAGCATGGATAGGCGGTGGAGTGTAGTGCAGTGGGAGAAGCTTGAGCTAAGGAGGGAATCATATATCCAAATATGTTGTGGAATCAAGAACAGAGTTGTTCAAGTTGAAGGTGGTGCATTTACAAATGTGACAAAGAACAGAGCTTGGGTAGTTTGTGCCTCCATTTGTGACAAATGTATTTACTTTGCTACTAATTACAACAAATTTCATTGGTTTTAAGAAACAAGGACATAATTAGGTGGTAGCTTGATATTATCTTCACAACCAGATTGCATCCACTCAACTAAAACCTTATACTATAAAAAACTGTTGATTTAGTCTCGACCTACGTGGCAAGAACAAGGAGCGATTACTGTTTTGCTGAATAAATTCCTTTTAATTTCTGCATTAGTTTTTCCTTACGTTTGTCCGTAGATTAAGCCTTTCATTCATTAGCTTGTTTCTTTTTATTACTCGTCGAAAATCTCGACTTGATTATTACATCCAATACTAAAAGCTTTCGCTGCTTTCTTGCTCTGTTTTTTGGTCAAATACCAGAAACTGGATAATATCTGGTATCAGAGCTTATAGGGAAGATGACAAACAACACCAAGAACGTTGATGATAGCAGTTCAGCAGAAGAGACATCAAAGCAGGAAGCAAACATCACCTATGAGACGAGAGGCCAAGGAAGACCGAACCTGCATATTGTTGGGTTTGTGGAGACTTTCCTATTTATTTAGGGAAGCCACAATTTCCTAATTGCATTAGGATAATGAATTAGAAAAGAACTCCTAATGTGCAAGGAATTAGGAATTCTAGGTCTTTCTTAATTCCCCCTAGTCTTGCACTATAAATACATGTACTTGTAATCCCATAATCATTCATGAGTTGAGAGCAATAATAAGAGAGTAGTGTGACCGTGGACGTAGGCAATTTGCCGAACCACGTAAATCCTTGTGTTCTTGTGTGATTGTTCTTTATCTCTCTTGGTTACTTTTGCTAGAGAATTGTTCCACGTTGTTATATACCCCAACAACTGGTATCAGAGCCTTGGTTCGTGACAAGTGGGAGCAATGGCAGAAGAAGGGAAAGTTCGAATCGACAAGTTCGACGGAAGGGATTTTGGATTCTGGAAGATGCAAATAGAGGACTATTTGTACCAGAAAAGGCTACATGAACCTTTGTCAGAGACCAAACCGGAGAAGATAAGTCCGAGCGACTGGGCGTTGCTAGATCGGCAGGCTTTGGGTGCGGTGAGATTGACATTGGCAAAGAATGTTGCATACAACGTCATGAAGGAGACAACTACCTACGGACTCATTAAGGCGCTATCAAATATGTATGAAAAGCCGTCTGCATCAAACAAGGTATATTTGATTCGTCAATTGGTTAATACGAAGATGAACGAAGGTGCTAGTGTTACTGATCATGTGAACGAATTTAATACGATACTATCAAGATTAATGTCAGTGAATATTAAATTCGATGATGAGATACAAGCCCTGTTGCTGCTATCATCTTTGCCTGAAAGTTGGTCAGGAACCGTTACAGCAGTTAGTAGCTCAACTGGAACTACTAAGCTATCGTTCGAAGGAGTGAGAGACTTGATTCTCGGGGAAGATATCCGAAGAAGGAATCGAGGAGAGTCGTCTGGCTCGGCGTTGAACGTAGAAGGGAGAGGTAGAAAGTCTGAAAGGGGAAAGAGTAAGGGTCGTGGAAGATCGAAGTCTAAAAAGCGAGGCACAAACGCAACTTGTTGGAACTGTCAACAAACTGGTCACTTCAAGAGTCATTGTCCAAAGCCGAAGAAGGAAAGCAAGCAGGACAACTCGGTAAATGCAACGGAGGAATTCGAAGACGATGCTTTGATCTGTTGTGTAGAGAGTCCAGTTGAATCATGGATCATGGATTCAGGTGCGTCCTTCCATACTACCCCTTGTAAGGATTTGTTAGTGAACTTTAGACCTTTAAAAGGTAAAGTTCATCTAGCTAATGATCAGACGGAAGAGATCATGGGTATAGGAGATGTGAACCTCAAGACTACCATGGGTACGATTTGGACGTTGAAGGATGTCAGATTTATCCCCACCATAAAGAGAATGTTGATCTCGGTGAGTCAGTTAGACGGTTTGGGATACAAGATAACCTTTGAGAACGGCCAATGGAAGGTATCAAAAGGGAATCTGGTCACAGCTCGCGGTTGGAAGAAAGGAACTTTGTACATGGCAGAGATGCCAGTGGAGAGGGTTAATGCAGTCACTGATGGGGCTAATCCTTCAACTCTATGGCACCAAAGGCTTGGGCATATGAGTGAGAAGGGGATGAAGATGCTAGCTTCAAAAGGGAAGATTCCAGAGCTGAAGGATGTGAAAGTTGATTTTTGTGAACCATGTGTGCTCGGAAAACAAAAACGGGTAAGCTTCACAAACGCAAGGAAGGATCCCAAGAAGACGAAGTTAGAAATGGTGCATTCAGACGTGTATGGACCCACAAAGGTTCCGTCGATAGGAGGATCTCACTACTATGTCACATTCATTGATGATTCCACAAGAAAGGTATGGGTTTACTTTCTAAAGCACAAAGATGAAGTATTTAATACCTTTAAGAAGTGGAAAGCTGCTGTTGAAAATGAAACCGACTTAAAAGTGAAGTGTTTAAAGTCTGACAATGGTGGTGAGTATAGTAGTGATGAGTTTGAGGATTATTGTGCTGAGCATGGTATACGAATGCTGAAGACTGAGCCTGAGACACCTCAGCATAATGGTGTTGCTGAGAGGATGAACAGAACGCTTAATGAGAGAGCGAAGAGTATGAGGATTCAAGCAGGATTGCCCAAGAAGTTCTGGGCGGATGCAGTGAGTACAGCAGCGTACCTCATAAATCGTGGACCCTCAACTCCTTTGGGATTCAAGATCCCTGAAGAGGAATGGCGTGGAAAGGAGGTAAATCTTCAACACTTGCGAGTCTTCGGTTGTGATTCTTATGTGCGAGTGAAAGATTCTGACAGAGACAAGCTTGATCCGAAAGCAAAGAAGTGTGTATTTATTGGCTATGGTTCTGATGACATGGGGTATAGATTCTGGGATGAATCAAAAAGAAAAGTCATTAGAAGTAGAGATGTCACATTCTATGAGAATGATGCACACAAGGATCACTGCGGGGCAGAATCAGATGTCACAAAAGAAGGAGAAGACAAGGAAGAAGCATTGTTGGAAGACATTACTGAAGATGATCTTGCAGGCAACAGTCGAAGTTCAGTGCACAGAAATAATGAGGAGATAGTACCGACTACCCCAGTGGCTGAAGTAAGGAGATCGAGCAGAGTTACGAGACCTCCCGAACGGTTCTCTCCGTCACTACATTATTTGCTATTGACTGAGAATGGAGAGCCTCAGTGCTACACAGAGGCGGTTCAGATGGATGATTTGGTTAAGTGGGAGTCAGCCATGAACGAAGAGATGATGTCTCTTGAAAAGAATGAAACTTGGTCGTTAACTAAGTTACCAGCTGGGAAGAAGGCTTTACAGAATAAATGGGTGTTCAGGGTCAAGGAAGAACATGATGGCAGCAAAAGATACAAGGCAAGGTTAGTGGTCAAGGGTTTTCAGCAGAAAAAAGGCATTGATTACAACGAGATATTCTCTCCAGTAGTCAAGATGACTACTATCAGACTTGTGTTGGGTATCGTGGCTGCAGAGAATCTTCATCTAGAGCAGTTAGACGTCAAAACTGCGTTCTTACATGGCGATCTTGAGGAAGACATTTACATGGTACAACCAGAAGGTTTCCGGATAGCTGGAAAGGAAGATCTAGTTTGCAAGTTACGTAAAAGCTTGTATGGTCTAAAGCAAGCACCAAGACAGTGGTACTTGAAATTTGACGATTTTATGATGAGGAGTGGATACACAAGATGTGTCATGGACCATTGTTGCTACGTCAAGCACTTCAAGGGATCCTACATCATATTATTGTTGTATGTTGATGACATGTTGATTGCAGGCTCTAACATGGTGGAAATCAACAAGTTGAAAAGACAGATGTCTGAAGAGTTTGAGATGAAAGACTTAGGTGAAGCGAAGCAGATACTCGGTATGAGCATTAGCAGGGATCGATCTGATGGTAGTTTGAAGTTATCCCAAGAGAAGTATATTGGAAAGATTTTGAACAAGTTCAGTCTCCAAGATGCCAAGGTTAGGAGTACACCGCTGGGAAGTCACTTCAAACTCACTCGAGAGCAATCACCTAAGACGGATAAGGACATGGAAGAAATGACTAAGGTCCCTTATGCATCGGCAGTAGGCACTTTGATGTATGTGATGGTATGCACAAGACCAGACATTGCGCATGCAGTGGGAGTTGTTAGTAGATTTATGTCTAATCCAGGAAGAGAGCATTGGGAAGCGGTCAAGTGGTTGTTTCGCTACTTGAAAGGGACTTCAAAGGTTGCACTACACTTCAAGAAGAATGACGTGATCCTAGAAGGGTTTTCTAATGCAGACTTAGGTGGATGCCTGGATACAAGGAAGAGTACTACAGGGTACATCTTCACCTTGGGTGGCACAGCAGTTAGCTGGATGTCACGACTCCAGAAGAGTGTTGCTCTTTCAACCACAGAAGCAGAGTACATGGCTATTTCAGAAGCTGGGAAGGAAATGATTTGGTTGAAAAGTTTTCTGGAGGAGTTAGGCAAGAAACAATCGGACAGTTCTTTGTATAGTGACAGTCAGAGCGCTATTCACCTTGCCAAGAATCCCGTGTTTCATGCTAGGACGAAGCATATTCAGTTGAGATATCACTTCATCAGGGGGTTGATGAGTGATGACACTTTGTCCTTAAAGAAAGTCCTTGGGTCAAAGAATCCTGCAGATATGTTGACCAAGGTGGTTACAACCGAGAAGCTGAAGCTATGTATAGCTTCAGCTGGCCTTCACTGTTAGTGAAGAGAAGACGTCACACTAACTCTAGAGCTTATTGCGGAGATCGTTGGGCGTGTTACTGGAGATACATGATTGAGGGTGAAGACGTGTGAAGACAGTCTCCAAGTGGGAGATTGTTGGGTTTGTGGAGACTTTCCTATTTATTTAGGGAAGCCACAATTTCCTAATTGCATTAGGATAATGAATTAGAAAAGAACTCCTAATGTGCAAGGAATTAGGAATTCTAGGTCTTTCTTAATTCCCCCTAGTCTTGCACTATAAATACATGTACTTGTAATCCCATAATCATTCATGAGTTGAGAGCAATAATAAGAGAGTAGTGTGACCGTGGACGTAGGCAATTTGCCGAACCACGTAAATCCTTGTGTTCTTGTGTGATTGTTCTTTATTTCTCTTGGTTACTTTTGCTAGAGAATTGTTCCACGTTGTTATATACCCCAACACATATTGCGTACCCCATGTTGTCAGATGACAATTATGAGGTATGGGTGTACAAGATGGAGATTGTTAAGAGAGCACTGGGAGTATGAATGTAATTACAGGAGATGAAAAAAATGAAGAAAGAGATATGGCGGCGATGGCCGTAATCTCACAAGCCATCCCGGACGCGGTATTGATGGCGATTTCAGAGAAGAAGACAGGCAAAGGAGCTTGGGATGCCCTCAAGGAGATGAGGATAGGAGAAGCAAGAGTCATGAAGGCTAATGTTCTGGTTCTAAAGCGAGAATTCGACAGACTCATGATGGGTGAGAACGAATCAGTAAGTGATTTTGCCTTAAAGCTCTCGAACATTGTGAACCAAATCAGAACACTAGGGAACAAAATGACAGAAGAGGAGGTTGTGGAGAAGCTCTTCAGATCTGTGCCAGACAAGTTCCTAGCCATAGTTGGAACGATCCAACAATTCAGTGACATGACTGTCATGACAATGACAGAAGCTGTAGGACGCTTAAGGGCGTTCGAGTCTACGATGAAAGGCAGACAAAGTGAAAGAGAAGAGGAGCCCCATCTACTTCTCACAAAAGCACAATGGGAAGCAATGGCTGAGAATGGAAGACATAAGGAAGGAACCAGCTCGAACAGGGGAAGAGGGCGTGGTCGAGGTCACCAAAATTCGAGGAACAATCGAAAGATCGATAAAGCCAAGGTAAAATGCTTCTATTGTGGAGTTTTTGGACATTTTGCTAATGAATGTAAAGCTTCAGAAAAAGAAGAAGTGAACTTGACAGAGCAATATAAAGAAGAAGAAGAAGAAGAAGAAGAAGAAGAAGAAGAAGAAGAAGAAGGAGCTGCTCTGTACACGATTAAAACATGTAAACCCAAAAAGACAGAAGAAGAAGAAGTTGTGATGTTAAATGAGTCAGGACCAAATCCAGATTCAAGAATCAAAACCACAGGCTATTGGTACCTGGACACAGGTGCTAGTAACCACATGACAGGGTGCCTAGAAAGTTTTTCGAGTTTGGATAAAAGGGTGACAGGTTCTGTAAAATTTGGGGATGGCTCAATCATAAAAATCAAAGGAAGAGGAACTGTCCTATTAAAGAGATCAAATGGAGAACACAAGACGTTGATGAATGTTTACTTCATCCCCTGCTTGAGAAGCAATATCATCAGACTGGAGCAGCTTGACGAGGAGGGCTGCAGAATAGAAGTCGAAAAAGGATGCCTCAAGGTGTTCGATGCAGACAAGAGGTTGCTGGCTATGGTAAGAAGGACTCAAAACAGGCTATATGTCCTAAACCTTCATAGTACTTCTCCCATCTGCCTCCTTATGAAAGCAGAAACGACTGAATGACTCTGGCATGATCGGTTTGGCCATCTCAGTTTTGACACTCTGTCAAAGATGGGAAAGAAAGGTTTGGCAAATGGCTTACCAGTTTTAGAGCATCCGGAGCAGCTCTGCGAAGCTTGCTTGGCAGGCAAGCAGAGAAGAACGCCATTCCCAAAGGTTTCCACTTATAGGGCTGAAAAACCACTTGACCTCACTCACGCAGACTTGTGCGGTCCGATCAACCCTGCAACACCAGGAGGTAATAAGTATTTCTTCCTCCTAGTTGATGATTACTCGAGATTCATGTGGGGAGTTCTTATTAGAACAAAAGATTCAGCCCTTAACGTCTTTAAAATTTTGAAGAAAAGACTCGAGATAGAAACAGAGCGCAGGCTTAAAGCTCTTCGCACTGACAGAGGAGGTGAGTTCCTCTCTAGCAGCTTCAAAATTTTTTGTGAAGAGCAAAGCTTGATGAGGTATCTCACTGCTCCCCGATCTCCACAACAAAACGGGGTAGCAGAACGAAGAAACCAGACGATTGTAGGAGTAGCTCGATGCTTGGTGAATAACAGAGGCGTACCTGAAAAATTCTGGGGAGAAGCAGTAATGACTGCAATTTATCTTTTAAACAGGTCCATGACGAAGAGCGTAGCATGCAAAACACCCTATGAAGCATGTACTGGAAGAAAACCAAACGTTCAACACTTAAAGGTGTTTGGATGCATAACACACATCAAGATCACAGAGAAGAATCTAAAGAAGCTTGACGACAGAAGCATGAAGGTGGTTTTCTTTGGGTACGAAACAGGGTCAAAAGCATACCGTTTCTACAATCCCCAAACCAAGAAACTAATAATAAGCAGGGATGCAATATTTGAAGAGAAAATGGGATGGGACTGGAAAACAGAAGAAGAAGGACAGGAAAATGAAGAAGACAACCTATTTACAATAAATTGGGAAGCTGAGATTGAGCTCGAGGAAAGAGAAGAAGATGGGCCTCAAGCCGAGGACCTTCCCCAAGCTCCCACACCGCCACCTGAAGAACCCCAGGCCATATCCACTCCACTGAAGTTAAGATCCTTGGAGGACATTTATGCAAAGACCTCGGAGGTGGAAACAGAGTATGATGAATTCTGTTTTTTGACCTCTGAAGAACCCTCAAATCTTGTCGAAGCTCTCGAAGATCCTGATTGGAGAAAAGCTATGCAAGAAGAATTACAGAGCATACGAGAAAACAACACTTGGGAGATTGTTTCTTTACCATCAGGACAAAAATCGATTGGCCTTAAATGTGTATTCAAATTAAAGAAGGATGCAAAAGGAAGGGTGTCAAAGCATAAGGCAAGACTCGTTGCAAAGGGCTATGCCCAGAGGAGCGGGATAGACTACGAGGAAGTCTTTGCTCCAGTTGCTCGAATGAAACAATCAGACTCATCCTAGCAGTAGCAGCTCAAAAAGGATGGGAAGCACATCACATGGATGTAAAATCAGCATTCTTGAATGGGGAGCTCGAAGAAGACGTCTATGTAAATCAGCCACCAGGTTTTGAAGACAGAAGCAAGCCTCAACATGTTTTAAAGCTGAGGAAAGCACTGTACGGATTGAAGCAGGCGCCAAGGGCATGAAATCATAAACTGGATGAAAGCTTGAAAGCACTTGGGTTCCAGAGGAGCTTGCTGGAACATGCAATCTATATCAAACATCCACAACTCATAGTAGGAGTTTATGTTGACGATCTGATTATTTAGGTACAAGCCCAAAGCGAATCTCCGAATTTAAATCGCAGATGAAGAAATTATTCAAGATGAGTGATCTCGGGCTACTCACGTACTACCTGGGAATTGAAATTCATCAAGACAAAGATGGAATCACTCTAAGTCAAAAAGCTTATGTTGAGAAAATTTTGCAGAACTCAGAACTGGAAGAATGCAACCCATCCAAAACACCCATGGAACAGAGGCTAATTTTAAAGAAAGAAGAAGAAGGGAGGCTGGTCAATGCCACGATGTATCGGAGTATCGTGGGGAGTTTGAGATATCTTGTTAACACAAGACCGGATCTAGCCTTCTCTGTCGGTTTTGTAAGCAGGTTCATGGAGAAACCCAGAGAGCCTCACATGTTAGCAGTAAAATGCATTCTCAGGTACATAAAAGGGACACTGAGCCATGGTTTAAGGTATAGAAGGTCTGGCAAAATAGAGAAGCTAGTGGGCTACAGTGATAGTGATCACGCCGGAGACACTGACGATCGGAAAAGCACTACTGGCGTTGTTTTCTTCCTCGGAGAAAACTTGATATCTTGGACTTCTCAAAAACAGATAGTTGTTGCTCTGTCCTCCTGTGAGGCTGAATATATAGCAGCCACTACCGCAGCCTGCCAAGGTGTGTGGCTGGCAAGACTCAGAAGCGAACTCACCGGAGAAGAAGCCATGACAGTTGAATTACTGATCGACAACAAGTCCGCACTGCTTCTGAGCAAAAATCCTGTGTACCATGACAGGAGCAAACACATTGATACTTGGTACCATTATATCCGAGAATGTGTAGAAAAAGGTTTAGTCGAAGTCAGGCATGTGGAGTCAAATGAGCAAAAGGCAGACGTGCTAACCAAGGCACTGGGAAAATCAAAATTTCTAGATTTCAGGCAAGGACTGAAGATCGAAGCAATACAGGTTCGAGACTAGGAGGGTGATTGTTGACTTAGTCTCGACCTACGTGGCAAGAACAAGGAGCGGTTACTGTTTTGCTGAATAAATTCCTTTTAATTTCTGCATTAGTTTTTCCTTACGTTTTTCCGTAGATTAAGCCTTTCATTCATTAGCTTGTTTCTTTTTATTACTCGTCGAAAATCTCGACTTGATTATTACATCCAATACCAAAAGCTTCCGCTGCTTTCGCTGCTTTCTTGCTCTGTTTTTTGGTCAAATACCAGAAACTGGATACCAAAAACTAATTTAATCGTTAAAAGAAATTATACAAGAAGAAGCATTTTTGTGTACCTGCTGTGTGTCAGGTGTGGAATGACCATCTGTGTGTTGCATTTGGCACCGAGAGTTCCTGACTAAAGAAGTGGCTTTTGGTAATATAAACACCTCTGAAACAACTAAGCATGTGTTATCATTTCTAAAGTCATGGCCGCGGAGGATTTTAATAGGAACCCGTTCTGTTACTTCCTAGATATCCTTAGAACTCATACCCGTTCTGTAACTATTTTATTAATAAAAATATTTTATTATTATTTATTTATTGTCCTATATTCTCTATTCTAGTCGATATATTACTAAAGGTGTATCAATTGGTATCAGAGCATTGGTCTGAGAACCGAGAAGATGAGTACCTTGCATTCAAGTCAGAAGAGGCTATTCGAGAAGATGCTTGCACAATTAGAAGATATGAAGAATCAGATGATCGAGTCAAGACTCAAGGCGGAGGTTGAGAAACAACAATTGCAACAACAAGCCATTAAAGTGGAGATGAGATTATGAGACAACATCATATGAGATGTTCGGGACTTGTTCATAGCTGAACCTGTCAACAATGGTTACGAATGGTTCTTGGACGGAATCAACAACTTGATGAAAGAAGAAGAAAATGAGGAGAATGAATTGGATTCCCAAGTAGAATATTCAACATCGTCTTTGGATCTGACATGAAAGATCCGAACAAGAAAAATAAGTATCTTCTCATTTGATGATGACTACCCAGAGATATGGATCTTAAAATTTGTACTTGATGGCCAATCCAGTCCCGAGGTAGGAGATATAAAAACAGAATGACGAGTTCCCTTTTATATAATACGGGCAAGGGGATTTAAAATCCAACTCAAGTATCGAGCTCCACCATACCTTGGTGTAAGAAAATGGCCGACGGGAATTGACACCTTATTGCAAGTTAGTCACCTTGAGGACAAGGTGAAAGTGAGACGGCCGGTAATGTTATACATGGTTGACTCAAGAGAAAAAATAAGTGGAACGATTATTTATTTCCTGATTATATTCACTTTTGATTATATTTCCCTTATATTATTTTCCCTTTTTATTATTTTTCTTTATATAATACTTTTCTTTTGTGTCTCTTCTTGGCAATCAAGTAAGTAAAAAGGGGGATGAGAAGTCTAAGGTAGGATATGAGATTCGTGAATTTAGTCGTGTGAGGCTGGAGAGAACCAGGTTCCTCGAACTATCTAGAACTATATTAATAAAAGTATTTTATTATTATCTATTCATTATCCTATATTCTCTATTCTAGTCGATACACTATTTAGGGTGTATCACAACATTTCTAAGAAATGACTCATGAAGCATTGAACATTTTTCTGTTTCACTTAAGGTTTATAGAATAAATTGTCTGAATAATTTCAAAATGTAAAGTTGTCTGACTCAGCTAGATGTTCGGAATTTGTATGGAATCCAGTTAGTAGCAACTACACTGCCACTAAAAGTTCATGTAATTCAAAATTCCCCAACCGAGTATAACATTTAACACAAGAATTTTCAAATGCATAACTCAATTAAATGTAAAACAACTTCACCACCTTGGTAGGATGAGGAAAAAGTATGAAACCACTAGAATAGTAGAATATTGAATTATACCAAATTGTAGTTTGCTCCTAAATCTAGGTCATAGAGAAGCAATTATAAATTACTCCAATATTAGTCAGCCAGATGCAATAATAACGATGAACTCAAAAGCACCTAGATGAAGGATAAATAAAGTTCAGCAAAAACACCAGATCGCTTAAGTATGGGTTTAACATTACACATTACCATGGAACAGTAAGACTTGAAACTCGTAGACATAAGAAGAATGGTTTGAAAAGAATTTTCAAGATAAACCATATCTACAGAACAATAGTAATTTAACATGCTCAAAACAAAATATGTGAAAATTTAAACAAAACAATAAGCAAACCATGAATAAGTCAGGGAGGGAGTGTTATAATTGAAGTACCTGGAAACGAGAAAGATCTTCTTTGGTCACCTTTGTGGTTAGATTAGAAACGAGCACTACGTTATTGAGCTCTTGCAACTTCTGAACAGAAGCATGTGCCCTGTTGTTACCCACGTCGTTTTCAGCAAAAAGAAAATTGCTGGACATATCCCACAGCTCCACATTCCGTTCATCGTGGACTGTTACTGACTTAGCACCAGCAAGAACAAGATTCTTTGCTGCAAGAAGAAAAAAACCAAGTCACAAAGACTAGCAGCAAGACCATGGTCAACGCACAATAACAACACCGCTAAAATCACTCACCTCCCTTCCCTCATGTCATTGACTCCAAATGAAATAAAGTACGCAAATGAATTGTAGACGTAGAACTCAATTAATAGGCAACTAAATTACTGAATTTAGAATGACCAAAAAGAGATTCTTATGTATGTTTACCTGATAAACGTAAAACCTTAAGCTAACAGACTTATGGATAACAATTTCGAGCCAAGCGATCGAGTCCAGGGGACTGATCCCTCAATCCTACTTAATTCAATTTGCCACTATCCCTCTCGGGCATAGCATCCAAACCTAGGTTATGACTGCGAGTTAGCTATTCTCACAATCACAATTAAACACAAGTAGAATTCAATTCTCATAAAAGCATCAACCAAATGTCAACCATGGATTACACAACGAGTATCTTAAGCCTCGCACCCATGACTTAGGGTTTTTGCCCCTCATCATGGTGTGGATTATAGAAAACATGAATTTGAAAACAAGATACATAGGAAAGAAAACGAGCAAACTCTGGGCACTAAGTCCAGGATCGAATGCTGAAATCCTCGATCTTCTCTCCAAATGATGTCTCCTTTCTAGTCTCGATTAAAACCAGGTGATGGGTAGTAGGTTTTAGGGCTTAGAGGTCGCTTGAACTGGAAGGAGAGGCTGAAACTCGATCAATTTCTGAACCCCTCTGCAGAATTTGTGTTTGGCTTTTATAACCTTCTCTGCGTCTGAGACTTGTAACGATCGTTACAAGAGATGTAACGATCGTTACATCATTGTTACTCCACCGTTGCAGCATCATTGCAGCGTCGTTACAAGTCTGGGACATTTTTCCTCTTTGGTGGCTTTTGTAATGGTCGTCACATATGATGTAACGATCGTTACAAATGTTGTAACGATCGTTGCAACTCCTCATTCCTTCTTCTTTTCTCTTGTTGCCTGAAATCCTTGTTTCTTGGTTGGTTTTGACCTCTTTTCACTTGCATCCTGCACATGTACACGAAACATGTCCAAAGGCGTGAAAGTAGTATAAATGGGCTCGTTAAACCCGTTACGAGGAACGATTCTGCACTAAATGTGGGTAATAAGGTGTCGAAATGGACCATGAGAGGACCCACATCAATACCCCACACTTAAAGCCTTATCGTCCCCGATAAGAATTAAATCAGTGCAGAATGTGACCGAGCATGCACCCGAGAGTGCGAACCCCGAAGTTAACTCTGTAGGGGGAGCTCGGTCTTCTCCCGAGGGTTTTGTAGGAAAGATCCCCCAACCCGAAAAAGACACAATGAAAATAAAGACTCAATATAAGACTCTCATGGCATTGCAACGTTCAATTCTTAAAGTTTTTCGAGCTCTTACGACATCAAATCCCCTCATAACTACCAACATAAATATTCAACTGTGTATAAAAATACATATAAGCTTGGGAAATCGCATAAATATCAAAACTTGAGGAAAAGCAAAAATCATCATTTCACTAAGATTCTACTATCAACGATACACACATGTGTTCACACACGCACCTTACCTAAACCCTGAGCTATCCAATTACTATATTCGACCCAACGTCCCCTCGATATCAAGCGGATTAAGGGTTACCTCTACCTGGATTGAAGAACCCTGGGTATGTCCCTCGACTTGAAGAGGGTACCTGGCCATGCTATGGGAAATTAGCTCGTTTGAGGGTTGTCAACTCTTCTACTGCCCGTGTCAAGTCTTGCATCGCCTTGGTCGACTCCTCATTATTTCTGCAGATTCACAGATGTAACGTTTGTTACAAGGGATGTAACGATCGTTACATCCCTTGTAACAAACGTTCGTTACATTCCCGTTACACTATCGTTACACCATCGTTACAACTATCTGTCTTATGTTCACATTGTTGTAACGATTGTTACAAGGGATGTAACGATCGTTACATAGCTTGCAACAACTGTGTTTCATTCCCTTTTGCGCTCTCCTGAACTGGCCATTGTAACGATCATTACAGGAGATGTAACGATCGTTACACGTTCGTTACACTGGCGTTGCATTACCGTTACAGGCTCGTTGCAACTCTCGGGAAGTGGCTTTCTTATTTGTAACGATCGTTGCAATGCATGTAACGATCGTTACAACCCTCGGTCTGTCCATCTTGAGATGTTTCTCCCTTTCTTTGGCTTTTTACCTGCATACTTGCCACGACATATCAGATACACTCGACGTGGTGTGAGAAAATCACCACACCACTTTAGGGGCTCAACAGAGCCTGACTCGTCGGACTCGATTGTGGTGTGTACAGGTGTACACACCACACTTAAGGTCTTGCTCGACCTTAAGTGACTTAAAACAAAAAGACCTTAAGACTCTTGCAAGTCTTGACATGACACGACATATACCTTGGGTTGCCTCCCAGTAGCGCTTTGTTTAATGTCCTTAAGCTGGACTGAGCGGCGGTCTAATCTCGACCGCTTTAGCGCACTTTGACATGGATGCTCTCACACATCCCGGACTCCATCGGTGCTTGAAATGCTTCCACTTTGATTTCCTCGCTCCCCAATTATTCGGAGTTTCCTTTTTACTTGCCCATTCATCGGGCTTCTCAGTCTTTTCTGGTCGTCTGTCCTCCATATCCAACTACTTTCCCTTTTTGGGACTCTCTTGTGTTAACACTTCACTTGGCGAGGGCATCCTGAATGTAATCTCCTCTCTGTTTATGGTCATCATGATCTCATTCTTCTTGACACCTATGCACGTGTCTGTTGTGGCTAGGAATGGTCGGCCCAATATGAGACTCATTCTCTCGCTCGCCTAGTAGTTATGGACTACAAAGTCCGTAGGGACTGCAAACTTCCCTATCCTTACTGGTATATCTTCAATCACACCAATGGTATAACCACCGACTTCTCTGCCAGTTGCAACTCTATCTCGGTCTCTTTTTGTTGGGTTTTTGTGCCCTAGCACAATGTATTTTCAATCTAATCATGTAATAAAGATTATTAGTTGAAATAAATTGGCATTCATATTACTAAGTGTTGTAGTAATATCTTAAGTATGATTTGATTTGTATCATTGATGTGTCAACACATAATAGTAGATCTACAGATCAGATTAAATCTTACTTAAGCAGTCCCCGATCAGAATAGCTTCATAAGAAGCGATCGGTATGAGGCTAACTCTAAATGATCACGCTCTACTGATCATGGCCAGAAGGGGGCTAGAGTTAGGTCATAGTATCACCAGTCAGGGGTGATATAGGACGACCCGATCGTGAGTATGTTACATAGACACAGTCATGAACATACTCATATGTCGGTGCATGAAATCACATCCTCAGACAGAAGGACCATTGAGGTCAATATGTAATGAGTGACGAGTTTGACTCAGTCTAACGTCTCCTGTAAAAGGGTTACAATAACGACTGTGATTAGCTCGATCACAAGTTACATAAGTTGACTCAATGGATCGCTGAAGGATTTATCCCTCATACGAACGTGTGAGCAGATATCAGTTTAGGCCACTTAATGAGTACAACTGAAATACAATAGCATGACCATGCAGTCGATACGTAGTATCAGTTATAATTCAGTTATCTCAGAATCAAGATATAGGACAATAGAACGAGGATGACTTGTCTATGCCTCGTGGTTGTCAAAGATATCAAGAGAATAAAAGGATAGATTAATGTACGACAAGGTTAAGTCGAAATCTCGATAATCGCAAGCGTTGGGTAATCATGATGTCTTGCTAGAGGCCACTCATGATGGAAAGGGTAAAATGGTAATTTTACCAGTCCGCCGACGTTTCGTGAGCCTAGAGGGTCACACACTAAAGGTTGAGTAAAACGGATGGAATCATATGGAGGAATCATGAGAGAGACAAAATCCGGTTTTAGATTAAACCGGATTAGACCAATTTTGGTTTAGGATTAAACCGGAAATCAAGAATAGTTTAGCATGACTAATTAATTATAATCTAATTAAATAGATTTAATTAAATTAGCTAAGTTGGGCCTAGTCAGAATGGGCTTCTATACATAATTAATTAAAAGCTTTGGGCTTTAAGCCCATTAAGGCCTTTAATTAATTAAAGTCGAAATAAGGGTTATAAAAGGGTAATTTTCTGATCTGAAAATTAAGGGAATAAATTCCACAAACCCTAGCTCCTCTTTTCTATCTCCTAGCCGCCGACCACCTCCCTCCCCCTCGCTCCGTCCGTTTTGTTTGCTTCGATCTTCTAGGAAGGGTCGTCGCGAGTATCCCCGGATTGCTCTTCTTGTGTGGACGTTCTTTAGAGGTTACTAAATATTATTTAGTAACAGAGAGATTTTGAATCAAGGTAAACTTAAAGTTTTATTCTAGTCTAAGATCTCGTGATCAATTCATGATCATGCAAGATCCAAATTAATACAGATATTTGAGGTTAATTTCTTGTATAGGCATGAAATTAATTGATTGGAACCCTCAAATAATTCCTTCACTTTTATGCCAGTTAAACCCAGCTTCTTATATAACGCTAGTGGTATTACATTTACATCTGCTCCTAAATCACACAATGCTCCTTGCTGCATGGACCCTATTTCAACAGGCACAACAAAACTCCCTGGGTCCTTCATCTTGACTGACAAGTCATCGATTAACAAGGTGCTTGTTTTAGCACTCAGGGTGATTCGGTCCTTCTCTCACGTCTTCCCCTTTGCAATAGAGGGTTTCTTTGCAAAGCCTTCTTGTTTGTGCCCCAGACATGTGCTCGACATTGCTTTACCCAACATCCTTAATGGGTATGGCGGTCGGAATAAGGCTCGAATTCTGGCCGGTATTGACTTGACAGCTTGTATCTCTACAGTCTTAACTGGCCCGACTGCTGGTTCAACCCTCTGCGTGGGTTTGACGGTCTCCCCTTCTGTTACCACACTAATGGCATTTACTTGTCGTGTCCCATTGTCTCTTGGGTTCTCCGTGTTGCTTGTCAGGCTTCCTGCAGCTCGGGGCGCAGTTTATTGGGCCATCTGTGTTTCTAAATTTCTTAACATAGCCACTACACTAGTCATCTCTTGGCTTAGTCGGTCGATATTCACATTCTGGTTCCGGTTCACATCAGTTTGGGATCTCATAAAGCCCGCCATCATCTCCTTCAGCTCATTGATGGCACTACTATCAAATTTGGACGCCGGTTGATTCTGATTCTGAGTCTGATTCCTTTCATAGCCGGGCGCCCGGTTCGAATCATTAAACTGTTGTTGGTTAGGGTTAACGCCATAGTTGCCTTGATTCCTGCCATAGTTACCTCCAACATTGTTATATTGTGGTCTGGGGGCGTTAATCTGATTTCCATAGTTGTCTTGGCCTCCATATGTTCTTTGGTTACCCCCTTGGTTGGGTTATGGTTGTTTAGAAGTACTTCCATAATTACCAGAACCTCCCGAGTTGCGATTGTTGTTTCCTAACCCTACAAACTGATTTCAGACCGTGTCATTCTAAGTAAGAACCGTTTGATCCCTGGCAACGGCGCCAACTTGACACCTGAAACTCGGTTGGTGTCCACAACCGAGCCGTATAAAGGAGGGCGTCATCAATGTTCGTCAAGTGTTTGTAACCGACTAAGATCCGGGTCGATTCCACAGGGATCAAACGAGGGTTTGTACCCAAGTAATTTATATTCAAATTGCAATTAACAGCGTAAAAATGGACAAGGTCCAGTAAGGGGTGAAATGTGTGAAATGTCACTCGCGCAATCAAGAGCAAAAGCAACACGAAGTAACAGAGAGGTGATAATAACGATGATTTGGAATCAATAATAACTAGCAACCACGGGTGCTAGACCGACGACTCAATGCCAATCCAAGTTCAGACATTCAATTGAGATACAAATAAGTGAGTGTTAGAGTTATGCCCCAGTCCAATATAAAAGTGATCTACATATGTAATTTTTTTTATCATCTTTCCGAATAAATAAATCGGCATATATTACTAATGTGTTGTAGTAATATATCGAATGTAATTTGATCTATATCATTATGTGTATAATCACTAATAGTAGAACTGTAGATCAGAAAGAATTACATTTGATGAGTCCCTGATCAGCCAAGCTTCTTTAAGAAGTGATCAATATGAGACCAACTCCTTGTGATCACGCTCTATTGATCAAGACAAAGTATGTGCCGGAGTTATATCATAGATATCATCAGGTCGATGATATCGGACGACCCGATTGTGAGTATGAAACATAGATACTGTCACGAGATACTCACATATCGTAGCTTGTCATTATATCATAAGACCAAGGAGTCTTTGTGTGCAATTTGTAATGAATATCTGAGTTTGACCTAGTCTAACATTACCTGTAAAAGGGTAGCCATAACGGCTTTGATTGGCTTGGTTATTAATTGCATTAGTGAACTCGAAAGACGTCTGAGGGATTTATCACTCATACTCCGGTATAAGAAAGATATTCGTTTAGGCCGCTTGATGAGTATGACTGAAGGAATAGCATGGCCATGCAGGTGATACCTTTGTATCAGTTTTCAGTCATCTCAGATATCAAGAAACAGTGATTGATAAATTAGGATGACTTTTCTATGTCTATTGACAATCTGGATATCAGTTTGATAAAATGACAGTGACATGTACGATAACAGGTTAAGTGAAATAATCGATAATCACGGACGTTGGGTAATCATAATGTCTTGCTAGAGGTCACTTATGATGGAAAGGGTAAAATAGTAATTTTACCAGTATGCCAACGGGTCGTGAGCCTAGAGGGTCACACACTTTAAGTACAATATGTGACAAAACAAGTTTGGATGGTAATTGGGAGAATCCGCTTTTCAATTTAGCCAAATTGAAAACGATTCGGTTGATTTCTGGCCTACATTTATTAACCAGACGCTTGAAGAAATCAAGTTAGAGAGATTGGACCGGTTTAGCTAAACCATATAATTAGAACTCAATTAAATGAGTTTTAATTAGATTTTAGCTAAGTTGGCTTAAAGCCCATTCTGGATTTTAATTAAGAATGAGGCTTAAGTGCAATTAAGGGTTTTAAGGGGATTATTGTGTAATTATAAAGAAGATTATAAAAATCAGTTTTTTTTATTAATTACACAATTATATTTTCCTAAAACCCTAAGTAATTTAAAAATTCCTCTCCTCTCTCTCTCTCCTTGGCCAACCCTCCTTCCCTCTACCTCCATTGTTGGTTTTGTTCGATTCTACACACAGAGCTAGCAAGGGTGTGTGTAGAAACCTTTCCCAAGGTGTTGTGCTTGTGTGGACGATCTAGAGAGCACAATCTTTTGGTTTTGCTTTGTCAAATTCGAAATCCTCAAAGATGGAACAAATCGGGACAAACCGGAAAATCTGTCCAGCACTGACGAGTAAGATGTTTTGCTTCAGACGATGATCTTGCAGTCCGAGCTGGGTTTTGTGCAAAACATGAAAGTCGTAGAGAACTGGATGATATTTAGTTTGCAAAAGGAAACGAGTCATTTGGAGATATGTAGCTCAAGTTATGACTTTTAGAAGTTACGTTTTTCTGCAGGCAGATTCACTAAAACTTTTTTGTGTTTGTGATTCAAAAAGACATATTTTCAGATTTGAATGTTCATATTGAATGCTAAAATTTTTTTCACATAAGATCGTATTATTGAATTCCATAGTTACATTATTGTCCGCTGCATGAGTAACTTTATTAATCTGGACAACATTTGTATACATCATTAGGGGAAAGGGGCAAATGCTTTTTCCAAACAAAATTTTCGATTTTTCATGACAAGGGGAACCCCTCCTTGCCTCATATTGGATCGGTCTCTGGTGGCAGTGTTAATAATATAAGAAATATTTTTCTTAGGTCACCAACAAAATTAAAAGAATACTTTATATCACCAGGATGAAAGAATAGTTTCCTCAAGTAAACCTAATTATAATATCCCGATTTTAAAACGGAGAGAATTGGTTTATTATAATAATGGCTTAAGACGAAATAAGCAAGGGACCAAAATCTAATTAAAGAGAAAAGAAAGGTACTTAGAAAATGGAATAACGAAAACCACGTGCACTCTTCATATATAGCTTAATTATTACATTCTTGGGAATCTAACATTCGCGTGCAATGTACCTGCCGCGTGAGCAGACATGAGTTGGGCCAAATATTAGGTGAAATGCCATGCCCTCATTTAATTAGTAATCGATCATATATGTTTAATTAACTAATTAATCTTTATACTGCTTTTACAAATTTGTCTTTGACCCAAGCCACAAGTGAGCATATTATAGGGGCATCTTGTTCGGTTCTACTTAACCCTTGCCTTAAGCCGCACTTGAATTTCACCTGTCTACTTATTACTTACACGTTTAAGGAAACAAGCTTAAGGTTTCTAATATCATCATTAATTAGCTTTAAAGTCAACGCATAATTTAGTCGGTTGTACTGCACAACAATCAATCCTCATTTTCTCACCATTCTCTATACTTCACTTGCATGGTAAAGTAACGTAGGCGAGAAAAAGAAAATATAACATTTTAAAATTTTTGTTTTAACAATTTATTATTTTAGATGAATGAAATTTAATATAACACTATTTAAGCTGTGTCCGCCCTCAGTCTGACCAATTTCACATGCTTTTAAGCTGATTAAATATGAATTGTACGAAGAAGTATGGGAAGGACCCAAATGATTGATATATTGTGGAAAGAATATAATAATATTCAAAATTTTCTATTCTATCTAACTTCACATAATTGTAGCCATCTTTCCTTACCAAAACATTGCTCCTTTGTCAAGATTATTCAACCGATGCAAGCACATGCATGCCTCCGCTATAAATATGGTTCTCAAAACCATCATTGATCAACAATTAGTTATTGGTTTTGGCATAGAAAAGAAGAAGAAGAAAGCTCAAGAAAATGAAGAAAGGCTCTGTACCTACTCCACGCTGCACCTCCAAGAAAGCATACGAGGAAGTGCCTGTGCACCATGAAGAAAAGAGATCAGCTGCGGTGGTCTCAACGAAGAAGCTGGAGAGCAAGCCATCCATTGACATTGACCAGAGTGCTGAGGAGTTCATCAACAAGTTCAGGAAGCAGCTTATGATCCAGCGGCTCGAATCCATGGAGAATTTTCACCAGATGCTTCAAAGAGGACTTTAAATTTAATCTCCACCTTCATCTACATACTATTTATTATCTGTCATGATATTATTAGTATTGTTTTGTTTTTTTTTTATTTCTTGAATTATTTATTGTAAACCTGTTTCCTCTTTTTAAATAAATTGATATATATAAGCATGTTTGAGAGGAATAATGATGTTGCCAATATTGACCTAATTAAAGCATTCTCTACTATATATTTCGTTTTGCATATTCAAATATTTCATAGTCTTGGTTAGAGTTGTACCTATGACATACATTAAAAGTATAAATCAATCCTCTTCTAAAAATAGGCACCATTTTTTTTTATAAGAAATAGGTATCTAATATATTTCTACTTAATTTACTTTTAAAACAAACATTATCTCTATTGGATAATATGATAATAACCCATAAAATTATAACTAGCAACAATATGATTTTAAAAATAAAAAATAATTAATAATTAATAAAAAAATATATATGGTGCACAAAATAACTTTTTCATAATCATTAAGCTAGCATAATTAACTAATATAATTTATTGTGTGATTACTAACGAGGTATAATTTTATTCACCAAATTAATATAATTATTTGATAACCTCTTAAAAGTAAGAGGTTGTGACTAACACCACTGGGAAACTACCTCCAAGCCGGCGAGACTTTGCTCCCGTCGGGCAGGAGAGCCAGTCTCGCCGGCTTGGTTCTCGTCGGGCAAGTCTCGCCGGGAATGGTCATAGCCGGCGAGATATTGCATCAATATCTTGCCGCCTTGGAGGCCACCAATATCTCGCCGTTTTGGTAAAGTTTTTCTGGCGAGATTTTCAAAATATCTCCAGGATTCTAACCGGCGAGATTTTGGCAATATCTCGCCGGCTATTGGTGTAAAACTTAGCCGACAAGATATTGGTCAACATCTCGCCGGCTAGGTTGTAAAACCTAGCCGAACTTGGCCGGCGAGATATGGTCAATATCTCGACGGCTATGTTTGATTAAAATTTGGCCAGAATCTGCCCCAATTTCTCAGTTTTCCGTTACCAATTACACCTGTAAAACTTGTCAATTCAACTAAATCCTAAACTGCAATGTGCATCGATCGAAAAAAGAAATTTCTCAATTATAAACCATATTAAAAGTTAAAAAATAAATGTATAATTACAAACAACGTCAACAAAATCCGTAACCTAAGAACCTACGAGAGTTGTCCTAGCCGTTTTGTCTTCAACGTTTTCTTCGCCGTCTTCTTGAACCTCTTGCTCGGTCGTGGCTGTTCGTCGGTAGGTGGTGGAGGCTGCTGTTGGTCCGAAGGCACTCTAGGCGAGATAATTAGCTGTGTCACCGTTTGAGTCAGAGTTAGGCCTGGAGTCGGGGTCATAGTCGGAGTCGAAGTGACGACATGGCTCGGGGCCTAGGGCGGAAGCGGCATCCGCATATTACCCGTCAAAACGAACTAGACCAGTAGATCCTAGATACTGGTGTGAACCTCGGCCTTAAGCTGACCATCAATCTCGACCTCGGCCTTAATTCGAGCATCTGTCTGAGCCTGCTGATCATTGAAACGATGTTTCAGCTCAACTATCTCCCCCTCCGCAGCAGCAGCAGCTATGTCAGCCAATTCTGCCTCGCTCTCGCGAGCCTATGCTCTCTCTCTCTCTCTCTCTCGCGAGCCTCTACCTCTCCCTCGCGAGCCCTCTCCCCCATTTCGGCCATTCTGGCAGCGATTGCATCATCTATCTGATTAGCTGACACCGCGGATGTACGGGCCCCACCTCTCGGTTTCGGCGGTCGATGGTACTTGCTGCCCATGCCAGGAACAATGTACCCCGCTTCTTCTCTGTGCCCGTCAACAGTTGAAGGATTTTGGCATCTACATGCTTCGGGACCGAATATTGTTCTCCTCTAGTAGCCGCATCTACGGCAAGTGTTTTGTGCCTCTCGATTTCGTCCTTCAATTTTTTGACCTTCAAACGAAAGTGTTAAATTGTATGACATAATAAAAATTCCGGTAAATTTATAAAGAAATTAAAATTTTACTGTCTTCGGGTCGCTGTCTATTTCATAGACGTGCACGTAAGTTTCCAAACTCGAAAAGAGAACTCCAGCCATCAGTTGGAGTTCAGCATGTCTGTCGAAGGCCCGGGACCACTATTATGCTTTTTCTGATTCTCGGCGAGGCCTTTCATTTTTCCAGAAAGTTCCTGCACTCGGACAAATATCGAGCATTAAGAAAGTATTTGAAAAACTTAAAAAAAAATTACATATTTATACATACCTTATATTCTGGACTCTCGAAGTAGTCGCACATCCAATCACATGATTGCTCTCGGCCTATGAACTCTTCCGGACTGGTCTCCGTTTTTTCAAGTCATAGTCCCCCATAAACTCCCCGTAACGCCTCTAAGTATGGTGCAAGAGCCACTGGTAGACTCGATTTGGCGTTACGTTGTAGCGTAGGGCGCTCTTCAATGAAAATAGAAATACATTATCAAAACGGTTTGAAATGAAATAAATTTTAAATGAAAAATATTTAGAAACTTACCGTGAGAGCTCCCCATAACTTACACTGCTCATCGAACTCCAGCTTCGGAAACGTTGGAGCACAATATACTTGTCCTTATGTGACCGCCGATGAACAGTATAATCTGAGACGAGTCAAATTTTGGGTTGTTGTTGATGAGAATGTGATTTTTGTCGAAATTCCACGTGACCGACATGGGCTCTTTCTCTATCACATCTTGGAGGTTCTTGCACTTCGCAAGACCACGCGAACATGTCTTCGGCTCCTGTGGCCCACTCGTCGATCCTTCTTCGTACGTGGTCTTCAGCGACTGAAACCGGATGTATCGTCCGGAGCGCACAGTTGAACCGCATGTGTTCGATCCGTTAGACTCCGCTGTAGGAATGCACGAGGGACCGAGTGTGGGAATGATGTACTCAATCAGCTCATCCTCGTGTTCAGGCGCCTCCTCCGGAACCGATCCACCCCGCTCGGGTCTGTTGACCTCCTCCTGTGTCGGTGTACCATGCTAGGGCCGAGTACCCTCCTCGGGTCTAATACCAGCCTGGGGCCCATTTTCTACTCCCGAGTCTTGGGGCCAACTTTTTACCCCCGAACTCTCAGGCGGTGCCAAGGCAGTAGTATAGCGGCATATTGGGTCAAAATACTGCTCCTTGAGAGTCTTCTGCCCCCTGTTCCTTCTAGGATCCATTTCATACGTTGACATCAACAACATATATGTATTATATGAACAGAATAATATCAACATATTCATCTCAATTTTAAATTCAAGAACAATATCAACAATATCTCATATTCTCGTCAATCTCAAATTCATGAACAATATCAACTTATCACACTCTTCTCAATTTCAAATTAAAAACAATATCAACGTGTATACTATCCTTATTGGTTTTCAAGTTCGAAAAAAAATATACCACCAATATAAGGGAGTGATATGGTACTGAAGCTCAATTTCCCCTCCCAATTCCCTTGTTAACTCTACCAAACACTACATCATCAGCTAATCAAGTTGTTGTACCCTTTTCTTGTTCAAGCACCTTATAACTCCACCCAGCATCACCACCAACAGTATCATAATCAATTCCCCACTCATTATTCATAACCTGATTGCACTTGACTAACTTGCATTTTGAACCAGAATCATTCATTGAAAAGTACAACAACCACCTAGACTTTTCATGAACTAGGCATAGGTTAGGTATATGATATCCTACTAAGCATAAATTCATGTCCATGAAGTATATGAATCTCATACGTATGCCAGTCTAAACAGAAACATTTCGAGCATCATGTAGTAGTGAGTCTGATAGCAAATAAAGATTGCAGCAACACGAACAGTAGTAAAAAATAAAAAGCATAAATGATGCAACAAATCAATGTAAGCTTAAATATAGAGTGAACATTTACGAGTATGTGGCCTAGAGTGGAAACATGAATTGCCTCATCTTGTAGATCACTTAAAACTTAGAAGATTTATCAAGGTGGAGGCTTGTGTTGCAATCTTCACCAAAGAAGTACTCCAATAACCCTCTTACTTGTGATTATTGCTGATAAAAACCGCTCTGGAAAGCATAAAACTCAACTAGACACGAGCAAGAATGCACTAAAACAGATTTCATAAAGATAGAGTTAAACCTTAATGCATCAAAATTAGCAAATTGCAGCAAGGAATTGTGGCAATTCAATAGTAGCAAAATTAGCAAATTGCAGCAAGGAATTGTCGCAATTCAATAGTAGCAAAATTAGCAAATTTACCAAGAATTTGGATTTCAAAATTAACAAATTAAACTCTAATTTCGAAATATAAAAACCCCAAATTCACAAAATTCGGGCAAACCCAAATTGGATTTATGGTCCTACTTACCTTGTCGTAGACGAGACGAACAGAGACGGAGCTGAGAGCAGAGGTGAACTTCAGGCGACAGACAACTTCGACAGTGAGGTCGGAGCGAGCTTGAGGTAAACTGGCCGAGTTTCAGGCGAACTGGCCGATCCACACAATGTAGGTCGAAACCATGTCGGATTGCAATAAGTGGGTACATATTGTATTTTCATGTTGGACAATCATATTGTGACAGGTTTTGCACGGGCATAGATATCGGTCACGACCGTGTTGAAACACATTTTTTGGATAAACTTTATGAAATTTTTGACACCGTCCATATACGCTTGCGACCTTCTAATTTCTATATCCATCCATCTACGGCGGTCCATAATTGACATATCTACATACAATACAATACGTGATAGTTATTATATGCATATGTATTACTACACGTAATTAAAGCTAAATATCCTAGTTCACCAAAATTCATAGCCTAGTTCACCAAAATTTCATTAATTGATAGCATAGTTCACCAAAATTTCATTAATTCATAGCCTATTTCCCCAAAATTTCATTAATTCATACTCTAGTTCACCGAAATTTCACTAATTCATAGTCTAGTTCACCAAAAATTTCACTAATTCATAACCTAACTCAATAAAATTCATAGTAATGTCATATCTAAATCAAAATATCACAGCAAAATTAAAATTTCATAGCAAATCAAAAACCCAAACTAACCTGCAAATCTGGAGATCGACCAACGGGGACGACAAGATTAGAGACGACGAGGGGAACTCGAGAACCAGACTAGTAATCTTCGACTTTTTATGCACTTGAAATCTTCACCTCTATCAACAGGTCCAAATGATCCTCCACAAATCAAATTTTGACAAATGAAGTCATGCATGGAGAGGGTAAGGAAGAGGAAGGGGCGGCGGAGGAGGAGGAAGAGAGGAAAGAGGAAGAGTTGGAGTCGGAGAGAAGGTGGAGGGGGATTGGAGGAGAGAAAGTGAGAGAGAGTTATGGGGTAAGTTTTGAAAATTTGAAGTTGATTTAAGGGCATTTTGGTATTTTCAACAGTACCAAAATTGGGCCGTTTCTCTCAATTAGATCATATTTAATTTTAGTTCAATTTTAGGGGTAATTTAGTTATTTTTAGTATTTTAAGAGTAGAGTGTCCGAAAATAAAATTCAAGGTACTAAAAAAAAGAGTATGAAAGTGGGAATTGTGTATAGTTATATGCACAAAAGTGTCATTTTCCCTTAATTTTATTACGTACAATTGGTGTTGTAAAAATTTATCGACTTCGAGAGTATAGGCACCAGTTTTTACAGCCCGATCCGACTTGGCATTCCCCACCTCTCTACAAAACATTTCTGGCTAGTCGATGAGAGTCGGTCAAATCAGCTAAGTTTATTTTTTATAAATAAAAGAATGAGTGTTTGTGTCTAATTTAAGGTTTAGTTTTACTGGGCATCCCCGGAAAGGCTGAAAAAATACCACCATAATCAGAAACTACACTTCCAAATCATATATTGATCCTATATATTATAATACAAATATGGTTAAACCATCTTCTACCAAAAACAAAAGGATGTACATTCAGGTTCATATGAACATTCATTAACGTCAAATTAAAGTTACTTCACGGCATTGAGCATCTATTCAAAGGAACCAAATAATGCACTAATTCTTCAATTAAAGGTACAAATTATTTAAAACTAAATAACTTATACTTTTATATATATAGGGCTACACTCCGGTACAAACCAGTCTGAACCAATCTTAATCTTTGAATTAGTAGAAATCTGCGTGTGCGCTGTTCCAGCACGCGACACTTGGCTAGGAAGGCTTCCCGATATGTTTTTCCTCATCCCAAAAGTTCCACCTGAACCCAAACATTTCACCCTAAGCGCAAAAGTTACACATGTTCGAACAGTTTGGACACTTCACTCGGTTTATACATGATTGTCTCTTTCATATTAATAAAATTATAGTTTGATCTTTTTGCTTAAACGGGTTGAACTGGAGACTGGTGAAATTGAACTAGTTCAATTTCATGAGTAGTTTAGGTATTATTGGTGTTTGGTTCCGTTCCAATGTCGTCTTGTCGGTTCTGAGCTGAATCTTGCAAGTACATTTACCGCAAAAGCTATATCTCGCCTTGTACATTATAAAGGATTCCTATGAATTCCATAGACTAATTTCATGCAGCGGACTTGAAATAACCATGGGAATCAAATATGAACAACATATCTTATTGTCAAAATTCAGCATGCATATAATTTTTGAGATCTGAAAATTTTACCTTTTAAATTGATCTAAAACACAATAGTATGTGTTTCTCTAGCAAATCCACACAAGCACAATACCTAGAATAGGTTTCTTCACACACCTTTGCTAGTTATGTGTGGAGAATTGGACAAAACAATGGAGGAGAGTGTAAGGGGAGGGTTCGGCCGAATAGTGAGAGAGGGAATGAGTGATTGCCGAAAATCAATTTTAAAATTAGGGAAAGAATATTGTGTAATAAATAAAATCTGATTTTTGAATATCTTTTTATTAATTACACAATAAACCCCATTATTCCCATAATCGCATTTAAGCCCCCATTCTCAAATAAAACCCTAAATGAGCTTTAAGCCCACTTAGCCAAATCCAAATTAAAACTCATTTAATTGAGTTCTAATTATGGTTTAGCTAAACCGGTTCAATCTCTCTAACTTGATTTCTTCAACCGTCTGGTTAGTAAACCTAGGCCAGAAATCAATCGAATCGTTTTCAATTTG
Source organism: Geranium rotundifolium (assembly GCA_963920655.1). Classification (NCBI taxonomy): domain Eukaryota; kingdom Viridiplantae; phylum Streptophyta; class Magnoliopsida; order Geraniales; family Geraniaceae; genus Geranium; species Geranium rotundifolium. The sequence continues at coordinate 25,075,614 of OY987317.1, read as the reverse complement.
ACTAAATTAAAAAGCGGATTCTCCTAATTACCATCCATGCTTGTTTGTCACATATCGTACTTAAAGTGTGTGACCCTCTAGGCTCACGCCCCGTTGGCAGACTGGTAAAATTACTATTTTACCCTTTCCATCGTAACTGGCCTCTAGCAAGACATTATGATTACCCAACGTTCGTGATTATCGATTATTCGACTTAACCTATTATCGTACATGTCACTGTTCTTTTATCAAACCGATATCCAGATTGATCAATAGGCATCGAACCGCCACCCTAATTTATCAATCACGGTTTCTTGATATCTGAGATGACTTAAAACTGATACTAAGGTATCACCTGCACGGCCGTGCTATTTCTTCAGTCATACTCTTCAAGTAGCCTAAACAGATATCTTTCTCATACTGGAGTATGAGTGATAAATCCCTCAGACGTCTTTCGAGTTTACTAATGCAATTAATAACCAAGCCAATCAAAACCGTTATGGCTACCCTGTTACAGGTAACGTTAGATTTGGTCAAACTCAGGTATTCGTTACACAGTGTACACAAAGACTCTTCGGTCTTAGGATATAATGACAAGTTACGATCTATGAGTATCTCATGACAGTATATATGTTGCATTCTCACAATTAGGTTGTCTGATATCATCGAACTGATGACATCTATGATATAACTCCGGCACATACTTTGCCATGATCAGTAGAGCATGATCACAAGGAGTTGGTCTCATACTGATCGCTTCTGAATAAGCTTAGCTGATCAGGGACTCATCGAATGCAATTTATTCTGATCTACAGTTCTACTATATGTGATTATACACATAATGACATGGATCAAATTACATTCGATATACTACTACAACACATCAGTAATATAATGTCTTTTTATTAGATCGAAAAATGATATACATTACAATATAGATTAAGAAATTACATTGGACTAGGGCATAATCCTAACACATTCTGCCATATATAATAAAGTCCCAATCGCATTTAGATATGACACTTCAGGACCAAGTATCTTTTCATTTATCTCTTTGGGGCGAAAACGATTCTTTTTAGGATCAAGACACCGAACGACCATTGGAGTACTTAGTGGATGAGCATTTTGTATATTGAAACGCTTTATGAGTTTCTTAACATATGTTAATTGATGGATCAAAATTCCATCAGAAATATGCTCGATTTGTAGGCTGAGACAATATTTTGTTTTCCCCAAATCTTTCATCTCAATTTTTTTTGAGATATTATGCATTTTTTATGATCTCTTCAGGAGTCCCAATTAAATTTATATCATCAACATACACTGCCACAATAACAAATCCGAGATTTGTTTTCTTAATTAATACACATGGGCATATCACATTATTTTTATACCCTTCTCTAATAAGGTATTTGTTAAGACGATTGTACTACATCCTACCAGATTGTTTCAATCCATACAATGCCCTTTGTAATTTATTGAATATAGGTTCCTTGGACTGTTGTGAATTACTTCCGGCAATTTAACTTCTTCAGTGAGTCTCATATAAATAGGCAGTGACAACGTCCATCAGACACATATCTAGTCCTTCAAAGACTGCTAAACTGATCAAGTATCTGAAAGTAATCATATCCATTACAGGTGAATATGTTCCATTAAAATCGATGTCAGGTCATTAAGAAAAACCTTGTGCTATAAGTCTAGCTTTATATCGAACAATTTCATTTTTCTCATTTCTTTTCTTTGTGAACACTCATTTGTATCCAATTGGTCGAACATCTTCTGGTGTTCGAAGTATGGGTCCAAGGACTTGCCGTTTTGCCAATGAAGTCAATTCTGCTTGAATTGCTTCTTCCCACTTTGGCCAATCGTGTCTTTCACGACATTCATCAATACTATGTGGCCCAAAATCAAAGTCGTTCATTATCTCACATGCCATTGTGAATGCAAAGACTTCATCTATGTTAATCGATTTAGATCCAAATATTCATTAGTATAAGAATGATTCATGTGTATTTCCTCACTTCTTTGTTCTTGCAATTCTTCAGGAATTTAGAACTTTCATTTTCTTTTGGGATCGATGGTTCTACATGAATCAAATGCATCAGGCATTTGATTTGCAACATTTTGAAAATGTATTATCCTTTGTACTTCTTTATCACATTGTGATGTACGTGGATCTGGATGAGACATGGAATTTACTTTCCATTCAATTTCACGCCTAACTTCAGGAGACTTTTTATTTCCACCCATATGTGGGAACGTCGTCTAATCAAAGTGACAATCTGCATGTCGTGCGGTAAATAGGCCACCCGTCAAGGGCTCAAGATACCTGATAATAGATGGTGAATCAAAACCAACATAAATCCCCAATTGTCGTTGAGGTCCCATTTTCGTGCGTTGTGGGGGTGCAATAAGCACTTGCACAACACAACCAAAATTACGTAAATGAGATATATTAGGTTGATATCCACACACAAGCTGCATAGAAGAATATTGATGATATGCACTAGGCCTTAACCGAATTAAAGAAGTAGCATGTAATACATCATGTCCCCAAGAAGAAACTGATAATTTTTATTGCATTAATAATGTTCGTGCAATGATTTGTACACGTTTAATGAAAGATTCTGCTAAACCATTTTAGGTATGCACATGTGGAACGGGATGCTCAATATTAATACCCAATGACATGCAATACTCATCAAATGTCTTAGATGTGAATTCCCCATCATTATCAAGACGAATATACTTTATCGGATAATTAGAAAAACGTGCCCTTAACTTAATGATTTGTGCTAACAATTTTGCAAATTCAACATTACGAGTTGACAGTAAGCACACATGTGACCATCTGCTGGATGTGTCAATCAGAATCATAAAATAATTAAATGGTCCACTAGATAGGTGAATAGGGCCACATATATCTCCCTGAATTCTTTACAGAAATGATGGATATTCAATATTAACCTTCGTCTTTGATGGTCGGACCACTAATTTTCCTTGTGAACTAGCGGTACAAATTATTTTATTGAACGGAAAAATCTTCTAGTTTTTCAATGAATGTCCACATGAATTTTCAATGATCCTACGCATCATCGTTGATCCTGGATGACCAAGACGATTATGCCAAAGCATAAAATCATTTGAATTAAAGAATTCTAGTTCAATACCGCGTAGACGTCAACTGTTCTTATAGTTGTATAATACAACTCAGATGATAGAACATGTAATTTTTCTAATACACGATTTTCACCACAATCTTTTAATGTGATACAAAAAAACTCTGTTTCATTTTCACTTGTGATCTCAATATAATATCCATTGCTGGGGATATCTTTAAAGCTAAGTAGATTTCTTCTGGATCTACTAGCATACAAAGTATTATGAGTTTCTAAGCGAAAGTCATTTCTTAACAATATAGAAGCTCTTCCAGAGCCTTCTATAATATTTACAGAACCCATAATAGTATTAATATTTTCCTCAACCAAGGTTAGACATGAAAAATATTTATTTTCTTTAAAGATTATATGTGTAGTGGCGGAATCAACAATACACAGATCATTATTGTTTTTGTCAGCTGGGGATTCATTTTCGAAATCCATATCCTTTCATAAAAGAAAAAAAAACATAGCATTAGATTACAAACATTTGAAAGGATTACATAATATATTACAATATATTACAACATCATGATTAGTCAACAAAGGTTCATGCTATGTCATCGGAAATAAAATTTCCTATATTTTCGTTGCATCTGCAAAGAAGTCGGAGACATCCAAATTAGTCAGATCTACAGGATCCGAGTTATCCATAAAGTTTGTCTCTACGATTTTCTCTTTTCCCTTAATTGATGCTTCATACAAGACCACTAAATGCTTGGGAGTACAACAGGTACGTGCCCAATGCCATTTTACACCACACCTAAAACATTCATGTTCACTGCTTTTGGGAGTCTCAATTTGTGGGTCTTTTCCTTTATCACGCCTCTCAAATTTGTTCTACTTATGGTGGAGCATTTTGCCATTTCTCCCACGAGAGTGAAAATTATTGTGCCCACGGCCACAACTACGACCACGGCCACGATTAGGGCCTTGACCTCTCCCAAAAGAAGGATAACCATCATAATTTGTCACATTCACTTCAGGGAATGGTGAACTGCCAACGGGGTGAGTTTGATGGTTTTTCATCAACAACTCATTATTTTGTTCAACAATCAATAAACATGCAAATAAGTCAGTGAACTTTTCAAATTTTCGCTCCTGATATTGCTGCTGCAGGAGTATATTAGATGGGTGAAACGTGGAGAACGTTTTCTCAAGCATCATAGCATAAGTTCTATTGTCTCCACACATACGAAGCATGGATACAATTCTAAATTCAGCAGAATTGTATTCATTTATGGTCTTGAAATCTTGTAGTTTAAGATTAGCCCACTCATGTGATGCTTGAGGTGAGGCAATAGATTTCATGTGCTCAAATCTTTCTTTCAGCCTCTTCCACAGATCAAGTGGATCTTGAATATCTAAATATTCAGCTCGCAGGCTGGAATCAATATGATGACGTATGAAAATAATGGCATTTGCTTTGTTCTGCACAGACTCTTCATTATCTTCTACAATAACTTCTCATAAATTCATAGATCTTAGGTGGAGAGTAGTTTCCAAAGCCCATTCAAAATAATTTTTCCCGTTGAGACCGATGGCAACATATTGACATTTCACCAGGTTCGACATCCTGAAAATTTTAACCGCAATAACACAATTAAAATATGTCCCAAATATTTAATAAAAAATATGACATATTTTGCGAATATTTAGATTTGGTGGTTTCAATTTTTAAAACCTCAAGTTTTAGTCTCGGTATCGCATGATGTAGTTCGTGATTTATACTTTGATTTGGAACTTCGGGTTCCATAAGTTTTAGAAATTCGTAAACTTCTGGTTTACATGACCATCATGTTCAACAACTTTTTTCGGCGATTTTAGAACTTCGGGTTCAAAATGCATTTGGTTTTGTAAACTTCGGGTTACAAAAATTTTATACATAAATATATAACAAGGATAATAATAGTAGATACATTTCTAATGTGAAAGATCCAATTCAAAATTGGCGATCACAGAGCATACTTAAAGATATATAATAAGTAAAGTAAATTTACAAAATAAACATAAATTCAAGAACTAAATTAAATTTAGTTAGAAATATAAAAATTACGATAACCGAGCTATTTGTGTTGATAGCGTGTTGTAAAAAGTGTTAAATGTGAGGTTTAAAAGAAAACCAACACTAAATTATTAAAACAAGACAATAAAGAAATTGAAAGAGAAAGAGAAAGATGATAAATAAGGGAAATTACAAGTGGAAGTGGAAGTGGAAAAAAAAATGTGCTCTCGGGTGATCTATTTCTCATTGTCAATCTCATATATTTATACATAAAAATGTAATGATTAGATGAACAAAATCATCCTCAAATCAAGGGCACGATGGTAAGAGAGTAGAGGCATGGTAAGAGAGGAGGGTAGAGGTATGGTGAGAGAGTAGAGTAGAGGAATGGTGTGGGTGTGGTTAGAGAGTGCAGGGGTACGGTGGTGTTCACCAATCCTTTACAACAAATAGCTAATTTTGCTTAATTTTCTTCTATAATAGTTTGAGGGTAAAAGACACAAAACTACACCCAATAATGACCAAAAGACACTTAACTACCCCATATTTCAAAATGGACAGTGAGCTACACCTAGAGATCATTAATTGACAGATAACACATGCTGTTAGAATTTTGGATGGAATATGTTAAAATTTTAAGTAAAAAGACAAAAATACCCCTGACCAGACTTCAAATTTTCAAAACCATACCATTGTGAGGATTTTGGTTATTCCTCCATAACCGTGGCTCAAGCTTCACTGGCCTCGTCTCCGACCTTCGATTGATTTCTCCGGTCGTACTCGGCTCCTCGCCATTGACCAGAGATGCTCGCCGGAGCCCGTCGCCGGAGATGCTCGCCGAGAAATTGAACCGTCGCCGGAGTGTGTTTTGTTACACCGAATTCGCTGTTGAGGTCCCTGTCGCAGGTACTATACTATATATCCTGGCATTTCACCTATTGTTTTTATAAGAAATTTCAATATTTTATTGTTCCTGTATTCTCTTGTATTATTGATCAGTATAATTATTTTATCTCATAGTCTGTCACCTGATGATGATGGTTAGTGAATGATTCCTTTAAAGAAATATACACGTGGGAATCAATGTTTAATGACTTACCTTAATCTTATGAGCATTGAATTATACAATTGTAGACTTTCAATGAATATATATTGTGGGACTTAATATTTTATTGCTGGTATGCAAGTCAATACAATTAGTTCATGGAATCTGTAGACTTCATAAAATATTCTGAATTGATGCTAATGGAACAGCTACTGATGTAGGTCACTGCCATGAATTTAGACCACAAATATTAGCAATTGATGTTAATTTGTTTTGTCTGATAGCTTAGTCACTCGAATCTGTGAGTGTATGTGTAAGTAAGTACCATTACATGGAATGAAATTGATAAGTTCTTTTTTGTCTTATCAGATAGTTATTCTAATTTGTGTATGTTCTGCTTGAGTGTGTTTTCTTGGAAACATACATGATGGAACTGATTGACATCTAAGAAAAGGATTATCGACGGCTTTAGGCGCTAGGCTACATTAAGCGAGAAAAATATACTTAGTTTCAAGCTCGCTCATTTCCGGCGACGGTCCAATTTCTCCGGCGAGCATTTCCGGCGACGGGCTCCGGCGAGTATCCAGTCAGTGGCGAGAAGCTAAGGACGACCGGAGAAGTCGGTTGGAGGACAGAGACGAGGTCGGCAAAGCTTGAGCCACGGTTATGGAGAAACAACCAAAATCCTCACAATGGTATGGTTTTGAAAATTTGAAGTTTGGCCGGGGGCATTTTCGTCTTTTTACTTAAAATTTTAACAGATTTCATCCAAAATTCTCACGGCATGTGCTATATGTCAATTAATGATCTCTGTGTGTAGCTCACTATTCATTTTGAAACATGAGATAGTTAAGTGTCTTTTGGTCATTCTTGAGTGTGGTTTTGTGTCTTTTACCCATAGTTTGAATATGTGACTCACACATAGATATGTATTATACAAGCATATAGGCCTCAACTTGTTTGGCAATTGTCATAAAAGCATCATGAATGATTTGACTAAGAAAAAAAATTATAAATCTATATAACATTAATGGTTTATCACAACTTTTTTTATCAGTAAGAAACACTTTATAAATAAAACAAAAAAGTACAAATTCGAAAAGAAACATAAAATGCAAAAAATCATAAGTTACGTAAAACCGCCCACGAGTTTGCACACCAAGGGGAAATGTGCACTCCCTCGCCCATGCATCTAGACCTCGTACCTCAGCGGGATTCAGAGTGAACACCGAAATCGAATGTGTGATGGTGCCGGAGAGATTGGTTGTGACTGAGATTGGGCCCGAATTCGAGATATAAAGCGATCGTCGATTGGTGCAAACATTTTTTCCTTTGATTATTGTGTTCTTTTTTTTAGGTCAAGGTTTGGGATTTTTGTAACGAGGGTACGATTTCTTCAAATGGTGTGATGGGGTGGGGTTGTCAGAGAGTGTCCTTGTGTGCGATTGTGGTGTTGGAAAACTTAAGGAGTGACACAAATAGCTCTATCTGGTCGAAGATAGAGTTGGGAGAGAGAAGAAGAACAATGACTTATTATGAAATTTTGAAAAGGGTTAATGGGCAATTTTTGTCATTTACAGTAAAAACTAACAGAAACTTCACATCATTTTCTAACTTTGCTAATAACCAAAGTTATTTGTACTTAAAATTAACTTTTTAATTTAACTGTATCCATCTGCAAATGATATTAATTCAGGTATACTTATATGATACTAACCCTAAAAAATTAAAGCACTTGTCATCATAAATATAGAAATGAAAATTAATACTCTTCGTTTAAAAACATTTTGTTCAATTTTTATGAAAATATTCTTCACTTCACACAAAAACTTGTGGATTTCATAATAGTCTCAAGATCTTCTAGTTAAATGAGTTTTCATATAATAACTAATGGATTGAATACATACATTACATTAGAGTTGTTAATAATGACGGTACATCAAGTAAATACGTTTTCTGTAATTATGAAACTATAATTACATTAAATAAAATAAAAGATAATTAAAATATTTTAATTCTATTAACGTAATTTAACTCCTTCGTACTAGCATTTATGATCATTTAATTAAGTATAGAATGTTTTCAGCCCTCAATTAATAGAGAAACTAATATAAATAATGATCAAAAGTTTAGACTTTTTCATACAAATATTAACTTCAAATATATATCTATTTAGGTTGGTTTATTATTAACTTCCTTTTTTGTTTATCAAAACATACCGTATTTAATGATAAAAAATTTAGAACTTTTAATATAAATATTAACTTCAAATATATATATATATATATATATATATATTTATTTATTTATTTAGGTTGGTTTGTTATTAATTTCCTTTTTTTATTAAAATATACCGTATTTAATAATCTTATTTTCATATGTACTTTTAAAATATATGAAAAATATTTTAATATTAATGTTCTCTTATGATCCTTGGCTATTCTAATAATTTTTAGTTCATTTATATGGATGCATATACTTATTTTCTATATATATTTATGCTTTTATGATATTTTAGTTAAGATACAAACTACGTATAATGACACTTTGTTACGCCTAACTATAGCGAAATGACAATTTCATATTAACTATTTTTCTCTCTTTAATGATATTTCAGTTAAGTTACAAACTATTATAAATATTAAATCTAATATATACACTTTTGCAGGTTGTACTATTTAAGATAAGAAATATGAAGATAGCAAAACTTACACTTTTCAATGTGCTATTTCTCTTTCTCATTATTTTTGCTCAAGCAAACCCATCAACTTGGGAAGAAACATTTGCCCCGGCCCCTACTGAAGCACTAAAACAAGGTACTGATTCTTAAACTCGTTAATTTAATTTTAAAATATTGTTAGTTTCTAAACAATATTAAATTATTTTTGTAGGAAAAAAGTTTTCATGCAGAGGTTCCGAAGGTTGTAGATTTATAGATACTTGATTGAATGGTTTATACGATATATTTTGAGTTAAAATGATATTGTATGGACTAAAATCCACTTATAAAAATACAAACTTTATTATATGTAATGAATTATATGAATAATAAATAAATAATTTTTTCTCTGAGATATTTTTGTACACCTAACTATACCACTTTGGGTGGTTCTGGTCGGTTTCGAGGTCGTGATCGAGTAGTGCGGTGGAGTTGCTAGTTTGGAAATCGAAATCGAATCCGATGAATGATACACATAGAGCGGAACAAGTTAACTGATCAAGTCATTGGGTTAGGTTGTATAGAATCGAATCTGAGAACAAGCCATATAGATATGGCCTCTCTTCAATTGAAAATTGAAATTTTCAGGTTCCAAAAAACCAAATTTAAGAATAAAAGTGGGATGTGGCCTCTCCTCAATTGATTGTTTTCGGTTTCTGTTTGTGGTTATGTATTTTAATTTATTTGTGAATTTGATTTGTAAAATTTTAGTGCAACCTTTTAGTGATTTCAAGCCATTTTTCAGCTAGTTTCGGTGTTGGTCAGTGAAGAATGGAAGGAGGTGTTTGGGTGCACAAGCCATGTGTATATGGAGGGAGTTACCGTGATGTTTAAGTAAGAAGGAGAGAGAGAGAGTGACAGTTGAGAGAGAGGATAAGGAGGACGACAACGTGAGGCTTTAGTGTATCTATTTATTTGGTTGATTGAAATTGTATGTTTGCATCAGTTTAGATTGAAACATTGAAGTGAAAACATGGAAGTGAAGAAGAATCAGTGAAACTGAGAAGGGGACTTCGTAATAGAGGTGAGAGAGGGAAGAGAGAAAATGGGTTACATGATCCTTTTTGGAAATTATAATGCTAATTGAGGGCAATTTTGTCTTTTTCAATTGAATTTTATTATTTGTAATGATTACTTATTTAAATAAATGGATCAATTTTTAATTTGAACCACTCAATTTGAATTTGAACTAGTGAAATTGAACTTGAACCAATCATACTAGATTAGACCAGAAAAGTTGATTTGTATTACAAGGGCAGATTGGGTATTTTAAAAAAAATTGATTTCTTTCCATTAGTTTTATCAGACTTAGTGTAACGGTGACATATAAAAATAGTTCTCGTATCGAACTAACTCTTAAAATAGTTTACCGTAGTGACATGAAAATGTGTTATAATTCACCGGACTGAACATGATTTATCCTTTTAATCAATAATGTTTAGTTATTTTAAAAATATGGCTCAACTCTAATTAATACCAATTTTTATATTGAAATTACAAGGACTTTTAGACGATTATTTCCCCACCTCTATAATATTAGATAATAGGTTTGATTGATTTTAAGAGTTCAATATGCTGTAAAATTAAGCAAAATTAGCTATCAAACATTCTGATAGCTAATTTTACTTAATTTTCTTTTATAATAGTTTGAATATATGACTCACACATAGATATGTCTTATACAGACGTATATGCTCTAACTTGTTTGACAATTGTCCTAAAAGCACCATGATTGATTTGATTAAAAAAACAAAATTTGTAAAATCTATATAACATTAATGGTTTATAGAAAAAAAATTTATTAGTAAGAAGCATTTTATAAATATAACAAAAAAGTACAAATTCAAAAAGAAACTAAAATGCAAAAAATCATAAGTTACGTAAAACCGGCCACGAGTTTGCACACCAAGGGGAAAGTTGCACTCCCTTGTTCATGCGTCTACACCTCGTATCTCACTGCGATTTAGCGCGAATGCCGAAATCGACGACTTGATGGTGCCGAAGAGATTGGTTTTGACTAAAATTGGGCCCGAATCCAAGCTACAAAAAGATTCTCGATTGGTGCAAACATTTTTTCCTTTGATTATTATGTTCTTGTTTTTTTAGGTCAGGCTTTGAGATTTTTGCAGCGAGGGTACGATTTTTTCAAATGGTGTGATGAGGTGGGGTTGTCGGAGTATGTCCTTGTGTGCGATTGTGGTGTTGGAAACCTTTAGGAGTGACACAAATAGCTCATCTGATCGAAAATAGAGTTGTAGAGAGAAGAAAAACAATGACTTATTTTGAAACTTTGAAAAGGGTTAAGGGGCAATTTTTATCATTTTACAGTAAAAAGTAACGAAAACTTCACATCATTTTCTAATAACCAAAGTTATATGTACTTGAAATCATCATAAATATAGATATGCAAATTAATATTCTTCGATTAAATACATTTTGTTCAATTTTTATCAAAATATTTTTCACTCCTCCACACAAAAATTAGATAATTTCGTTTGCATATAATAACTAGTGGATTGAATACATACATTAAATTAAGGTTGTTAACAATGATTTAAATCAATCATTCATATGTTAATAAACTTCCTTTTATCATTATCATAATACATACACACTAGTAATTGTGTATATCAATTCATAGAAAAAATTAAAAGCAAATACGTTTTCTGTAATTATGAAACAATAATTACATTAAATAAATTAAAAGTTAATTAAAAAAATATTAATTTTATTAACGTAATTTAACTCCTTTATACTAGCATTTATGATAATTTAATTAAGGTTAGAATATTTTTGGCCCTCCATTAATGGAGAAACTATTATAAATAATGATTAAAAGTTTAGACTTTTTAATACAAATATTAACTTCAAATATATATCTATTTAGGTTGGTTTGTTATTAATTTTCTTTTTTTAATCAAAATATACCTTATTTAGTGATCAAAAGTTTATATTTTTTAATATAAATATTAACTTCAAATATATATATATATATATATATATATATATATATATATATATATATATATATATATATATATATTTAGGTTGGTTTGTTATTAATTTCTTTTTTGTTTATCAAAATATACCGTATTTGATAATCTTATGTTCATATGTTCTTTTAAAATATATGAAAAATATTTTAATATTAATGTTCTCTTATGATCCTTGGCTATTCTTATAATTTTTAGTTCATTTATATTGTGCATACTTATTTTTTTATATATTTCGTACATTGTATTTATGCTTTTATGATATTTAAATTAAGATACAAATTAATATAAATATTAAATCTAATATATACACTTTTGCAGGTTGTACTATTTAAGATAAGAAATATGAAGATAGCAAAGTTTACACTTTTCAATGTGCTATTTCTCTTTCTCATTATTTTTGCTCAAGCAAACCCATCAACTTGGGAAGAAACATTTGCCCCAGTGCCGACCTCTTCTGAAGCACTAAAACAAGGTACTGATTCTTAAGCTCCTTACTTTTATTTTAAAATATTATTAATTTCTAAACAATAATAAATTATTTTTGTAGGAAAAAAGTTTTCATGCAGAGGTTCCGAAGGTTGTAGATTTATCGATACTTGATTGAATAGTTTATACGATATATTTTGAGTGAAGATAATATAATATGGACTAAAATCTACTTATAAAAATATAAACTTTATTATATGTAATGAAATATATGAATAATAAATAAAATGTTATCCGAGATATTTTGTACACCTCACTATACCACTTCAGGTGGTTCTGGTCGGCTTCGAGGTCGTGATCGAGCAGTGCGGTGGAGTCGCTAGTTTGGAAATCAAAATCAAACCCGATGAATGATACACATAGAGCTGAAAAGGTTAACTGATCAAGTCACGGGGTTAGGTTTCATAGAATCGATTCTTAGAACAAGCCATATAGATATGGCTTCTCTTCAATTGAAAATTGAAATTTTGAGGTTCCGAAAAAATTAAATTTAAGAATAAAAGTGTAATGTGGCCTCTTTTCATTTGATTGTTTTTTATTTCTGTTGTTGGTTGTGTATTTTAATTTATTTGTGAATTTGATTTGTAAAATTTTAGTGCAAAATTTTGGTGATTTCAAGTCATTTTTCGGCAAGTTTCGGTGTTTGGGTCCACAAGCCATGTGTACATGGAGGGAGTTACAGTGATGTTTAAGTAACGAAGGAGAGAGAGAGTGACAGTTGAGAGAGAGGATAAAGAGGAGGGCAACATGGGGTTTTTAGTGTATTTATACATGCATGGTTACAAGAAGTTATTGGTACATGCATGGTTACAGGAAGTTACAATATGAAAGGTTGTGACCGTAGGTACTAAGAAGTTCAATAATCAGTTCAAATTGAAACATGAAAGTGAGAAGGGGACCATGTAACAGAGGTGAGAGAAGGAAGAGGAAGAATGGGTTACATGATCTTTTTTTTTTGAAATTAGAATGCTAATTGAGGGCATTTTTGTATTTTTCAATTAAATCTTAGTATTTTTAATGATTATTTATTTAAATAAATGGACCAGTTTTTAATTTGAACCAGTGAGATTGAACTTGAACCAATCATACCGAATTAGACTAGAAAATTTGATTTATAATACAAAGACATATTGGGTATTTAAAAAAAATGATTTCATTCCGTTAGTTTTGACAGATTTAGTGTAACGGTGACACATAAAAATAGTTCCCGTATCGAACTGACTATTAAAAATAGTTCACCATAGTAACATGAAAATGTGTTATAATTCACAGTAGTGAACATGAATTATCCCTTTAATCAATAATGTTTAGTTATTTTAAACATATGGCTCAACTCTAATCAATATCAATTTTTATGTAGAAATTACGAGTACTTTTACACGATTATTTCCCCACCTCTATAATATCAGATAATAGGTTTGATTCATTTTAAGAGTTTAATATGAGGTAAAAAATCCCTTAAAAATATGTTTCAATGCTCTCAATATATTTGTACTTTTTGTTAGTTTTCGAACTAATTGTTAGTCAATCAAACATTTCGATAGCTAATTTTGCTTAATTTTTTTCTATAATTGTTTGAATATATAACTTACACATAAATATGTATTATATAGACATATATGCCCCAACTTGTTTGGCAATTGTCATAAAAGCACCATGATTGATTTGACTAAGAAAACAAAAATTGTAAAATCTATATAACATTAATGGTTTATCACATTTTTTTATCAGTAAAAAACACTTTATAAATATAACAAAAAAAAGTACAAATTCGGAAAGAAACATAAAATGCAAAAAATCATAAGTTATGTAAAACCGCTTACGAGTTTGCACACCAAGGGAAAAGGTGCACTCCCTCGTCCATGCATCTAGACCTCGTACCTCATCGCGATTCAGCGCGAATGCCGAAATCGACGGTGTGATGGTGCCGGAGAGATTGGTTGTGACTGAGATTGGGCCCGAATCCGAGCTATAAAGCGATCATCGATTTGTGCGAACATTTTTTCCTTTGATTATTGTGTTCTTGTTTTTTGAGGTCATGATTTGGGATTTTTGCAGCAAGGGTACAATTTCTTCAAATGGTGCGATGAGGTGGGGTTGTCGAAGAGTGTCCTTGTGTGCGATTCTGGTGTTGAAAAACTGTAGAAGTGACACAAATTGCTCTATCTGGTCGAAGATAGAGTTTGGAGAGAGAAGAAGAACAATGACTTATTTGGAAATTTTGAAAAGGGTTAAGGGGCAATTTTTGTCATTTTACAGTAAAAACTAACGGAAACTTCACATCATTTTCTAAATTTTCTAATAAGCAAAGTTATGTTTACTTGAAATCAACTTTTTAATTTAACCAGTACCCATATGCAAATAATTTTAATTCAGGTATAATTATATGATACTAACCCTAAAAAATTAAAGCACTTGTCATCATAAATATAAAAATGCAAGTTAATATTCTTCGTTTGCAAACATTTTGTTTAATTTTTATCAAAATATTCTTCACTTATCCACACAAAAATTTATGAATCTCATAATAGTCTCAAGTTCTTCTAGTTAATAGGGTTTTCGTATAATAACTAGTGGATTGAATACATACATTACATTAGGGTTGTTAACGATGATGCTACATCAATCATTCATATGTTAGGAGTATAATCGCGTACAAATGGGTTATTCCCGTGTAAATAAACGAATATAGCACAACCGCACGATCTGCACATCAATGATCAAGATTATTTGCGTAAAATAAGTGGCATAGGTTGTAATTGGTTAGACCTCGAAGCCCAAAATCGCATCAGAAAGGGGCAGTTGTGTATCATCATGTTTATGGTTTTCGAATTTATTGTCTAGATCGTATCTCTTCCACAATTCTCAGTAAATCGCGGCAGAATCGGGGGTTTCCTTTTATTCCCGAATCATAACCCTAGCCATTACTATTGCCAGAATCGTCAATTTCTTGTCAATCCTTTTCAAACCCCCCATTACCCTTACTCTAACTTTTCCGTATTCACATTTTGTTTCTCTGAATTTTAGCAATGGCGCCATCAAAACAAAAATCCTGGAGCATTCTCAACTTGCCAAAATACAACAAGGCCGGTGTGTACAGATCCTTTCGATTGTTGAATTTTTTTTGTATGAAAGTTTATTTGATTTTCAGGTTTTTAATCTAGTTTCTGTAAGTAGATGCATTTTGTGTTTTGATGCATTGATTTTCTGGATATTTTTTAATATCAGATCATGATTTTAAACTAGTTCTTTCTTCTTATTGGTGTGAATGTTGGTAAAAAATGTTGGTTCATTAGAGTTAGCACTGCCAATATTTATTATTCAGAGATCCCAACAGTGCATCAAGTATTCATTCAAGATAAGTTGTTTCTTGTCTTTTGATCCCAATTGTCCATTCTTAATCAAATTTTCTATTGAGTCTGTGGTCTTACTTAATTATAATATTTGTTGTTCTACCATGCATTATTCTTGTTTCAATTAGTTGCCAATTTAATATTTTCATATTCATGTGAGTTATTTCTCATTCATTCCATAGTCCCATTATTTGTCTCAGGATGTCATTATTCCATTACATAGTAACAATTCCATTTCTCCATCTCACATTAACCGTCATCCTTCAATTATTCCATTTCTCCATGATGTTCCTTATTCCATTACAGAGTCGCATTTTGCTTATTGTCACTGTTCCATTATCACATTGTGGAATTCCATGATTCCTTATTTTTCTTATTGTCATTGTTCCATTATCACATTTGCTTATTGCAAATTTCATGTTTTCATGTTTCCATTTGTACATAATCTCATGATTCCATTTTAAGGTTTCACCCTTAATGGAACCATGGAATAATATGTACTCCCAATTCTAATTTTTGTTTTTTTATTGCATACCTTTCGATTATGAGATTCGAACTTGTCATAGCTTTGTCATCCATGAATTGTGCATTTTTGTGATTGCTAATACCTTATCAATTTATACCATTGTTGTTACTCCATTTTTCATATGTTCATATTTTCATTAAGTAGCAGAGTTTGAATTTGGTCTCTTCTGTTTTTTTAGTTAGAATTTTCTGAATATTTATTTCAAATTCAAATTTCTAGAATCGTGGTTATTTATTTCTCAATTTTTTATTTTAATGCATATTATTGATTATCATAATCAAACGCAATGACCATCATACTCTTTTAATTGATTACATTCAATAGATTTAATTTATTCCTATATTTGTATCAAATTAATCATTTGTACTGGTGTGCATCCCCATATGTTAATAAACTTTTTTTTTATCATTATCATAATCCACACACACTAGTAATTGTATATATGAATTCATAGGAAAAAAGTTACAAGCAAATACGTTTTCTGTAATTATGAAACCATATTTACATTAAATAAAATAAAGTTGATTAAAATATTTTAATTCTATTAATGTAATTTAACACCTTCATACTAGCACCGTGACTGATTTGATTAAGAAAACAAAATTGTAAAATCTATATAGTATTAATGGTTTTCACAACTTTTTTTTGATTAGCAAGAAAGACTATAAATATAACCGAAAAGTACAAATTTGAAAAGGAACATAAAATATAAAAATCATAATTTACGTAAACCCGCCCATGATTTGCACAACAAGGGGAAATGTGCACTCCCTCTTCCATGAATCTAGACTGCGTACCTCATCGCGATTCAGCGCGAACGCCGAAATCGACAGCGTGATGGGCTTGAATCCGAGCTATAAACTGATCCTCGATTGGTGCAATCATTCTTTTCCTTTGATTTTCGTGCTCTTGTTTTTTAGGCCAGGGTCTGGGATTTTTGCTGGGAGGGTACAATTTCTTCAAATGGTGTGATGAGATGGGGTTGTGGTTGTCAGAGAGTGTCCTCGTGTGCGATTATGGTGTTGGAAAACGTTAGGAGTAAAACAAATAAATCTATTTGGTCGAAGATAGAGTTGGGAGAGAGAAGAAGAACAATAACTTATTTTGAAAATTTGTAAACAGGTTATGGGGAAATTTTTGTCATGTTATAGTAAAAACTTACAGAAACTTCACATCGTTTCCTAAATTTGTTAATATCCAAAGCTATGTGTACTTGAAATCAACTTTTTAATTTAACTGTATCCATCTCCAAATGATATTAATTTAAGTATAATTATATGATACTAACCCTAAAAATTAAAGCACTTTTCATCATGGATATAGTAATGCAAATTAATATTCTTCATTTAAAAAAATTTTGTTCAATTTTTATCGATATATTCTTCACTTCTCTACACAAAAATATTAATGTTCTCTTATGATCCATTGCTATTCTTATAACTAATGGGAGGCACGCACAATGTGCGCGCTACTCGTGAAAATCAACATGTAAAATCATCATTTAACGTAATTTTAAAACAATTTTAAAGTCTAAACCATAAAAATATTAGTATAATAGTGTTAAAAGAAAATAATGCATTCATGGGTAACCCATCAGAGTATCCGACATAATAGAAAAACGACCAAGATTATACATTGCATGCACAATACCCAAATAAACGTACTGGTAACAATTGTATTGTCACTAATACGCCCAAAAACTATATCATGATCGCAAAACTGGAAAACATGCATGCAAGGGTATTTGAGGACAGTCATAAGCAATCCTTCTACAGTTGTCATCAATTTAAAAGATATCTTCAATTGGTTACCAACTGGTCTATATACATCACATGTCGACGACACAACGTTAAAATTACTAATCACCTACACTTTCGTCACCAACAAAAAATTGTGATATTTCATAACCAAATTCTACCTAACTTTCACCCAAGTAACTGTAACTATAAAAAAGAACAATAACAAACTCGTAGATTATATTTTTGTGGTATCAAGCAATACTACAAAAAAATTATTCGAGACTTCAAAATATAGGAAAACAAATTGACTTTAAGGATTATAATGATGAAGTTATTCTATGGATTTACGATGCGTGTTTTTATTATTTTCTCTCAAATAATATTTTCCAATTATGTTATTTCAATTTATCAAAAACAGTTGAAAATAAACCCCAAAGCACTACTGTATTATAATAATACTGCATTAATTTCGTTAGTACAAGTTAGTTAGAGAAAGATGGAATGTCTATGAAGTTAGTGTGCCACAATTGGAACATATCAGTATCTACAAGGAAGGTAAGTGACACTTTCCCTATATTTACCAATATGTTAATCTACCCTTTAAAGTTATTTTTTCATATTACCTAGAAATACAATCTGACTTCATTGGAAGATTAATGAACTTTGGTGCGCCGTTACACCGACACCGCCTCATCGTCGGACCATCCAAATGCACCAAGACCAACATTTTTCCCAGAAAAAGTAAAATGTAAATAAGTAATAATCACTCGCAATAATTTCAAAACGGGATTAACTGACCAAAAAAACAACTCAAATCCACAGAAGAAAATTGAAGAGAGGAAAAAATCTAACTATTAAGTATTAACATGAAGGTAATGTCGTTCCAAACAAACTATGACACTTAATTTTAAAAAAAAATTGTTTTTTTGTAGAAGCTTAAGAAACTTTATTAAACTCTAGGGATGATAATATTCCCCATCAACGACAGGGATCCCCAAATTCGAACACAAACTGGGCGGGGAATCCCAGAATCCAGAGGGGAACGAGACAGGACGCGGTGAGGTATCCCCGTCCCGCTCCGCCCCGATATATTAAAAATTATATTTTTTAAATTTAAAATCATATTTTAAAATGCATACTTAATGAAAAATAATATATTTTTTATTAAAATAAAAATTTATTATACATGTTTAATGAAAAATAATAAATTTTAATACAAATTTTATTCAAAAATTAATATGTTTCAACATATTTTGGGTTGCAAACGGAAAAAGGGAAATCCCTGAACCTGACAGGAAACTCTCGTCCCCGTTAGGAACAGTGAATCCATGATCCGTTTCTAACGGGGAAAAGGATTGCCAAATCCGCCCCAAACTCGCCCGTTGCCATCCTTTTTAAAGACTCAACGCGGCATCATGCCGTATTAAAGAATCTCTATCTGTTTCCATTCCTTTGGTACATTTCCTCTATATACATTAGGAAATATGTAAATCATGACATGAAAACACGCTCAAATGAACAATGATTCGAAAGCATCAGGTCATCACTTAGGACTCGACGGTAGACGATGACAAGGTGATTCGCACTTTGTAATACAAACCCACTGAGATTCTTATATTCCCATTTCCCCCATTCAATCAATCATCAAAAGAGGAACAAAAAAACCTAAACCATAAATATTCATATCCCGAAATCCCCACTACCAAGGTCACAAATTCATAAAATAATGAGATATCACGATATGGGTATGCCCCAATAAACAAATTAAGATAAGATCGAGTACCTGAGGAAAAGTTGAGGAATCGTAATTTTCAACAATTAGAGTGATTTCTCGAAACTAACAGACCCAATAAAATAAATATCATGATAGTTCAATTACGAGACCCAACAACCACAGCCACTGACTCCAACATCTAAACAACTAATAGATATTGAGAAATAGTCTGTGGTCATTATTATTATCAAGGAAGGTTCCAAATAAAAAATCTTTGGTCCACAAAATGTGAACTCTAAACAACACCCCGAACTAAAATTTGTTAAATAATTATTAAGTACCCAAAATAATAATGACGATGCATACACGCCGCAAATACAACCACGACTCTACAACTACCATAATAATAACCAAATATTTCGAAAAAAAAACAATATATGCAACAATATTTTTACAGATAAATTATTATAATACAACCATCAAGATCGACATAGAAAAACAAACATGCTACCAGCAATCTCTAACTGCATCTGCAAGACAACCAATTAACCACACACAAATACATTCAATAACTGCTCCAACCACGAAACGAATACAGATAAATATAATCCAAACTGTTACTACGTTTAGTATTGGCATATTTTTTAGTACGAAGTCAAGATGTCTGACAACATGTTGCAACACAGTTAGTGCGACATGACACTCGCAGGATTAGGCAAGACATTGAAGACTTCTTGTTTTAAACACAGAAGCTCCGCGTGCAAATGAATAAAGACATGAATGAATTAGGCAAGGTCCAGTTGAAAGAAAGACACGCAAGCAAGGTTTAATAAAGGTGGAAACGCCCACTTGTCACTTGCCGGAAACGCAAGGCGGCAAGAGATTTCCTAATCAAAATAGGAATCCGATTAGGCAATATGAGTTGCTATAAAAGCAGGCGGTACCCCATTAGCAACTCAGTCATTTCTCTGTACTAAATTTTCAGAGCTCTTAACCGTGTACGACTAGCGGATTGAGAGGCTGATCAATTTAGAGAAGACGTTTTCGATTGCATACATCAAGTCGAGGAGATTTGAATATCTGTAGTCTATTGGGTTTTGATTTGTGATTAAAGACTCACGAAGAAGATTGTCGAAGACAACACAATCGAGCATAGGCTTGCTCAAAAGGTGGAATTGAGAGGATCTCAAAGACAGGAAGAGTCCCTGGTCAAGGTTGTTCACGGTGAGATCTCTAGTAGCTTAGGACAATAGCTTGTGTGATAGCTAGTTAATACTTGAAGTTGTACTATTGACTACCGAATAGTGAAAACCTTTCCACTGGCAGAGTGCCCCTAGATGTAAGTGTGGTGTCATCGAACTGGGTAAACATATTGTGTGTCTTCTTTTTACTTCTTTATTATTTATAGTCCATAAACTGTGATTAAGCAAGTTGCCAAACCAATCGTTACAACATTGTGTTCGACATCTTGTTCCTGCTATTTAACAGAATTTCAATTGGTATCAGAGGAGGCACCTTAAAACACTAAGGTGATTTCCTGCAAAGATTATGTATAGCAAGTATGGACTCAAAGGAATGGGGATCATTCAACCACCAGTGCTCGATGGAACCAACTATGGTTATTGGAAAGCACGAATGTGTGCCTTCGTGAAATCCCTCGATAGCAAAACTTTGAAGGCTGTTATCAATGGTTGGGAAGAATCTCAATATGCTGATGCTCAAGGAAATCAAACCGGTCCAAAACCCGAGAAAGACTGGAGCAACGAAAAAGATGAAGCAGCCCTAGGTAACTCTAAAGCTCTTAACGCTATATTTAAAGGAATTGGCAAGAATATATTTAGGCTTATCAACACCTGTACTAGTGCCAAAATAGTCAGAGATGCTCTTGCCACTGCCTATGAGGGAACCTCCAAAGTCCGAGAGCAAAAACTACAATATCTCACCACAAATTTTGAAGCTCTCTCTATTAATGAAGACGAGACCATAGATGAGTTCAATGTACGGATAAGGGATCTAGCTAATGAGTTTTACTCTATGGTAAAGTCAATGTCTGATGAAGATCTAGTCAGAAAAACCCTTAAAGCTCTAAGCTCTAGATTCAAGATGAAGATCACTGTCATAGAAGAATGTCATGATCTTAAAGTTCTGAAATTTGATGAACTCATGGGATCTCTCATGACCTACGAGCTCTCCCTCCCAACCATGGAGAAAAAGCACAAAGGCGTAGCCTTCGAAAGCTCTACTGAATCCCAGAAGGAGTAGGAACTTTCAGACTCAGACAACAATATTGATGACACCGTCGCTATGCTTGCCATAAACTATAATCGAGTCATGAAAAGATTCAACCAGATGGTTGGAAAGAATGTCTCACAAGATGTTAGAGACAAACCTCAGCAAAGGCTTCAAAAGGCTGAAAACAAAGAAGGCAGACGAGGTGAAAAAGCAGAAAAAGGAGTACAATGCTTCGAATGTGAAGGCTATTGTGTTGAGATTTCTTTTAGTGTAAATTTTCAAAACCAAAACCAATTTTTGATCTCTTAAACGCGACACTTTAGACACTTGTACTCCCATGTTCAGTAGCTAACTGTCCTTGTGGGATCGATAACTCGGGGCTTTAAAACGCCCTATATTACTTGACGACCGGTGCACTTGCCGTGTGCTCGGGAGCGGTTAGATTTCGGCTTGTCGAGATTTCCTCCCGTCAATCTCCCAATATATATGTTTGGGGTTAAGCTCTGGAGATAGCCACATTCATTTTGAATAAGGCTTCGATGATGACAACTGAAATAACACTCATTCAACTTCCATTACCATGGATACGTGCGCTCTCGCGTAGTAGCCATTGGGATGCGGGTTGAATGAGATGGTCAGTTACGTCTGGGTGCGTGCGCCTTCGCGTAGTAACCAGATAAGGGGCTGGACCATAGTTTGACAAGTATGTCTTCATAAAGTATCCCAAGAAAACAAAGGGATAATACTTCTACAAGCCAAGAGAGAAAAAAGTTTTGTTGCTCGAGGTGGAGTGTTTTGGAAGAGAAATCGTTTCCAAAACAGTCAGTGGGAGAACTGTGCATCTTGTAGAAATTCTAGATGGCACGTTCCGGATCCACATTATGACAATGTAGAAGTTGAGGAGACTGAACCGGTTGTAGAGACAGAACCAATTCCTACGGATATTCCTGACGGTCCAAGGCGGTCTGAGAGAACGCGTCGAGCACCTGTAAAATACGGGCATTCTCGTATTTGAAGGTGATAACGTGTGTGTCGTGGATCAGGATGATCCATCGACCTTTCAAGAGACCATGGACAGTACCGACTCCGATAAATTGCAGGAAGCCATGAGAGAGGAAATGAAGTCCATAGAAGATAACCAAGTCTGGAGTTTGGTTAATCAAACCCTTAGGATAAAACCCATCGGTTGTAAGCGAGTCTAAACTCAAGATCGACATGGTGGGATAAAACCCATCGGTTATGAGTGGGTCTATAAGCTCAAGAGCGACATGGATGAAAACCTCAGACCTATAAGACTAGATTGGTTGCAAAAGGTTATCGCCAGATCCAAGAACTGGATTGTGATGAAACTTTTTCACCAGTAGCAATGGTCAAATCGATATAGATCATTCTAGCCATAGATGCGTATTTCGATTATAAAATATGGCAGATGGATGTCAAAACCACCTTTCTTAACATAAACTTAACTAAGGATGTGTATATAACACATTCTGAGGGTTTTGTCGATCCAAAGTATAATATGGCAGATGGATGTCAAAACCACATTCCTTAACAGGAACTTAACTAAGGATATGTATATAACACAGCCTGAGGGTTTTGTCGATCCAAAGTATAATATGGCAGATGGATGTCAAAACCACATTTCTTAACAGGACCTTAACTAAGGATGTGTATATAACAAAGCCTGAGGGTTTTGTCGATCCATAAAATCCTGGAAAGATATGTATGCTGCAAAAATCCATTTATGGACTGAATCAAGTTTCATGGAGTTTGAATCTTTGTTTTGGTGAAGCTGTAAAAGAATTTGGCTTCATCAAGAATGAAGTGGAACCTTGCGTTTGCAAGAAAGTGAGTGGGAGTTATTGTTGGGTTTTTGTACCCTAGCATAATGTATTTTAAATCTAATCATGTAATAAAGATTATTAGTTGAAATAAAATCGGTATTTATATTACTAAGTGTTGTAGTAATATCTTAAGTATGATTTGATTTGTATCATTAATGTGTCAACACATAATAGTAGATCTACAGATCAGATAAAATCTTACTTAAGCAGTCCCCGATCAGAATAGCTTCATAAGAAGCGATCGGTATGAGGCTAACTTTAAATGATCACGCTCTACTGATCATGGCCAGAAGGGGGCCAGAGTTAGGTCATAGTATCACCAGACAGGGGTGATATAGGACGACCTGATCATGAGTATGTTACATAGACACAGTCATGAACATACTCATATGTGGGCACATGAAATCACATCCTCAGATAGAAGGACCAGTGAGGTCACTATGCAATGAGTGACGAGTTTGACTCAGTCTAACGTCTCCTATAAAAGTGTTACAATAACGACTGTGATTGGCTCGATCACGAGTTACATCAGTTGACTCAATAGATCGCTGAAGGATTTATCCCTCATACGGACGTGTGAGCAGATATCAGTTTACGCCACTTGATGAATACAACTGAAATACAATAGCATGGCCATACAGTTGATACGTAGTATCAACTATAATTTAGTTAACTCAAAATCAAGAAACAGGACAATAGAACGAGAATGACTTTTCTATTCCCCGTGGTTGTCAAAGATATCAAGAGGATAAAAGGATAGATTCATGTACGACAAGGTTAAGTCAAAATCTCGATAATCACAAGTATTGCGTAATCATGATGTCTTGTTAGAGGCCACACATGATGGAAATGGTAAAATGGTAATTTTACCAGTCCGCCGACGTGTCGTGAGCCTAGAGGGTCACACACTAAAGGTTGAGTAAAACAGATGGAATCATATGGAGGAATCATGAGAGAGACAAAGTCTGGTTTTGGATTAAACCGAATTAGACTGATTTCGGTTTAGGACTAAACCGGAAATCAAGAACGGTTTAGCTGGACCAATCAATTATAATCTAATTAAATAGATTTAATTAACATAGCTGAACTGGGCCTAGCCAGAATGGGCTTCTCTACATAATTAATTAAAGGCTTTGAGCTTTAAGCCATAGCCGCTCTCCTCTCTCTCTCTCTAAGCCGACCGGCCACCCCCCTCCTCCTCTCTTCGTCCGTTTTACTTGCTTCGATCTTCTAGTAAGGATCGTTATGAATATCCCCGGATTGCTCTTCCTTTGTGGACGATCTTTAGAGGTTACTAAATACTATTTAGTAACAAAGAGATTTAATCAAATGTAATATTCAATTTTATTCTAGCCTAGATCTCATGATCAATTCATGATCATGCAAGATCCTTATTAATTCGGATATTTGAGGTTAATTTCTTGTATGGGCATGAAATTATTTGATTGGAACTCTCAAATAATTCCTTCAGTGGTATTAGAGCCTGGTTACGCATGATTTTGTATTCAAGCATGATAGGCTAGATTTGATTTTGCAATATATTTCGGTGTTGTAAATTGAAAAATTGAAAATTCTATGATTTTGGTTAATGAATTAATGGCTGTAATTTTTTTAATGTTGCTGAAAAATTAAATTGATCGAGTAAGATCAGGATCGAGACCCGTGGGAGGCCGTGATAGCATTTTTGTGCCCTAGTCCAATTGCTAGTAGTCTATAAATGTCTATGTATATTTATCATCGTTTGTAATAAATAAAACGGCTTTGTATTACTTATGTGTTGAAGTAATATGTTAAGCTTGATCTGATTTATGACCACTAAAGTAGTAGAACCATAAATCTGTATGGATCACACTTAACGAGTCCCTAGTCAATATATGCTTAAATAGAAGCGACCAGTATGAGGATGATTCTCAATGACGTAGTTCTGCTTGTCATAGGGATGAGGGATCCCGGAATCATATCATAGATATCATGAGGTGATTGATATCAGACGACCCGCTTTAAATAGTGTTTCGTAGATTAAGCCATGAACATATTCAAATGCGATAGCTTGTCACAATATCCTTAGACCAAGGAGTCTTTGTGATCGCTATACAGTATACGTGCGGGTTTAACTTGCGCCTAACACTTTCCGTAACATGATTGCAATAACGGGCATGATTGGGTGGCGGAACGGATTGCATGAGTGACACGAAAGACGGCTAAGGGATTTATCCCTCGTACTACGGTATGGCAAAGATATCTGTAGTTACGACGGTTTTAGAGATTGGCTGATTTTTTAAAGGAACTGAAGAAGATGTTACAAAGAATGTCGAAGCATCTTCTACGACATCTTGTGTAACATTTTTGACGGCGTCTCGACAAACATCAGAAATCAGGAAAGTGCAGTTTCGGCAGAAAAGCAAGAAGACGATTAGGAAATTCCAGAACGACTCCTAATCTGGAAATAAGAAAGACGACGATTAAGAGGAAACCCTTTCGGGTTCGTACTCATCCTCGATTGCTATAAAGCTTAGGCTACCCCCTTAGCAATCGTGTGGTTCTTTATTTATTTCCTAACAATAATTTGCAAGGTTCTTAGACGTGAAGGTTTGCGGGCTGAGAAATTGCAGATTGAGCTAAGGATATTGTGCATCACATAACTATTGAGAGTTAGGTGATTGAGGGTTTACCGATCGCGTGAGTGAAGACTGCACGCAACCACCAAGTTGTATGAAGACTTGAACTGACAGAGCAAGGCGATTGCTCGAAGAGTGGAATCAAGACGGAGTCTTGGATTCAGGGGGAGACCCTGAGATAGATTGCACTATAAGACGTAGCATAAAGTATAGATCTAGGGTTGATCACAGGTATTTGTATGTTCTGACGAATTACTGATAAGTGAAATCTTTCCACTAGGCTGAGAGCCCCCAGACGTAGGTGACGTTGCACCGAACTGGGTAAACAATCTGTTGTGTCATTGTTTATAGTTTTATATTTCTGTCCTGCGTTATCTACACAAGAAGTCATACACAGTGTTGTAGCTTCACACGTAACATTGTGTGTGACATCTTGCACGACTAGATTGATCAAAATTTCAATTGGTATCAGAGGAGGCACCTACAGCTTTAGGTGAATTTCTAAACAAATATTTTGATCAAGATGGACAATACCAGAGAAGGAGGATCCATCAATCGACCACCTGTTCTAGATGGAAGTAACTACGGTTATTGGGAAGCTCGAATGTGTGCCTTCATGAAGTCACTTGACAACAAAACATGAAAGGCTGTGATCAATGGTTGGAATGCTCCACAACTCAGTGACAATGATGGAAATCCTATCGGTCCAAAACTAGAAAAAGACTGGACTGATAATGAAGACAAAGAATCACTGGGAAATTCTCGAGCTTTGAATGCTATCTTCAACGGTGTTGACAAGAACGTATTCAGACTAATCAACACATGCACAACTACCAAATCCGCATGGGACATCCTTGCAGTTGCATATGAAGAAACAACCAAGGTTAGGGAACAAAAACTGCAATACTTAACAACAAACTTCGAAGCCCTTGTCATGAAAGAGGACGAATCAATTGCAGAATTCAATGTTCGCATTCGTGATCTAGCCAATGAATCCTACTCTCTGGGAGAACCAATGTCTGATGAAAAATTAGTAAGAAAAACTCTGCGTGCTCTTAGCCCTAGGTTTAAGATGAAGATCACTGCAATTGAGGAAGTTCATGACCTCAAGATCTTAAAATTTGATGAGCTAATGGGGTCTCTAATGACCTATGAGTTGTCTCTGCCTAACATCGACAAAAGGAACAAAGGAGTTGCTTTCAAAAGCTCAACCTACAAGCAACCAGATCCTGAGGAATTTGATTCTGACGAAGACATCGATGCTACAATGGCCCTTCTCACAAAAAATTACAACAAAATCATAAGAAGATTCAGTCGAATGGGTGGACAGAATGTCACAACAAATGCCAGAAACAAAACTCCACAAAAAGCTCAAACAGGAGGAAGTCTTGACAGACCAAACAGGAGTGGGGAAGAAAACAACAAAAACAAAGGATTTCAATGTCATGAATGTGAAGGATTCGGCCACCTCCGTAGAGAATGTCCAAATTTCCTCAAACAACAAAAACGAGGTTACAATGCCACCCTATCAGACGATGACAATGAAGATAGTGGATCTGAAGAGGTAAGCAACTTTGTTGCATTCACTACTACTACTCATGTATCTAACATTGATAATTCTGCCAATATCAATGATGATCACCACCATCCAACTCCAAATGAGAATTGGACTAAAGAGCAACTAGTCGAGGCATACAAAGGCTTACATACCAGATGGATCAAGGAAACTCTGATACTTGATCAACAAGGTGAACGGATTATCAGTCTTACCAACGACAAGTCTAGATTTCTAGAGACGATCGTGGAGCTAAAACGCGAAATCACTAGACTTAATGGAGAAATTAGTCTTATGACTAAATCGGTAAAGATGATGAATCCTAGCACGGAAAGCCCTGACAAGATTCTATCAGTGGGAAAGCAGTCCAAGGATACGACGGGACTAGGGTACTCACACGATATCCCCTCAACAACAGTAACGAAGTTTGTCCCAGAACAAGCCATGGTTGACAAGAAACAACTGGACGCCCCAACACATCCTACAGGACGACCTACATCAAATGCCATGACATCGTCTACAACATGTTCTTGTCAAGCAACTGCCAGAAGACATCCTCCACGCAGACAACAATGCTACAAGAGACCAGCTTATCAATATCAATAGATATGCCATTACTGTGGTCAACAAGGTCACATCAGACCTTTTTGTTTTCAACTTCTTGAGAGGAAGCAAGCTCAACTACCACAAAAGATACATCAAAGGCATCTCTCAACACCTCAGAAAACATCCCGCCTTGAATGGAGACCTAAGAACCTAGTCTATCGAGCTAATGTTGCATATACATCCTTAAGTGCATCAACAAACAAGGACTGGTATCTCGACAGTGGATGTTCTCGACACATGACAGTTACTCCAGAGTTTCTTTCCAATCTCAAATTATATACAAACTGCTATGTTACCTTTGGAGATGGGATTCGAGCACGAATCATTGGAAAAGGAGTGCTCAAGAAGTCAGGAGCTTCTTGCCTAACCGAAGCATTACTTGTAGAAGGACTTAAGGCAAACCTGATTAGCATCAGCCAGATCTGTGATCTAGGTTCGGAAGTAAAATTTACTAAAGAAGGCTGTGTAGTAAAAGACTCCGATCAAGTCACTATTCTACAAGGAATCCGCTCAATGGATAACTGTTATATCTGGTCCCCCGAATCACATATCGAAGCAGCAAAGTGTTTTATCTCCAAAGCAGAAGAAACCAAACTATGGCACAGAAAGCTTGGACATCTAAATCTTAGAAGCATGTAGAAGGCAATATCCGAGCAAGTCATCACTGGAATACCAAACCTGAAAATAATAGAAGGAAAGATCTGCGGAGAATGTCAGATTGGGAAGCAAACCAAGATGTCACACAAGAAGCTACACCATATCACCACCTCTCGAGTACTCGAGCTGATACATGTTGACCTCATGGGACCAATGCAAGTTGAAAGCCTTGGAGGAAAACGATATGTCTTTGTATGTGTAGATGATTACTCACGATACACGTGGGTTGACTTCCCTCATGACAAATCAGACACCTTCTCGATCTTCAAAAATCTGTGCATCCAGGTCCAACGAGAAAAAGGAGAGACAATTGGCAAAATAATCCGCCTTCATAGTGATCATGGTCGAGAGTTCGAAAACAGCAAGTTTGCAGAATTCTGCAACTCATAAGGGATAGCTCATGAATTCTCAGCACCAATCACTCCCCAACAGAATGGCATTGTTGAGCGCAAGAACAGGACTCTACAGGAGATGGCTAGAGTTATGATGTTGGCTAAGGACATACCAACTCACTTTTGGGCAGAAGCACTTAACACTGCTTGCCATATCCACAATCGAGTCACTCTCCGACCAGGTATGTCAGTAACTCATTATGAAATATGGAGGGGGAGAAAGCCCAATGTTAAGTACTTCCATATTTTTGGCTCCACTTGTTATATTATGGCTGATAGAGAGCCTCGTCGAAAGCTTCATCCAAAAAGTGATGAAGGCATCTTCCTTGGCTACTCAAGGAATAGTCGCGCATACCGAGTCTTCAACAAACGAACCAAGACCATGATGGAATCAATCAATGTTGTTATTGATGATGACTGTAAAGATACCTTAGAAGATGCGACAGACGAAGACGGAGCCTATCCTCCCAACAATGTCAGGAAGAATGCTATTACTGATGTTAGAGAAGATGCTAGCAGCAAACCAGAAACCAAAGATGCTAGTCCAAATGTTGATAATGATAAGACAGTTCCTAAAACCAGCAACAAGAATCCCTCGCGAAGAATCCAGACTAATCATCCTATCTCTGGGGTAATTGGAGACCCGAATGAAGGCATACGGACTCGGTCAAAAACTCCTGAAGACTACAACGAGATGATAGGCAATATTTGCTTCGTTTCAAAGACAGAACCCAAAAATATCAATGAAGCCATCAATGATGAGTATTGGGTCAATGCTATGCAAGAAGAACTGATTCAATTTGAGAAAAACCAGGTGTGGGAACTGGTGCCCAAACCAAGTGAAGGAAATATCATTGGCACAAAATGGATCTTCAAGAACAAGTCCGATGAGCTTGGTAACATCACTCGCAACAAAACCAGGTTAGTTGCTCAAGGGTATACTCAAATTGAGGGAATCGACTTCGATGAGACCTTTGCTCCTGTAGCAAGACTTGAAGCAATCCGTCTCCTACTAGGAATATCATGCCATCTACAGATAAAGCTCTACCAGATGGATGTCAAAAGTGCATTCCTGAATGGGGACCTCAATGAAGAAGTATATGTGTCACAACCCAAAGTATTTATTGATCCTCACTATCCTAATCATGTGTATAAACTCAAGAAGGCTCTCTATGGGTTGAAACAAGCACCAAGGGCTTGGTATGAAAGGCTCACAAAATTCCTGATTCAAAGCGGCTACACTAGAGGGGGAGTCGACAAGACTCTATTTGTGAAGAATGAGTACGGGAATTTGATGATAGCTCAAATATATGTCGATGACATTGTCTTTGGAGGGATGTCAAGCAAGATGGTAGAGATATTTATTCAACAGATGCAATCAGAATTCGAGATGAGCATGGTGGGAGAGCTTACCTATTTCCTAGGCTTCCAAATCAAACAGCTAAAAGATAGCATCTTCATATCTCAGAGCAAATATGCGAAGAGTATTGTCAAGAAGTTTGGGCTAGAGAAAGCCTCACATAAAAGGACACATGCAGCTACACAAATCAAGCTAACTAAAGATGATCCAGGAGAAGCCGTCGACCAACACCAATACAGAAGCATCATCGGTAGTCTTCTCTACCTTACTGCAAGTCGACCAGATATTGCATACTCGGTAGAAGTATGTGCTCGATATCAAGCAAATCCTAAGGTTAGTCACCTATCCCAAGCTAAAAGAATTATAAGGTATGTCTCTGGGACTACAGACTTGGGTTTATTATACTCATTCGACACATCCTCTACCCTAGTGGGGTATTGTGATGCGGATTGGGCTAGAAACACATCTGATAGGAAGAGCACATCTGGAGGATGCTTCTTCCTTGGCAACAATCTCATATCATGGTTTAGTAAAAAGCAAAGCTGTGTTGCCTTGTCCACTGCTGAATTCGAGTATATAGCTGCCGGGAGTAGCTGTACACAATTGTTATGGATGAAGCAGATGCTAGTCGAATATAATGTCAGACAAGAAGCCATGACCTTGTATTTTGATAATGTCAGTGCCATCAACATCTCCAAAAATCATGTCCAACACAGTAAGACCAAACACATTGACATTAGACACCACTTCATTCGAGAACTGGTCGAAGATAAGAAGATCATCCTAGAGCACATTCCTACAGAGAAGCAACTTGCTGATATTTTCACAAAGGCATTAGACGCGAGCAGATTTGAGTACCTCAGATCATCACTCGGTCTATGCACCATCAACGAGCAATAGATGTTGCAGAAACGGTTAAGAGGAGTTAGTTGGTGCCTATTCATGAACCGGTCCAAAATCCCAACACATGCCATTGGGCCAAGCTTACCAAAAGCCCATATAAAGGAAGGAAAGGTCACAAAAGATACGCTTGGACTTCAATAGATTTTATTTGAATCAACCTGTTTTCAAAATCTAAACCTAGTCTGCCCCTTCTCATGTTCGCTCTCATCTCCCTCACCTCTCACATTCTGCACCAAAAATCTCACTACCTACACAGACATGGTGAAAACTCGGAGCACGATAGTACCAAAGAAGGCCTCCGAACCAAAGAGGGCAGAAGCAAAGAGCTCCAAGAGCAGCAAAGCAAAAACCAACAAGCATGGAGTCCGAATCAAAGGACCAAAAGCGCAGAAAGCTGAGGAATCTCCCAAAGAAACCCATACGGAGGAAGCACCAATGCCAATCTTTTCTCGAGTTCCCAAAAGGTCTCGAACCGGAAGCTCTGCATTCTCCATGATAGATCTAACAGGGCCAGAAAGGGAGACTGATCTTGGCCAAGGAAGTCGAGAAGCATCCATGTAGATTGTTCCTGTTCCAATACCAACAAATGTCCCAGGTATATACTCTTCCATTATCTCAAACACCGATACCTCCAGAAATAGTGACTTGTTGGAGTCACTTCTGGAAAACCAAGAACCACCTCAAGAAGGTGTGGTAGAGGAACTGATTAATCCTGGAGGACAAGAGAAAGACTTGACCCCGGTCAGTCATGGGTTGGAGCGTATTGCTGAAGGAGAAGGAGAGGAAGAAGGTACAACAGATGTCATTCCTGAAGCCACAAAGGAGGCTGTAGTAGAAGAAGAAGTCGCTGACTCGGAAGAAGCTGAGGACAACAGTGTCGCCACAAATAACACAGAAGATGTTCCTCTGGATGCCAGAGAAGATGCGACAGAAGATGCTATTGAGGCAGCACACACGATGTTGTCATCCCTGAAGAAGAAGGTACTTGAAGAAAATGAGAGTCTAGCTGTGATGGTTGAAAAACTCAAAGAAACCAAGAAGAGGAAGGAGGTGAAAGATGCTGGAGACCCCAACAACAAAAAGAAGAAGATGTCCGTCAAGGAAAAAGGGAAGAAAAGTATCTCCAAAAGGAGATTAGTGGATGAAGAAACTGATGATGATGAAGAGGAGGTTACCACAAGGAAAGCAAGGAAGGAAGAAGGCCTGAAGAAGGACAAGAACACATTGAGTGTTCCTTATGACAACGTGTCATTTCACTCTGCGGACGGTGCCAAACGGTGGGAATTCGTGTTCAAAAGAACGGCGTACCCCGAGAAGACCCTGTCACCAGAACTGCTGGGACTATAAGCCATTGTCCAACTTCTAGAGCAGGCAGAGCTTATGAAGACCGTCACGAACATCGGTAACCACTATCCCCTCTTGGTCAAGGAATTTATTGCCAATTTGCCTACTGGGTTTGGGACTCCGGATGATCCGGATTTTGAGAAGGTGTATATCAGAGGCATTCGCTTCAACATCTCCTCTGACATCATAAATGACTTCCTGGGGAGAAAGCGTGTTCGATCTATGCCTCCACCTGACCTGAACAAGGTACTCCGTGAGATTACCGGTGACAAAAGCAGAAAGTGGCCTACCAAAGGCATTGTGGCAGCATCGGACCTTACATCCAAGTACTCCATTCTCTTTCGCATCGGAGTAGCAAATTGGGCTCCCTCCACACACGCATCCTCTATCAAACCAGAGCTGGTGATACTCATCTTCCAAATAGGTACTGGGTCTACACTTG
The DNA here is from genome assembly GCA_963920655.1 of Geranium rotundifolium. Classification (NCBI taxonomy): domain Eukaryota; kingdom Viridiplantae; phylum Streptophyta; class Magnoliopsida; order Geraniales; family Geraniaceae; genus Geranium; species Geranium rotundifolium. The sequence continues at coordinate 25,041,938 of OY987317.1, read as the reverse complement.
ATTTTGGGAAATTTGTTATTGATCATCTTATCCGACATGCCAGATCACTTGCTGTAAAAATACCTATTGCTTTTCCCTCCCTTATCTCTGAGCTGCTTGTACATCAACACCCTGGAGTGTTGAAGACAACGGATAAGGTTGGCAAACGTGGAGGACTAATTGTGGTGAGCCACAAGATGTTTGAGGGCAAGCATGCTCCTGATCTTGTCAGGCCAGAAGCCAAGGCATCGACCAGTCGAGCCACAAGTGCCGCCCCTCCAACCAAGACCACCAGCAGGGATGCAGTTATGCTTGAAAGAGAGATAGCCGTGCTTGACAAGGACATCGTCAATCTGAAGACAGCCCTGAAGCATCTCTCCCAGCGACGATCATATTGCGCCAACCTGCTAAAATCCATGTCCCCTCCAGGCTCCGAAGATGATGACACCACCTCTCTACCAAATGCTCTAAAAGAATCTACTCAAGATGCCTCCACTGACGCCACTGAAGAAGAGACTGCCAGCTCCAGCAGCAGCTCTGTCTAATTTCATAAACTTTCTGATTTCCGAACACCTGAACAACTTTATTTTGTAATTTTTGTTGAACACTGTTTCACACTTACTCTCGACTGCTGATCGGGAGTATGTGTGAGTTAAGTTTGGATTTGTTTCTTATTACCCTTCTTTGTTACAAATATTTTTTTTAAATTTTGGCTCTTTTTGAGCCAGCAAGGGGGAGTAAGAGTAAGACAGACGACGCGAAGACACGATGATACACGCAGTGACACACACTACGCGCGAGAGACGTTACGAGACGCGAAACGCAAAAAAAGACTTGATGACTGCCGATCGTGTGCATCGATGACAGATGCGACGCAGAATGCGAAGAAGAATGATGTCCTTAAAAATAGCCAAAGGGGGAGATTGTAGTTACGACGGTTTTAGAGATTGGCTGATTTTTTAAAGGAACTGAAGAACATGTTACAAAGAATATCGAAGCATCTTCTACGACATCTTGTGTAACATTGTTAACGGCGTCTCGACAAACATCCTGATCGACAGAAATCAGGAAAGTGCAGTTTCGGCAGAAAAGCAAGAAGACGATTAGGAAATTCCAGAACGACTCCTAATCTGGAAAGAAGAAAGACGGCGATTAAGAGGAAACCCTTTAGGGTTAGTACTCATCCTCGATTGCTATAAAAGCTTAGGCTACCCCCTTAGCAATCGTGTGGTTCTTTATTTGTTTCCTAGCAATAATTTGCAAGATTCTTAGACGTGAAGGTTTGCGGGCTGAGAAATTGCAGATTGAGCTAAGGATATTGTGCATCACATAACTATTGAGAGTTAGGTGATTGAGGGTTTACCGATCGCGTGAGTGAAGACTGCACGCAACCACCAAGTTGTATGAAGACTTGAACTGACAAAGCAAGGCGATTGCTCGAAGAGTGGAATCAAGACGGAGTATTGGATTCAGGGGGAGACCCTGAGATAGATTGCACTGTAAGACATAGCATAAAGTATAGATCTAGGGTTGATCACAAGTATTCGTATGTTCTGACGAATTACTGATAAGTGAAATCTTTCCACTAGGCTGAGAGCCCCCAGACGTAGGTGACGTTGCACCGAACTGGGTAAACAATCTGATGTGTCATTGTTTATAGCTTTATATTTCTATCCTGCATTATCTACACAAGAAGTCATACACAGTGTTGTAGCTTCACACGTAACATTGTGTGTGACATCTTGCACGACTAGATGGATCAAAATTTCAATATCCGTTAAAGGCCTCTTGATCGAGAGTGACTGAGAGAAAGAGCATGGTCATGCCAGTGATACGGGATATCAGTTTTCTGCCATCTCACATATCAAGTAACAAGGATTGATTAAACAAGGATGACGACTCTATGCCTTGTGATCAATCGGGATGTCTAGAGATAATAGGATAGTGACTTGTACGCATAAGGTTAAATCGAATCATCGATCATCATGCACCTTGGGTAATCATAACGTCTTACTAGAGACCACTTATGATGGATCGGACAAGAGAGATCTTTTGCGCCGATCTGCCAACGGTGACATGAGCCTGGAGGGTCACACACATACAAGACGGATAACTTGAGACAAGGAAACCTTAACGTTTCTTGAGGAGCAATACATGGACAAAACTGAAGGTTTTGGGCCATGGGTTCGGTTTGAGAGAATAATTAGCGAATCGAGAAAACTGAGATTTTTCGTCGATGTCGCGTCGGACTTTGTTTGATGAGTAACGACAAATAGGGTCGGGCAACTTTTGGACAAGGCACGCAACCACATGGGCGACCCCATTGAGCTCGGCCCATGAGGTCACGTGACCGGCCCAACAAGGGCCCATTTTGGGCCCAATAAGCCCAATATGGCCGGCCACCTTGGTGGGTTCAAGGGTGGGGGCCACACACCATGCTTAGTTGGTGTTGTTGATTAAGAGGTGAGTGATTTAAGGGGTATGGGTAATAACTTACCTTTAAACCCATGCTTTCACCTTTTAGACCCATGCTTATGAGTTGATGAAGTAGAGAAATATCAATTGAATTAATCACTCACTCACAAGATCCTCTCTCTCTCCTTGGCCGGCCACTCTCTCTTGCTCTCTTGTTCTTCACTTAATTGTTCTAGTAGGCATTAAGTGAAGGATCTTGAAGATCATCCCCTTGGTGTGGACTTGCTCTAGAGAACAAGACCTCATAGTTCTTCTTTATTGATTCAACAAAGACCTAAAGGTAAATTTCTTGTGGAATAGATTTTGCTTTGAGATTTAATGGTTCATGTTCTTGGACAAGGTTTGGAGTTACTTTTGTTAAATGCTTCCGCTATCTCAAGGATCTAGAACGCTCCAAAACCCTACAGTGGTATCAGAGGATGGTTAACCCTCTTAATCTTTGTCTTGTTGAACTTGTTTCGGTTTTATGATGATTTGCATGCCATATTTGTTGATAACATGTATTTAATGCTTTTTGGGTAAATTGCATGAAATATGATTTTTTTGGAAAATATATTGAATTTGGAATTTTTCAGATTTTATTGGATTTGTCGGGTCAGAGAAGAGACTCTCGAGGAGCCGGATCGGAGGTACAGGACGGAGGTCACCGGAGGCCGGGAGAGGCCGACGGTGACTGGGGCCGTCCCCCTTCTTGGCCGAGGCCGAGAGGGGAGGCAAGCTCGGTTTGGGCTTTTCTAGGCCCAAACCGAGTCGTGGTGTTGGGCTCGGCCCAATGGGCTTCGGCCCATTGAGCGTGGGCCCGACTTGGTTCGTGCACGTTGATTATGTCCGTGGCATGAACCCGCGATCCAATATTTCGAAAACTTTTAAATTTGATCGGTTTCGATAAACCTTTTTTCAAAAAGGTCTAGTTTCGATAAATCCGACCAAGCAACTTGGCAAAATTAAAACCGGAATAAATGCATATTATTTAATAACATGTTTGTGTGATAACATGTTGGATGTTGTGATGAGATGTATGATGCATTAGTAGCCCATTAGAATTTTTATCGCTTTCACGGTTTGCATACCGTTAGTGTTAGCGTGTAATTATTCTTTCATTCGAGCCCTTAAAGTGTAATTATTTTTTGTCCGGTCTACGAACCGAGTATTAATTGTAATTACTATTCAAAGACGAGAAGGATGGAAAATCAAGCACAATGACGGTCTTGGAGGAAGTCCAAGAGCTAGTGGGAGCCCGAATGAGAAAGACGAGAAGATGTGATGTCTCGTAGAATCTTAAAAATAGGATGGGCTATTTGTGCATGTTTAAACGCTTTATGCTTGCTTGCTTTAATTATTAGAAATAATTGTATGTTTGCATGCTTAGCTTATAAGTTTATAAGCCATCACCTCACATACAAAGATTAAAATCGATTTTAATTGTTTGCATGATTAAAGCGTTGTGAACCATCATCTCACGGGTTGTGATGGATAAGTTCGATTTTGAAACGTGTTTGCACGGGTTGCAAATGACGACTTCAAAAGAAGATTGTATATGATACAATTAGAAACGTCACAACAAGGGTTGTTGATGACGGGTTCGTAATTGTACCAAAATACTTTCGAATTATTAAACACAACCAAATCACAACATAATTTGAGTCAAGTGAGATGCCACCCAAATTCACACCCATGTAGAAACATTTTCTTGGTGTCGTGCGCCTTAGCGGAGCATCGATAGAATGGGTTCTATATGGAATGATCAGCTTTGTGGGATGTCGTGTGCCTTACCGGAGCATCTGCACAAAATTGACGCATAAGTGAAGGTTGGTTGACTCGACCACGATTCTTGGCCTGAGGTCAAGCTTGGACATCGGAAGGGTAAGTCGTGTGCTTTTGCACATACCCTGACCAAGAGTTACACGGGTTGTAATTAGATGGACGTCCTACCCAAATGGGTCAATTGGAGCGGTGCGCCTTAGCGTACTTCAATTGACAAATAAGGGATATTGGTTTAAAGATTCTAAACCTTAGAATCGGATGGTTGGTGTTTAATTCGGATCTTCCTAAATTTATTCAACTTTTCTGATTAAATTTACTTTCTTCGTGTAGAAATGGCTAGTAATTCAACAAACTCGTCTAATTTGTCGTTGAGGACTATGCTTGACAAGTGTAAACTCAATGGAACAAATTATCTGGACTGGGACAGAAATTTACGACTTGCGTTAAAGTTGGAGCGCAGGGAGTACGTCCTTGACAAAGCTATCCCGGTGGAGCCAGCTGCCAACGCAACGAAGGTCGTTAAGGATGCGTACTAGAAACACTTTAGCGACTCTATCGACGTTGTGTGTGTCATGCTGGGCTGCATGCAGGCGGACCTCCAGAAACAGTTTATGGAGCTATCCTATGATCCGTTTGCAATGTTTGCACAGATCAAGGATATGTTCAAAGAGAAAGTACGTATTGAAAAATACACTGTTCTCCGAGAACTCATTGCCTGCAAAATGTCAGCATGCAGCTCCGTAGGTCCACACGTCCTACGAATGAAGGGACATCTCGATCATATGACTAGTCTCGGGATGACTATGGAAAAAGAGATGGCAGCAGATTTTATTCTACAATCCCTTCCTCATGCATATGGTGGGTTCGTCGTGAACTATAACATGCATGACATGGACAAGACCGCATCGGAGTTGCACAGCATGTTAGTGACTGCCGAGAAGAGCATAAGGGGCAGTACGCTCAAAGGTGTTCTAATGGTCAAGAAGGGATCCGGCTTCAAAGCTGGTGGTGATAAAGGCAAAGGCCTAATGCACCAGACGGGGAAGAACAGACGACCTTTCATTACTAAACCTTCCATGCCCATGAAGGGCAAGGGGAAGGCAAAGGATTCTGTATGCTTCTACTGTCAAAAGTCTGGTCATTGGAAGAAGGACTGTCAGCAGCTGAAGGAAGATCAGAAGAAGGGCGGTGGGGCCGCTACTTCATCAGGTATTCCATTAGAGCTAAATCTTTCTACTATAAATGCTTGGGGTACTAGACACTGGAGCTGAGTCTCATGTCTGTGCGGATGTGCAGGTACTGCATAGTAGAAGAGATATGGGGGAAAACGAGGTGGACCTAAGAGTTGGGAACAACGTGCGAGTTACCGCAACTGCTGTGGGTTCAGTTGACCTTGTTTTGCCTAGTGGGCTTGTAATAGAACTTTTGGATGTGTTTTGCGTACATGCTTTCAGCAGGAATATTGTATCAATATCCCTTCTTGAAAAAGAAGGTTATTATTTTGATATTAAAGACGGGTTTTTTAATATTATGCGCAATAACATGTTTTATGGAAATGCTCACACTGTTGGAGGTTTATACATATTAAATATGCAAAACTCGAGATCCAACATGCTCTATAATGTAAATGCTAAGAGGTTTAAAGCTAATGATTTAGACCAAACTCTAATCTGGCATTGTCGTCTAGGTCACATAAATGAGAAACGCATCTCAGCGCTTCATAAGCGCGGACTTCTAAGTCAATGCGAATTCCAAACGATTGATAGATACGAGGCTTGTTTAATGGGAAAGATGACTAAAGCGCCCTTCACTGGTATAGGTGAGTGGGTAGGTGATCTATTGGATCTAATACATTCAGACGTATGTGGACCAATGAGTACACCAGCCAGAGGTGGTTTAGGCTACTTTATCACATTTACTGATGATTTCAGTATATATGGTTATGTCTATCTCATGAGACATAAGTCGAAGCCTTTGATAAATTACAGGAGTTTAGGACTGAAGTAGAAAACCAACTCGAAAAGAGTATCAAGGCACTCCGTTCTAATCGGGGTGGAGAATACTTATCCGAAGAGTTTCTTAGTCATCTTACTGAAAGTGGAATACTATCTCAGTGGACTCCGCCAGGAACACCGCAACTCAATGGTGTGTCCGAGCGGAGGAATTGGACATTGTTGGATATGGTTCGATCGATGTTAAGTCCCACTGATCTCCCGATCTCCTTCTGGGGTTACGCTCTACAAACGGCCGATTCATAATAAATAGGGCTCCGTCGAAAGCAGTGGAAGGAACATCATTCGAGAAATGGTACGGGAAGGAACCCGTTTTGTCCTTCCTGAAAATCTGGGGTTGCGAGGCTTATGTAAAACGGTTGCTTGCAACCAAGCTCGAACCGAGATCAGATAAGTGCACTTTCGTCGGATATCCAAAAGAAACAAAAGGAATCTACTTCTACAAACCGAGCGAAAAAAAAAGTTTTTGTCGCCCGAGGTGGGATATTCTTGGAAAAATGAATTTATTTCCAAGATAGTCAGTGGGAGGGCTATTCATCTTGATGAAGTTCTAGATGAGATAGTCACTCAGGAACCACTGGACGACCCCTTAGAAGAAGTAGAGCCAGAAGTGGTCGTTGAGCAAGAACCAATAGCTACAGTTAATGAGGACGGTCCAAGGCGGTCTGAAAGGACAAGTCATGCACCTATCAGATACGGTTTCCTAGTAACTGAAGGTGATGATTTGGTGTTAGTGGACAATGATCCAGCTACCTTTCGAGAGGCCCTGGACGGAACCGACTCTGAGAAATGGCTGGAAGCCATGAGGGAAGAAATACAATCCATGTCAGATAATCAAGTGTGGGACTTGGTGGATCAAACCCCTGGTGTAAAAGTCATTTGGTGTAAATGGATCTTTAAAATAAAGATAGACATGGATGGCAAACCTCAGACCTATAAAGCAAGACTGGTAGCAAAATGTTATAGGCAAGTCCACGGAATTGACTATGAAGAAACCTTTTCTCCAGTATCTATGGTCAAATCTATCCGCATTCTACTTGCCGTAGCAGCTTATCATAATTATGAGATATGGCAAATGGATGTCAAAACCGCCTTCCTTAATGGGAGGTTAGCTGAGGACGTTTATATGTCCCAACCTGAGGGTTTTGAGGATCCTAAGAATAAGGGAAAGATTTGCAAGTTGCTCAAATCAATTTATGGTTTGAAGCAAGCATCTCGGAGTTGGAATCAGTGTTTTGATGAAGTTGTGAAATAGTTTGGCTTCATCAAGAACGATGATGAACCTTGCGTGTATAAAAAGGCATATGGGAGCAAAGTAGACTTTTTGGTGCTCTATGTTGATGACATACTGCTCATTGGAAACGACGTCCCTACCTTGCTCTTGACAAAGACTTGGTTAGGTGAGTGTTTCGCAATGAAGGACTTAGGCGAGGCTTCTTACATATTGGGGATCAAGATATACAGAGACCGTGCCAAGCGGGTCTTGGGCTTAAGTCAAAGCACCTATATAGACAAAGTGCTGAGAAGATTCTCAATGCATAATTCAAAAAAAAGACTGCTGCCCATGCGTCATGGCATAAAGCTTAGTAAGAAATAGTGTGCCGAGACACCTGAAGAGCTAATAAGAATGAATGAGATCCCATATGCTTCGGCTATAGGGTCCAAAATGTATGCTTTTCTTGTATACGTGATTCTCAAATATTTGAGAAAAACCAAAGACGCTTTTCTTGTATACGGGGGAAGAAATGATGATCTAGTCGTCAAAGAATATGTCGACGCTAGTTTCCAGACAGACCCCGATAACTTTAAGAGTCAGTTGGGATATGTGTTTACGTTGAACGGTGGAGCATTCTGCTGGAAAAGCAAGAAGCAGGACACCATTGCCGACTCTACGATGGAAGTTGAGTACATTGCTGCATCGGAAGCGACAAAAGAGGCTGTATGGATCAGGAGTTTCATGGCTGGGTTAGGTGTAATTCAAAACCCATCTAATCCAGTAGACTTATATTGTGACAACACCGGGGCCATTGCGCAAGCTAAGGAACCCAGGGCACATAACAGATCCAAACATGTACTCAGGAAGTATCACATCATCTGCGACATAGTTGCTAGAGGTGACGTGAAGATCCACTACGTTGCATCTGATGATAACACACCCGACACCTTGACCAAGGCTCTTCCTCAAGCGAAACATGATAAACATGTTAGGTCAATGGGTATAGACTGGGACTTAGATTGGAACTAGGGGCAAGTGGGAGATTGATAGCATTTTTGTGCCCTAGTCTAATTGCTAGTAGTCTATAAATGTCTATGTATATTTATCATCGTTTGTAATAAATAAAACGGCTTTGTATTACTTATGTGTTGAAGTAATATGTTAAGCATGATCTGATTTATGACCACTAAAGTGATAGAACCATAAATCTGTACGGATCACACTTAACGAGTCCCTGGTCAATATATGCTTAAATAGAAGCGACCAATATGAGGATGGTTCTCAATGACGTAATTCTGCTTGTCATAGGGATGAGGGATCCCGAAATCATATCATAGATTTCATGAGGTGACTAAATAGTGTTTCGGACGACCCGCTTTAAATAGTGTTTCGTAGATTAAGCCATGAACATATTCAAATGCAATAGCTTGTCACAATATCCTTAGACCAAGGAGTCTTTGTGATCGCTATGCAGTGTAAGTGCGGTTTTAACTTGCGCCTAACGCTTTCCGTAACAAGATTGCAATAATGGGCATGATTGGGTGGTGGAACGGATTACATGAGTGACACGAAAGACGGCTAAGGGATTTATCCCTCGTACTACGGTATAGGAAAGATATCCGTTAATGGCCTCTTGATCGAGAGTGACTAAGAGAAAGAGCATGGTCATGCCAGTGATACGGGTTATCAGTTCTCAGCCATCTCACATATCAAGTAACAATGATTGATTAAACAAGGATGACGACTCTATGCCTTGTGATCAATCGGGATGTCTAGAGATAATAGGATAGTGACTTGTACGATCAAGGTTAAATCGAATCATCGATTATCATGCACCTTGGGTAATCATAACGTCTTACTAGAGACCACTTATGATGGATCGGACAAGAGAGATCTTTTGCGCCGATCTGCCAACGGTGACATGAGCCTGGAGGGTCACACACATACAAGACGGATAACTTGAGACAAGGAAACCTTAACGTTTCTTGAGGAGCAATACATGCACAAAACTGAAGGTTTTGGGCCATGGGTTCGGTTTAAGAGAATAATTAGCGAATCGAGAAAACTGAGATTTTTCGTCGATGTCGCGTCGGACTTTGTTTGATGAGTAACGACAAATAGGGTCGGGCAACTTTTGGACACGGCACGCAACCACATGGGCGAGCCCATTGGGCTCGGCCCATGAGGTCACGTGACCGGCCCAACAAGGGCCCATTTTGGGCCCAATAAGCCCAATATGGCCGGCCACCTTGGTGGGTCAAAGGGTGGGGGCCACACACCATGCTTAGTTGGTGTTGTGGATTAAGAGGTGAGTGATTTAAGGGGTATGGGTAATGACTTACTTTTAAACCCATGCTTTCACCTTTTAGACCCATGCTTATGAGTTGATGAAGTAGAGAAATATCAATTGAATTAATCACTCACTCACAAGCTCCTCTCTCTCTCCTTGGCCGGCCACTCTCTCTTGCTCTCTTGTTCTTCACTTAATTGTTCTACTAGGCATTAAGTGAAGGATCTTTAAGATCATCCCCTTGGTGTGGACTTGCTCTAGAGAACAAGACCTCATAGTTCTTCTTTATTGATTCAACAAAGACCTAAAGGTAAATTTCTTGTGGAATAGATTGTGCTTTGAGATTTAATGGTTCATGTTTTTGGACAAGGTTTGGAGTTGCTTTTGTTAAATGCTTCTGCTATCTCGATGATCTAGAACGCTCCAAAACCCTACAGGCCGAGGCTAGCCGAGAAGCTAACCCCAGCCGCGCCACGAGCCGATTGGCCAGAACGAGGAAGCCGACTAGATCTGCCCGTGCCAAATCTGGCCGAGCCCCTCAGCTCCGGCCAGGGGACGGCCACGGCCTGCCCGGCCAGGCGGCCCGCCTCGGCCAGCCCTCACGGGCTGGTCGGTCACGGCGCGGCCAGCTTTGGCGTCTAGGGTTTGGCCGAACCCAAAATTGGCCCTTGGGTTAATTTTGGTTCGGTCAAATAAGATTGGATTTGGGTCAGAACCGAACCAGAAAAATCCAGAATTTTTCAGCTATGACTAATTAAGATTTCAGACCGGTTCGGTTTCGATAAACTAGAGGGTAAACCGATTTAATTTAGAAATTAACCGGTTCAAGAAAACGGTTTTGATAAACCGTATTTTATGATTTAAATCAAGATAAAATTGGAATTAATATGCTTGCTTGATAACATGCTTGTTTGAAAACATATTTGTTTGATAACATGGTGTTTGCAACATGATTACTAAGTTAGCCCGAATTTAGAATTTAATTTTGGTTTGCGACATGCGAGTTGCTTTTGGATTGTAATTTAATTGTGACATGCGTGTCACAACATTTATTTTATTTAAATTAAATGTAATTACGAAGTTTAAAGACGAGAAGAACCGAAGAGAAGGACGGTAATCCCGAGGAGGCGTGGAGCCAGTGGGAGTCCAGGAGAATGAGGAAAGACAAGACCTAGCATAGGGTTTAGTTTATTCCAGTAGGATTAGCGGGCTAGCTAAAGCAAATTTACATTTATGTTCATAAGTTCATGTTAATTAGATCATCACCCACATGTGTAAAGATTAATAATAATAAGTTAATCACGCACATGTAAACCGGAATTGAAAGTATCTCTACATGGATTTGTAGATGATAATTTCAAATTAAGATCAAATAATGATCAGTGATAATGGACATTTAAAAAGGCAAGAAATTTCAAGTCAAGCTAGATACCGCCCACTTTTCATCACTTCGATAAGTTTTCAGACTCATGGGTGGATACGATTAACGTGGATCCATGAGAATGAGTTCTAATAGAAGATGGACTATTTTGCATGTGTACATGCGCATTAGCGTAGTAACCATACAAATTGGGCCATGCGTTGAAAATTGGTTGACTTGGCTGTAATTCTCAGATGATCTGAGCCAGTGTATCAGATATAGGGTAATGCCGTATACATACAATGTATAAGGTCTAGCCAAGAATCACATGGAATTGTGAAAGGACTGGACTGTCCTACTCCAATGTCCAAAACTGGGGCGATGAGATTAACTCACTTCCGTTTTGAGTATGCGGAGATCTTGGTTTAGATTCAGACACAAGAATCAGAAATGTTCATAATCAAGTATCTCTCACTTCAACTTAATTAAGAATCTGATCGAATTTATTTTCATGTATAGATTAATGGCACCGTCGCAACCCAAATCAACACGTTCTGGCAGTGAAGCCTTAAAGTCTCTTCTGTCGAGTGACAGGCTGTCGGGGACCAACTTTCTGGTTTGGGAGAGGAACCTAAAGCTTGCCCTTCAGTATGACAGACATGAGTATATCCTTACAAATAAGCCTCTAAAAGTGCTTGCGGATGATGCCAGCGAGGCGATAAGAACGCTTATGACAAGTACATAAGCGATCGACAAAATGTTGGCATCCTCATGGTCGGGTCCATGGAAAATGACACCCAGGACTAGTTCATGCATCTCATGGGCGATTCCCAAGAGATGATGGAGGAAATAAAAATATACTACCAGAAGAATGCTCGTGTCGAAAGATACAACACTCTTAGGGAGTTATTTTACAGCAGGCTGACTGCTGGTGAGGCAGTGAGCCCACATGTCCTGAAGATGAAGCGGCTCCTTGATCGCTTGGCCAGTCTAGGTCACAAATTCACAGAGAAGCTGAAATCAGACATAGTCCTGAGGTCGCTTCCTAAGGTTTATGGAGGTGTGATCACAAGTTACAATCTCCATAATATGGAAAAGCATGTGGGCCCATGAGTGCACAAGCCATGAGAGGTTTTAGATACTTCATAACCCTTACCGACGATTTCAGTAGGTATGGGTATGTCTATTTAATGAGACATAAGTCGGAATCCTTTGATAAATTCAAGGAATTCCAGAATGAAGTACAGAACCAGCTTGGTAAAAGTATAAAGGCACTTCGTTCCGATCGAGGTGGCGAGTATTTAGATCAGGAATTTCTCAGTCACCTAAGGGATAACGGTATACTCTCATAATTAACTCCGCCAGGAACCCCTCAACTGAATGGTGTTTCCGAAAGGAGGAACAGAACCCTGCTTGACATGGTTCGTTCCATGATGAGTCACGCCGACCTTCAAGAATCTTTCTGGGGCCATGCCCTAGAAACGGCCGCATTCATCTTGAATCGGGCACCTACAAAGGCAGTGGAGACCACTCCATATGAGGTTTGGCAAGGGAAAGCTCCCAAGCTGTCTTTCCTCAAGATATGGGGGTGCGATGTTTATGTCAAGCGGTTGCTTGGTGATAAACTCAAACCCAAGGCAGATAAGTGTGTCTTTGTAGCGTACCCCAAAGGAACCATGGGGTACTACTTCTACAAACCCGAAGAGAACAAAGTCTTTGTTGCTCGAGGTGTGGTTTTCTTGGAAAGAGAATTCTTATCCAAGAATCCTAGTGGGAGTCATGTGCTTCTTGAAGAAATTCGAGAAGACACGGAACAGCCTACAGAGGATATAGAGGTAGCCGATGAAGTAAATGATCCAAGTCCTATTCCAATAGAAACTCCTGTAGGACCAAGGAGGTCTGAAAGATCTCGTCAAAACCCAGTCAGATATGGCTTCTTAGCCACAGAGGGTAATGACTTGATAGTTGTAGATCAGGATGATCCCGCAACAGTTCAGCAAGCCTTGGCCAGTCCCAACTCAAAAGAATGGCAGAACGCCATGGATGAGGAAATGAAGTCCATGAAAGACAATCAGGTCTGGAACTTAGTAGACAACACGCCTGGGATAAAACCCATATGTTGCAAGTGGATATTTAAGTTAAAGACAGATAAGGACGGAAATCCTTAGACTTACAAAGCAAGACTGGTGGCAAAAGGTTATCGTCAAGTTCAAGGCATGGACTATGATGAGACTTTTTCGCCAGTAGTGATGATTAAGTCAATTCGGATGATGTTAGCCATTGCAACATATTTCGATTACGAGATATGGCAAATGGACGTCAAAACCGCATTCCTTAACTGGAACTTGCAGGAGGATGTCTTTATGACCCAGCCATAAGGTTTTGTCGATCCTGAACATCCCGAAAAGGTGTGTAAGCTACAACGATCCATTTATGGGTTGAAGCAAGCTTCCAGGAGTTGGAACTTACGGTTCGATGAAGCCGTAAAAGAGTTCGGGTTCATCGGAAATCCAGATGAACCCTGTATCTACAAGAAGAGCAGTGGGAGTAATATAGTGTTCCTGGTGCTGTATGTCGACGATATACTGATCATGGGAAAAAACGTCCCAACCTTGCTTGAGACCAAAGCTTGGTTAGGGAAGTGTTTCTCCATGAAGGACTTAGGAGAGGCCACTTACATTCTAGGGATTAGGATCTATAGAGATCGATCCAAGAGAATTTTAGGCCTAAGTCAAAGCACCTACATCGATAAAGTGTTGAAAAGATTCTCAATGCTTGACTCTAAGAAAGGGAACCTGTCGGTAAGACATGGCATCAAGCTCAGCAAGAAACAGTGTCCTAAAACACCTGATGAGCTTAAGAAAATGAATGGAATCATGTATGCTTCGGCAATGGGATCCATCATGTATGCCATGATCTGTATGAGGCCTGACGTATCGTTTGCCCTCAGCTGTGCCAGCAGATTTCAGTCTAACCCATGCAAAGATCACTGGACTGCCGTCAAGTGTATCCTCAAATATCTTAGGAGAACAAAGGACGCCTTCTTAGTGTATGGCAGGATAGAAGGAGAACTAAGCGTCACTGGATATGTTGATGCTAGTTTTTAGACAGACCCAGATTACTTTAAGTCTCAAGGTGGGTATGTGTTCATGTTGAACGGGGGAGATTTCAGTTGGGAAAGCTTTAAGGAAGCGACAATAGCCAACTCCACCACGGAGGTGGAATACATAGATGCGTCAGAAGTAGCTAAAGTGGCGGTATGGGTCAGGAGCTTCTTGAGTGGATTAGATGTACTGCCGCGAACGTCTGATCCCGTGAGCTTAAGGTGTGACAACACGGGGGCCGTAGCACTCGCTAGAGAGCCCAGATTTCACAACAGGATCAAGCATGTCAAGAGAAAGTATCACATCATCAGAGAGATGGTTGATAAAGGCGAAGTAGAGATAAGCTACGTTTCAACGCATGATAATCTAGCTGACCCCTTAACCAAGACACTACCACAGCCTAAGCATGAGGAACATGTCAGGGGAATGGGTTTAGATTGGAATACCAATTGGGTATAGGACAAGTGGGAGACTGTAGGGGTTTTGTGCCCTAGCACAATGTATTTTCAATCTAATCATGTAATAAAGATTATTAGTTGAAATAAAATCGGCGTTCATTCTTGAGTGGTATTTTCAATCCAATCTAAGTGTTGTAGTAATATCTTAAGTATGATTTTATTTGTATCATTAATGTGTCAACACATAATAATAGATCTACAGATCAGATAAAATCTTACTTAAGCAGTCCCCGATCAGAATAGCTTCATAAGAAGCGATCGGTATGAGGCTAACTCTAAATGATCACGCTCTACTGATCATGGCCAGAAGGGGCCAGAGTTAGGTCATAGTATCACCAGACAGGGGTGATATAGGACGACCAGATCATGAGTATGTTACATAGACACAGTCATGAACATGCTCATATGTCGGCACATGAAATCACATCCTCAGACAGAAGGACCATTGAGGTCACTATGTAATGAGTGATAAGTTTGACTCAGTCTAACGTCTCCTGTAAAAGGGTTACAATAACGATTATGATTGGCTCGATCACGAGTTACATGAGTTGACTCAATAGATCGATGAAGGATTTATCCCTCATACAGACGTGTGAGCAGATATCAGTTTAGGCCACTCGATGAGTACAACTGAAATACAATAGCATAGCCATGCAGTCGATATGTAGTAACAATTACAATTCAGTTAACTCAGAATCAAGAAACAGGACAATAGAACGAGGATGACTTTTCTATGCCTCGTGGTTGTCAAAGATATCAAGAGGATAAAAGGATAGATTCATGTACGACAAGGTTAAGTCAAAATCTCGATAATCACAAGCGTTGGGTAATCATGATGTCTTGCTAGAGGCCACTCATGATGGAAATGGTAAAATGAAAATTTTACCAGTCCGCCGACGTGTCGTGAGCCTAGAGGGTCACACACTAAAGGTTGAGTAAAACGGATGGAATCATATGGCGGAATCATGAGAGAGTCAAAATCCAGTTTTGGATTAAACCGGATTAGACTGATTTTGGTTTAGGACTACACCGGATATCAAGAACGGTTTAGCTAGACCAATTAATTATAATCTAATTAAATAGATTTAATTAATTTAGCTGAACTGGGCCTAGCCAGAATGGGCTTCTCTACATAATCTTGAGGCATGCCGCCCCGTAGACAACAACGAGCCGCTCCCCAAGGTGCTGATGATGATCAAGCTGAGTTACGACGTGAAAACGCTGAATTTCGACGTGAGAACGACGATTTGAGGCGGCAGGTTGAATTATTGACCCAACGAATGGACGAATTGCATCGTCGTGATGATGATACTCTCACGGACAACAATCCTTTCGTCGGGTTTCGAAATCGTTCACCCGAGCGCCCTAACCCTAACCACCGTTGGGAACAGGGTTTCAAGGTGAAAATTCCACAATTCAATGGCAATCTTAAACCATAAGAGTTTATAAATTGGCTATCACAGTTTGAAGAAATAATGGATTTCAATGAGGTTCTAGAAGAACGTTGTGTTTCCCTTGTGACGATCCGTTTCGAAGGTCGTGCGCAAACTTGGTGGCAACAATTGAAGCAGATGCGTGTTTGTACTGGTAAGGAGAAGATTTCGAATTGGGCTAAATTCAGGAAACACCTCAAGGCTGCATTTTTTCCCTATAATTTTGATCGGGAATTGTACCAACGTTTCCAGAATCTTCGCCAGGGTTCTGTTATGTGGATGAATATTCCACCGATTTCTACTCCTGTCTGGCTCGTGTTAATCTCACCGAGTCCCCTCTTCAGTTAGATTCTAGTTATATTGGTGGCCTGCGTCTCCAATTACAGGACGTTTTGAATATGTTTTACCCATTAACTGTCGCTGAGGTACAGCAACATGCATCCCAGGCTGAAAGGCAGCTAGCCAGGCATGGTACAGGTAGCTTCCGACAGCCAGCAAATTCGACTCATGGTATAGGGTCTGCGTCACAGCCTGTTCCTGCCCAACCTACCCCTCCACCTGCGCGTGGTTCTGCAGCCACCCCCCCCCCCCCCCCCACAGGGACGTGGTGGTTCACGCTGTTTTAATTGCGGTGAAGTTGGTCATTGCCAAGCAGATTGTCGGCTCCCGAAATCTGCCAATCGTGGTCTTTTCACTAACGCTACTAAATTTGAACTTGTCCTTCTCACAGATTCGGCCCCGACATATGACGATTATGCCGACACGGACGCAGAGAAATATGTCCCCGGCGATGTTGGTCCTCTGTTGGTGCTCCGCTGATCATGCTTAACACCTCGTGTTCCTGAGAATAAGTGGCTACGCAATAGTTTGTTTCATTCTACTTGCACCATAGCTGGAAAAGTTTGCACCTTCATTATTGATGCTGGAAGTTGTGAGAACGTAGCCTCTGAAGTTGCGGTTGCTAAGCTTGGTCTACCTACTAAACCTCACCCTAAGCCTTATCGTCTCAAATGGCTTGGCCAAGGTACGGATGTTACGGTTTCCAAGCGTGTGCTTGTTAATTTTTCCGTTGGACCTACTTATCGTGATGCGATTTATCGTGATGTGGTTCCTATGGATGCTTGTCACCTATTACTTGATCGCCCTTGGCAATATGATAACTCTACTCTCCATGACGGTCGTGCTAACACCTATTCATTCTTTTTCCGTGGTACAAAAATTGTGTTAATGCCAACTAAACCCAAAGGGAGTACTATTCCCACAGCTCACACACCTTCCCCTACCACCTTGCTGCCTCATCGTCCTTTTCAGGCCGCCATGAACGAATTTGGTATTGTTTTTGCCCTATTTTGTTCTCTGGTTACGAGAGAGAGAGCGATGTGCCTGCTCCGGTGCAGCCTCTCCTACAGGAGTTTGCATATGTCTTTCCTAAGACTTTACCATGCGAATTGCCACCTTTGCGAGATATCAAACATCACATTGACTTGGTTCCGGGTGCTTCTCTCCCTAATCGCCCTCATTACCGTATGAGTCCCAAGGAACATGAAGAGTTACGTCGCCAAGTGGAGGGATTTTTTTGGTAAGGGACACATTCGCGAAAGCCTTAGCCCTTGCGCTGTCCCCGCACTCCTTACCCCAAAAAATGATGGCTCGTGGCGTATGTGTGTTGACAGTCGAGCTATCAACAAGATTACAGTGTGCTATCGGTTTCTTATTCCCCGATTGGATGACCTATTGGATCAATTGGGTGGCGCTTCTGTGTTTAGCAAACTGGATCTTAAGAGCGGTTACTACCATATTCGTATTCGCATGGGTGATGAGTGGAAAACCGCTTTCAAGACTCGCGAAGGGTTATATGAGCGGCTCCTTATGCCATTCGGTCTATCCAACACCCCAAGTAGTTTTATGCGTGTGATGAACCAAGCTCTTCGCCCTTTTATTGGTCAGTTTGTGGTCGTTTATTTTGATGACGTCTTGATTTATAGCGCTAACGAAACAGTTCATCTTGACCATCTGCATAAGGTACTACTGGTTCTCCGACGTGACAAGTTCTTTGCTGCTACCGCGAAGTACGCATTTTTATCTGCTTCAATCCAGTTTCTCGGTTATGTGGTTTCTCGCGAGGGACTGAAAGTTGACCCTAGTAAGGTCTTAGCCGTCAAGCAGTGGCCCCAACCGTCATCTAGCACTGAGGTTCGTAGTTTTCACAACTTGGCTTCTTTCTATCGACGTTTTATACCTCATTTCAGTGGTGTTATGGCTCCTATCACGGATTGCATAAAAGGGACTAAGTTCCACTGGACTGATGATGCGGAGGCTGCCTTTCTTGAGATTAAGCGTCGGCTCACATCAACCCATATTTTAGTACTTCCTGATATCTCACAACCGTTTGAACTCTATTCTGACGCTTCAAAAATAGGTATTGGAGCTGTCCTCAGTCAAGCAGGCCGTCATGTGACTTACTTTAGCGAGAAACTGTCAGGTGCTAAACTTCTCTTTAGTACCTATGATATCGAGTGTTATGCAGTTGTCCAGGCCATCAAGCATTGGCGTCATTACCTTTTTCAGAGGGAATTCGTCTTATATACTGATCATGACTCCCTTAGGCATCTTGGCAACCAAGATAAAGTATCTGATCGTCATGCTACCTGGATTTCTTATTTGCAGCAGTTTGCATTTGTGATTAAGCACAAAGAAGGAGTTTCTAATCACGTTACAGATGCTTTGAGTCGCCGTCATGGGTTGCTAACTGAAATGCGCGTCCATGTCCCCGGTTTTGATTCGTTCGTGGACCTTTATTATGATGATTCGTTCTTTTTGCAAGTACTCGTTCGTATTCAACAGGGTGAGGCGACAGACTTTGTGTTGGATGACGGATTTCTTTTTCGCGGTGTGCAACTGTGCATTCTCGATTGCAGTCTGCGTTTCAAGATGATTCAGGAACTCCATAACGAGAATCATGTGGGGCGTGACCGTACTTATCAGCTTCTTGCGAGTTCTTATTTTTGGCCCTCTATGTGCAAGGAGGTTGGTCGTTTTGTCGCCCGCTGTCGTACTTGCCAGTTGGCAAAGGGTGCTTCGACTAATGCTGGGTTGTATTTACCCCTGCCTATTCCCACACAACCATGGTCTGATATTAGTATGGATTTTGTCCTTGGCTTACCACGTACCCAACATGGTTCTGATTCTATTTTTGTGGTGGTTGATCGATTTTCGAAAATGGCTCACTTTATTCCATGCAAGAAGACTATTGATGTTGTGGCTGTAGCGCAACTTTACTTTCGGGAAGTGTATCGTCTTCATGGACTCCATGCATCTATAATTTCTTATCGTGACACTCGCTTTGTGTGTCACTTTTGGCAGAGTTTGTGGCGCCTGGTCAATACACTCCTCAATTTCAGCAGTGTTTACCGCCCACAGACAGATGGTCAGACCGAGATCGTTAATCGTTCATTAGGAAATCTTTTGCGCAGCTTGGTTGGGGATCATCCCAAGGCATGGGATCTCAAACTGCCTCAGGCTGAGTTTGCACATAACCATGTTGTTAATCGTTCTACTAGGTTCAGTCCTTTTCAGGTGGTCTACGGGTTATCTCCGCGAGGTCCCCTTGATTTGCTAGCTTTTCCCAGTAAGGTGTGTCCCTATGCTACCGCCGAGGAGTTTGATGGGCAGTTGGCTCAGGTTCACCAGGCCACTCATGACCATTTGGTTGCTGCTACTGCCAAATACAAGGGCAAAGCTGATCAGAAGTGATGTGATGTTGATTTCGAGGTTGGTGATTTTTTTTGGACCATACTTACTAAGGATCGTGTCCCTGCTCGTGAATACAACAAGCTTGCTGCTAAGAAGAT
The DNA here is from genome assembly GCA_963920655.1 of Geranium rotundifolium. Lineage (NCBI taxonomy): Eukaryota > Viridiplantae > Streptophyta > Magnoliopsida > Geraniales > Geraniaceae > Geranium > Geranium rotundifolium. Next base: position 25,021,996 of record OY987317.1, on the reverse strand, counting down.
TGGCCCTGTTGAGATTGTGGAAAAGATCAACCAAAATGCCTATCGTCTGTGCCTTCCCAGTAATGTTCGCACATTTGATGTCTTCAATGTGAAGCATCTTGTTCCTTTCACTGGTGACTCTTCTTCTGGCGAGGATGATGCGGTTTCGGATACGAGGTCGAATCTTCTCTATCCAGGGGGAATGATGCAGTGCAAATTAGGAAAGTGTCGGATTTTGACAAAGGACTAGTGTTTTCTCGGCGGAAACGGCGTTCTGAGTAAAACTCATATTTGCCCTGATGTACGATGGATTTTGGCCATCCGAGGTCATCTTGGGGGTCAAAATCGCAATTTCCTATGTTCCGGGCACTTTTGACAATTTTTATAATTTATTTCCTTTTTCCAATAAGTTTAGGATTTCCTTTTTTGCAATTAGGTTTTGGCTATTTAAGCAATGTCATAGGTTTATGTTATTTAGTAGTTTTTGAAGTTAATAAAAAAATCGAGGTTTCCCTCAAATCTATCACCTTCGGTATTCGCAAGAATCAACGAATTTTGATATAGAGTTATTCCTAGCAACGTACGCTGCATCATAGATGAAGAAAAAGGTACTGACCAATCTCTTGTTTCTAATACAGCTGATACCTCTAGAAATAGCGATCTCTTATGTTCGCTTTTAGAAAATCTTGAGCCTCCTCAAGAAGGAGTGGTTGAAAAATTGATGGAGAAGGAGAAGGAAGTTGAGGAAACTATTACAGAAAATGTTGAAGTTAATGGCCTGGAGAAAATAGTTGAAGAAAAAGATCCAATAGATATGAGGAATGTTGTTGAGAAGAATGTTACTAATAATGTTACTGAGTGTGTTGTTGATCAAGAAACAAATGATGAGACAGTGGTAGCGGAAGCCACTGAGAGGAAAGGTTCAAAAGATGGTTCAAATAATTTTGCTGAAGAAAAGGAGGAAACTGGTGCGATTGAGACTAGCGAGAAGATTATGTCTGAAGAAGTTGAGGGTGTTTATGCCAGAGTTGCATAAAATATAGAAGAAGAGGTTGCAGCAGTTGCTGCAACTCTGATTGCTGACGAAATTGCACAGGACCAGTGCAGCCAGGGCCTGTCCCTAGTCTTGATGAAGTGGCAAAAGAAATCACCGGGAACAAGCACCAGGTCTGGCCAGTCAAGGGATCAATTGCAGCCTCTGACTTATCATCAAAGTACTCTATACTATACCGTGTTGGACTAGCTAACTGGGCACCGTCTTCAAATTGTTCTCTTGTCAAGACTGAGCTGGCAATTCTGATCTTCCAAATAGGTATTGGTTCTTCCTTTGATTTTGGGCAAGTTGTTATTGATCACTTTATGAGACATGCTAGATCATTTGCTATCAAACGACCTATCGGGTTTGCCTCCCTCGTCTCTGGGATTCTCATTCAGCAACACCCAAATGTCCTGCTGAAGTCTGACAAAGTGGGCAAGAAACCAGGTGCCATTGTGATCAGCCACAAACTGTAAGCATGTTGTGGATTTTGTCGAGAAGAATGTGGGACCTTCTGTTAAGCAGATTGTCAGGCCTCCTGTCAAGAAGAATGTCTTAGCTCCTGGAACAAGTTCCGGTCACACTGTGAACATTGTTCCCCTCTCTGCGGCCTTCCATAATGATGTAAGCATGGAAATCACAAGAGAGATTGCAGCAATCAACCTGGTTATTGTCAACATGGAGGAGGTAATCAAGAACCTTCGAGCAAGGAAGAAGCTTTGTGAAGATATTCTCAACAACATGGCTGATCCAGCAGCTGAGGAAGAAGAAGAAGAGTCCAGCACTGAAGGTTCCAATGATGATGAAGTGTCTAGCAGCGATCAATTCTGAAGTCCTTGAGTTTATTTGAAAAAAAAAACTCTACCTTGTGATGTGTAACTCATAACTCTGATCTTAACTCGTCTTTACGAGTTACTATTTTGTGACTTTATTCGGGGCATTAGCCCATTTGGTTATAAGCCAATATGTTTTATTCATTGATTGTGGCTCTATCTCTCCCACTGGTTACTTTGTTCTTGTGCCTCAAGTAGAACTGTCGATGGCTACTTTTTGAGGCAAGTAGGGGGAGAGGTTAGATAATGAAGAGAGAAGAAGTGAAGTGCAAGACTAGATGCAAGCAAACGAAAGGCATATGAAGATGAAGTCCGAAGTTGAAGAACTGAACTGCGCAAGACTAGAAGCAACGCAAGACTAGATGCAAGCAAACGAAAGTCATATGAATATGTAGTCTGAAGTAAAGTGCTTGCCTAAAAATAGCCATAGGGGGAGATTATTGTTACGTTTATTACTAGCTTTATTTTTAGGCAATACGAAAGATGTCAAGCATCTAGTCATGAAGGATGTCAAGCAGTTAGTCTCAACATCTTTGTGACATTTGTGGATCGCAGCATTGGAAAGTTTCCTTAGTTAGGAGACATATTGCGATTGGAAAGATCCAGCCGTGTACAAGGCTTTTGGCAAGTCTTGATTGAGTCATGATTCTAGAAAGCTTTCTGCCGTGATAGAGACTCTGAAAAGATATCGGCGTTAAGGATCTGGGAAACCTAAATCGACTAGGATTATGGTAACCCTAATGCGTTCCGAAATTAAGTTTACAGCTGCTATAAAAGTTTAGGCTCCATCCTTACCAACGTGTGAGACTCCCTTAGAGTTTCTTCGGTAAATACGCAAAGCTCTTAGACGTGCAGGACTGGCGGGCTGAAAGGTTGTGTATTCCCTAAAGGACGATTGTATATCACTACCAGAATCGGAAGATCAAGTGTGAGTGATTGAGGATTTCATGTGAATCCATGATTGAAGGTTCACGCACAAGAGCTTAACATCGACCTGTAAACATTCAAGCAGTGTGAGGCTCGTAGAGTGGAATCAAACTGGAGGCTTGGATTCAAGGGGAGTCCCTGAGATAGATTTGCACTAGGAAGAGTAGCATAAAGTAGTGGTTTGTTTGATAATCACCGATACTTGTATGTTTTGACTAGTTCCATTATAGTGAAATCTTTCCACAGGCAAAGCGCCCCCATACATAGGTGAGTTGCACCAAACTGGGTTAACAATCATGTGTGTCGCTATTTTCTCTTTACTCTTGTTATTGTGTTTGTCCGAAATCTGTTTGCTGACAAGTTGTTAAGAATATTGTCTTAACATTGCTCTCGACATTGTTCTTGACATCTTGTCTAACTGTCATAATCAGAATTTTCAGGATATACATTCATACTTATGGGAGAATACTGGTAGCGACACCCTGAATATTGAGAATGGTGACTTGAGAAGCAGTGGCCTTTTTCCTGTAAACCGATTCTATATGTGTGATCCTAATGTGCCATCGAGTAGCATTGACTGAAGCACCTTCAAAATAAAAAGCAAAAATTCCAATCAGGTACACTGAAGAGTACAACTTTTGCACTCAACTAACCTGACTTTTCAATTTGGCTAGTGAAACACTTGAACTTGTCTAATGTGGCATTTAGACCTGACGGTGTTAATTTTTTGTCACATGATCAGCATATGAGTATTCCTTTTTATGAAAATACCATAAATTCCCTTATGATTCTGGTAAGAAATACAAATAATTCTTCTTCTTCACAACCTCTTCCCCTACCTCCACACCCTCACATGCAAACCCCACCTCTGCTTCCCCAGATCCCATGTAACCACAATCGTGAGTTCCTCTCATTCGACCACAAAAACCACCGCCTCTCGCCTGCTGCTGCCTAGAACAAAAAGGTCTCCTCCTTAACCCACATCTTCAAATCCATCTGCGACCTCAGCTTCCTCTCCAACGACTCCCACGTCCTCTCAGTCGCCTCCGGGGCGGGCCATGACATCGTGTTGCTGCACGAGATCGTCGAGGTTGTGGAGGTCACCAAGATCGACCTCGTTGAGTCCTCGCCGCTCGTGGACCACCCCTAATTTCTGGCGCCCCGTCATGCCCTCCTCCCCAATTGAGAAGTCCTGCTCGACTGGGGCGATGACTACTACAAGGGAGAAGGTGTCTGTGAGCTCAACTCTCTCATCTCTAGCTCTGCCGACGATGTCGTAGACGAGGAGGTCACCGACACGGAGTGGTTCTTCCTGGTTTCAATGACGTAGTCCTTCGTTAACGGCGGGAATTTGTCGATCCAGGCGCTCTCCTCCTCGAATCTGGTGTGTGTCGTCGGTGCCAACAGGCTCGCTGCTTCTACCTCCCACTGATCTGATGCATAAACTCAAGGTCTTGTCAACAATCTCATGTGTGAAAATCGGTGGTGATTTTGGAGAAGTCAAAATTGAATATGTACCACCCCCAATTTCCAACTGTTTCTCGGCATTGGGTAGTGCCTAATTTCGGATTAGGCAACCCTCTCGATAATTAAACATAATCCTCAACAGCAATGCAAACAACGATTTTCGAACTAAGGAATCGACTCCAGGAGACCGATTCCTCGATCTTACTTACAGTTAATTCTCAATTGTCCCTCTTGGGATCAACCTCGAACTCAAATTACAAGTATTAAGTAGCTAACTTAACACAAGTATAAGCACTAAGCAAGATATAACAAGTTCATGCATAATTTCAATTAAAAGCAATCTAAAATCAAACATCAACCGTCATAAGTCTAGCATCCATTATTAGGGATTTTAGTCCATAATTAGGGTGCAAAATACAAGAAGCATGAAGAAAAGAGTAAAAGTTCAAGAAGAGAAGAGAAGAGAAGATGAACAAGCAAACTCTAAGCACTAAGGCTTGGATCGTATGCTTGCAATCTTCAACTCTACTCCCAAATTGATGCTTCCTAGCTAGCTTCGCGTTCTTGGTGATGGGTGATAGAGATTGGGGCTTCAAATTTTTCTAGGAAAATATATGGACCAGTGGAAGTTGCCCAAAAATTGTGTCTTCAATTTGGGGAGAGTTGGGTATTTATAAAAAAATAGAAAATTCGTATTTCTTTTGTTTTTAACGCACGGTACAGAAATGGCAGCTAGCTTCTCCTTCAACTTGTATATCTTTCCAAAACATTCGTCTTGATATATCATGGGCCCAAATCAGAGATCGTATGCAAAATCTATGGCTTCTAGAAGATTCAAATGAATTTCATAATTAATTCTACCGATTTTCTTATATGCTCACGGCATCGTAAAATTATCCAAACGTTGGAATTTGCCAAAACTTCCTTATGCAAAGTTGTAGATCTTCAAATTCTCTTCGATTTCGCATGTAACTCCACTATATTTCATGAAAGTACTAAAATACCACTTTTCACCTCCAAATATGCACAAGTGTACCAAACATACCCAAAGGCGTAAAGTACTACAAATGGGACTCTGAAAGTCGGATAACGAAGGAAAATTCGGCACTAAATGTGGGTAAAGCGGTGTCAATATGAAATTCGATGGACCCACATCAACACCCCACATCTAAAACCTTATTGTCCCCGATAAAAAACAATCAAGTGCAGAATGGACCGAGTATACACCGAAGTGCGAACCCCAAAGTTTACTCCGTAGGGGGAGCTCGATCTTTTCCTGAGGGTTTTGTGAGAAAGATCCCCCAACCCAAAACTATGATGCACGTGCTTTACAAAAGTACTTGTTCTCATGACATGCCTTAAAAACTTTTTCATTTCTGCCCATCTAATCATATCACAATCGAGCTCAAATCATCAACTTGCTAACATGTCATAAAGATCACTCTCTACCAATTCAATCAAAAACCAAAAAAAAAAAAAAATATATATATATATATATATATATATAATTAACATGAGTATCGGGTATGTCAGTTATGGTCATTTTCTAATATTTTTCAAAAATTTATTCAAGGGGGACTACTAGTCACACAAATGGTTTTTGTGATACTCGTGTATAAAGTGATGTGAACCCGAGTAATATACCAGAATTGATGTAGTACAAATGGGGCTCTAGAAGCCGGATAACAAGGAAAAATTCGGCACTTAATGTAAATAAAGCGGTGTCAATATGAAATCTGATGGACTCACATCACTAGAGCTCATAGGAGCAAAGATGATCAAACAAGTTGTCATCCTATCACCTGACCTATATACAAATAAAGTAAAAATATATATCCATGTGAGATCAAATAAACTACACACAAAAAAACTAATGTAAAAGCATAAACAGAATAGAGACAAGGAGATAAATCCCCAACAAAATCAAAAAGCTTGAATACAGTTTCCCGCTATTCGATCTTCGCCCCAATTCCCATGGCCTTATTAATATTCTTTCGAATTTCCAAGGCTCTTAACACTTTAGGGCGAAACTTGACTTGATCATAACCCACCGACGCATCATGGACAAAAATATCAGCAGCAAAAATGGAATCATATTCCTAACTCAACCAACAACCAAAGGCTTCCAAAGGGCAACCACCATATTCATCATGGCCCCAAGACGTAATCACCCTCTCTGGTAGGAAAATCTCCATAAAGCAATGCTTCTCCTCCCTTTGGCTTACACGTAACATGTATCATGAAGAAGATCTTACGTTACTTCTTCCCTTCTGATGCAGTGTAAATCAGGAAAGTGTCGGATTTTGACAAAAAAACTAGTGTTTTCTGGGCGGAAACGGCGTTCTGAGCAAAACTCATATTCGCCATGTTGTACGATGGATTTCGGCCATCCGAGGTCATCTTGAGGGTCAAAGTCGCAATTTGCTAAGTTCTGGGCACTTTTGACAATTTTTATAATTTATTTCCTTTTTTCAATAAGTTTAGGATTTTCTTTTCTGTAATTAGGTTTTGGCTATTTAAGCACTGTCAGACGTTTATGTTATCTGGTAGTTTTTGAAGTTAATAAAAAATTGAGGTTTCCCTCAAATCTATCACCTTCGGTATTCACAAGAATCAACGAATTTTGATAAGGAGTTCTTCCTAGCCATGTACGCTGCATCACCTTCCTTCCAAAAGCCAAGAGCCTCTCCACTTTTTCAATGAGTGACACCTTCTTCAGACCTTTTCTTCTCTGTTGGCTTCCTAACAAATGAAACACACCCAAACAAGATCTCTTTACTATAATCTGTCACCAAATGCCTTCAATCTTTTGCCTCGAAACGCGACCCAAAAAACTTCCTGATCCAAGCCAAAATTGGTTTCGTCCACCCCAACGAACTCCTCCTCCTCTCTTAGCCAAATCTCTACATCCGCTTTCACAAGAATTGAAATAACCTTCCACCTTTCCTGGAGATCCTTAATTTCCTTCTCGAACACCCTGATTCTCCACCGCTTTTCCCGGAAACCGCCGCACCAAATGAATCGGGAACCAAAAATGCAGCCATGGAAAACCCTAAAAACTCACTAATCTGATAAACTGACACAATCGCACAAGGCGAGACTAAATGAAACTCACGAAACAAAAATTAAACCATAAAGTCATCACAAATAGGCGCACAAATTGAGGAATTGAAGAAGCCGACGGAGGACGGCGGAGGCAGATGGCGAAACCATCTCCTCCCTAAACCGTCCCCGCACCGCTTCTCTTATTCTTTGTAAAACTAAGAGCTTAATATTGTTAATATGAATTTTAATTCATAATTGTCATCATATTGTTACAAAAAAATTAAGCATCTTTGTTTTAGAACAAAAAGCTATCAATAGGGCTCATCTCTTTTAAAAATAAAATCTAACTAGATATGAATTTGATTGTTTGTTTTAGTTGAGTGTAGGTTAAACTTAATTGTTTAAGCTTATTTGAGCATGAATCATGTTGGAACTAAACAAAATTCAAGTCCAGTCTGACACCAGTATATATTTTTTCCTCAATTCAACTCTATTACACCTATGAGCAAAAACAGATATCATGTACACATGAATTGTTGGTTGTGTATAAATCCTATAGGAAACCTGCCCTAACAATATATTCAAATTGCAATCTTTACCAACAAACTAATCTAAATATATGATTTTGAATTGATTTTGAAATTCTTAAGAAAATTATCAATTAAAAGTAGATGATGACATGATGTGATTGCCAAATTAAAATAAGTTGATAATAGAATAAGTAAATTAATTAAAATAAAGTTAAGGAGTGTTTCCCTTTGATTAAATATAAAAAGCAATAAGTAAACTGTAATACAATAAAAACAACTCATAATTAGCAATATGAAGTGATAAGTGAGAAAAACCAACTTGAGTTTTAGCCAAAAATAACATAACAATAAATAAAGAGTAGAGTAGAGCACAGTTCCACTCCCGCCGGGTTGCAGATTTAAAGCAGGCAGGCCGATTATCGACACACGATGCACAGAGGACGCGATCACGATTCTTCATCTGACCCTAATCGCTTGCCTCCAACCGATGTAAGGATTGTTTTTTATTTTTTAAGGAGCAGTCTGTTTGTGTTAGGTATGAGATTGCACATTTTTTGTTTTGGGGAAATAATATAATCATAGATTTAGAGTATGGGATGTAAATGGATATATAGTTAATATTGAGGATGTGTGGTATGGGTGTTGTATGTAGGAATGTCCTGTTTTTGCAGACCTGTCTCCATTGAAGCCAGAGAAGGAGGGTTATGTGAAAAGTTTTAGTGGCACAAATTACCCTTACCCGACCCAATTGCTTGCATCAGATCAACACCAAGAAACCTTGTCAAATGTTCATGTTAAGGAAATCAGGTCATGCAGTCCTTCAGGGCTTAGTCAAGAGTGTTTGGCTAATCCTGTTGAGCTGGGTGGGAATGAAATTGAGTATGGTGGTGATAAATTGCAGAATGCAGCAGGTGGATACGAATCATCTCAAGACTATAATATCAGTTCAACATCAGAATCAAACAAAGATGCTGTGGTAATTTCAAGTGATTTATACCCTCTCTATCTAACATTTTTCCTTGAAAATTATAGGTATAAGAATTGCTTGGATGATAAATCTCAAAACCATTTCATAGTTCCTCCTTTTTTTTAGTATCTCGCAATGGAGTTAGGTCATACCTATTTTTCAGGACTGTTGAGTGTAATTTGTCTGTGTAAGGGTTATAATGATCTGTTATTCTTATGGATAGTTTCTGTACTCGCATCAAAACTTATTTTCCTGCCCTTGATTATTTGTTGGCACGACAGTGTTCTTTACTTGTCTAGTAATTACGAAATGTTGGTAAACAAGTCTAGAATATCTTTGGTTGGTTTATCATTTGTTCCTTGAGGTTTTTCTTACCCGAATAACATGTGTGCTTCATGCAGGACGCAAATCAAAACCAACATGGCATACGGAGACGTCTTCAATTTGAGGCTGAAAATGACAGTGGAAGCATTAGAAGATGTAATAGCTACAGTTTTGAGAAGCCAACGTATGATTTTGGCAATTCAAGGTTACCTGCTAGTCTGTTTTATTGTGATACAAAACAACAAGGAATCTGCAGGGAAGTCGGGCACGGGAAACCTAGTCCTTTCAATTCCCATCCCCATCCTGAAATAGTTAGATCCACTCTTAATGATGTGAACTCTTCCAAGTCAGCTCCGCCTATATCTGTGTCCGTGGGACCAAATTTGAAGCAAGCGTCTCAGTATAGCCATAACTATGGTTTAGCAGCATCATTGAGTGTAGCTGAAAACAATTATGTTCAGATGCATGGTGAGTTGCCAGAAAATCAAAATGTCGTGGCAGCCACTTCAGTAAGTCTTCCCTCTACTCACACTATGAAGCCTTCAAATGATTCCCCGTGTTTGGTACAAGCTGAACAGAGTCCAGCTTCATGTGAGGAAAGTATGTCTAGCAGATTAGAGGAGACGGACCAAGTAAGCTCTATAAGAAACAGGCAAGAAAACATATTCTTTTTCTTCCTTTCTTTTTTCTGTTTTGTATTCTTTTCAAATGCTTACTGAACTTGAGGAGGTTGGATGTATATGTAGGAAGCGAGGGGCAATCACCAGCGAGAGTAAAAGCTGCAATCATTGCAACTGCGAGAGGTCCAAATGCTTGAAACTGTAAGTTATTGTAGACATCCAGAACTTGCACATTATGAAGTTGTTTTATAACACCATGTTAGAGGTCCATGAATGCATCAGGCAAAACGGTTTGGTATATGCTTGTGAGGCCTTGCAATTTTCAAGTATCCCACGTTGAGGAAAAGGGGATTTGGTAACACTTGATGTATTAGTTGGTCATCTTTCTAAAAACTTAAACATTTGGGTTGAAGCGAGCTTAATATGATATTAAAGTTGGTTTCTTATTAGACTTATTACATGCTTTTGCTTTCTCCCCGTGCGTGCCTTTAGTATTGATCAACTTATGTGGGAGGGGAGTGTCAAAGTGTCTTACCTCAGAAGAATAGACATTGAGTGATCACTTAGGCCTGCATGTAGAGATAGTGTTAAAGTGCTCCACATCAAGAGAGTATGGATTAGTGATCACTTCGCCCTTCATACGAGAGAAGTGTTGAAGTGTGCCACGCTGAAAGAATATGGTTATAGGATTAATAACTCAAGTTTTTGGTATTCTTCAAAGCAAGATATAAGTTTTAGGGTTGAAGTAACTACAACAAGGTATGAGAGTTTGGTTTGGTAGTAGACTTGTGACACTTAACCTCGTATATTCTTAATCTATGGGACGCCTTTTTGTTATTCGTTCCCTCATAAAAGAAGCCTTGAAATTTAATTATTCAAAGTATGTGAACTTCCCAATACTAGATTGGGCCCTTACCAAATAGTGTAAACAAAAAAATTAAGGTTCCACAGAGACACCATATTGATAAATGTCTATAAGAGGTAGTGGCTACCAAAAAATTATCCAAAAACTGTGTCAACCGAAAATCGTCCTCCCTCCGCTGACCCCCTTGGCAATGCCAGAAAAGCTTGGGAATTATGCAAATCTATAGGATTTACATTTACAAGCATCAAAAACGATATGATTTACACTTTCTATCAAATTCAAGAGGAAAATGCAAGTTAGGGGCTTTTAGCTTTCCCATTTTTTCCTGTCATTTTTCCATTGTATTGTTTTTAGAGTTTCATTTTCCGAACTTCAAAATTGACTCTCTTCTTGTTATTATATTATCTTATTTTTTGCTAATAAAAAATGAGTAAGCTAAAAATATATTATAATGATAGAGACCTTGTTACCATGAGTCCCTATTTTTGGGGACTTACTACAGTAGAGCCCCAAAAATGGGAATGTAATTTAAAAGACTGGGTTGTAGTTGAAAGTCCTCAAAACTCCAAAAATATGAGGTTATAAGATTCGCGTTAGAATTGCTCTCAGAGACTTTACACTCCTTTTGAGGAGGTCAACTTAATAACCTAATTGCCCACAATAGTCGAAGAAAATTCGCAATATAACATGTATACTTATATCCATAACCATATCTGGTATAAATACGGTGTCGTCTAGCCACCATACTCTATGGGGAGACATATATTTGGGTATTTCATATGGTTGTTGAGAGACATTCTCATAATTAGGTATTAGAAAGATGGTCAATTATTATAAGGTTTGTTCTTGATTATTGGCATTGGCAGTTATTGCGAGTGCTTTGCATCAGAGACTTATTGTGTAGACTCGTGCGGATGCGCAAACTGCTTTAATAAACCTGAATACGAAGACACAGTAGAGGAGGCAAGGCAGCAAATTGTGTCCCGTAATCCACATGCTTTTGCTCCAAAGGTTGTTGTCACTACTTCTCCAATTCAAGACACATCAGCCAGGCGCCACAAAAGAGGATGCAATTGCAAGAAGTCCAAGTGTCTCAAAAAATATTGTGAATGCTATCAGGTTAATGCTGTCAACATTTCTTTATTCAGAAATCACAATCACAGTCCCTATTAAAGAAGCAATGTCTCTAACTTATCATGTTTTGCTTCATTTCCAGTCCGGAGTTGGATGCTCTGACGGATGCAGATGTGACAATTGTCAAAATTCTTTTGGGACTAAAACAGGTTAGCATGAAACTCCAACTAAAGCCTTCTCTCGACTATTTTAATTTGTCTGATGATATTAAAACATTATCTTTTTCTACTGTCATTATATTAACTGATTACTAGGATGACTTCATTTTATGATTATGAGTTATTCTCTACACGTATTCATCATAATCTTTTCAAATATTTTTCTACAATTTATGATGTTGGGGTATATTGAAATTGCAGAAACAATTTACTGGAGAGTTGAAAGATGTAAAGACGAGTCTCGTGAGAAGTTGAATACAGGATCGACCAATACCGATAGCGTCAATGGTATGAGAGGTGGACACTTGTCATCTACACGGCAAGGGCTTGATGGTACAAGCAATTTCACTCCATTGCCGTTTCCTTGCTTGGAGACAGCACTTAGTCGTAATCTATGGAACTATTCACAAACCCAATTTGGAACTGATGACTCCTTCCATTCCCAATATCCAACTAACCCTTTTACACAGCAGCAGTTATACAGGAATGAGGTCCTCAGTCATGACTGTGAGGATGCGAGTATACAATACACGCTCCCCGCTCCTCCTGTCCCCGTCAAGGCGGTGAAAGCTAGCTCACCAAACGTGTCCCCTCCAAAGTTTGAATCACAAGGACTTGGTTCAATCTCTTTGCAAAGCTTGAGAAGTGGGGGCAAATTCAGTTTGCTCAGAGCATACACTAGTTGTAGAAATGAAAACGAAAGTTATGATAAATGTAGTTCAGATGATCAGTGATTAGAACATCACAAGAAGACGTAGGTAATTCCTAGCATTAGTTTTAGCTATCGACCAAGGGTTAGTAGTATTTCAGGAGGCCACAGTTTGTCACCAAGGCATGTTGCCTGATATATTTCAAAAATAAAGCTGAGCGCCAATTTTGTCATAAATCATTGTTGGTTTTGTTCTCTTCTCTTCTGTTCTTGTGTTGTTAGAGCCTTGAAAGGAAGAAGAAGAAAGACAGTTCAGGACCAATCTAAGCAGTTGTTCAACTTCAAGATATTTAAGGTACGCATTCAAGAACCTCACTCACACATCATCTTAATTTACAAATACATTAATGAATATAACAAAATGCTGTGTAAGTAGAAGTGATACTCATTTCCAAATAGGAATCCAAAATTTTATTTTCTCAACAACAGGCAAGATGACAAAAAGGAACCAGGGACTATACCATATACCCGCGGCCACACCCTATTATGTTAGCTACTTGATGTTATTTATTGTCTCTAACTTTCTAGCGAGAGGACCCTTCAAGCCCTAGTCTTGAATTTAGCCAATTGCAAACTTCAGCCATCTCTTTAGGCACCGTGTAATGACCCAGCCTGCAAAGTTCATCCATTTGTTCATTTTCTGCAACCAATTTATTTAACTCGGAAACTTAGTACATACCCTTCGTAGGATTTGAATGTTAGATATCGGAACCCTGCCGAACTCAAGGATTGCGCAGATTTTTCTCCATATTTGTAGGCAACTACATCATCGCCTGCAACAGGACTACGAGTCAGTAAACTTTTACATGGTAGCAAAGTCACTGTCTTTCAAGGATGATAAAAATGAGCATTTCAAAATCTGTAAGACTGAATTAGGCTTCTTTCTTAATCATCTTTCTGAACCAAAGTTCACCAGTATTTTATGGCGATTAATGTGAGCAATAGGATTCATCGAGAATAAGAATCGGTTTGGTAATGGTTGTTGAAAAGAGAGCTATGTTTTGTGAACTACAACTATAAAGACGAGTTTTAGAACTTAAAACCTATGGCGATAGGACACTTGAAAAATGACCTAACCTAAGACAAAAGAAGATGAAAAGCATGTTCCCAGTATGAGAATACTTCATTTCATGGTTGTGGAGAGAGATCATCGGAGAAAATACAAGGATTAACGTATGATAGTGATACTTACAAAGTCCGTGACAGAGCAAAATAGGCAGGGATGTAGCTCGCCTGGCAGCCTCATGGGATCCTTCTATTTTGTTCCTCAAGCTCCTGAACCAAGACCAGCGTGGTTTTAGTAAGTGCAAAAATAGAGGAAACCCACATGATTCTAGAGCTGTATCGGTACCTAGACCCTGGAAGCCAGCCACTCAGAGCAATGACCACCCTTAAGTTGACAGAGTAGGGGTTGCCGTTTCCATATTTTCCCAGAGTGAAACAACTTGCAGAATAGAGTGCTGTTGCAGCACCCATGCTGAATCCCCCAATACCAACTTTCACTGTCAACAAAATAACCAGTAAAGTGAAGGAAGTGAAGTGAAGGAAAAAGCTTCTACGTGAATCTGCACTTGCAATACAAGTTTATACAAAACCTAAAATTGATTGGTTTTGCATATAAGAAATACCATTAGCTGGCTCAGCTGACAACAAGTTTGCAATATGTGCAGCTGAAGCATCTAAACCCTCCACATCATCTGGACCATCTTTTGAAAGCTCTCCCACATCAAACCCTGAATCAAACCACATAGGCAATTCAGATCATCTTTTTCCCGTCTCAACATGGATTAATGAAACACAATGATATGCTTTTCTAAATAAAATGAAAGCAAGGCTATGATCTGACATGCGGTGCAAGGAAATCCACCAAGTAATGCTACTGGACGAGTAGGAGCAGTTGGGCAAATCCATTTGATCTGCGCCCGACACAAGCCAATCATAAATTTGCATTCAAGTTGATAAAAAAAATCATATAGAACTGATCAAGATAAAGGGAAAAGAATCCAAAACATATGCATACTTACATTTGAGAGATGGAGTGATTCCAAGAGTTGGGAGGAACTGCAACAAAAGAGGATGACAAAATATTACAAGTGTGTATGCTATAAAATAAACAAATGCTTTAATTTGTTAATGATGAAAATACAATTCCAGAAGGAACTTTGCCCAAAATGAAAAACAACTGAAATACGTAAAAAAAGGGAGAAAAAATGAAGTTGAATTCAAGCATACGTTACAATGAATATCCTATATGCCAGTTGATAGAATTAGTAAAAGTGAAGAAGTGGTCCCCTATTGATGAATTTGGTAACACCCTTTTCTAAATCAAAACCAAGCTTATCATGGTAGGAGACAAGAAAAGAAAAGGATAAACAATCTAATACATAATATATCACTTGACGGCGTTGGTGCTCTCTCCCATCAAATCAATCCAAATGAGAATCTATAAAGAAAAACTATCAAAATCAGAAAGTTGACACCACCCAATGATATAGCGCATGCCAGAATATAGACATCCTCGAAGTTCTGTTTTTGTGTCTTGAATGACCAAAACCTCTCCAATACTCGGTTGGGGTTTAGTGCATAAGGAACAGAATATGTATGCATCAGTTATTCATACGGAGAGCAGGTTTCATAGTACTTGAACTCTATTATGAACTTAACCAATACTATCATATCATCCATATATAAAACATGTGTTTTGTTAAGTATCTGCCTACAACATGTCTTATCAGGAAACACATATAAGTAAATGAATAAAGCAGATTTTTGAGGTAACAAACTTTGAGTCCAAGGACTGAACACAACAAATATTAAGATTATGGTGCCCACAAATGTAAGCAAGAACGACGATGATAAAAGAAAATAGAAAATACCCTGAGCCATTATCACCAAGTCCATGAAGCCAAACTATAGTGACCTTGTGCTCACCTTGTGGCCTAACCACATATGTCCTTCCAAACTCGATTGTCCGAGCAGTTCTTCCACCTGAAGTTTCCACCAAAATGGTCAGCACTCAGACTAATAGTTTGAGAGATGAGCGAATGACAAAGGAAGAGGGAAAATGGGGCAAACCAGTAGTCATATTAATATTAGGACGTGCATAGCTCATCTTTTCTGGCCGAAGAACAAAAGTTCAAACCTTAATGACAATAGAAATAGAGGAGGCACTACAATGAAGAAAACCCAGAGAGGCCATCAATATTTATACCCAAAAAAAGATGGAAATGAATATGCAGGTGAAATGTGTAAAACAGTTGCACAATGAAAAGGAGAGGAGAAGACAAAGACAAAAGTAGGAAATCTTTAGATGAGCGGAGAGAATCAAAGCAGAGCAAAGCACATTCATCAATTCCAGAGCTCTCTGATTTACTGTACAGCATCTATGCTGGTGGGCAGTGGAGCGGCCAAAAAAATAAGGGAATCAATAGCCTCAAGAATATTGCTCTAAACAATAACCGCAAGTTTGTAAAAGAAATATTTCTTTTTCAATCATTTGTTAATGAATTTTCTCGGCTGATTGATGGATACCCATTAACACAGTAAAGTAAAAGTTTCAATCTTTCACCTCATCAGAGGGAAAAAAGAAATGGGAATGATCAAGAGCTCTAATAGGGAGGGAGGGACAATGAAAAATGGGTTTTTAGGTTTTATTCTTGTGAAATAGCTATACAAATATATTAAAAATAGGAATAGGAATAGGAATAAAATAGATGAAATGTTGGTGAAGTGTTGTCGACATATACCAAGCTGGAGAAAAAGCATGGGACCTTTTTTCTCATTTTCTATCTTTGTTGATGATGCTGGATGGGTTCTGAAAACTCAAGTCTGAGGAGTAAGAGTTTTGTCTGCTTACAGAGGTTGTGAGGGTGAGGACACACCTCCAAAAATGGACCTCCCATCAATAAGATACCCCAACCCCATGTGACTAATATATGTGCAACATTTTTCCAACAAAAAAATAAAAAGAAATAAAAATATTGTTTTTTTTTGTTTTCGCACTAAATAGATCAATCTTAAAATACCGTGTACTTACATACAAGCTTAACAGTAATCAGTTTATTGTGTTCATGGTAAACACAAATTTGATATCACTTAAAAAGTCAAAGTTTCATTAGTTTTTCGAGAAAGATTTATAAGAATATTAATTGATTGGTGTTATACATCGTTGGTAATTGTCTGAAGGCTTGCAATTCAAATTTGTAATTTCACAAATTGCATGACTTACACAAATGGAAAGGAAACCAAATAAGTCTTTTGAATCAAAATTTGAGCTTGTAAATTGAAATCCATGACCCATCTCAATATAATAGTCTTCTTTGTTTATAATGAAGTTGAACTTTTGTCATCAAACAACACGTATTTGTGACAAAGTTATTTTGTTATTTATAAATCAACATACAAGCATTTTATGTAAATTAATGCATTGAGATTCTAATAAGAGCATCGATGTGACATAAAGGACAAATGAAGCCATGTTGCTTCTATGTGTAGTGTAGTTGACCTAATTTATTTATAAAATAGTGCTTAATAAGGATAAATAAAACAATTTGTTATGGAGGTAACTAAAAACAGCATCTGATTTCCTTTTCAGGTCAAATTGGGGAATTTCCCCCTCCTTTTTGGAAGAAACTTTAGTTCATAAAAAAACTCTAATTTTGTCAACCCATCCACTCTCAAGCAAGAATCAATCTTAATTAAACATGGATTGACACTATTTTTGGATTAGTTTAGCAAACACAAGACATATGCCATTGTCACTACTCTATTTAAAATAGTAAACTACTCTCACGGTGGATGATAGATTTCACAGCTATTTAAATGTATTTAAGCATTTCCATGATAAAAAAATGTGTTTAGTTTAAAGCATGTTGTTGACTTAAGATGACAAAGATTGCTATTAATATATAAGTGCTCTCGATTTCAATGGTAAGTAGATTGTTCTCAATGGGACACCTCAGCAGTTGAGCATCATATTTTTATTAAAAGAATCGTGATCAGTACGATTCATGTTAGGACAGGTGGGTGAATTTTATGGATAGATATGAAATGATGTAATATTTCCAATAATGCGTTGAATCGAAAAATTAAGAGTTACATGAGTATGAATAGTTATGCATGAAATAAAAAATAGACAAAAATTTACGTGTATATGAAAAATTATACATGAAAAAGAGTATGGGGGTTGCACGTAAAGAACTATAAAAATAATCAGTATTTTCATATTTAAAAACGTACATGTCACCAGCCTGAGCTTAGCCTTCTCTCTCCCTAACCTTTAGTTAAAGGTTTGAAACTCGTCATGACATTTGATGGTATATGTCGTTCGGATATTTTGTTTTCATGTATATAATAGATTGGTCATTTTTTAGAACAGATTCCGTCATTTTTAAATTATAAAAATATCAAAAGGGTTATTTATTTATTTTTTGTTTTACATAATCTTTTTAGCTCATTTGCAAAGTTAGGTTTCGAAATAATTTTTGGAAATTGCTCATCTACTGATTTGACAAGGTCGAAGACAAATATTTTTTGACTTCCTACTGTAAATGAATTAGTGAATATAGATTAAAGAGGTAATTAGTGAACATAGATGAAAAAGTTGTTTAGGCTTTGTCGTTTTGTACATATAATTTAAATTATCTTACTATAGTCGATTAATTCAATAAGCTTAAGCTACTTATATACGATACAATATTAATTAGCTGCTACAAATGATTTGTTTAAACAATTGAAGTGACAGTTTTTGGGTGGATATGCCATTTTTAATTGATTCCTTTTCTGCAAGAATC
This sequence comes from Geranium rotundifolium, assembly GCA_963920655.1. Classification (NCBI taxonomy): domain Eukaryota; kingdom Viridiplantae; phylum Streptophyta; class Magnoliopsida; order Geraniales; family Geraniaceae; genus Geranium; species Geranium rotundifolium. The sequence goes on along the minus strand of OY987317.1, from coordinate 25,003,610 downwards.
TATCCCTGCCGTTGTTTTTTTTCGAGCGAACCTGCTGAGAAGGAAGGAAGAAAGTAGTTCACAATATTTTTATATATAATTAATGTAACACAAATTCATATAAAAATACAATGAATAATTTTAAGTAGGTACACACACCTGAAGAAATTTCATATTCATCAAATAGTGTATCATCAAAAATAATCTATATATAATGAACTCATACTAAAAGTTAACCAGTTATAGTTTTGTAATATAAATATTCTAAGCATGTCATGAAATATTGAACTTATTGCCTCCTTTTCTAATTTCTTTCAAAAATCTCACCACATTCTCAGGTATTTTATCCCAATGGAACCAAAATCTTTTATGTTCTGCACTTTGTAAGCAACAATGATAAGTATATTTAATTGAACCCTAGGAATTCTCACTGAGAAAGCTTATATGCTTAATTTGAGTGAGAATTAATTAGCGGGAACTAGGAAAGATTTTGATGGAAAATTTACTGTAACAAAAAAAGCAGACGGAACATTCATTCTCGTGAACTTACGGGAGAAATAAAAGGATAATATCTAAGAGGAATAAAATATATAATGGTACCACAAAATGTCATATATCTTTGTTCCTCCACAAATATTTATTAAAATGGAATAGAAGCTATTGTTGCCTCTTCTCATTATTCGTAAGGTTATGATTTGACATAATGAATCAATTCTTTCAATATTGTTTTATTTTGGTAAAATTTATGCGTTTTTATTATGATGATTTGATTTAATGATTCTTTTTATCTACTATGAAAAGAATTACCAACTTTACGTTGGTGTATGAATTAATTTAAAATTAACAGCTGATTCTCTACCGTTTTGTACTTTGATCTTATAGAAATATCAGCCAAAACAAATGGTAAATATCTTAAATGTGATCCCGTGGTGACAATCAATTTTAAGAATGTCAAATTCATCGATATTAGAATTAGTTTTCCATGATAAAATAGTGTGTACATTGACTTAAAGTTGAGCCATTCACAAGAATTCAGAACGCGACTAAGCTGTGAAGAATAATGTCATACACCATGAAGGAGCAGACAAGAGTGTGAGTGTAATATGGTTCAATACATTTTCAATAAACTTAGATATTAGTTACATTTGAAGGCTATTGGTGACATTAAAATATGAGTGTAAATTCACCTAATATTACATTTCAAGGCAAGCATCTGAACTTGAGGCCTCAAGAGTAGATATCATAGGCCAGTTCCAAACAATTGCATAAGAGAAATGGTTTACCTGGAAGTGGTCTCTTAGTGAAATATAACAGTTCCGCCAGAGAGAGAGAGGGAAAACCTTAAAAATGAATTACTTTCAGTGCTTAAATAGAAGATTTTTGCATTTGAGTTGGAAACAAAAGACATTTACATTGGAACCACTTTTTACTTTTCACTAAGCTTTGCATAATTTAATAATAATCCAAAAGATGACAAAATTATAATAAACAAACCAATCCTTTCAGCCACAAGACATGGTGTGATGATGTGATCAATGTGCATAGACATAAGATCTACAAATATTTTGTGGGTAATTGCAGTTGCAACAAACTACTGTTATTGTCGATCAAAAGAAGAAACGCAGTAACAGTCAATTGGTTAATCCTCACGCAATCAGCTTTTTGTCTTTGCCTTCCTCCTACTTGTGCTTCTTTCTTCATCTTGCCCTTCTTCCAATTTTCTCCTTAACCCTCTGAGTTCTTCGTCATTCACCGTGCCATTTAGTTTCTGGTTTAAGGCATACGCTTCTGCTAACTTCCTCTTGCAATCTTTGCTCGCTGACTCGTGCAAGACCACTGGCAAACAGATTAATTCATAACCAACAAGAAAAACTTTATGGTTTTCAAAGTAACCGATCACAAGTGCCACAAACTAAAAGAGCCCTAGCTCGTTTCAGAGGTCAAAGAGCAAGCATTTAATGGAGACCATTGCAAGATAGCTTACCTGGTTTTGGATAATCTTTACCAATTATGCAATTTGCTTTATTTTGAATGCTCAGTGGAGCTGTCCACGGCTCGTAAATGTATTCCTTTGGCATATCTGCAAATTGATTAACATACATTACATTGGACAGAAAAGCACCCAGCCAAGAATGTAAAAGGCATGAGAGAAACTTAAGGATACCTTTCAATACAGGAAGAAAATGCCTAATGTAGTTGCCGTTGGGATCATATTTCTTTCCAAACGATATTGGGGAGTATATACGATTATACTAATTGGCAAGAAAATAATAATGTCAGAAATACAAATCGCAGTTCTGATTCAGTCAACCATGAAGCAAAATAGAAGAGAATTTCCGAATCAGATCATTCATGATGATCTATAGCATTAGTAACCATGACAAAGTCTAATTTGCAGTTGAAGTTCCATGTGAAGAATGGAACATTAATAAATCAATACAAGTCTGAAACCACACTAAAGTCTTAGGCTCATATGTAGAGCAGGGAATGTTGTTCTGAAAACTTGTAACAAATTAAGATGAGATTTATTGTATCCTTGATACCTGGTAAAAGAATGATGAACATGATAGCCACAGCCAATTTCCATTATTAATAGCCCAATCTGAATCAATCAGAAGTCTCTCAAAAACATCACGTCCTTTTTCCCAGTGGACAAACTATAAGCATAAACAGTCTCATGTCAAAAACGTGCGAGAATTACAAAATTGATGACCTGAGAGCAAAAGAGACATATACCAGATCTCCACGAGTTAGAAAACAAGCAACACAATGGCGTGCTAGATGGTGTATCCAACCCCACTTGCGGAGCTACATTAGCAAACGTAAAATCTTCAGGTAAGTTTGCCCACATGTGATAATTAATAGCATAAAGGAATCACACTCATAGGCAAGAGCAGCATTAGAAGGACCACTACTAACTATATCCCAAACCTAACCTGGACCATGATTGCATCAATCCAAGGATATCCTGTTCTGGCTTCTCTCCAAGCTGCCAATAGTTCATCATCATCATTCCAAGGTATCTAGATCAATGTAAGTTGTCACATTATATGTAATGTCAAAATCAACACAAGAAATGTTGAATGATATTCAGTGCAGAACAAACTGCATTGAAGCTTTCATTTTCATTCACATGTACCTTTTACTTCATCTCATGATTAATTATAGGTATGTCGTATATGTCACGATGCTTACGGTTACAAACAACAAGAGTAGGATTAGGGAGAAATATACATTGCTCATCTTTGAGTCTGTTCTTCCTTAAATGACAATTAGAAGTACTGATTGCATTACTCAGGAAGAATGGAAGACTAAGTTCAAATTACCTGCTTGCATATTCTGTTGCCCTTCATCCGATCAAAATTTGGCGTGCCAAAAGCTACAGTGTAGAAGAAGTCTCTCCACAGCAACTAAGCACGTTGAAACCAGTAATTAGTCTGCTGAACCTAGAACCTTGATAACTGGCAGAGGTACACTTACCTGTCCAACGAGAGAAACTGGAGGTGAAGTGTGACTTTTGACGCTCTTATAAACATCTTGCAGGCATTGGTAGAAGTACCTGGAAGAGAGGCAGCCAAACTGCCAAGAGATATGGAGAAAAGAGAAGGGTTACATATCAAAAGAAAGTAATACGAATAAGCAGTTGTTCTTTGAAAACTAATAGCCTTCCAAATTAGATGATCATCCTCCTAACTTATAATAACTCACCTTCAAGTAAGGCGATAGAACAGTGGTTGCTGGTTTTAAAAATGCAGATGGGTCGCCCTTTGGTTTCTCGAACTTTGCTACCCACTCCTGCAGTAAGCAAACAGATAAATAGACATTTTAGAACTTGTAATAGAATAGCAATGAGAACTTTCTGTAGAAGCAGACGGGCACCTTATTGCTGAGTGATTGTTTCAATCTCTTCAACGCCTCGGATTCACCGCCTCTAAAAGGAGTCCACTCATCCTGCATTTGATCCACCCCACACACATATAAAACTAGAGCATTGTGAAGTGAATGTATTGATGCAAGTTCAAACCTCCTCCATATCCCCATAGCCAAGTGCAGTGGTTGTTGGAACATCCCATATCTCACAAGCTCCAACATCTCCAACAGGAGGTACACAAGACAGAGACGTCGAAAGTGGGGAAGACGCCCATGTCGGTTGGCCGGCAAGCTTCAGGAACGACTGATAGCTCACTGGAGCCTTCCCCTTATTCTACCAAACAATACACCAACATGAACACTAAAACTAAAATCAAGAACACAAAACTCCTTATACCTTTTGAATGATATAGGCGGGATCGAAGAGAGTATGGCTCACAGGAGAGAAGACGTCAATTCCAGCTTGGGAAGCATATTTCTGTTGCAAGCAGAATCACAATCACAATCACAATCAGAGGTTGATAGTTGATGATAAGGCAGGGGTCAGAGAATATGTGTCACCTTGACTTTGGCGTCTAGGGCTTGATAATAAGGGTCAGTGTCGTGCTCGAAGCAGAGAGTGTTGACGTTCCAGTCGTGGAGGCAGCGAATCAAGACCTCGGCGGGGTCGCCCTGGAGAAGCAGCAACCTGGAGCCGAGGCTCTTGAGGGTGGAGTCGAGGTCGGCGAGGCTCTCGAGCAGGAAGCGGATGCGGTTGAGGCCGGCGCGGGCGGAGCCGGGGGAGGGAGCGCTGGGGAGAGGCGTCATGTAGTGAGGGTCGATGACGAAGACGGGGTAGAGCAAATTCGAGGACTTGGAGGCTCGCTCCAGTGCCGGGTTGTCGTGGATTCGGAGGCCCTTCCGGAACCACATCAGGGAGCTCGAACAGGTGGCCATTAATGGATTCCAAGTGAAGGACGACACGGTTTCCTTTCAAATGTGATGAATGGTTCGCGCCCTTACGAGCCTTGCTTCTAATGTGCACCGGAGGTGTAGGATAAAAGGAGGTCAGAGATTCGGGGTTGCTAAAGTAGACCGTGCGCCATATGCGTATGTTAGAGCTCGGTGGCATGGGTGCCAAAAGGATCGGCTCGTGCGACGCCACGATGATGCTTTAAGAAGCCTACACGATGTGTTTTAGCAGATATAAACGACAGCATTTATGATACTTAATGGCGCTTAGTTATGTATTGTTCAATCGTTGTCAAGTAACTAAGCCTATTTTGAAATGATTTTTTAGATTTAAATTTCAAATAAGCTCACAATTGTCATTCAATATTATTAAGAGTATTGACATATATACTTAGACACCAACATTCAAATATGAAAATATGAACTGTCAGCCATTAGATCAAAACTGATCAATGGACGTGATTAATAACTACTTTCACCTGAAATTTAATTCAATAAATGTAATAAAGGACAAATTCGTCATTCTTATCTCAACAATTCTACGTAGAAAATTTGTGATTCATGGCGATTCTGGACGCGATTCAGAACTATTCTGCAGTGGATCTGCGCGATTATGCATCCTCTTCTTCGACAATCGATCGATTCGACAATTATGTTTTGCGATTCTCCGATTCTGCAGTGAACCTGTTTTGCGATTCTCCAATTTTGCGTTCACAAATTTGTTCGATTATCGATCAATTAAGCGATTTTGTTTTGTGATTTTGCAACAATTCTCCAATTCTAAAACGAATTCTTCAATGATTGATTGATATTAGCCGGTCGATCTATATTGATGAATCGATCATGATTTCTCATGCTAATTCAACTTTGTTCAATCAATCAATCAACGGTGTTTGTTAATTGTTCTTCATGATATGTTAGAAACAGATTTATTTTTTTCAACACAAATCATAGTTTTTTAGAGTCTGAAAGGTGTTTCTTGTTGTTAAGTTTGTTATTGGCTTTATTTTTGGGTAATGCGAAAGATGTCGAGCATCTAGTCAGGTAAAATGTCAAGCAGTTAGTCTCAACATACTGCGCGACATTTGTGGATCGCAGCATTGGAAAGTTTCCCTAATTAAGAGACATATTGCGATTGGAAAGATCCAACTGTGTACAAGGCTTTTGGTAAGTCTTGTTTGAGTCATGATTCTGGAAAGTTTCCTGCCGTGATAGAGACTTTGAGAAGATATCGGCGTTAAGGATTTAGGAAACTTAAATCGACTAGGATTATGGTAACCCTAATGCGTCCCGGAATTAAGTTTGCAGCTGCTATAAAAGCTTAGGCTCCACCCTTAGCAGCGAGCGCGACTCCCTTGTAGTTTCTTCGGTAAATACACAAAACTCTTAGACGTGCAGGACTGGCGGGCTGAGAGGTTGTGTGTTCCCCGAAGGAAGATTCTGTATCACTACCAGAATCGGAAGATCAAGTGTGAATGATTGAGGGTTTTTTGTGAATGCGTGATTGAAGGTTCATGCACAAGAGCTTAATAGCGACCTGTAAACATCCGAGCAGTGCGAGACTCGTAGAGTGGAATCAAGTTGGAGGCTTGGATTCAGGGGGAGTCCCTGAGATAGATTTGCACTACGAAGAGTAGCATAAAGTAGTGGTTTGTGTGATAATCATCGATACTTGTATGTTTTGACTGGTTCCATTATAGTGAAATCTTCTCATTGGCAAAGCGCCCCCAGACGTAGGTGAGTTGCACCGAACTGGGTTAACAATCTTGTGTGTCACTATTTGCTCTTTACTCCTTATATTGTGTTTGTCTGAATCTACTTGCTGACAAGTTGTTAAGAACATTATCTTAACATTGTTTTTGACATCTTGTCTAACTGTCATAATCAGAATTTCAATTGGTATCAAAGGGGGGCACCTACAGCTTTAGGTGAGATCTTGGGAGACAAATTTTGATTGACAAACATGGACAACTCTAGAGAAGAAGTATCAATAAACCGTCCACCGATTCTAGATGGGAGCAACTACGGATATTGGAAATCCCGTATGTGCGCCTTCTTGAAATCCATCGACAACAAGACCTGGAAGTCTATGATTAATGGATGGAGCGCCCCGTGCTATCAAGATACTGAGGGAAATTTCACAAATCTCAAACCTAAGTCTTAATGGACCGACGCTGATGAAGAAGCAGCTCTAGAAAATTCCCAAGCCCTCAATGCAATTTTTAATGGTGTAGACAGAAACGTGTTCAGATTGATCAACATCTGCACTACTGCCAAACGAGCATGGGACATTCTGACTGTTGCATATGAGGGAACCAAAAAGGTATGAGAAAAAAAGCTTCAGTACCTAACAACGAAGTTTGAGGCACTTCTCATGAAAGAAGATGAAACTGTGGCTGAATTCAATGTGTGAGACGTTGCCAACGAATCATACTCGGGGTCGCACTAGAATACAAATGTGTTGTTGACATACAAACGTCCGAACATATCTATCACCACACATTTCCAAAATGGACGCACAAGATGTATCAGTATAGACGATGGCAAGTCAAAGTAATTAAGGTGTCAAGTAGGTGGGTGATGTGTCATTGCATGGTGTATCAGGGACAATATTGTATTTTCGATTTTTTGTGATTGACCCAAGTGATAAAATTCTAAAAATTAATCAAAACTTAATTCTCACACTCTCCGATAGCAGTAAGGAAACCCAATCTCAAGCTAATCTCCAAATTGAAGCAAACTCAATCTTCTAATATTTTTCGTAATTTGTAATTTAGATGGGAACTCAATCTTCCTATGTCATTTGCAATTTTCCTCGTTACATTCTCCCATATGTCATTTGAAATTTTCATCTGTACGTTATCACATGTCATTTAATGTTACATATATTATTGTAATGTGTCATGTATAACAGAAATATATACATGTGCAATTTGGTTATGTAACCATGTGTCAATTGGATATTTATGTATCTCTAACTGTTATGATAAGTTACGCAACACTTAATGCGTAAGTTTGTAAGTTGTAATTATTCTTGTTTGTTGCAGAAGACCATAGTAGTGTTCTTAGTTAAGTTTATCAGAATATGTCTGGCATGTAATAAGTATGTGTAGTTGTGTAATTACTATATGATTAATGTTTTGTTTGTTTACAGCCAAAAGTATGCATATGTTTGTTGACGACTCTGATTTTGAGAATCACGAACCTCTGATTAATCGTTTGAAAAAGATGAGGATTAGGCCTAGTGGCGATGGTGCCATATGATTTTGAGAATCACGAACCTCTGATTAATTGCATAGTGGTCCCTTGTCTTTCATTGCTGGCATGAAACATTTGAACACCCAAATGAAAGATGAAATGTCTTCCTTGAAAATTAGAGCTGCGCCAAACGTGACACACTGATCATGGTTGTCAACCTCGTAATTGGACAGAACATCATAGAAGATTTGTCATCAACAATTATTTCATGTGTCATTAACAATGTGTTCATTTTTCATATCGGCGTACAAAAAGTGTCAACATAACATAACGCACATGTAGTATGTGTAATCTCATATTAAAACAATCTGATCATAAACAGTGTCGTAAAGACGATAAAAAAAATTCATATTTTATGTACTGTAAGCAATTTTTGTAATGGTAATCGTAATTGACAATGGTTGTACTTGTTTGTCCCGAATGTGGAGTCGAATGAAATGATATCACCCCATTTTTCATAATTTTGTCTGCATAGTTCATCAACCCAAAACAAACGAGTGAGACGGTCGTTCTCATAATACAGATCTGGATCCGAAAACTGGTCACTGATGAACTCGTTTATCACTATTTGCACATCTGCCTCAAATAGAAAGACTTTTAATTGTGCCTCTACGTGTTCAGCACCATCAACAATCGCAATGCACAAATTGAAAGCGGATGTTGCACTTACATTTGCCTTTTGGCAGTCCATAACAAACTGCCTTTGGGTGTCATTCATGTTTCTGTTTCCCCGAAGATGCCGGAAATGTTCTGCACTATAGAATGGATGGTTATGTGCTTCCACGAATTTCGCAACCACGTAGTTCCCAGTAGATGACAGTTTCAAGGAAATCATGGCCCTGGGACTTGTGCGCGTGGTGATCCATCTCCTTTTTGTGTATTGCCTCATTTCATCATATTGATCTTCAGATCTGGTAATAGGCTCACCTTCCCTAGAGCAAGTGACATATTTCAGAGTGATCATGTGTCATGATGATTTCTATGTTCCTAGACATATCATGAACCCACAGTAGCGACCGTAGTTTCTGTAATATTCGATACCCACATCAAGAGTTGCAAATGACATGCCAATTGTTGGCTTCATATTGGTAGGGCATTGTGGTACGTATCCACCATTTATGTCGATTGACCATCTGCTACTTTCATCTTCTACCGTTCCATTTTCTGTCAATAATATTGATCAATACACAACAAATATTGAATAACGTATGTGGATCTACAGTTTATGGATTGATTACCTGACATATTGATTGAATCAGAAGATTCGACCACCTCTGTTGTCGGTCTTACACTAGATATTTGACTTTCAATTACAAAGAACAAAACACACTTTGAGATGATGAAGATCTATATAATCTAGTAATATACCTTCAGTCCTTGCAGCTTCTTCCTTGGCAGTCATTAGCTAGAAGACTCAATGATTTAGAAACGTGCGTTTCATTCTCCTTTATAAGCGTTTCTCGAATCAATTGTCCTTTGATTTCAGGAAACGATTAGCACCACCTTATGGTAATTTACCAGGTTGCCCTTCTTGACTATAATAAGTATGTAATTTGTGCTGTATTAGTTTATGTCATCTCCACCGATAGTTAGTTTCATTCAACGGACAAAAATTGTTCTAATGTTTGTATTATAAATAGTGTTTGTACTCTAGTTCATCCCTCATACTCGTTGGGAGAACCAATGCTAGATGAGAAACTAGTGAGAAATAATTGAGCCCATTAGCAGTTTTTTAACTTAGACCCAAGTCAAAATTGAAAATTAAGCCCAATTCAAACAAAACATAATCGGCTTAATAATTGCATAAAAATGTAATAATAAACAATAAAACCTATTACAATTTTACCACAACACAATTTACAAAAATGAAACAATTCCTGCAGTTCCATGCTTCCATCTCCAACTCCAACAATTTTCAGCATCGGCTTCTAATTATGCAAATCCTAACAAATTATAAAAAACAATGTACAATTTAAATTGTAGTTAACAATTGAAAATGAAACCCTAAATTTGAACATCTAAATCCCCAAATTTATAACCCTAATTCCCAATAGGTAACCTAAATTCAAACAAAACAAATTGAAATTAAACATTAAACTGAAATTGAACCTAAACCCTAAATTCGAAACCTTAATTTAATCCCTAAAATTAAAACTTAACCGTAAATCCTAGATGCAAAATCACGAACTTAATCCATAAACTAAAAATTGCAAAATCCTGAACATGTCCAACAATTCCCACTTGAAAAAAAAAACCAGAAACCCCAAAACAAAAATCAATCGAACCCACAAGCTGAATTCAAAAATCATACCCACCGAAACGGAACGATGTCGCAATCCACGACACGAAACGACATGCTTGGTGAGGTCTCGCTGGAGGGTCGCGAGATTGGAGCCCAAATCGTTGCAGTGAGTGGTTAAGTGAATGGAACGAGAGGGATAAGAAGAGAAATGAGAGGAGAGGACGAGAGTAATTAGGGGTTCAGAGAGAAAAATTGAGAGAGATGGTGAGAAACTAAGAGTTTGTGACTTGAGACTTGTGAGTGATTCGCGTGAGAGAGGATGAGGTAAGGTTGATGGATGGTGTGAGAGAGTGCCACGTCGAGGTAAATGGACGGCTAGGCTGAAATTGACTGATCAAAATCGAGGGTGTAGGACAAGCCACGTCACTTGGTCACTCTTCTTCTCTCATTTGTATGTTATCAGTCTCACATTGGAAAGGAATCAAGTTGTTTAGTTGTTTATAAGCTTCAGCTCATCTCTTCGTTTAATCAGATTTGTGCCTTGTGGCTGGCTTGTTTTGAGTTGAGTGTATAGTATGCTAGCCCATTTCGTTGTTTGGGGTATCAAGTGAGTCAAGTGAAAATGTATAGTCCTAGAGTCCCATTTCGTTGTTTGGGGTATCAAGTGAGTCAAGTGAAAATGTATAGTCCTAGAGTCAACACATATCTACACCATTTATTTTTTCATCTAGCGGCTGAAAATTATTCTTATATTTGTACCTAAAATTAACATTTGTAGATAAATACATCTCCACAACCAATATGGTACATTTGGCAAAAATAGACTCAGGACACGTATAACACTGTGTCAACTTACAACCTGATGACACATTTAAATCATGTCATTAAGAGAATCAATTAATAATTGATTTTCATAAAGTCAAATTCGAGCTCGTAATGACCATTCTGTCCCACATTAAGCACAATATGACCTCTTGTAATTGGGACAAAAATTACATTGAAATTAAGTTAACGTGGGATTATTAATAGCGCGTGAATTTAGGTCGTCCGTTAATCAATCTAATAGTTACAAATTGTCCTAAGATTTGTAGTAGCCACATGAGTTTGTAGCCGCCGATTAAAAGCCTCAAGTTCAGTCCTGATGTAAAATGAGTGAGCCAAATTCAAGCCGAGGCTTCACAAATTTGAACTCGGATTAGGTCGTTTACTGCCCTGTTTCTCCTGATATATACAAGCATGTTAGGAAATAGTCTAAAACATTAACATGAGAATACATAATTGTTGGTAAACATAAATATTTAGAATCGGAAAGCTTCATTAAGGTGGATGAAGAAAAAGGTGGATAAATACATAAAATCATCAACTCGTGGAATATAATAATAATGGGCTCTTCCTATCACTCACAAGAAATCTAGTTGTATACCATACCATACCATACCATATCACTATCACGACCGATCGTGTCCTGGCGATCACGAGAATATTAAAATATATAGAACCATATCCACTCCCACATGTCAGGATGATCTGATCAGAGAAGGCGGCGAGCACCACGGACGCTGACCAACTTGACATCGTCGATGACGGGGCCACAGAGCGTGCCTGAGCTGTCGTTCTTCATGGTGTAGTAGGTGCTCAAGAACATGACCCGAGTCCGCACACTGACCGCCTTGAACTTGAGGATGGCCCGCTTATATCCACCCTTCCCCTTGGACTCATAAGCGGCTTTGATTGTGGCTTTCCCCGCAAACGCCTCTACCACCATGCTTCCCTCGCACGCGTTGTTGGCGTCCCCCAGCGCGAATGACAGCGCGTACACCTTCCCAGGCACTGTCTTCACTACCTGCGCAATGGCGCTCTCTTTCCCTGCCACCAGCTCTATGGCCCTCTTCCCCTTTGGCACCGCGAAATGTGCGCTGTCCACGTACTTGACCGCCTTCAGGGACTCGATGATCCACCCTGGCAGCGGGCTGTGGTCGTCCTCGATGTGGGGAGGGATCAGAACCCCCCACGACGTGTTCGGGAACACGTAAGGCCCTTCTTCGAAATCCCCGTTCTTCAACAGGTTCACTGCAATAATAAGCATGAGGTCAGTGGTTCCAATATAAATATAACGGGGGGTTTCAAAGTTTATGGAATAGTAATTACCGTTGGTGCGCTTGGGAGGGAAAAGGGCCTTGAGGGCGACGGAGTCAATGAGGGGGCCGCAGGCGGGGTCCTCGTCGACGCCAGGGTTGTGGATGGTGATCTGGACGTTGTCGGCGTCAGCGGGGAATGCCCAGGAGTAGGAGTCCCAACCGCTGCTGCTGTACATGGTCTGCATAGGGAGGATGCCCCAATCCCGCTTCTCCTTGGCGGGGGAGACGGAGACGTTGAGGGTCTCCTCCTGAGCGCAGGTCCTCGCGGCGCTGAACGTGAGGGAGTAGAACATCCCCTTCACCAGCTTCAGCTGCTGCTTGATGGAGGCCTCGTTCCCGAGCCGGACCGCGTAAGCACCCTCCGGCACCACAAGCAGCATGTCCCCTTGCTTGTGCCCGGACTTTATGTACTCAATGTAGCCAGATACCTCCCAGCTCGGGATCGCATTCTTGCTAGTCACTAGCGTGCCCTTCAACTCCGATGCCTTTGGCCCATACTCGAAGTTACCGTTTGGTAACAAACCTGGAAATCAATCAACTACATAATGTAATTGGCCTCAATAACTATGTTGTCTGGAGGCCAACAACCAAGCACATGAAAATAAATGGGCTAAAAAGGACTGAAATGACAAAATGCAGTAAAGGACAGTGAATGACAGGGATAAATATGGAACCACAAAAGCTGTTTCACCACGTGGCCCACCCTGCCATTACACATCTCTCTTCTATTCAATTCACTTGCCTCCATATTTTTTTACAATTAACGGGAATGTAATTTAAACTAGGAACACTTAAATCATGAGTAAAATTGTAGTCCGAATAATTGTTTGTGACAGACAGACAGACAGACATTTACATGAATCTATGAAGCAAAGCATTGTTTGTGATTTGAAAGCTTACCGTCGGTGAGGGAGTCGGCGACGAGGAAGGTGGTGGCGCAGACCAGTGCGACCACCAGAGCCACGGCGGTGTTGTGTCTCTGCATTTTTCTTGAGTTTCGACTTCCGAGAGAGAGAGAGAGAGTGATTTGAATTGCAATACTGCAGGAGACTGAGCTCTGCGTTTTATGCCTCCTCGTCTCGGACAAAGCCCTTACTTTATGGCTTAATTACGTCGGTGCCACTCCAGTCGACGTGTACATAAAACCAGTAATTGTTTTGTTCAAGGTTCGTATAGAGAAGATATGGGAATTAATTGATTTTTGAGTCCTACTCCTTTGCTCGCACATGCCATGCTTCAGCTCAATCTAAATACAAACAAATTTATCTTTTTTTATAACATTAATTAAATAATTAAAGGCGGTGCCATTATTTTCATTTTGTTGCGCTGCTTCATTGAGAACTGTAATTAACATGAATCATGTACATAAAACCAGTAAGAATTTAAATCTTAATTAACATGAATCATGTGACTAAGAAATGAGTAAAGAAAGTGGAAATTTTGTTCTTAACTTGAATGGTAAAGAATTGAGTATGCTTTGCCTGTGGACAGCGACCAATTCCCCAATAGAGGGAGTGGAATTTTTGGGGTTGTGCAAAACATACTTGCAAATAAAGGAAGCTAAATTGAGGAGCAATTATTATTATTATATGATATTTGATGAAAACAATGTGGTTAATTGGGAGAAGAAGATGAAGAAACAAGAAATGAATCACAACTAGACAGGTAGTGATCGATGTGTTGACTCGGCGTAGGCTAAACCTAAACCCAAAGACAAAGCCTTTCAAGACTCACATGCTCTTCTAAACCCACCTTCTCGTGCATTGTCGGTTCACGATATCATATACGTACTTGTTTTCTTTACTTTTGATGTATTGTGTTACATGGTTTTTAATATTTGTCGACGTGTCATTGGCAACATAATAATGATATAAAAAATCCAAATTATGTATTTTGGTGTTATTTTCTTCCCGATTTTGGGTTAAAACAAAAGGATAGAGTTTGTACGAGTTTTATGAGAGAAATTGCAGAAGCAAGTGAGTATGTGATGTGAGACGGTGTCGTTTAGTGAAACAAACCTGTCAATGATTCAAAGTAGTAGCATGCGAGCCCACATGGGTTCCATAATTAAATAAAAAAGAAAGAGAAGAAATGGGTGCAATGCATATGCATGGATCTTCCAAGAAGGTGACAATGTTCAACCTATGACCGAAATGCCCTTCAATTATTTGATTACCAAGTTATTTTAATGAAGAAGCTCGTGGGGGCTTAACAAGAAAACATCAGAATCAAATGCCCAATGCCAATCAATGGGATTGGGGAAAAGGGAACATTGAGATCTTATCTGCGCCCATTCCATGTGCTGTTTTTAATATCAATTTTTCTACGTATCTCCTTCTATCATCACATAATATACATACATTTCTATATTAGACTGAATTTACACCTACCATATCATAATTCAAATACAATAACTAAGTTATTCATACATTCCTTAATATATGAACAAATTAAATACATATCAGCGTAGAAATACAAATTGTCTGAAATAGTAGAACTTAAATGTGCACTGGTAGAATTATATAGATCCGATAGAAAATAAGTGTTAACTGGTAGAACGTGATGTACACGGTAAAAACACGAAAATTACCGTGCTAGAACAATATTAAATCCCAATTTATTTAGAAATGGAGGTGACATTCAAATGTTAGTGACTTGATTCATATTTTTACAATTTCTGATACTAATACCATTCATTCATTGTAGAAAAGATAGAGATAATCATCAATATCGGAAGTTTTACACCTAAATAATATTTATGATCATTTTTTACTTTTAAATATAGATCCAGATTCATATCCAGTCAATAAAATCCAAAAGTGATATGATGCATGTAATTTTTGTATGCAATTAATTAGTTAAGATTTTGCAGAGTACACTTGCTAATAGAATTTTCATGTTATTACAGTTTTAACTCAGAAGCTGGTCCAACTATATAACATTTTTTTAAAAACAATCAATTTCATAGTGATCAATTATTGAAATTTGGCCAAATGTTATTCATTTGCTTTCGTTTTTGTGCATGTGCAGACGAAAGCGAATATGTGTCTCCTTTCAACTACAGCCACACCCAAATGATATCCCTCTCTTGTGTGTGTGATTTTGGTCAAGAGGTTGGATGGAATCAAACCAATTTAACTATTCTACAGTTAATTTAATCGATTAAATAGTAGTTGATTAGATCTCGACATTTTTCAGCGAAAAATATAATTATAAGCAGCTTTAAGAGTTAGAATCATAACTAAATAACTGACACTTGTAGGTGTTTTGCTCCCTCATTTTGTCTGTTTAGGGGATTAAACTGTATAGCTGTCAGATTTTTAGAATTTACAAGAGCCGGCTTCATGGATAAAAGGGAAAAGTACGGGTAGTTATTTCCAACTAAACATGTTCTCCACAAAATCATAACTAATTAAAATTTGTGTTATTTAACTATGCTAAGATTTCATATATTCCCACCCGTTAAATGTTTGGATGAAAAATCTTAATTTTGAAAGTAAAATCACAAAGTTGCCCTTGGTTAGTTTCCAAATTTTCAATATGTGTCATTTGTTGCGCGTTTGGATGGAGTGGCCGGAGAAGCTATCCTCCGACCAAACATCGAGCTTGCTCTACTTCAATTTTGCCAATCGGTTTGTTTATAACACCAAATCACAATCTCAACGAATCAGAAAACAACTCCAAGAAAAATAGAGCAACTACATTTGGTAAAGAACACAATAATCAAATCTTCAAATCCCTTTCCCCCTTTCAATTAATTCCCGAACAGGAAAATCAAATATGCGAATTTACATAAACATACCCTCCATTTTCTTAAAAAAATCTTGGTTGTTGAGGGTAGGGGGAGAAGCATTGGAGATCAAGTTAAACCTCATTTCAAAAAACCTAAGTAGGCGATTGAGATTGAGAATGAAAGAAAGAAGAATGAAATTATCTAGAAAATAATGAACCCAAATGTTGTAGTGAAATTACCCATAAATAGGATAGGGTCTGGTCACGGCTGGAGTAGGTTTCCAGGTGTAAAAACTTGAGATCGGCGGAGACCGGAAAGGTGTATGTGAAGTTAGAGACGGAGAAGCTGGAGGTAGAGAAGGTGGAGGTGACGTCGACGATAAGTTTTGAGTTCTGGTGTTGGCGAACTTGGAGAAGCTGCCCTTGTCCAACTTCCAGACGTTTGGTAAGGTCTGGTTCGAAGTTGAACCACATTTGAGGAGGATTAGGTTGGTGGGAGTGTACGATGGTGAAATCAGTGATCTCCAGCCACTCCAAAACCCAAACACACAACTAATGGTACATTTTTAAAATTTGAAAACTGACCAAGGGCAATTTCATCTCTTCACTTTCAAATTAGCATTTTCCATCTAAATGTTTAACACGCGGGAATTTATGAAACCTCAATATAGTTAAATGGCCCAAATTTTAGTTGGGGATGATTATGTGGAAAACGTGTTTAGTTAGGGATAGCTATCCATACTCTTCTTATGATAAAACGACAATACTTTTATTCATTAAATTGATAGTTTTAGGATTGGGCACAAGTTTAGAACTGGCCAGAACTAGACCGAAATGAACCAACCGGTTCTTCATTCTAGAGACCCAAAATTGGAACCAATATATGGAAAACAGACAAGTTTTGGGTCTAGGTTTCTTGTTCTGCCCAAATGACCCGATTAATCACGATATTCAAAAATTATTCAATTCGTGGGCAAAATTATAAAAATAAAATTGTTTGTAGACAAAAACTTTAAATCGTGAATGCAAATTTTATTTTAATAATAACCGCACGTAAGTTAAAGTTTAGTACAATCCAATTGAAATAAAAAGTCCAAAAACCAAATAAAACCAACTCTTTGATGCGGATGCATCAATATTATGTTTAATGTGCTATTATGATCCCGCTAAAGGTTTATATACATTCTTACATTGTATTTTACCTATCTTTATGTCACATTTTGTCTTTACGGTATTTTTAGTGCCAGTGTGCAGGTTCAGAGATGAAAAGTTTATTTTAATACTTTCATGAAATATAGTGAAGTTACATATCAAATTGAAGGGAATTCGAAGATTTACAAATTTGCAGAAAGAACTTTTGGCAAATTTTAGCGTTTGGGCATGTTACGACCCCATGGGCATATCCTAATCAAAATATGAAATTTGAGTAAGAAAATTGGTAGAATAAATTATGAAACCCAACTTCCAAAAACCTAGATTATGAATTCGCTCTCTGATTTAGGCCAATGATACATCAAAACAAACGTTTTGGAAAGGTCCACAACTTGGAGGATAAGCCAATTGTGAAATCTATATCGTTCTTCAAAAAACTTGCCTTCCAAAAGAATTATAAATTTCCTATTCTCTAATGTAAATACCTAGTTGAGTTTAGGGTTAAGGGGTTTCGATCATTAGGGTTCCAAGCCCAGAGAGTTGCGACCAAAGACGTAGGAGAGTTTGAGACTTCGAGAGAAAGTCGAGCACTTGTTGAAGGCAGATTGTGAGCATAAGAATCGAAGGCATCGAAGATCAAGTCACGAATCGGAGAGAATTCTTCCGAATTGACGGAATTCGAGTCCACTGAATTAGGATTTCGTTGTTCTTTCTTCTTCTCTTTAATTCTGAACTTTAGTATTTAATACTCTTTGATTTTTGCACCATGATTGTTGGCTAAACCCAATATTCATGAGTGCTAGGGTTTCATACATGGATTTTAATATTTATTGTTAAAGTTTGGATTTTTATGCATGTGTGCTTATGAGTTTATTATGATTATTGATTACTGAGAGATAATTTATAATCATTATGTTGCTATGATGATGAGTCTGAGAGGATCGTTGGATAATTGACAAGTAAAAACATAGGGTTTGAGATGACACTTATCCCGTAATTGTTGTTTGATTGCATAGTTGACTTGCCACTAGTTTGAGAGAATAGTTAGCTAGTCGTATCTAGATTTGTTCGTGTCGAGGGGAAGAACTAATATATTTGTGGACATAAGATAGCACTATATTGCATGAATTTCCTTATTTGAATAATTGATTGATATTGACATATATTGCCCAACACCATGGTACCTCTCTTTATCTGTTTACTCTTTAGATCAATTCCTCCTTACTTTTTGCGCACATCACTTAATCATCTAAATCACCTTCTCAAACATTATATTTTTAATTTCTTGCATTGATAATTGGAACTTGATATTTGAATTGACCCATTATTGGTTCTTGTGGATTCGGCCTTGTACTTACCAAATTTATCATCACTTGTAACGACCGCGTGCACTTGTGCGTATTTGTGAGGTTGTGGACCACTGCCTACAGGCATAACAAGTTTTTGGCGTCGTTGCTAGGGACCAATGGTCAATTTTAATTCAGTTTTAGTTATTTGTACTATTTTTCATTTTCATGAACTCTTGCTCATTGTGTGCGATTAATACATTGGTGCCCTAACTCTTTCTATTGTTGCCTAGTGATTTAGATTTGTGACGGTTGATTTGAGAAGGCGAGAAAGAGAGACAATTCAATGTAGCAAGATTGGAGAGGTTATGACTATTATTAGCCAGACTACGAGTGGAATCCTCAATCCACGTCGTATGAGTCCTATGATTGGTATAAAGGTGATTTCTTTGCATCATGAAATGTACCTTTTGGAAAAGTTTGGACAGAGAAAGCAAGAATTTATCGAAATGGGACATGTCCTGGTGCTCCCATATGGAGAAGAGCACTCATTCAAAAAAAAAGTGGAGGGGAAGGAGATAATAAAACTTTTTGACCCTGGTTAGATCATTCCTTCTCCCTTTAAATCATATCCATGATTTCTGCAAAATCGATTTATGATTTCTGCAAAATCGATCGATGGTTAGGTTAAAGGGTCGAGCAAGGTGATGAGTTGCGTTGTCGGGTGAGAACGGCATGTTGCTAGGAAACTTAACTTCTTTAAATTCACAAAAGTTTTGCCTGCTAGACTTAGCAAAACCCACCTGGTGGCCCCGACAGGTTGTCCTCCTTGGTGATTTTTGCCCATTTTGCTTCTTTTTACTTATTTTCACCTGAAATGCACCTGTCACATTCGTGAAGCAAAATAGAGATAAAATATACTAAAACTTATAAATTCGGGAGGACAATGAGATCTGGATCCTATCAACCACCTCACACTTAACCTTTTATCATCTCGAGAATGAAAGGCAAATCTAGAAATTTGAAATGCACTATTGTCCCAAATTTACCCCTCACGTAAACTCGAATGAGGAATTCAGATTCTCCTAAGGATTTATTAAGATGAAATGTTCATGAATTCGGATGTAAATGTAATGCACACAAATTAGACTTGATCTTACTTTACAAAATCTCAAAACAAATTCAAAAATCAAACAACTCACTTTTACAATAATTTTCAGAAAGTAAAAAATTTTCAAAACGGACACAAAAATCACAATCATGCAAGATACTCATTTCACATAAAAATTAATCATGATATAAGTTCAGAACTACCATGCACAAACAATGAACAAGCGTACACAAAAAGGAATATAAACCTAAGAATTTATACAAAGACAAAAATGCAATAAATTGAAGTCATTCTTTAGTTAATTGCAAATTCATCAATGCATGTTCTGTACCTATACCGATCACTTTTCCCTCAAATTTTAGAGTTCATATACTATTAGGTTAGCCACATCTCCACTAATCGTATAGTTATCAATGCCTTTTCACTAAAATATGCCCCACAATTTCTCAAATCCCCCTTTTGCATTTAAAAATTCGGCTCTTATTGCCTTTTTAAAAATCGCAAAAATGATTTTTTTTTTTCTCAAATGCTCAACTTTTCTTTTTCTCTCAGCGCTTTACTTCTTCTTCTTCTTCTTCTTCTTCTTCTTCTTTCCCATAGTAAAATAATGGATGAGATTACCAAAGAGAAAAACAAGTTTTGTAAACGCAAATTGACAAGTCATTGAACAGTTTCAACACATATATGATAATATTCAACCAAGTTCATGCAAGTCAATATAACTATTCATGCACAATCAGAACATGTTATACACATCAACAATATCATCATTGGTGTCCTACAATTTATCTTAACATTAATACGATTATCAGACATTTTTGCAACTACGATTGATAATGTACATTTCAATATCATCATACATTACTACGATTGGTGTCCTACAATTTATCTTAACATTACTACGATTATCAGACATTTTTGCAACTACGATTAATAATGTACATCAACTACGATTATCAGACATTACTACGACTGATAATGTACATTTCATTATGAGATGAGATTTTTGATAGAAACAACCAAAGGCATGTGAGCATCATTATTGATAAAAGCATATCTAAACTTATTAACAATGCAAGAATTTAAATATAGCAACCATGGGCTCTTTTACCAATACAAAGTCGTGATTGACTCGTTATTTTTCTTCTTGAGTTGGCTCTACCAAATGCTCATTTTTGTCGACCTCTAGAAGAGAGTCAACCATTATTGCTTCTTCAGGCCTATGCAACTCCTTTTTCACCTCTTGAGCTAATTGTGGTTCTCCAACGACATCTTGGTCTATTATGTTTTGCTCATTTTTGAAGCCTTCTCGAACAATATGAAATTATAAACACAAAGGCAACACTAGAAAAAAAGAATGAGAGTAAGTGTTTAATAATCACACTCAAAACATAAAATCTTTTTTATTTTTCTATAATATACAACAAAACATAAAAATAATAATATAAAATATATTTAGTTTTTTTTTAAAATTAAAAAATTTATCGCAAAATAAAATACTTAGAGCATGACTCTAACCATTTCAACTAGGGCCGCTAGAACATAGCTATAGGGTAGGAGTCTAGCGTGATTAGGTATGTATGCCTCAAATGCTCAAGGCACAACTATGTCGGGCTCAAACTACAAAGATCTAAAAGTAATTTCAATTACAGCTACTTTTCTTTTTCCAAAAATTAAACTCTAGGCACGACTCTACCAATTAGCCTAGGGCCGCTAGATATCTACACCTCCCCGGCAGCGTCGCCAAAAACTGACACGCGAAAAAGTTTGTCCGCTCGCGAGGACTCGCTCCCTTCTAGTGCACTGGTCGCGCAGTAATATATGAACGTAAGATTACGACCCTGAATTATCGATCGCACGAGATGGTAGTAGCCAGCCTACAATGTGATTAGGTGTATCGGGCTTGAGGTAGAAAAAAATATATACAAACAAAAGTTTTAAAATCAATTCTACAACAAATCATTCAAATAATGAACGATGTGAATCAAGCAACAAGGACAAATCACAAACTCATCAAGAATGCGAGAGTGCTCACTTATTCAATTCCATTTCAGCCATCAAATCATAAAGACAATTCAATTTATGGTATACATTAATTAATAGATTCAGGTAAACACAGGTTAAGTACAAATATGAAATTTGATTGATTCTATCATATTAATCAGAAATTAATTTGAAAATAAATTAGAATAAAAAATTATTTATAAATTATAGAATATTAATTGGGGATTGATAGACAATTAATTGAATTAGTCATAAATTTTTATGACACTAATCATTAGTGACATCCATCTTTCATTTCTTTCTTCATCTTTTGTTCATTACATCATTATTTTATTAGTAAATTATGTATCAAAATTTGAGTTCCAATATGTTTTATAAAACAAGACAACATATCAAACTTACACTATATTTTCTATTTGCTCATAAACCTTCTCATCTCCTTATTTTCAGCATGATTCAAACTCGCGACCCTTGTTATGTCTATCAAGAAAAATATACAAATTAAAAGAGCATGAATTTGACTGACACAGTTTTGACCAAAGCTTGATAAGTGATCAACATAAAGTCTTTTTAATTCGATTTCTCATCTCGAATTGAACACTTAATATTTGGCTCTGTGTTTTAAGAAATTGCGACAATTCCAACATCAAAAATTTCTGCCCCTTTCCTTTTGTTACATCATAAGACAGTTGTCTCGTCTCCTGTAAATTTTCTGTTTTTCATTTTAGTCTTACTTATCCAATAATTGATTTTGCTTCTTCTTCGTAATCATACCCATTTCCTAGGTTGTAGCGACTTGTAAAGCCTTAGGGTTTTTCTCCGCAAAATGGAGCTGAATCAGAAACCCCTCAATCTCTTCTATCCTTGAGAAGAACGTAGGTGTATTTGATTGTAAAGATTTGTGTGAAGCTGAGCTTGCGGAAGAAGATAATGGAGAAGAAGAAGGTTGTTGTGCCGCTGGTGTGCCATGGTCACTCGCGGCCTGTGGTGGATTTGTTCTACAGTCCGATCACGCCCGATGGTTTCTTCCTCATCAGTGCCAGCAAGGGTACGTTATATATCTCCTCTTTGTTTTCTGAATTGGGTCTTCTCAGTGGTTATACACAGTGTTTAAGCCTGACTGTCTGATTTGGATGTGCTCTGTGTTTTGTTGACTAGTGCAATGGCAGTGAAATGCTGGGTTTTTTTTGTAATCTTTGATATGGGTTGTGATGAAAAATGGATTTTTAAATGTGTTCTTATTATGGTTACTGCACATGTCATTGTGTTTCCTCATTCTGGTAGAGCAAGTATGGATTATTGACTTTGATTTTCTTACTTCACATTGGAGAGGTATAGATAATAGGATTTTGAAACTGATGATGGAATATGCACTTTTGATGGCTCGTTACTGATAATTGACACAAGCTTCATGAACCCATTGACTCTACCGTCTTGTTGTGTTACTCATCCGGACTCTTCCAGAATATCTAGTCATCTCCCTCTGCTTTGAGGTTGCTATGCTAAAAAAGATTTGAAGTGAATGTGTTAATTTTGTGATACAGTTACGGGATATAATTTTCTTCAATACTTGTCAACTTTGGATTGTAGACAAATAAATCCCCACTCTTAAACACTTAACATGATTTGGTATAACTTATTTAGTTCCTTTGTTATAAACCTCGTACTATCATCAATGCATAATAGATATGTATCTGGCCATGAACTGTTCATAAGCATTGTTGAAGAGCAACTAAGAAATAGGACCGGGTAACTGCTGCCAAGTAAGGTTAGGAAAATTGTGTTATATTGCCTAATGGCTTAAAGTAAATTTTCAGATTTTGATTCTAAAAGTTTTCAGCTGATGCATAATTTATTTTTTATGATTTTTTCCTGAATTATATATTTATGTTGGTGACTTAAGATCTATGATGCTTGTTGTACTTCAGATTCTAGTCCAATGCTGAGAAACGGAGAAACTGGTGATTGGATTGGAACCTTTGAAGGTCACAAAGGTGCAGTGTGGAGTTGTTGCCTGGACACAAATGCTTTACGTGCTGCATCTGGCTCTGCAGATTTTACCGCGTATGTCATTTTAGATCATTTTCTGTGTGTTGCATGCCCCCAATTTGACAATTCAGAAGTTGTCTAGGAAATTTATATAGTACAATCTTATTGTAATATGATGCAAGGCTTTATGATTGTATAGTTATGTATGAAATAAGAAAGAATTACAGGTCCCCCTGACCATTGGCTGAAGTGGTTAGAGAGTGTACCAGTTGGGCTAGATGGTCTCCATTTAATTTATAAATTATGCCATATTTCTTATCAAGCAAGGGAAATAAGAAGTTGGTTGGTGGTTTTCTGTTAGTTATGTTTGGTATATAAGGTATTTTTGCTTCTCCAAAAAATCCTAGCTTCTGTCCAATACTATGAGTATCTATCATGTCATACACTAAAAGATTAAACAAAAGTTATGTCTACAGGTTTTTGCATTTGATACTACAAATTACAATTGGAAAATGTACTGTTGGGAATACTGAACCAAATGTTGTTACTTGATTGAAGTAAGGGAATGTGTTTGTTGTGTATGTTGTTTTCTTTGTTCCCCATTAAAAAACGCATCCTTTTTGGTTCTGGTTTACTGTTTTTTCTTAGATCTTGATTTACTTAATAAGCTAGCCAGTAGGGTTGTGATGTAGCATTGTGGGGGTCTAATTCTGAGTTCGGAGTCTTAATCTATACGTGTTTTTCACATTTTTTGTTGCAATCATATTAATATTAGTTAGCTTAGACTCCGTGTCAGTTGATAAATAGGATGGTTTATTGTGTGAGATCTACCCTCTTTTCTATGTCTTTTCTCCATTATAACTATAAAATGATGGACCATTGGCAAGTATAATCATTTTAAAACAGTTGTGTAATGCAATACATTATGCACCACATCAATGTGCAGAAAGTTATGGGATGCCTTGACTGGTGATGTACTGCACTCTTTTGATCACAAGCACATTGTTCGAGCATGTGCCTTTTCTGAGGTAAAATAGAACTGTTTTTGTTGAACATTTTTTTTTCATATGATCTAATGCAAGGTGTGGCTTTATTTTTGAATGCTTATGTACTCATTAAATACCACATGTTGAGATGGAATGATGATACAAATTTCATTCTCTTAAAGTTTTTTCATATGGTATTTTCAGGCTCAATCTTTAATGTACTCAAATGTCTGAATCATTTATGTAGCTGTTCTTTTATCACAATAAATTTAACTTGCTGGATATTTTGTTATCTGATTAGTGTTCCCTATGGATACTTACCTTTTTTTGTTCCTGGTTATAGGGCCAATATGTTCTTTGTTTTAGGAGATTAATTTATCAGGAATTCTATGGAGGCCTTCGGGTCTCTAGTACTACTTTTCTTATCTCCTATTTTACTGCATAGTATCATATTTTCACAGTGATGAATAAATTGAACAAGTATATATTTTCACTTACGCAACCACTATAATATCACTTGTTACAAGTAAAAACACGTGTAGGAGCCTTTCCCCACCCTCCCCACCCTAAATAAAAAAGGTTTGTCCAATGTGCAGTACTTGCACTATTACTATTTATCCATTACTATCAACTTACCTATTTGTTCTTTTTTACCATTGTTGTAAAAAAACCTTGGCGCTAGTCGGCAAAGAGGGCCTTTTGGGGATTAGTCGTAGATTAATCGGAAAATAAATCAAATTAAAGGATTAATTGGGTATTATAAAGGATTAATCGGGGACTAGTCGTGATTAATCGGGGATTTTTACACCACTATTTTTACTATCATGTACTCTCACAAGAAGGGTAAACATTTATTTTGATGATACATTTCAGTTCAAGTTAAAATTAAAGTGGCAAGATTAACACTAATGGATAATCCTGAAACTTTGGACATGTTAGAAAAACCCATAAATAAATAGGACGGGAAGTCATGTTTGTTTTTTTGTTCACTCTTGTTTTCTTATGTTTTATAAGCATCTCATTTGCAGGACACACACTTTCTACTCACCGGTGGATTTGAGAAAATACTCCGTATCTTTGACTTGAATCGTCCAGATGCACCTCCTAGAGAAGTGGACAACTCTCCTGGTTCTATTCGAACTGTTGCTTGGCTTCACAGTGACCAGACCATATTAAGCTCATGTAGTGACATCACTGGAGTGAGGTGCACCTTTTTTTCTAATGACCTTCCACCGAACCGCTTATGTACCTATTCCAAGGAAAAGTATTTGTTTGCCTAACTGTCACACTTGCATTATTGATGGAATGAATCCAGTTCCTTTGCTGGATTGGTGAATTAAAATTAGTTGAAATCCTGTTTGACACTGATCACTTGTATCTTATATTTGGCTTTGGTAGCGTGTTGATGGAAGAAATTAGTTAATAGCTGAGAAGTAAATTCAATAAATGTTATGCAAGGCACAACTAGTCTTAACTTGGTCATCTGACTTTTAAAGCGATGCTTCTTTCCTTAAATTTACCATAATATGTTGTAAATTTACCATAACATGTTGTGGTATTGTGGTAATGTCATTTACATTACACTGTTTTTTCTGCATGCCATGGTGTTTTGGCTGTTGGGTTGAATGTCATGAATTTGCATTAACTTTCTAGTTATCAACGTGATTTTATTGCTTTATCTGCATATTCTTCTCATCACATATTCTACTTTTGGCAGGTTATGGGATGTGAGAAGTGGGAAAGTCGTTCAAACTCTTGAAACCACATCACCCGTAACCAGTACTGAAGTGAGTCAAGATGGCCGTTATATTACTACTGCTGATGGGTCTGCTGTTAAATTTTGGGATGCAAATCAGTAAGTTTTGATTCAGTAATTGTATTTGTCTTGGTAAGTTTATTGGAATGGTCGATAACAGTGGTTGTGCACTATTCAGTTTTGGATTGGTGAAGAGCTACAAGATGCCATGCAATGTGGAATCTGCTTCATTGGAACCAAAGCTTGGTAACAAGTTTGTTGTTGGAGGAGAGGACATGTGGGTTCATATGTTTGATTTCCATACTGGAGAAGAACTAGGTATGTCCATCGGAAAGTAACCGGAGCTTTCTAATTTAAAATTACAAGTCTGTTCTTGTGCCAAAGTTGAATTAATTTTCTTCATTTCTTCTAGAAAGTGTGTTTAGCTTGTTTTGATGTGTCCCGGTCTGTACACGAAAAACAAAGAGGAAACACCAACTGACATGTTTTCATAGCATATAATTATTGATCGTAAATTGGATGGATGCAGGATGCAACAAGGGTCACCATGGTCCTGTGCATTGCGTAAGATTCTCTGCTGGAGGGGAATCGTATGCTTCAGGATCAGAAGATGGAACCATAAGAATATGGCAGAGTGGAGTGGAAGAGAATGATTCCCATGCTGGGAACGGGAACGGGAAAGTAAAGATAGGGGATGAAGATGTTGCTCGGAAGATTGAAGGCTTTCGCATAGGGAAAGAAGGAGATGCCTGACTCTAACTACTGATCTATAGGGACCGACCATGCTTTTTTGTACTTGATGGGGATGGGGAGTTAGTTGTCTTGTAAGGATGTGACTTTTCCATGGAAATAAAGTGGTTTTATTTCCTTGACATCACATGATCTTTAGGTTACTATAGTATGTCTGCTCTATTCTTCCATTGATTAGTCTTAAGGTGTTGGGGTGGGAGGTTGTATAATCCTAATGTGTATGCACTTGAGTTTTATATATTACTGTTTAGTTATGTTAAGCCATGCACCGTAAATATATTGGTTCTATAGTCCACCCGCCTATGAGGTTCAAGTTCAACCAACAATATCTGATATGGCATAAGCTGACTTTGAGATTATTAATTTTGCAATATTTGACGAATGAGTTCACAGGCAGTCATTATTGCATAATTATATCTGGGGTGTTCACGGTTTGGTTAACAATCATTATTGCATAATTATACTTGGATTAACAATTTTGCTTTATGTTCTCATGGTATAATTTTCTTAGGAGAATAGTTTTCATATGAACTAAATTAACAGTGGCGGAAATAGCTGTTCTATCATGACCGATGTTTGGAGTGATCGAAAAAGAAGAAGGATCGTGAATTTGTGTGTTAATAGGTTGAAAGGGACTGATACGAGGATGGCTACGAAAATAAGTAGAACATGATGAATTTGAATTTATTTTGGTGGTTTCTAGGAATTGAAGTTTTCGATCGAAAAAATTGTAGGAATGGATGAGAAAAATATGATATCGTAGAGAATGGGTTTGGGGTTTGAGGAATAGAACCGCCACTTAGCCGGGTATAGACTAAGATAAGGTTTAACCGCCACTTAGCCGGGTATAGGCTTAGATAAGGTTTTTACGCCACACTTAGGATCATCGGCTTAAGGTGATAAGTAAAATAAGACATAGTCTCAAGCACAAAGTTATAATTTTTATTCTCTCCAATCTGAATTTTTCAAGAGCCAAAGCCCCTTTAAATACATGTGTTTAGAAAAAAACAACTAGGAACTACAAAAGGAAATAACAAACTAGGAAATAATAAGCTAGAAAATAACAATTTGGAAAGTATACCTACTTGGGCTACAAGCCACTTATTCTAGAAACTAAATACTAGGAAATATAAAATAGGCAATTAAAAAGTGTTGGGCACATGTGCTTAAATTCCTTAATGCCCCTGCATCAAACCCCCAAAGTTGCGAAAAGAGACTTGTCCTCAAGTCCTTGCCATTGTAAGGACGTAGATCTTTATAATTGAAGGCATAAGACATTTCGCAATCATTTGGACATTCTCCCCTGTTCTCGAACAATGTCCTCAAGTCTCCACCAACGTCGAAAGGGCGTAAATCAGGTATATTAAATGTTGTTATCAATTGATCTCCAACATCAAACGGACGCCAATCAGCTTCATTAAAATTAACTAATTTATATGCACGGAAGTTGAAGTATTTCACAAGTTCCTTTTCTTTCCATTTTTCACCATCTTTTCCCATTCGCATATGATCATCGTAGGTTTTCTTCGGGGACATGAGAAAGAGAATATAATTTTCTTCATCGTGCACAAGAGAGTATTTGTTGGATACTTCACCATGTTTATCTCCTTGATCGAATTGCCACAATCATCCATCTTGCTTTGGATTTATGTCACATAAAAACGGATCTTCATAATTATGAGTGCTTGACAAACTCAACGTTTGCTCCCTTATTTTTGTCGCTATTTCATCATCGAGCTCTTGTAATATATATGTCTCAAGGTGTTTATTTGTTGGCATCTCCAATTTGTCAGCAAGAGAAATATTACCAACAATGGTGAAAATTTCCCTCTCAATAAAGAAGTCGTGTACCTTGTTTTGAGCATGACAGTCAGTTTGAAAGACGGGTGAGTCATTTTCTTCTTGATCTTCTTTCGCTTGAATTTCATAGATCTCGGTACAATTGATAGCTCTTCTTGAACAATACATGTGTCACATGCATCATCTTTTAATGTTGATTTGAATCCAGCTACCAATTTATCGTCGGCTTTAATAACAGTTTCTTCTCGCGACATCATCACTCCTTTGATCATGCCTTGATTTTCAGTGTGATCTATGCATGTTCCTTTGGTGTGAAATATGTCGGTTCTCAACACATCAACCTTCCTCGTAGGATTAAGACTCGATTTGAGACTTTCTTCCATGATTAAAGAATGCTCTTGATTCACACGTGAATACACGACATCGTTTGCCTTGAATTCAACAACGTTCTCATCATATTTCTCATCGAGCATGTCATCTTCACTTGCCACATGTCCATCTTCCACGAGTTCTACCACTCCTTGATTAGGACACTCAGATGCAATATCTACTAAACCTTGACAATTAAAATAATTAAGTTTATTTGAAGAGTTTTTAAGGTTTACCTCATATACTTCACTTTCTACTTTTGGTTTGATAGTTGTACTTGCTTCATATGGCTCTTTTGCCACACAATGCTTGGCTTCAACAAATCTTCTAGATGCGTTAATTCTTCTCTGCTTGTTTTGAGCTTCAACTTTTAGTGCATACTTGATCACATCATTCAATGCGTAATAAAGTTGTAGATCGACCACCTTTGCGATGTCCCAATTTAGACCATCAATGAAACGATTGATTGAATGCTTCTCAGCTTCTCTTAGTTCGGCTTTCATCATCAAGGTCTCAAACTTAGTAACATACTCCTCAATAGACATATTTCCTTGCCTCAACTTCTGCAATTTGAGATACACCTCATGTTTGTAGGTAGATGGAGAATATTTTCTCGTTAAATTTTTTCTCATCTTATCCCATGTTACGATCTTGACACGGTCATATCTTTCGCGTTGTCTTCTGAGGTTGTCCCACCAATCTGAAGCGTGTTTCTCAATCTTACAACCACTAGCTTTACTTTCCAATCCTCAGGTGGTTTAGTATAATGGAACACCCTCTCTACCGTGCTCAACCACTCTAGGACTTGATCTTCATTCACGCAGCCTTCAAACTTCGGGATTTTTAGCTTTGACATGTTAGTGTAGGCAAAATATTCCTTATCCGGCCTCCTCTCATAGAAATCACGATCTTCATAATGAGTTTGATTTTCTCTAGATTTTTCATGCTCATCATATCTCATTGTCACGCGTCTATTTGATTGGGCATGAGATTGAAACTTCTTTTGTTGCACGAAATCCTCTTCGAAATCCAATCTTTGACCTTGGTGTGATTCTCTCGCATTACCACTCACATGAATAACCTTTTTGGAATCACTACCGCGCCCTACGTGCTCAAGAAGTTTCTGAACTTGTAGTTCGAGATAATTAATACGCCTCTGCTCATCAAACAATGTTTTACCGTTATCCTCTTCGCCATTAGCAACGCTTGTAGATTTACCACCAGCCATCCAACCAGTGCTCTGATACCACTTGATACGGGGATGGCTACGAAAATAAGTAGAACATGATGAATTTGAATTTATTATGTGGTTTCTAGGGATTGAAGTTTTCGATCGAAAAAATTGTAGGAATGGATGAGAAAAATATGATATCGTAGAGAATGGGTTTGGGGTTTGAGGAATAGAACCGCCACTTAACCGGGTATAGACTAAGATAAGGTTTAACCGCCACTTAGTCGGGTATAGGTTAAGATAAGGTTTTTACGCCACACCTAGGATCCTCGGCCTAAGGTGATAAGTAAAATAAGACATAGTCTCAAGCACAAAGCTATAATTTTTATTCTCTCCAATCTGAATTTTCCAAGAGCCAAAGCCCCTTTAAATACATGTGTTTAGGAAATAACAACTAGGAACTACAAAAGGAAATAATAAGCTAGGAAATAACAATTTGGAAAGTATACCTACTTGGGCTACAAGCCACTTATTCTAGAAACTAAATATTAGGAAATATAAAATAGGCAATTAAAAAGTGTTGGGTACATGTGCTTAAATTCCTTAATGCCCCTGCATCAGGGACGACCTTCATATCATCTTTTGAAGTATCAAAAGATACACACACCGGAAAAATATATTTTTGAGTATGTTGATAAATGCATTGAAGAAATTGGTCTAAATTATGTTTTGCAAGTCGTAGCCGGCAATGCATCAAACAACATGGCGGCGAAGACTTTGTTAAAAGTGTAGAGGATTACAATTTCTTGGTCCTCTTGTGCAAGTCACACCATAAATCTCATGATACAAAAATATTCACGCTACCAAAGTTCATGGGAGTGGTTGAGAAGGAAAAAAACTTCACTATCTTCATTTATGCATGCACACCACGAGATGTTGCATTTGATGAGAAAGTTTACGAAAGTGGCGGCAAATTCCACATTGACAATGTCATTTTGGAGCACGGTAGGTATGCGCTTGAAAGTATACGGGATTTGTATATGCAAACATGTTCAAAGCAAAAAAATGAGATAAAAATGTATATAAAGATCAAGAAATTCATTATCGACCTACTCTTGAAATTATTGATAAAAAAAAGTAATGATAGACTTTATAGTCCCTTGCATTTAGCAGCGTATGTATTACACTTATAATGATCATACTATTGAAAATGATGTCGTGGTGATATGTTGGTTTATGAAATGTGTTGATGCAATGTTTGGTGATGTCGGCATTAAAGAGAATGTGATAAATGCGGGTTCACACAAAAGAAAATTAGGGAAGGAGGGTATGGTTGGCAAACCCTTTGCTTTAAATACACGCGCACAAAATAATAAAAATTACAATCCGGGTAAGAAACTTTATTTTCATTACTATCACTATTTAAGTATTTCTTTGTTTGTTTTTTTGCAAATTAATAATATTATTGTTCAATATGACTCTATGTAATCGGTTGCTGGAATATTTATGGAAACCAAGTGTCAAGTTTGTAATATTTTGGTGTGAAAGAGGTTGGAGCATCTTTGAGGGGTAAATATTTTTTTTTTCTAATTCTACTTTGTTTGGTGTATTTATTATTGTATTTATCCAATTTGTGTTATTCTTAATTTTATATTCACACCAACAAAGAAAATAGGCTTAAGGTAGCATAGTTGAGCAATCTTGTTTATGTTCAATTTAATGTCAAGCTTTTAAACTAAAGGAAGAGACAAGTAGAACACAAACATGTTCTTCTTTCGGATGACGTCATCGATGCACAAAATTGATTTGTTGCTATTTAAATTGTATTGGGGGAGATGATGAGAGTGCGGAAACTCCCGTATTAGTAAGAGACCTCGAAAATGATTTTTATCGGATGAAGAGGAGAAAGAAGATGAGACGAATTATCAGTTTGACGACGAAAATGAAGAAGTTATTGAACAACATGGAGACGAAGAAAAATTTTAAGAGTTGGGATGAATGATTTTATATTTCGGGTTTAATTTTAAATTTTGAACAATCGATTATAAATTTTGCATTTGTAAGGACTTTGAAATAGGAATTTGAATAAATATATTTATTTTTTATATAACATAATATATATTTTTATTAAATAAGTATTTAATTTATATTTAAAAAATTAAAAATACAAAAATGGAAACCCCGCCAAATTCCCTGCCATGACTTCGAACGCTTTCATCCGACTGAATAGCACCTACCGATGTCTTGAGAATACAAAAAATAATTTTTAAGCTATTTTTGACTTGCCTAATTTTAAAGTGAAAGTCCTTTGCCTTTCTGAACTTGTGGGATTTTACACTCATATTGTACAATCTCATTGTTAAAAAAATGAACAACGCTATCTGCCATGGTGTCACGACCTGAACCATCGAACCCCATGGGTGCATGCTGTGCAGTGATAGGGAGGGCATCTAGCAAGCCATGCAAGGGTCGAGAGGGAGATCGAGAAGAATAAGCGGTCCCCGAAATCTGGGGGAGCGATGTATACTCGTTGTTTATTGGTGAGGAGAAATTTGTCTTCGACCCAGAAATGTCACGTTCGGCCTTCTTTGGCGAGCTGGATAAGCTGCAGGGCAACGGGGTCGTGATTTAGACCGGCCTGGATTGTCTCACGAAAACTGCCTTTAGGTTGGCTAAGGGCGGCCAGTGAAGGCAGACGACGGAGAACATCGGCTATGGGGTTGCCCAGTTTGTACTCTATGCAGTAGTGGTAGTCGGCGTGAAAGTCCTGTCAACGAGCTTGTTTGGCTGACAGCTTCTTCTGAGATTTGAAGTAGCTGACAACGACATTATCGGTTTTCACATTGAACTTGTTCCCGAGCAGGTAGTGGCGCCAGGTACGAAGGCAGGAAATGACAATGACCATTTCCTTTGTGTATTGGGTAGAGTTGTTATGTGGGATTCAGTTTTCGGCCTTCGAACGCAATTGAGTGGCTATCCTGCATGAGCACGCCCCCAATGGAGAAGTCTGAGGCGTCGGTTTGGACTTCGTAGGGTTTGTTGTGATCGGGGAGAGCTATGATAGGATCCTCAATGATGACTTGTTTTAACTGTTAGAAGGCTGCGTCGCAACTGGGGGTCTAGTTCTGATCGTGCCCCTTTTTCAACAAGTCTTTGAGGGCAGGGATGGTTGAGTACCTTTGGATGAAGCGTCGGTAATAATTAACGAGATTGAGGAAGGACCAGAGCTCGGGTATCTTCCGAGATGGCGTCCAGTCCATAATGGCCTTGACTTTAGCGGGATCCATTTTGAGTTATCCGTCTTGGATGACGTGCCTAAGGAAATGGACGATGCTCTCAACGAATGAGCATTTTTCGGGTTTTATGTATAGCTGGTTATCCCTCAAGGTCTGCATCCAGTGTTATGAAACTCGCTGGAGTCCATTCGGATTCCAGGATTTTTGGCCTCAGCGAGACGAGTTTGGGAAAAATGGCCGAAACTCGATCCAGCCCGGTCAAACTCTCATAGAGAGCTCTCCCGTTCCGTGCTTGTGACTTTTGTTCCGTTGCTGTCTTAGTTCGTCTCCGTCGCTTCAGTCACCGTTGCCACGTCACAAATTGTCTCTGTTCTTCATCCGTTATTTCTTTTTTTAAAACTAGAGAGTTTTATTCGGTGAAGTGAAGTGATAGAGGATGGAGTGAACGGATAGATTAGGCGTCTATTCATTTTTATTATGACATTAATTGCATTTATTTTGCTTTTCCATATCTCTTTCTTTGGCAATATCGTTTTGTCTTTGACTATGTAGGGTAATAAATGCAATTGCACGTCTCAAAATTACTCATTAATAATAGAACAATGTAGAAATGGGTAATAAATGCAATTGCTCAACTCAATGTTGATTTTAGGGATAATTTCATGTGGCTACATTTAGATATAGTTGTTTTTCACCTGAGTACACTTATAATTTTTTTTTTCCACCCAACTACACCTAGAATATGCAAAATTTTCCCTTTACACTTTCCGTCCAATTCCATTAGTTTTTAACATTTTTTCATGTGAAATGACTAAAATGCCCTTAGGGTGAAATGAGTTATTAAAATTGGATTGAAAAGACTAAAACATCCTCACATAACCTTCTAATTTTCAAACTCATGTCATCCCTTCTTTATCTATACCCTCTCTCTCTCTTCCCCCTTTTTTTCTCTCTCTCTCTCCCTCTCTTCTCTCTCCTTTCTCCTCCCGACTATGAACTGGAGAATCTCTTTCAAGTTAATTTAATAATAATAAATTAAAAATAAATGGCAAAGTAATGTGCTCAAAATAAAAATAAATTTTAACTTTCCTAATTTTCAATTTGAGTATCGTTGCTCTCTCTATTGGTTTTGGTTTCTCTCTCCAGACACAACTATTACAATTACACCAATCCTAGGGTTTGCTCTCGGAGGTCCTCGCTAAACACTGCAACTATCTCTTTCTTGCTTCAATATTTTTGGCCCTACTCTTTTTCCAATTTCAATTTCTGCTATCGCAATCGGGATCCTTCAATTATTTTCTATTTCGACTCACTCGTCTGCCAAACGGAGCATTACAAATTATTTGGGTGTTTATTGATCTGTAAATGTTGTTTTTTTGACAGGTTGTTGTGTTTATTGACACACAAGTTAGTGGATACTGAATGATGCTTTTGCTTAATTGATTAGCTTCTTTGGCGGAGTCAAGGTGTTTGGACTGTAAGTGAAGTTGGTAGCATGATTAGTGAGGTTTGAAGATTAAAATTTAGGAAAATTAAAATTTATTTTTATTTTGAACACATTACTTTGCCATTTATTTTTAATTTATTATTATTAAATTAAGTTGAAAGAGATTCTCCAGTTCATAGTTGGGAGGAGAGAGAAGAGAGTGAGAGAGAGAAAAAAAGGGAGAAGAGAAAGGGGGTTAAAGATAAAGAATGGATGGCATGAGTTTGAAAATTAGAAGGATATGTGAGGGCGTTTTAGTCTTTTCAATCCAATTTTAATAAATCATATCACCCCTATGGGCATTCATTTCACATGAAAAAAATGTTAAAAACTAACGGAATTGGACGGAAACTATAAAGTGAAAATTTTACACATTCTAGATGTAGTCAGGTGGAAAAAAAATGATAGGTGTACCCAAGTAAAAAACAACTATATCTAAATATAGCCACATGAAATTATCCCTTGATTTTATTGATAGTTATAATTACACACAAATCAGCTACCCTCTTCGTGGATGTTGAGATCTTCTTTCTCTTTTACCTTTTTTCAGTTTAAAAGTATTTTTGTAATATAGTTTTGTTAATAATGATTCATTTTCATATTTAATTGCACATAAAGATCACACATTTTACAAACTCTAAAACAATTATTTTATTTATTAGTTTACAAGAAATATTGATTAAACACTTTTAAACTTAAGTTAATACTCGTAACTTTTAAGTAATTGTTTTAAGTGACTGAATTTATGTGAAAAAAATAGTGATTATTGACAAACTTTAGATTACAAACGATTATATATAATTAATTTTGTTTATATGAATATACAGATATGAAATTATTATTTTTAATACAAACGAGTTTTGCCCGAGTTTCGAGTTATTCTCATTTTTCAGCGAGTCGAGTTTTTGCCCGAGTTTCGAGTTTCATAACCTTGTCTGTAGTACCTCGTGTAGGTGGCGTGCGTGTTCCTCGAGGGTGCGGTTGTAGATGATGATGTCGTTGAGGTACACCACTACGAACTTGTCTAGGTAGGGATGGAGGACTTGATTCATGAGTGTGCAAAAGGTTCTTGGAGCGTTGGTGAGCCCGAAAGGGCATTACGAGGAATTCCTAAGCCTTGTATCATATGACGCATGTGGACTTGGGTTCGTCGCCTTTGGGGATTCGAACTTGATAGTACCCGGATCGAAGAGGACCGCAATGAGTGGGATCGGGTATTGGTTCTTTACTGTGATTTTATTGAGTGCTTGGTCGTCGATGCACATGCGGATAGATCTATCTTTCTTCCGTTGAAAGAGGATCAGGGCTCCGTAGGGTGCCTTTGAGGGGCGGATATATCCTGCATCGGTAAGCTGCTTTTAGAGTTGTGCCAGCTCGGGTGGAGCCATGCGGTAAGGGACCTGAGAAGGAGGCTTGACTCTAGGCTCGAGTTCGATGCGGTGATCGACTTCACGTTGTGGTGGGAGGGACTTGGGCAGCTCCGGAGGCATGACATCTGAGAAGCGATTCAGCACGCGCTGAATGATAATCGGGGGATGGTTCCCCGAAGGTGAGGCGGTTTCTTCTCGGAGGGAGGCGAGATACGTGATTTCCCCTCTTTTGAATCCTTTGTGATTTGTTTGTGAGAGGTAATCGAGACTTTTCGGGCCTCAACTTCGAGGTGAGATGTTGCTAGTGCGTGTCGTATAGACGAAACGATTACCCGACGAGCGAGATCTGGTGTGGGGTTGTGGAGACCACTGGGCCACGATTGGAGAGTGTCTTCCATGCGTCCAAGGTGTTGCTGTATCTCTTTCATGGTAGCGGGGATGCAACCGGAAAGCTCGGGACCTTAGTGCATTTTCCCCGTTTGCGGCTTCCGGCGTGGCCGGGCGCGAGGGTTGGATGAAGCTTTGGTCCCTGTAACGCCGCGATGACGTTGAGGGTCCCCGGGTTCGTCGTCCTCTCCTTTAGTTCAAGGAGAGGTCGAACTGCGGTGTACGGAAGTATATCCAGAAAAGGGTGAGTGCACCTCGAGTGAACTCGAGGGTTCGTTGGCTCCGAGGACGGCGGCGCCGATAGAGGGGTAAACAAGAGTTTCGGTCGGCGTGGCCAAACTGCTCTTATACCACTTTTCACCACTTGAACTGTCGAACCCCATGGGTTCAGGCCGTGCGGCGCTAGGGAGGGCATCTACTAAGTCGTGCAAGGGTCGAGAGGGAGATCGAGAGAAAGAAGTGGTCCCCAAAATTTGGGGGAGCGATGTATTTGATTAAGTGAGTCATACAAAGAAGAGGGGAATTTTTCCTATGAAAATTACAATGAAAGGTCAGGCTATTTATACTAGTTCCTAGGCTTCGACAAATAAGGAAGGTGGTGTGAATCGTGCTGAAGATGATCCTTGATTGGCTTGATTGATGGAGATCTGCTTGATTTGGGGAGATCTTACCATGAATAGGAGATCCCTTGCTTGATGAGCAAGGCGAGCGAATTTGGTCGCATTGGTGTCTGGATTCGTGGCGTCTTGGAAAGGAAAGTCTTGGTGGCTAAAACTTTGGTACACGGGTTGGTTGGTAATGGGCCGATGTTGCGAGGCCAATCCAATAAGGCTTTTGGGTAGCTGTGATTATCGTGGTCGATATGATTGTCTGGTGGGCGACCCACAGGCAAATTTAGGCACGTGCGGGCGTTGCGATTGGTCTGTGGACGGCCCATGGGCATATTTGGTGGCCCACGGGAGTAGCGAGCTGTCTGTGGGCACCTGTGGGCCATCTGTGGGCAGTTTCGTTGGTGGACCGGTGTTGGGTGAGCCGACGCGATATTGTACGTCGTGGCAATCGATGGGCGATCGCGGGGTGGCTCTTGGGCCACCATGGATCGTTGGCTGATCGATAGGGGTGTCGGCCGTGGGCGACACTTGCCCGTTTGATGGGTCGTTGCGGAGTATCGTGTGGGCACTACTCGGGCGCCGTTGAGGTTGGATGTGGGCACAACCGAGATGGTGCGGGGACCGTCGTAGTAAAAAAGACTAGGGCGTCTCAATTGGACCGCGTGGCGTTTGTTGGTGAGATTTTGGGGAGGTCCCTGGTTAGCATCGGGGGCGACTGGCTGTCTGGGGATGGACGCACTAAGGTTGCGGCGTGGGGGGGCATCTTGAGCGGGGCGAGAGGACGAGGTCTACGTCCCGAACAGGCCGTAGGGGTGTGAGTTGTGCCAGGCGTGACAATGGCATTTTTTAATATCATTTTCATTTACAAATTACAGATGTTGAATCTCCTCTCTTCCTTTCCATGGAAAACTTTGTTGAAACAGAGCATGCTTGGGTTAGTTTTCAATTCTTAGAGTTACATGTATACCACTGTTACTCTTACAAAATTTAAAGCATAATGAGAGCCCAACTCAGGGGCTTTGGAGATTTTCATTCAATAATAAGAAGTAAAATAAGAGAAGAGAATAGGGTGTGAGATAGTCTAACTGGCATTGCTCAATTGCATTCCCCAATTGAAAAATGTACAAATATATGTTACTTTCCACCACTTAAGTGGTAGGTAAATAACAAGCAATGTTCATACAAGGATGGCGGCGGACCTCAAACATATTGGAAACAAAAAAATACACACCAAAGAGCTCTATAACCCTCAAGATCTAGGGTTAGGGTAAGGCTCC
The DNA here is from genome assembly GCA_963920655.1 of Geranium rotundifolium. Classification (NCBI taxonomy): domain Eukaryota; kingdom Viridiplantae; phylum Streptophyta; class Magnoliopsida; order Geraniales; family Geraniaceae; genus Geranium; species Geranium rotundifolium. The sequence continues at coordinate 24,964,699 of OY987317.1, read as the reverse complement.
AATCTAGCACATCAAAAATACCCAAAGAAGAGATGACATTAGGTCTCTCTTTCTCTGGGGGGAAATTGGTCGTAAAGAGGAAAGAAAAGCCTTGACTACTATGGTAACATTCCTATTCATAAGTTAAAATGTGTCCTATTGGTTTTCCAAGTCTGATTCAAGTAACAGTCTGCTTATGAAGGGTGACATAGCTGCAAGTAATGCCTTAGGACACTCCTCATGTGGAAGATGTCCACATCCAGATATAGCAACTAGCCTCTGCAAACACCAACAACAATTGTCAGATATTTAATATATCCTCCAGCAATTGACAGGAAGTGTATATAGGAGATACTTACAGAATTTACAAGTTTTGACGCCATAACTTGAGAAGACTTCAGAGAGACAAGAGAATCTTCAGCACCTGAAATGACCAATGCTGGCATATCCTCAACTGCCTTCAGCATTTTCTCTGCACTTTGACTAGGAAGTACTGTTTCGTATGACAATCTACCAATTTCATGAAGTGCTTCATCCCACCCTTCTACACATAGTGGAGCCTGGTTGCATACACCACAACAGACATTAATGAGCCCAAGGAAGTTTCAAAATCATTGAGTAAATTATTTACAACTTTCAGCACTTTTCATAATATTGGTAAAATTTAAATAGCAACTACCTATGTTTCCAAAAACTAAAGACAAGGGATACTAGTACCCACATGTGATACTCGCAAGAGTGAGAACTTAATTTGCAAATCTCTAACAGTGTGGACACCTAGGGTAAGGATGGAATTATAAATATGTCATATGTTTTATATAAAGTGCTCATTCTCAAGTTCATTTCAACAGGAAACAGTATGAACAACCACTAAATCTAATATGAAGATTCACTCCATCTGCTTCTGTGAATTTCCTATTGTTTACAAGCTTTGGATAGTCAAACCAAACTAATTCTTCAAATCAATATCAATGTTGTTGTGTCACGTAATGTGCCTCTAGAAACTTTGAATTGAATAACAAGTAAAATTGAACCCGTTATGATATTAATATTTTGAATGACGTTTAAATACCTTATAGAGGCTTAAAACCTCCGTCGTTAGCTTGGTGGCATCATACCAAGCACGCCGATTCACCACTTGAGTAATTTCTGTTCTCAGCAAAGGACGAACCAAGTGCTTCTTCCCGAGAGAAGTGCGCAGGAGTATTCTTGCAAAAGCAGGAACAACTTCTCTTGACAAGCTAACATTTAGCAAGACAACCCCTCTGATGGTAACCTGAAATAATGCATTATTATTAATACAATGAACTCCTAGAAACGTGTACACAGTTCTGAATTATTGGCACAGGAACCATCAATCATACCAAACAAAATCACATATTAACCCTGAACTTCTCAACTCGTTTTAGATAAACTAAAATCATAGTATTAAACTAGATTTAGAATGTTCTGAGGGAGTTTAAGTATGTGATGAGTTTATTGATTGAAATCTTACATTCAGCAAAACTCAGTTCTACTGACAGAAACATTGGGTATAAGAAAGTCAACCATAAACTCCATAACATTTGCTGATCAGAGAATTTACTCAAACTTTGTTTAGAAGCATATTCAAAATCAGCCATTATGGAAACAGCAACCAGTATAAGCCAGGGATCTGTATATGTTGCAAATAAATTATTTACTAATTACCAGTTTACAAGAGCTACATAATATAGTTTGTTTAATATGGTTGAGGCTCAAGATATCAAAAAGTCATACTCACATTGTAAGAATTCATTGATGATTGAACCTTTTCTGCGGCCTTCAAAGCAAGGAGTCCCCCATCATCATGACCAACAAGTATCACCGAAGTAAACCCCATCTCAGTACAGAAAGAAAGAAGAAGGTCAACCTGAAAATATAAACATTACAAACACAAATTAAGTCCAGCAATAAAAAGGGTGTTTGCAAGCAACATAGCTTCACAGGGCAAAGAAAATTAGCATCCACAAAAGGACTGGAAAACCAAGATATTAAATAAAGCTCAAAGTTCAGGAACTGCTTAAGCTTATATAAGAGAAAGCTTAAATATTCCCACTAAAATTATAATTTCAAAGCAGCAACAAAGGACAGAAGAAGAACCACATAATTTATGTTCTATGTATTGGTCAACCATGCAGTATTTTTTCAATCAAACTTTTTGACCCCGTTCAACCAGTAATGCAGCACTTTGCAGGACAATAGATAAAAACTTCACAATCCAGGCTTCTATAAACTATCATGTATGTTGTTTAGTATACACAAGCAACATATCTAAAAGCATTTGATTTACCTGAGTTTCAATAGTGTAAGGATTAGGCAATTGATTTTCCTCCCAATCATTTCTCCGTGGCCTAGAAGTCAATCCCCAACCAGGTCGATCAAAAGCAGCAACTGTACAACCAACCTGCCGAGCCAGCATTCCCATCACATGCCTCCATGAAAAAACTCCTCCTCCAAACCCATGAATTAAAATGATGCCAATCTGACCACTTCCATTCACTTCTAGCTCCAGAGCCCCACAGTTTAATTTGATCATTTTGTTCTCCTCAACTGCATCATTCAGACTCAAAACAGGGATTTCTTCGGATAGAATTGGGGAATTTGAAGACCCATCTAAAAGCGGAGCATAAAGAGAGGAGATGTGAAATTGATTGCTGTAGCTCCTATGAAGATGAGACTCGATTTTTGATGATGCGCTTAATTGTTTTGACCTTCCCAATGACATCTTTGGCGAGCCAGGTTTTGATCCAAGAAAAGTTATGGAGGATAAAGAACGAATGGGTGATCCCGGCGTACTTAGCTTGTAATGGACTGTAAGAGCTTGACATGTAATAAATAAGCTATCCATATCGGCAAGTAATCTAACTGGAAATTTCCCATCATCTCGAGTTGTTCCAAGAGGCTTTCTCCTCATTTCACTGTCACTTTTGGGGGTTTTCCCTGCAGGAGTAGGAGATCGTGGAACCTTCTGGAAGCCAGTGAAAACATTTTTACATGATAGCATCTGTTAATTAGAAAACAAAGCAGTAAGAAGATATTCAGGCTTCAGCAGAGAACATAATATAAAAGCAACTAACAAGAAATGCAGAATTTAAGCAATACCCATTATAAACTAGTTTTGTGAAAGCAGTTCCTTCAATTAACTTAAGAAATACTTGTAAACTTACATCTTATAATCGTTTTTCTTGAAAGTACAGAATAAAAAAGAAAACTTACCTATTTCAAAAGAGAGACCTTTTATGACAAAAATAACGAAACTATGAAGGTAAAGCCAGTAAGGACTTACAGCTTCGGGGTCGACTCTGTGAAACATAAGTTTTCTTCGCGCTCTGCAGCTTGTTCTATAGGCAACCACAATATGGCCAAGGGCAAAAACAACAGAAGAGAGGAACAAGACAGGCATACCCCACGACTTCTTGAAATGGAGCTTTTGCCTCGAGAGGGAAGATGAAGCTTCCGCCTCAATTTGAGAATTCACAGTGAAAACACAAGCCTTGACCGAAAGAAGAAGAATTGATACAAATGAACACACGGTAACTGTTCCAAGGTAAGGTCCATGTGAGAGAGCAGGACCATCACACATTGAATAAACACCTGCCATCATAAACACAATAACTTAGTTCCAAATCATGATGAAGCAAACAATGAACCTGTGCATATGCCCTCCCTAGTTTTACTCAGGTCCACATGGGTAGATGGTTATGTATGAATCATCATTCAACCTTCATTTCAGCTTCTACTTTCTGTTCCACCAGCTGAAAATCAAACTCTCATCAATCTAGAGAAGTTGCATAGTGTATGTGCAAATTCTCCTTAATCCTTAAAAGCTACACAAGCTAGGTAAGAGGATGAATTGGGGAAATTCAGGTTCCATTGCTTAATTAAGCCAGCAGAAGCTTCAGACAGACTCTTTTGGAGGAAAATAAACTTTATCAGCAGCCAAAGATAAACATAAACATAAATTTGAGAAGAAAAAAAGACCTCAAACTGGAATGTACGAAACGAGCATGAAAACAAAAACAGAGAATGGAAAATAAGAAATAGAAAGTGATCATACAGATGATAATAAGAGATCTGACAAGCGAAACAAGAGGAATATCCGTGAGAGCGCTTTTGAAGGCGTAGCGGTGCAAGAGGTCCCTGAAGCCGTAGCAGGTGACGCATGTGAAGGTGGAGATCAAGACGCAGGGGACCAACACATCAGAAATTGCCACAAGCACAGGCAGTGACGAGACGAGCAGAGACGCCACCATAGCCACCATGAAAAACACCGTCCGAACGCATCTCCTGAGCTTGTCAAAGAAGAAGCAACCTTTCGCCATTGCTACCACCGATCGGTGCCGTGCGTGCGTGAATCAGCTGTAGAATCCTGAAACCCTAGCCGGCGGGGGAGGCGACTCCCTGGCCATTTCCAGGCGGCGATTTCAGAGGAATGCCGGAGACACCATGGCCTACCCTAGGGTTTCTCTCTCTCTCTCTCTCTCTCTCTTTGCTTCTTCTTCTTCTTCTTCTCCTTGCGTTTTTCTTTTGCTTTGGTTTAATCGATTTTTGAAACAGTTTGAGAAGGGGAAAAAATGAGGATTAATTTAATTCTGTGAGATAAATCACTTGATTAAGCTTGTCGCACATCTGTCGCCTTTTCTCGATTGACAGTTCTACCCCTTTAATTATTTTATTTAAATTGCAGTTTTTGTTAGCTTGACTTTCAAAATTATCTGCATTAAAAAAATCATATTGTATCCGTTGGAATATTGGAAAATTATTAAATGGTAATTACTGAATAAGGTAAAAGTAAAAATTGAAATTGAAATGAGAGGGTGGTCGGGACCAGAAATGTATCATACTGGGGCCCACCTCATGTAACAGGGTGGCAGGAACCACCTCCCCTCCTGCTCCTCTCACAATACGCCACGTGTTCTCCGCGTGTAACGGTCAGATTCTTTAATTCCCGACGGCAGCGTTTGGAGACAGGAGCTTGACGACACGTAACCGGAACAGAAGATAAAGGCTGGTCGTTTGGGCGCAGGCGCAGCTTTGTGCTCGTCACGGCTTCCTTTGTTCGTCTCATCTTCGGATTCGGATTCTGATTCTGATTTCTTTTCTTTTATTTTTTTTTATTTAAATACAGGCTTGCATGTGCTGCTTGTATTTTTGTACGCCGTATAGGTAGGTCATCGGTACCTTCCTTTCCTTCTACCACTTATTATTATTTATTTGTTTCTAAATACAATTTATTTATTTGCTACTATTATATTTGACTTTACTCTGTCCCATTTAACCGCCGTAGCATGCGCATATTAGGCTCTTACTCTGACGCCACTGCTCTCCCTTTTCTTTTTCCGGTAGCATGTGAAAATCTTAGTGTGATATCATTTAGTTGACATGTTTCTCGCTTTAAATACAACTAGTTTTGTCACAGGTATTGATGGGATTTTCTCTTCTTATTTTACTCATTTTCATTTTATTATATTTGTATTTATTACAAAAGACTAAAATGATAGTGCTTGGCTTTTTAGTTTTCAAATTCATGTACTTTTTTCCCATTTTACCTATTAATATATATGCTTGATTTTCGCATACTTTGACATTTCGAATGACTTCTAGGTCTTAGTAAAAAGATATAGTAGACTTCTTTCATATATTTTTAAAATCAAGGTCAACTAAACAATTATGGATACCTAAAACAAAAGTAAATGACACGTTTCATGTGCATAAACCAACATAGGTCCTGTTTATATATAAACAAGTTTATCATTCAAAACATATATGATAATTAGTAACACTAGAATGAACATATATGATATTGAAAAGATTGGTCCTTATTTGAGAACCTTTATGTGTGGAATCATCTACGATGAACATATTTGTTTCATCTTTATTATTTGACACACTAGACTCCATACCTCATACATGCTCTACATCTAATCAGTAGAACGGATCGATGACAAAAGTTGTGTACGATTTGAAAAAATGATGGATGTAGAATGGTCTGAAGAATACAATAGATAAAAGGATTTATTTATAATGAGGAATGAGGAGACTTCGATGAAACATATAAGCTTGTCATTGATTAGACGCGAAGAGAAACGACGCGGAGACGATCATTTTGGAAGAGATGAGAAGAAGATGTGTGGGAACTAATGACGCACACAAAGAAAACATCATGTTAGGTTAGATAGAGTGACTCAAGGGGTTGGAGAACTTTGAGCACTTTTTCCACAAAATTGGGTCTAACATATTCATACATGAGGACTTATTTTTCAATGGGCTAAAGAAATTGTTTTGATTGCTTTATGGTCATGTCGGGCCCGTCTAAAATGCTAAGTTTCACAAAATTTAGACGTTGTTTGTTAACTCAAATGTAAGCTCAGAGTTTCCACTAGAAGCTTGCTTGTTTGAGCTTTGTTTTTCCATCACTACTTATTTGAGAAGTTGTTGTTTTCAACAGCTTGCTTGTTTGAGATTTGTTTTTCCATCACTACTTATTTGAGAAGTTGTTGTTTTCAACAGCAACTTCAATCTCATTTCTTACTTATCAAATGATCTCGAAATTTCGTGACACTAGGATAAAAGACATGGAAAATGTAGTTCAATGAACATAACTATAGTCAACTCCTAATTGGCTACACTAAAATTTTTTTTTCTTTATTCTTTTGGTACTCTAACTTTCCTTCTTCCCATTTTTGTTAGTGTCGTTAAATCTTACCGTTAAAATTATATAATAGTTTACCACTAAATTTTCATTAAACTTATGCAATTAGTGCGGGTTGTTTCCAACGAGACTCACTATCTCCCTGATTATTGTTAGTTTATTTTTTTTAAGATTTCAATTTGTTTTGGGGATTTTGGGATTGAGAACATGAAGTGGGTGGTGAAGCCCCTCTTTCCCAAACCCCAATAACCCCTTATCTCGGCCTCACTTTTGACATACAAAGCCCTCAGGTGCTCCAACGGCGATAGCTCCTTCCTAGGCCTAGGCCAATTGTCATGCGCTTGGTCGCCGCCTTTAGCTTCAGCACGGTGGGATCCGCGGAGGATGTTTCATGCAAGATTGATGATATGATAACAATCAATTTCATACTGAAAATCAAAGTCATCTATTTCATACTGAAATCGAACAAATTTGTGTGGGTCTTATTTTGATATTGGACATTACTTTCTAACATATCAGAAGACAGTAATGTGAGGAACAGTAATAAATTTTGAGTCTCATATTTTTTTGTTGGACATTGATTGTACTTGCCAAGCCTTGAATAGCTTCAATTTAAAGCTAATTTTGTGGTTATTTGTTGAATACTTTTCAGCATTAAGAATACTACGAGGTTTAACAAAGAATCTAGTTGGGTTTTCAATTATTACTATTTTTTTTAGAAATAGATAAAATAGTTTGAGTAAATTGATTGATTTTGTATAAGATTATGGATTTGTGTGGGTGACTTGCTTATGGGGAAAGAGAGAGAGTTTTGCATTTTTTGAATATTTGAATGATTATTTAGGATATTTTAGTCATTTTACCTCAAAATTTAATGGTGTCGACTCCAAAATAATTGAAAGTATAACTTGTGAATGTGTGTAAAAGGTTATGTATTTTATTCAATCATATGCGTGAACTATATGTACATGAGATAGGAAATATAATAAACTAAGGGGGATAAAGTGGGTCCACAATGTCAGTAACTTTATAGGGTAGAGATCTTTGAGGAAGACTGGTAATAATTGAGATATTGTAGAGATCACTAAGTCTGAGT